>JAJHZJ010000132.1:20488868-21168868 GCA_023548195.1 Bettongia penicillata ogilbyi
AAATGACTAACGTGAAAATATGTTTTAAATGATTGCACAGGTACAAATTATATCGGATTGCTTATGGCCTCAGAGAGGGGAGGGAGGAAAGGATAGAATTTGGAGCTCCAAACTTCTCAGCCGATGCCAGAGGCATATAGACTCCTTGATTATCTATTGGAAAGGAACTCCGGTCCTTCAGACCTTCTGAAATACCACCTTCTACCTGGATTATTGCTCCTAAGCAGCACCAAATACAGCACAATTGTCAGACTCTATGGGCAGAGCAGAGGGGTCATCAAGTCAGCAGCTGTTGTGGGAGCCGCTCCCCAAATCTGGTCAGAGCTTTGGAGGCTGATAGCTAGGCAATAGCAGCGCTCTGGTCTTTATGCCAGGCAACCCATTGCTTATATTTTATCCTAAAGATATCATGAAAAGAAAAGAACTCCCTACACATTCATAGCAGCTCTGCTTGTAAGTGAGGACAAAAAATGGGGAGGTTATGGAAAGATGTCTAGCAAGCACTTAATAGGTGCTAAGCACTGGGCTGCCAGAGGATAGCCTTGACCTTGTCATATAGGAGAGCAGTAATACAGAGAGGTGTTACGGTTTAGAATCAACCCATGAACTCAACAACTGCTGAGCAACTGAATAAAGTATGGTCAATTAGTATGAGGAAATAGTGTTGAGAGACAGAGACAAAGAGATAGATAGATAGATAGATAGATAGATAGATAGATAGATAGATAGAGAGAGAGAGAGAGAGAGAGAGAGAGAGAGAACATCATTAGTCTGCTCTGCTCTGCATTCAGACTCCAAGTTCCCTTTCTGAATATGGACAGCATTCTTCATCATGAGTCCTTTGACATTGTCTTAGATTCATGCATTGCTGAGAAGAACCTCGTCTAAGTCAGTCATCATACACTGTGGCTTTTACTGTGGACAATGTTCTCTTGTTTCTAGAGCAGCCATTTCTGACCCAGCAAGGCCATTCTGACAGATGGCACTGGATTTCTCCATCTCCCGCTGAAGCTGGGGGCTCAGGAAGAGTCAAGAAAAGGGAGGCTTTTGCCAGTCATAGGTGACAGTCATTGTCCTTGCTGGAGAGAACATGGTCAGAGGAAGGATAGGGCAGAGATTGAGGCTGCCCAGGCAAGAAGCACTCTCAGGAGGCTGGTGCAGCAGCTGGGGCCTCAGAGATGCCAGGATTGGGGAGATGCCAGGAGCAGCTGGCTGAGGCAGGGCAATCTTCCCAGCCCCATCTGGCAATAGCAGCTGAGTGACCTGTCCAATTCAGTTCACAGGCAGTCCAGTGGCCAAAGGACCTGTCCAGACTAGCCTCGTTGCAACCAAGCCAGGGTAAAAGATAGCTCAGGGCCTGTAACCTGCTTTGCCCAGCCTAGCAGAGCACTGGCTCATCCAACCTGTGAGATGCTGCACCTTTCCAGGAACAAAACCAGCTGCACCACTGACCCAGCAGAGACACTATGCCCAGCCTAGTGGAGGGGGCACACTGTCCATTGCTGCCTTCATCTTTAGAGAGAGAAAGGACCCCAGGTACCAAGGTTCTGCTCTGTCTGAATTGTGAGTTTTCTGGGCCGCATGCATTCTGCATACACCTGTCTCTTCATCATTGGGTTCTGATCGGTGTTCACTTCTCCCCATCTGGACTCACTATCTGTGAGGGACATAGCACTGGGACTTGAGGAAAAGTGCTTGGGAGCTACTGTTCTCACTCAGTTATTTGCTTTTTCTTTTTTAAAGTTTATTTTCCCCCAATTATACGTAAAGATATTTTTAATATTCATTTAAAAAAATTTGAGCTCCAAATTTTCTCCCTCTCCCCTTTCCTGAGACAATAAGCAATTTCATAAAGGTTATAATGTGCAATCATGCAAAACCTATTTCCATATTAGTCATGTTGTGAAAGAAGATACAGACCAAAAAAAACCCCCCAAAATTAAAGAAAATAAAAGGGTTTGCTTCAATCTGCATTCAGACTCCTTCAGTGCTTTCTGGAGGCATGGAGAGCATGCTCCTTTGGGAATCCTCAGGATTGTCTTGGATCTTTGTATTTCTGAGAACAGATAAGTTGATCATTGCACAAATTTGCTGTTACCGTATGTAATGTTTTCCTGGTTCTGCTTACTTTACTTTGTATCAGTTCATGTAAGTCTTTTCAGGTTTTTCTGAAAACATCCTTCTCATTATTTCTTATAGCACAATAGTGTTCCATCACTGTCATATCCCTATCACCACAACTTGTTCAACCTTTCCCCAAACGATGGCCATCCCCTTGATTTCCAATTCTTTGACCCTGTACAAGGAGCTGCTATAGCTATTTTTGTACAAACAGCTCCTTTCGCACCCTGCCTTTTTTTGGGGGATCTCCTTGGGATCCAGACCTAGTAGTTGTATTGTTGGGTCAAAGGGTATGCACAGTTTGCTTGCCTTTTGGGCTAGTAACTGTTGAGTGGGGGGCTTGCTACTCACACTGGTGTGAAGGAGAGCCCCCACAGGGTCACACCAGAAGTAAAGTGACAATTCTCTTTCTGGGTACCCCAGTGTCGGTTGGGAGTGGGGGGGAAAAGAGTTAGCAATCATCAACGAAGCCCTTACTGTGTGCCAGGTATTGTGGGAAGCACAATGTAAAGGATAGGGCAAGGTAACACATATAATGCCCACAATAAGGCAAACAACAAAGCCACCAGAAGCTTTTAGAACTCTGGGCAGTGCTCATGACTGCCCTTGGTCCCAAAGCCTTGAACACAAATCCTGCTTCCCTCCTCTTGGGTCTGGGGGTGGGGCAGACTACAAGGGAGAAATGTCCTGAGATGTTGCTTTGGGTGGGTAAGGGCAAGATGGCCTGCTATAACACTGTGTGGGGAAGGGGGCACTTCTCCATCTGATCAAGGTGTAAAGTGTCACCCTCGGGGATTTTGATTAGAAGCTGACCTGATGTTTGCTGGTAGGATGATTGGTGTAGTAAATGCCACATTTGCTCTGATAGTCCGAATAGCTTTTTTTTCTTAAATAAAAATTTATTTATTTAACTTTTTACATCCATTTTCACAAAATTTTGGGTTCCAAATTTTCTCCCCTTTTATCCCCTCCCCACACCCCAATACACCCAGCAATCTAATTTTCCCTATCACCAATCTCCCCTCTCTTCTATCATCCCTCCTTTCTCTTCTCCCCATCTTCTCTTTTGTCCTGTAGGGCCAGATGACTTTCTATTCCCCATTAACTGTATTTCTTATTTCCTAGTAGCAACAACGATACTCAACAGTTGTTCCTAAAACTTTGAGTTCCAAATTCTCCCCATCCCTCCCTCCCCACCCATTCCCTTTGGGAAGGCAGGCAATTCAATGTAGGCCCTATCTGTGTAGTTTTGCAAATGACTTCCATAATAGTCGTGTTGTGTAAGACTAACTGTATTTCCCTCCATCCTATCCTGCCCCCCATTGTTTCTATTCTGTCTTTTGAACCTGTCCCTCCCCGAGTGTTGACTTCAAATTGCTCCCTCCTCCCCTTGCCCTCCCTTCCATCATCCCC
The DNA here is from genome assembly GCA_023548195.1 of Bettongia penicillata ogilbyi. NCBI lineage: Eukaryota > Metazoa > Chordata > Mammalia > Diprotodontia > Potoroidae > Bettongia > Bettongia penicillata. The sequence continues at coordinate 20,492,403 of JAJHZJ010000132.1, forward strand.
TCCCTGCTTATCTCCTTCTCCCCCACTTTCCTGTATTGTAAGATAGGTTTTCATACCAAAGTGAGTGTGCATTTTATTCCTTCCTTTAGTCAAATGTGATGAGGGTAAACTTCTTGTTTTTTTCTCAGCTCTCCTCTTTTTCCCTCCACTAAAAAGTCTCCTGCTTGCCTCTTGAATGAAATATAATTTACCCCATTCCATTTCACCCTCTTTCCTCCCACTACATTTCTCTCTCACCATTTACCTTAATTTCTTTTCAGATATGGTCCCATCCTATTCAATTCACTCTGTGCTCTCTGTCTCTCTATGTGCATGCATGTGTGTATGTGTGTGCATGCACGTGTGTACATGTATGTGTGTGTGTGGTCCCACTAACTACGCAGATACTGAAAAATTTTAAGAGTTACAAATATTGTCTTTCCATGTAGGAATGTAAACAGTTCCCTTTTGGTAAGTCCCTTACGACTTCTCTTTGCTGTTTACTTTTTCATGCTTCTTCTCATTCTTGTGTTTGAAAGTCAAATTTTCTTTTCAATTCTGGTCTTTTCATCAAGGAAGTCCTCTGTTTCATTGAAAGACCATATTTTCCCCTGAAGTATTATACTCAGTTTTGCTGGGTAGGTGATTCTTGGTTTGAGTCCTAGTTCCTTTGACTTCTGGAATATCCTATTCCACACCCTTCGATCCCTTAATGTAGAAGCTGCTAGATCTTGAGTTATCCTGATTGTATTTCCACAATATTGGAATTGTTTGCTTCTAGGTGCTTGCAATATTTTCTCCTTGACCTGGGAATTCTGGAATTTGGCCACAATGTTCCTAGGAGTTTCTCTTTTTGTATCTCTTTCAGGCGGTGTTCAATGGATTCTTTCAATACTTATTTTGCCCTCTGGTTGTAGAATATCAGGGCAGTTTTCCTCGATAATTTCATGGAAGATGATGTCTAGGCTCTTTTTTTGATCGTGACTTTCAGGTAGTCCCATAATTTTTAAATTGTCTGTCCTGGATCTATTTTCCAGGTCAGTTGTTTTTCCAATGAGATATTTCACATTCTCTTCCATTTTTTCATTCTTTTGGTTTTGCTTTGTGATTTCTTGGTTTCTCAGAAAGTCATTAGCCTCCATCTGTTCCATTCTAATTTTGAGAGAACTATTTTCTTCAGTGAGCTTTTGAACCTCTTTTTCCATTTGGCTAATTCTGCTTTTGAAAGCATTCTTCTCCTCATTGGCTTTTTGAACCTCTTTTGCCAATTGAGTGAGCCTATTTTTCAAGGTGCTATTTTCTTCAGCATTTTTTTGGGTCTCCTTTAGCAAGGTATTGACCCGTTTTTCATGCTTTTCTTGCATCTCTCTCATTTCTCTTCCCAGTTTTTCCTCCACCTGTCTAACTTGATTTTCAAAATCCTTTTTGAGCTCTTCCATGGCCTGAGCCCACCGGACATCCCCCTGGGATGTCTGGGATACAGAGGCCCCACCCTCCACGTCTTTCCCTGATGGTAAGAATATTTCCTCGTCATCAGAATTGAAAGGCGGGAACATTTGCACCCGCTCAGAGAAGCTCTCTATAGTCTTATTTTTCTTCCCTTTTCTGGGCATTTTCCCAGCCAGTTACTTGACTTCTGAGATTCCTGTCCACCCCTGCCTAGATCCGCCCAGCTAGTGCTTGGGGTCTGAGATTCAAATGGGCTTTCCGTGGCAGGCGCGGGTGCTATTCAATGTGAGCTTAAGTTCTGATGCTTGGGTGGGGGCAGGGCCGCCTCCCAGGCTCAGTTCCCTCAGGGGCTTTATGCAGAAACCTTCAGTAATGGGGCGGGTGGGGGCAGGGCCATCTCCTAGGCTCAGTTCCCTCAGGGGGTTTATGCAGAGACCTTCCCTAATGGCCCTGAACTTCTGCCTGCTGGTCCTGGAATCCTGGGGGCCACCACTGCCTCTGCCGCTCCCTCCGCCGCTGCCTCCCGAGGGGGCCCGAGTCACGAAGACACCCCGCTGCCCTCTCAGCCAGCTCAGATGTCTCTCTCACTGACCTGTAGCGTCTGTGGGCGGAGGGACCTTCGTGGCCACCAGAGGTTCCGTCCCTGAAGCCTGCTCGGATCTGCTCCTCTCGGGCTGTGCGGCTAGGGCAGCTCAGGGGTGGGCTCTGCTTTCCGGGGTATGATGGACCCTGGGGATGGCTCTCCAGAAAGGAAGTCTTTTCCACTGTGTTTCTGCGTGCCTTGCAGTGATCCAGAATTTGTGGGGAGTTCTTCTTGCAGGAAATATATGGGCTGTGGGTTCGGAGCTAGCATACGTGGGTCTTTCTACTCCGCCATCTTGGCTCCACCCCCCCCCCCCAATAGCTTTTTAAGGTAGAAATGCAGTGAGAAGGAAAGGGTGAGAAGTAGCTGTTCACTGACAGGACCCTGGGCCCAGGGAAGGGTGGAGAAGCACAGATGACCATGAACAGTCCAGGAGGACCCTATGACCAGAGCCCAGCTGGCCTTCTGGGCCCACCTCCCACTCTAACAACACAGATCCATGTTCTCCTCCCTTCTGGGTTTCTCACCTGCAGCTCAACTCCCAACCAGACACTGCCCCCCAGAGATGGTCTCTTCAAACTCAACCTGCCCCAAACCAACTTCCTCCTGACTTCACTCTGTGTCCTAGGGGTACCTTGACTGGTTCATGTTTAACAACGGGCTCTCCAGCCATCAAGTCATCCACACAGTGCACTTTGACGTGGAGTTGGCATCACTAGTCACATTTTCTGCTTCACTTTCTTTAATATGGACACAATACAATGTTCAGCCAAGCCCTGATTGGTATTGCTTGCCCATTTCCCAGGTGTAAATGGTCACATGGAATATTTTCCAATGGCCTTGCTTGACCTAGGATTGCCTCAGTCAGTACATGTTTAACAACCAGCTCTCTCTGGCTATCCCTCTGACACATTTTGAAGATGAACTGGCACTATTGACATTTTCTCCATTCCTTTATGGAGTCTGGACTTTCAGCACAACATGGGACCCAGCCCTGACTGATGGCACTTGCCACTTGCTAGGTGTAAGTCTCATCAGAACCTGATTCTTGGCACACCTGGACCTACATCCCTCATTGTCTCCCATGTTCAGGAGGTGAGGGATTTCATTTTTCCTTTTCTTTTATCCTCATTGTTACCAAATCAACTCTGTTCAGTAAATACTTCCTAAGCACTGGCCAGATCCATGACATTGTACTGAGTACTGGACACCTTGGTGAGGAGGACCTGGGGCTGGTATTCACTGGCCTAGGCTACTGAGACTGCTTATAGCCTTGAGAACAGAGACCTTAAGTGGACTTGCCCAAGGTCACACCACTAGGCTTTCTGTCCATTGGGCTACACTGCTAGGAAATAGGCATTCAGAGACAAAAAGGAACCATCACCCTACTGACAGTGTGTGTGTGTGTGTGTGTGTGTGTGTGTGTGTGTGTGTGTGTGTGTGTGTTTGCCTCATATACCCAAAGAAACAAATCCAGGAAGGAAACACACCAAGGGGCTGGAGCAGACCAGGGAAGGCCTCAGAGACTTGGTGAGCCCTTGTTTGGGCTTTGAAAGAATCTGTATGGAAAATGCCTGAACAAAGGTATGGAGGTGCAAGATGGTTTGTCATGGTTGACAGCAGAAAGCGGATGAGATTGACCAAAATGGGGAGTGTGTGAAGGAGAGAAACATGTTCGGGGCCATAGGAAATGAAGACTGCTAACACTCAGTGTAGACACTCACTCAGGGTCTGTGTTTGTCCCTAGGGCCAGTTGGGGGATGACTATTTGGGAAGATAGACAAGAGAAGATGGGGAGAGGAGGGAAAATAAATTATTCATGGAGTTCTCAAACTGAATACAACAGTCTGATATACAAACAAAAATCTAAGTACAAATAAACTCTAACCCTATCCCATCTCCTCTGGGTCACCTACAGGAGATGCCTTTGTTGTAATGAGATTAATGAGATCTATAATTTCCTATTAGTTGATATATGTGTAACGATTACACTATTTCGTTTTGTGGGAGTTTTCCTACTTTCCAGGAGACCCTGACTTGAAATCTGAGATTACAGTTCAAAGTGATCAATCAGATCCCCTTGGCATGCTAAAAGTCCTCAAGTCTGTAACTGCCAAGTGACCCAATCCAGGTGCCATGAGCCTGTTCCTACAATGCTAACTCTGTGCCCCTGTGGACAAGGCTCAACGACCCTAATGACTTGGAGACTGTTCATCCAAGACCCAAGAATGCCTGTGTCATGATCCAGCTATTTGTGGTTTCCACACTTAAAGCCTTCCCCCTGCCATAAGCAGGTGAGCCCCTCCTTAGGAAGGTGGATTTTGTTCACAGGCTGTTTCCCTCACTTTGAAGTGAAACTTCGGTTTGATTTCTGACTCTCCTGTCTCTAGCCTGTTCTGTTTGACTCTGGCCATCCACAGGTTAGAGACCACTTTGGTCTAGGTGACACCGCAAACAGAGGATGCCATTGTGGACCAGGAGGCTGGGTGCTGGCCCTGCTCTTAAGCTAGAAAAACAACTGATGTTGCTTTGTGCCATGGGGCTAACAAGCTCTGACTCCCTCACCTCTTTTCTAACAGAAATTCTCATTTCAAAGCCAATTGCTTTTCCCTGTGACTGGAAAGTCTCTCTGGCTGCAGCTACCCTGTCATTAGGTGGCAAACAGTCAGTGAGGGGTTAGGTGAAGGGACCCAAACTGAAGGGTGATGGAGATACATGCAATGTGTAGGCCTTCGAAATCTACCACTCCTGGGGGATGACCATGCCCATAGCCAAAGGGGCCTGGACCTCAGAGAGAACTAATCATAGTCACGAGAAATGGCCATGATGGAGGCAGAATGATCTACTCTGAAGCGAGGCACACATACATGGACACAGAAGCAAGGGCATCATCTATCCAATGACTCCCAACAATGCGAATGGAAAACCCCAATGGAGCCAGATTACTATGTCCTCATTATAACCAAGCTGGGCCCCAGAGAAGAAAGGAAAAATGTGCCTCCCTCCCTTCTTTGAAAAGGTGAGGGACCCTGAGCATGACGCACATAGGCAGGAGAGATGGGGGAGCTAGGGAGCATTATTCCATGATGCGTGCTCTCTCTCTCTTTGTGTTTTTTTTGTCACATATAATGGGGGACTGGCCCTCTCCCACCCCCAGTGACTAGGAAGCTAAGTACACGTGGCAAATGTTAGTAGGAGAAGGAATGGCCAATGAGGCCAGTCCTTCCAGGCATGTGCAGTGTGTTCGGCTGATGCAATCCCCATGTGGAAAAGATTGGGGAGCCTGCTTCCGGAGGCTTGTGATGATGGGAGATTTAGAACATTCAGAGAGAGTCTGTAACTGGTTCTGGTCTGTTAGCCCCATGATGGAGGGAAGCCTCTTGGATTGCCTTTATAGCTGTAATTGGTGACATTCCAAAGGCATACTTGACCAGAACAAGTCCATTTTGTTCCTGCGTGGCAGGATTTCAGGGAAGGGAGAAACAAATTCGTAAGCAGAGAGACCTTGGGACTTTCCCATTCGAGGGAAGCTAACATGAGGCCTGGGAAGATGAGCCTCAGGTCTTGGCACTTGAGACTGGAGATGACAGAGACCTTGGGAGCTTTGAGAGGTCGGGGAGTTAGCCAGCTGAGGAAACATCCAGCAAAGGTGCCCCTGAGGAATGACCAAGGACAGGGACTCCCACAATGTTTGTACATTTGAACATGAGTTCACAGGAGTGTCACTAGGTAGAAGTGCATTAAATCGGAGCCAGTTCTCAACATAGGCTCACGTGGGGAGAGGTTGTTGGGGCTGAGCACTCTTTGTATATTTTCAAAGGAAATATCCTTTATCAAAGCTAATCAATGCTAATCATCTAAATGGAACTAGGGCACTAAGCCACTGTCTCTAACAATAGGGGGAATTCGAGCCAGTAGCATTAGAGGCGACCCTCCCTCTGTCCCTTTAGGAGTATCCCTGGAAGCCCAGGGAGGGATGGAGTCAGTCTTGCTGGGAGAGTAAAGCTGGAAAAACCCAGACCCATAGAGTTGTTAAAAGTCACAAACAGGACTGAAGGGGAGTGAGACAATGGCGGCTCAGACACATAACCTAGGTCATGTACTTCACCTGGTGCCTCGGGGCTCCCATGTTCCAAGGACCTAGGAGGGAGGGCGTGTGTGTCCATGGGCCACAGCATGGGCTGTGGGGATCTGTCTTAGCACAATTCCACCAGTCTGAGGGGCAGCCCGTCATTTTGGCCACGCTAGAGAGCAGTTTGTCGTTGCCTTCCTTCTCAAATGATGCTGGCCTGGCCTGTGGGTGTGTGCCCAGCCCTGAGCTCCCCAGTCCCTGGTCCCCCTCGGTAGCTACTTCACCATAGTGACACAAGGTGGCGGCATGTCTCCTTTAAGGTCTGGTAAAAGACCAAGCCTTTCCAGGACTTGGCAGGGAGGGCCTTTTGGGCTGGGGGCCCTTCCTCTTCCGATGCGCCCCTCCCCTATCTCCTTCATCCCTTTGTCCAGTGTGGCCCTTCTCCCCACAGCTGCACTCAGGAAGCGGGGTTGGTGTGCAGAGCACGGCTGTTTAGGAAGGTCAAGAGGAGGCCCCTTCCCCCTTGCTTCCCTCCTCCAGGCCTGTGCTCTGCTCTTCCACTTAGTTGGAATCCCCCACTCCCCTCCAGAATGCCTTCCTTTCAGGCCCCGCCCCTTCTGAAGCCTCAGTGGGAGGGGAGCTTCCCTGTGTCCCATTTTCCTTAGACCCTCCCTAGGACTGCTGTTGCAACTTGCTGAGGCTTGTGCCTCCATCAGGGCCTGACACCGTGCTCAGCACATAGTAGGGCTTAATGAGGATGAGGCTGCCCTGAAATCAGCCATGGCTCCTCCATGAGAAGGCTCCACTGTCCAGCCTTGGTCATTTCAATCTGCTCTTTGACTGTACAGAGACAAGCACATATCCGTGCAGCTAGGCCAGAGGTCCCTGTCATAGGCACAGTGGAGGCGCTGCTGCCCACTAGAGGGCTCTACAAGGTGGGCCAGATCTCGCCCCATGGCTCCACCCCCTTTCTTCTCATTCCTCTCCCAAGCCCATAGTAACCTGGTTTCTGACCTCTCCAAGATGGCCAACTCTCTTAATCATCAAACCCAGGGGCCCTTTCTCTGCCCTCATCTTGCCTGATTTGACACGGAAGGCCACTCTCTCCTTCTCGTGACTCCATCCTCTCTGGTTTTGTGGCCCGTCTCACTGCTGATTCTGCTTCCCTGTTGGACAGCTCCCTCTTCACTCCCTGCCCCTCATCACTGTTGTCCCAAGGGATCTCTGCCCGCCCTCTTCCTCACTGAATTGCCTCGTGTGATGATTGGTCAATGACTATTTCCTTGCAGATGATTCTCAGATGTGAACTTTCAGCTTCCTCTGACCCTGGATGTCCTGCGGACCTTGATTTTTAATTATGTACTCCCAGAGGGCCTCCTTGGACTTGCTCAGGAGTAAAGTCCTGAGCTGAAACTGTTAATGGTGAATTCTTCACAAGCATCTCAGGCACTGCACTCACTGCCTAATGCCTTCTGGGGTCAGTCAACAAACATTTAAGCACCTAAAATGAGCCAGTTACAATGTTAAACCCAGGGATGCAGAGAAAGACAAAAGCTACTCCCTGTTTTCAAGGAACTCACAGTCTAACACAGATGATGTGGAAATAACTAAATGGGAGGTAATCTCTGAGGGAAGACTTGAGCAGCTGGGGTGTATGTGTGTATGCTGGAAAGGCTGCCTGCAGAAAAAAGGGCTTGGAGCCCTGTAGAGGATAGGGGATAGTCAGGTAAAGGCATGGAGATGGGAGATCAGAGATACAGTGTCCTCTCTGGGAAAAGAAAGAAGGCCAGTGGAACCAAATCCCAGAACACAGGAAGGAATAAGGCAGAAGACGAGGAGACAGTCCTGGTTTTGAATGCCAGATTTCCTATTTGATCCTGGAGGTACTAGGGAGCCACTGGTGGTGGTGGAGATGGTGAGTGTGTGTGTGTGTGCGCGCGCGCGTGTGCATGTGCGTGTGACATAACCAGGCTTGTAGTTTAGAACATTCACTCTGACAGCTTTCAAGGAGCTCACAATCTCCTAGGGGAAGCCAAACCAGAAAAGGAAGGAAGAGGGTGGGATGAGAGAGAAGGTGGCTGCCTTGTGGGGCATGAGTTCAGGTCAGAATATCAGAGTTTAAGAGGTTGGAAGTGGAACTCTGGAGGTGATGATGGGGGTGGGAGTGACCAGCTGAGCCCTGGTAGGCAGTGGCATGATGGAGAGTACCACCATGTCTGTGTGTGACAGGGCTGAGGGAAGGAGAAGGTCTTGACCCAGAGACATTTTCTTTGGTCTTTTGCTGTTTTGGGGAAATAAGGAGCATTCTGGGGCTCTATGAGCTCCAGGGCAGCTACACTCCCCACCCCCTTCCCCTCCACCTCCCCCACCATTCTTTTAGCTCACTTCTCTCTAGAGTGGAGATGCTGTTGGGGTTGGGAAGGCCTGGGTTTACATCCCACTTCCTTCCTCTCTATGTGATGAGGGGCACATTATTTCTTCTTTCTGAGCCTTAGTTTTCTCCTCTAAAATGTGCCCCCAGCCCCTCCCTTGACACGTCCTGGCACTGAGTGGCAGAGCCATTACGGGGCAGCACCCTGCCTGGTCCCTCACCTAAGGAATTCAGGTTGCCTTCAGCTGGCTTAATTACCTACCCAACTCTCTGGTGGGCCCACACCTCTTCTGTTGCTCCTGTTCCCCCAGGTCCCTGGGGCTTGTGTGGGTTGCCCCCACCAGGAGATGCTCTGGCCTCCCAACATTCCCAGGTGGGGAGCAGAGCAGTGGCGGGGAGGGGGGGGTGAAGCAGCTCCTTCGTTACTGGCTTCAGTCCCAATGGCTACTCAGGGCCTACTGTGGGCCAGGTCTGGGGCAAGACTTTGGGACATCCTGCCCTCAGGGTCCCCGCATTCTTAGGGGAGGGGCGGGCCTAGAAGGGCCTCTTCACACCGTCTATGCAGATTAAACACGAAGACCTTTTTTTTAGGGATGGGGTGGGGTCGCACCTGGGTTGGGGGCGGGTGGCCTTAGTTGTACTTGGATTTTTTTCCCTGGAGCGGATCCCTGCCTGGAGTCCCGGATTCGTAGATGTCGAGCATTCCAGACCTGGGCAGAGGAGTGAGGGTGGGAGATGGGGGATCGTGCCCGCGAACTGGCCGGGGCAGACTTTGGCTGAGAGCGCTGGACGCTGGGCACCCCGAGGGAAGCAGGACCGCTCCCAGGGAGGCTCCTGGGGCTTGGCCGGGCAAGTGGCCCGGGGGTTCCCCGAGCTCCGTGAACATGCCTAGGAGCTCCCGGGAGTGGCCCCTGGACCCCCAGGGCTGACTCCCAGCGGTTTCTGGGCCCGAGGAAAGCCCGTTTTTTGCACCCTCCCTGATCTTGGCATTGTCTAGGACTCGGAGGCTCCCGACAGGAGGAACGGGGACGGGGGGAGAGCTCGCCGGATCCGGGGTAGCTGGGGCAGAGGGGGTGGGGGTCCTGGGGGGCTCCCCGGATCCGGGCTAGCTGGGGCGGAGGGGGTGGGGGTCCTGGTGGGCTCCATTGACCTGGGCCAGATGGGGCAGAGGGGGTGGGGGTCTTCCCGGATCCGGGCTAGCTGGGGCGGAGGGGGTGGGGGTCCTGGTGGGCTCCATTGACCTGGGCCAGATGGGGCAGAGGGGGTGGGGTCCTGGGGGGGCTTCCTGGATCCGGGCTAGCTGGGGCGGAGGGGGTGGGGGTCCTGGTGGGCTCCATTGACCTGGGCCAGCTGGAGCAGAGGGGGTGGGGTCCTGGGGGGGCTTCCTGGATCCGGGCTAGCTGGGGCGGAGGGGGTGGGGGTCCTGGTGGGCTCCAATGACCTGGGCCAGCTGGAGCAGAGGGGGTGGGGTCCTGGGGGGCTTCCTGGATCCGGGCTAGCTGGGGCGGAGGTCCTGGGGGGCTCCCCGGATCAGGGCTACCTGGGGCAGAGGGCGTGGGGGTCCTGGGGGGCTCCCCGGATCCGGGCTAGCTGGGGCAGAGGGAGTGGGCGTCCCGGGAGGGCTCCACTGACCCGGGCTAGCTGGGGCTTCGGGAGGCTAGGAGTGGAGGGAGCCGGACACAGCTTCCCGGCCCCGAGGCTCCGCGCTGCGGGGGGCCGCCGAGGAACCTGAGAGGGGCGGGGCGTGCGCCGGGGGCGGGGCTCCAGGGGGCGGGTCCGCTCTTTCCCCGCCCTCGCCGGGCGTCGTGGGCGGACGGAGCCTCAGTTTCTTCCCGCCGAGGATGGCGGACCGCGAGGCCGTCCCCGACGACGTGGGCCCAGGGCGCCGGGCCGAGGCGACCGGAAGGGAAACTGAGGCGGCGCGGCGGGGCGGGAGCGCGCCGGGCCGCAGGGCCCCTGCAGAGGAGGGGGCGGGAGCACGCGCCCGCCACGAGCCTCCGCTCCGCCCCCGCCGCCCCCCGCCCCGCTCCGGCGCCGTCCCCTTTACAGCGGCCGCGCCGCCAGTCCCCGAGCCCGACCCCGCGCCTGCTGTCCTCGGGCCCGCCGCCGGCTCCTGCTCGTCCCGCGCCATGGGCCCGCCCGCACCGGGGCCGGTGGGCGCGCACCTCGAGCGGCCCGGGCGCTCCGGGACCCCGCGCGCCCGCCGGGCCTGGGTCCCCTTCGAGCCCCGCGCCGAGCCGGGGGCTGCGGCCTGGCCCGGGCAGGAGGACTGGGGGCCCGACACCCCGCCCGAGCTGCCGGCTTCCCCGGCCCGGGCCCCGAGCCCCGAGGACCCCGCGTCCGCCCCGGGGGCTGGCTCCGGGTCCGGGTCCAGGGGGCGCCGGCGCCACAGCCGCAGCCGCCGAGACCCCGCCAGGTGGGAGACGTTCGGCTCCAGGTGAGCGCCCGGAGGGGGGCCGGGGGGAGGAGGCGACCGCGTGGGGCGGCGGGGGGGAGGGGGCGACCCCGTGAGAGAGCTGGGGGGGCGACCCCGTTCGGAGAACTGGGAGGGGGGGCGGCCCCGTGAGAGAGCTGGGCGGGGGGGCGGCCCCGTGCGGAGAGCTGGGGGGAGGGGCGACCCCGTGGTGCAGACCAGGGAACTGAGGCGCCGCGTGCTTGTGTCCCGGCCCGGGCCCGCGTCGGCTGGTGGTGGGGGGCCTTTCCCCCTTCCTGCTTCCCTCCTGAGGGGGGGCATGTTGGAGCTCGGGGGAAGTGGGGGTGTTCTGGGAGGGGTGGGGGCACCGGAGGCATCGGGGTCCTTTCCCCCTCCCCCCTCCTCCTGAGCGGGGGCACGTCGCAGCTGGGGGGGGGCGGGACGGGGGTCCTTTTCCCTTTCCCCTCTCTCCTGAGGGGGGGCACATTGTAGCTAGGGGGGCGGGGGCGCCGGGAGTCCTTTCCCCTCCCCCTCCCTCCTGAGTGGGGGCACGTCACAGCTGGGGGGCGGGGGCTCCGGGGGTCCTTTCCCCTTCCCCCTCCCTCCTGAAGGGGGGGGCACGTCGCAGCTGGGGGGCGGGGGCTCCGGGGGTCCTTTCCCCTCTCCCTCTCTCCTGAGGGGGGGCACATTGTAGCTAGGGGGGCGGGGGCGCCGGGGGTCCTTTCCCCTCCCCCTCCCTCCTGAGTGGGGGCACGTCACAGCTGGGGGGCGGGGGCTCCGGGGGTCCTTTCCCCTTCCCCCTCCCTCCTGAAGGGGGGGGCACGTCGCAGCTGGGGGGCGGGGCGGGGGCGCGCTGTTCCCGGCCGCGATGACGAGCCTCCCCAGACACTTAGTAACCTTGAAGCCGTCCCTGCCCCCTCCAATCAGGTGCCAAGGCTCGTCAATTCCACCTCCACAACAGCTTTCCTATTGGTCGGCTCCGCTCCAGTCCCCGGCCACCTGCCCCCCCAGCCCCTTCCCTCTGCCCGCGCACTCCTCGGCCTTCTCATTGGCCAGCCTGTTGCTGGTCCCGCCCCTTCCCAATCCATCCTCCCCACCTGCCACAAGCCCCCTCCCTCCGCAAATCTAGTGGCTTGTAGGGCCCTCCCAGCCGCTGGGGGTGGGGTGGGGTGGGGGGGACAGGGGCTCCCTGCTCTCATCCTGTGGTCATCTCCTTCTGCACCTGGAATTTCAAGCCTGAGAGGGCTCCTCTGCAGTTCCCCCTGGCCAGAACACCGCAGGAATCCAGTGCACCTCTGTCCCAAATTGGCCTCCACCTGTTTGCTAGGGCCGGGGCCTGGTTCTGGTCACTGGTGGGTGAGGGCATTCTGGCCAAGGCACTCTCATGCTGGGTGCAATGGTCCACAGGTGGAAGTGTAGGCCTTGGCACTGACCCTGCTGCCCAGAACCCACCTTTCCCTCTGAAAGATAGGGGTTGGTATAACTGCCCCACCTGCCAGACTCTTGGCCACCATCTTGGGCATGAACCAGCCCAGCCACCGTCTTCTCCAGCCTGGGCCTGCTCCTCTCTGTAGACAAATGTGCCACATTTCTACACTGGTTTGCCCTGGACTCTTCTGGGCTGATGGGTCTGGCTTTATTCATGACTGAGGAATGGTCCTGGGGGGCGCACAGCAAGGTGGGTGGCTTGGCTATCTGCCTGCCATGTGCAGGGGTGTCTTCATAAACACAGAGGAGGAGAAGTGTGTGTGTGTGTGTGTATGTGGGGGAGGCGGGCAGAAGGTCTGTTAGACTTTCCCAGTGTGGCCAAGGCCTCCCTTGACTGGCAGAGATCTTGTCAGTTCCACAGCTCCCCAGGAGAATGGAAGCCCTTTGAGGGCAGGCCCTGTCTTTTTGCCTTGCTTCGGCTCCCCAGCCCTGAGGCCAGGGCCTGGCCCCTGGGAGTGCTCCATCAGCCTCCTTGTCCTGCCTGGGCCAGGCTCCTGTTTTCAGGGGAGCCACCTGTAATTGTTGGTTCCACAGACAAGCATGTTGTTGCATCAGGAAGAGACCTTTCCAACCCCCAGAACTGCCCAGGGGCTCTGGCCGTTCTGTGTGTCCTGACTCCCCCAGAAGCCTCTGGTGAGGCTTGGGGTAAAGCCTGCTCAGACTCATGGATGGCTTGTTTGACTTTCTAAAATCATCATCAAAGGAAAACAAGCTTTTCAGTTAGAAGTGAGTAAAAATAAAGAGGTCATTTTCCCCATTGGTATCCACGAGCTTCCTTGTGGATTCCAGGGTTCTATGGGCTCCAGGTTAAGAATACCTGACGTCCACCAGCTGTCTCATTTTTAAACCTAAGGGTGAAGTCACCTTACCCTTGGTCTCCAGGACTAGCCCTCTCTGCATGAGCACTAGTAAGTTGGCATTGTCTGTACAAAAGTGGTCCCTTTTCATGGGAACACTTAGAAGTAGGGGAGGAGCTAACGATGTGAGTGGGCCCAACCAGGGACTGCAGAGCCAATTTAATTATGAGAATGAGCGCTATCTGTCCTTTGGCAGTCAGCCAGACCAGAGTCTCACTTGGAAGGCTGTGCCTGGTCCTAGCCATCAGCCATGCAGGGTCAAGGGCAGTTTGCTGGGGTCCTTCTTAGCCATCTCAGCATGAAAATCTGGTGCAGGTGACCTGAATATCTTCAAAGTCTGGCTTCTGGGGCTGTTTGTATTCCTTATAACACTTTGGCTCCTTATTTCCCTATCTTCTCTAGAGAGATGTGCCTGAGGAATGTAACTGAGATTCCCCTGGCATATCTATCTCTTCATCAGTCTGAGAGGTGAATGGGTGCAGGGGAAGATCTGGGATTGGATCTGTGTTTGAATCCCCCTTGGCCATTTGTCTCCTTGAAGGGTGTAGATTTTAGAGTTGGCAAAGTCCTGGGCCATCCTCCTTTTACATCCTGAGACACTGGGGCCTGGGGGGATGGGGCGGGGGGTGGGGAAGGGGAAATGTTAGCTGACTTGCCCAGTGCCATGTAGCTAAGGGGGCAGGGAGTGACAAGGCAGCCCTTGTTCCTGGATTGTAGCTCCTTGCTTGACTTACTGGTGAAGCCTGCCCAAGAGGGAGAAATGAGCACTTTCCAGATGTCTGCCTCTGTGTGCACACCCAGAGATATTGGGGTCCATGTTGGGGTTCAATTGGCCTAGACCAGCTCCTCTGTTAGAATGGAGGGACCAGGACCTTTGGAGTTGGTCCCTTCAGCAGCATTTCTAGGCAAAGAAACTGGAAGAGGTGGTCCTCAGTGAGCATGGTGTTTTCTGTCTTCTGGGTGGGATCAAGTACTGGGCATGTTCCTAGACTGAGGCCCTCTGACTGACTCATACTGGCTGAGCAGAGATTTAAGCCCAGATCCTTCTCCAAATGCAGCCATATTTGTACTGTCTCTTATGCCACAGTCGTCAGAACACAGGTACGGGGCCACTGTCATCTCCCATTATTTTTAGTTGTTGCAGACTAAACAATGCCTTGGCCTCTCACCTTTGCCCAAGGAACCAGCAACTTGGCTCTCTGGGTCTCTGTGCCCTCACAGAGTAGTGGAGAGCTTTCTAGGAGACATGGAGACAATAAATGAAGTTAGTGTGAGGAATGTGAGTGAGCCCACGTGACTGGAGTGTAGAGTGTGTGGAGGAGAGTGAAGTGAAAAAATATGGGAGACTTAGGACAAGACTAGCTGGTAAAGGGCTTCCAATGCCTCCCAGAACCCACAGGAGCCCCTGGAGTCAGGGGGTGACGTGGTCAGACCTAGGCTTTGGGAAGAGCCCTTAGAAGACATGGAGTAGAGAGAGGCTTGAAGCAGTGGAACCATTCAGAAGGCTGTTCAGTAATTCAGGTGTGAGATTAGGGGCCTGAACCAGGATGGAGAAGGCACGGGTATAAGAAACACAAAGCTGGAAATGACAGGATTTGATGCCCAGTTGAGGACTGGTGATGTCACAGAGGTTGTGAGTCTTGGTGATGGGGTTGGGGGGGATGGTGGCATCTTCCACAGTAACAGAAGCATTTGGGGAGAGAGGTAATGAGTTCTGTTTTGGACTTAACTGAACGAGGTGCCTGTGGGACATCCAATTTCAAATGACCAATAGGAGATGTGAGACTGAAGCTCAGGAGAGAGTCTGGGTCTGAATATATATGTCCGAGAGTCTTCTGCATGGAAATTATACTTGAATCCGTGAAGGCTGATGAGACTGTCATGAGAAGTGGTATAGAAGTGGGCCCAGGACATAATCCTGGGGGACACCAGGGTTAGTGGGCATGGCCTGTGTCTGGTAAAAACCTTCAGTGAAGGGAAACTGAGGCATAGCCTTCTGAGCATGATCCTTTATGAGCAAGGCTACCAGTTGCTAGAGAGTAAGATCCCAAGGTCCTCAGTGGCCAGGAGCATCTGAGCAGACAGCAGACTTTTCTACATTTGGCAAAGGTGTAGGGTGGGCTTACATTCATTCTAGAGCTCAGAGCTACCTCAGAGCTATCGAGGACCTTTGACAACAGAGTTAACTGGAAAGTCTGGTGTTAAGCAACCCTTGACTTACGAGTAGGCAAAAGGTCTCAGGGCTCCAGGGATTCCCATCTCCCCCCACCATCCAGGATATGAGCCCGAGCTACAGCCGGTACCCTTGTACCACTCCCCAGTGTCCATTGAAGATCCCTGGAACACCCTTTCCTGGTCCCCTCATTCTGGATGAGGGCTCATTTGATTGTGGCTCTGACAGTAGGTCTTCGTAGAAGGGCTGGATACCTAGCGAGGTTCCAGAACGGATCTTAATACAATTCAGTAACTAGTTGAGATGGTGAACTATAGAAAGTCAAGTCAGGAACTCTGAAACTTCAGAGAATTTAATCCTACATGAAAATAGGCTTATAGGCCAATGGATAGTCCATCGAGGTCACGTATCTTGTTGCTCCTCAGAATTGTGTGCTCCGTTTAATTAAAAAAATCCATTCATCTTCTTCATTCATCTTTATCTCTATTTATCTAAAGCTGATTCCAGCTCATTCCCCCCTCAGGAGGATATTATGATCATATTAGCATAATGAAAGGATGTTACAGCATCGATACCCTAGACACTAAATCCTCTGTCGATTGTGAGGCCTCATGGTCTCTATTATTTGTACTTCAGATGACAGTTGAAAATGATTCCTCACTATAATAGTGCTGTCAGAAGTCACTAGTAGGGTTTATGTCTTACGTTTATTACAGGGGGAAAAAAAGAGTCATCATTGCACACTTGCCTTGATTGGTGGAATTTGCTATGTGAGGGAAGAGGGAGGGAGATGCCAGCATCAGTGCTGCCCTGTAGTTCTGTTTGATGTCACATATAGGTCACTGTCTCCAGGCAGTCACACAGAAATGCTCACCATGAGTCACAGGGTATTTGAGTCAGGCTCAGAAATACCTGGGAGACTTTGTGGGGGAGAAATGTCTTGTTTGCCAGGATGGGGAAACTAAGTCAGGAAGGTCATTCCATTGGTGGACATGCACCTGTAGTGGCACAGGGCATTCTCTTGAATGATAGACCAGTGGCCTTAGGAGAGGAATCAGACACTCATACCAGAAATCAAAACTTAGAATAGCTGCAGATCAAAGTCCCAAGAGACTTTTCCTCAAACAGTAAATTTCACTAACTCTAGCTTTGGGCTAGCTCATTGCTGTTTTTCTGAGGTCTTCAAAAGTATCAGGACATTTTAGTGCTCTTTCACCTAGAAGAAATCCATTCTAGACTTGTACTTACATGTAGTGAATACCAGGTCACACATAACAGTGAGTAGTTTGTTTTAAAATATAGCATCACTTTTATTAACATTTATTAACAGATAAAATTTCATGGTTTTCCAAATTAACTTAAATAAAACGCACTTATTATTGAGTTCTGAGTTCCTCAAACTGGGGGATTTCACAATGGAAGGTCAGTAGGGTGGGGTTGGGCTTATCCCAAGCCACCTCCCGGGCAGAGATCTCCCAAGAGGACATGGTTTCTCCCTTCTCCCAACAGTGAGTTATTATGTCCTAATTTCAAACAAAATATACACATTGAATATAAACATTCAACAGTGAATGGTTTTCAAAGATAGGGTAATATTCTAGAACAGATTTAGAACCCAACAGCATTCAGATTAAAAGGGGAAGTAGCATGCCATAACAGCTTTCCTCAGCTTTCTTAATACAAGAGAGACTTTTGTATACATGAAACAACATTTGGGTGGGATGCATTTTTAAATTGTCTTCCAGAGAAACTCATTCATTGGATCTCCTTGGGTGTCCAGAGATGTCTAAGACCTAGGCGAGAGCTGTCAGATATGGAGTGATGAGAGTCAGTGCCTTGACTTGGATGGCTTCTTAAAGAGTCTTTGAATGTGTTTCTGAAACCTGTTTTCTCTTTAGAATGTTTTGATTTCTCAGCTATCACTGAAGCCGTTGGCTAACTTAGAATGCCAGGGCATTATGGATAGGAAAACCAACGTCTTTTCCCTTTAGGAGACCAATTTAGGGGAAAAGATAGCCCACTGAATATCGCATAGTTTTTAAAGAATCTTGTTATCTTTTGGTAGTCCAGTTCATAAGATGTAGAGCTTATGCTGGCCAAATGGCATCAGTTTGGTCAGTTTCAAAGTAACCATTCACTGCTTTAGCCTTACTTTCCCATGGGTGATAAGATCGTATAACTTTAGCCAAACACAGTGACAAAACTGAGATCACAGCTCTGGGTAGGTGGGTGGGAACAGTCTTCAAACCTCTTATTAAATCATAAGAATTCTACATTTTAAGGCAAAAGGTTCTTTATTATTACAATTTTCAGACAGTTATCACATTCATTTTAATAACTCAGTTGAGAGGTGACCTCTTTTCAGCATTTCACAGTAATTTAGAAAATTCCCCCAGCAGTATGTAATTACAAGCTTATTCTCCTAATTAAGAGAGAATCTGCATTTTGAATCACGCCTGATACTCTCCCAGATTCCACGATAGAGGAAAAACTAGGATCCCAAATGAGGTTTTTGTTGTTTTTTTTAAACATAACACCATACTTCTCAAATTTGCTTTCCACTGATGCAGCGAATCCTCGTCCTTAGAAAACCCTGTTCTTACCTTGAGATGTTGTTTTAGTTCAAAGCCCAGTAACAAGTTACTTTTTACGTTCAGCTCCCTTTGCTAGGCTTTGGAATCTTTGGAATCATTCCAGTCCTCTGACAGCCCTGGGGGTGGCCACTGATATTTATTATCCCTTTTTACATATAAAGAAGATGGATTAAGTTCTCTTATATCCCACAGTTATGTAGCTTCACAACAAAATTTTGACAAGATCAAATCCAGGTTTATAATCCCTAATTTAAGTCTCAGTTTTTGTAGGAGCTCACTATTTTCAGTTAGCTCATGTCCAAACATTTATGGTATCCCTCCCAGATCCCCAGAACTGTTTCTGTATTGATTTAAATCCCGCCCAATGCCAAGTCAGTTCTTGTTATTTTCCTAACTTAACCCTTCCAGTGAACCTCAAGGGGGCATCTCTCCTTACCCAGAGGCTTTCTGGTTGTGACCTGGTCAGGAAAAGCTACTTAGGGAATTTTTTTACAAAGCGCTTTAGCATAACTGTTCACACCAGACCAGAGAAACACTATATCCTCTGTTAATCAGTTCATTAATCTGTATTTGTTAAATTTTCACCTAAGCCTTCCAAGTCTTCTGAATTTCTTTTGTGAGTGTCTATTGATTGGGGAAGGAAATCTTGTAAATTTGGTAAGGCATTTCTCGAATCCTTTGCATTTCAGGGCCATTAAAGCCTCTTGCTTTCTTCTACTCCTTAGTCACTTTAGTTTTAACAATCTGCTTTCCAGTGAATACCAGTCCTTATTGCGCAAAACCACTTTACTGCAGCACTGTCCAGTTTGTGAGACCTTTAGTGTTTCTAAGTGAGAGTTAAATAAATCCCCAAACTACTCACCAGGTTCCTCATCTCTGCCCTTGGAGAAGAAGTCATTTCTGGTCTCTTCAAAGTTAACCCCTTCTAGGCCAGAGAAGTATTCACCCACCCGTTTCATGAAGGGCCAAATGCATTTGGTGTGCCCAGGGGAGAGGCCAGAGTTCATCTAGGGCTTTTCAGTTTCTCATTTTTATGCGTGTTCCTACGTGGGGAAAGAAACTTGGAAGCACCTTTTCTTTGGCCTTGAAAGATCTTGGCTCCCCGTTGCCGCCTCCTGTTACAGACCAGTCCTGTAGGTTGGCTATTAAGTTTTGTATCTAATTAAGCAATTGGGAGTTTTTGTGTTGTTTCTCATAAAAAGGGAGCTCATTTTCTAATGATTTGCAACAAACAGAAGTCTTCATTACACTGTCATTTTTGGATTCAGCTAAATCAAGGGTAGCCATATCATCACTAACATTAACAGTTTAAAGTCTCAGTTTTCACAACGGCCATTAACTGCCAAGATTTCACGTTTCACTTATCAATCAGCTCATGCTTTAGCTTTTCAAAATTAACCCATATTGAAAAGTGGTGGTGAGTCTACCGTTGACATGGAATTGTGAGTATCACATTCGTCCGGTTAGGTGTGTTAGGCTATAGTATCTTTGAGACAGCACACTCGGACAAATCCTTTGACATTTAAAGAGACTGACCTAATCTTGATGTTGTATTTCCTGATGACTTTATGCCACTTTCGCTAACTCTGATAAGAAAGCAAATTGTTTTCCTTTATGATCTGTTAATACAATTTGCCTCGATGTCAGATGGTCAACGGTGGTTTGCCTCTGAAATCTCCTTCGATTGTAGCATAATAATTTCTTGATTTAAAGTATCTGATTTTTTATTAAAAAACAGTAACAGAAATATTAATTGAAGCTAACAGGAATTGTACCAAAAAAGCCAAAACAAAACAGTGTCTGATGGCGACTGTGATTTCCTGAAGCGTAAAAGGTGTAACTCTTTCTCCGTTACTCAAAGGCTAAGTCCATTTCTTCTGTTTGCTTACCCTTGCTTATTACAGCTTTCACAGAAAAACATTATATTTTACTTTTCAGTTGCGTCCTGATTCTAAGACAAGCTTTTTTCTCTCTGGGAACACTTTGGAATTCAAGCCATTGCAGGGCTGACAACAGGGCTCGCTTGGTATCCTTGGTTTAGTTGTTTAAAAGCAATAAGAAATAGGAGGGTTCATAAACTCCAACTTTACTTACATGGATTCCTTTGGAGACTGAAGGTGTTGTCAGTATCTAAAAATGTCTTGTTCTGCCTTTAAAAAACAAAACATGTCCATCCTCTGATAAATTTGTCAGTCTCTTCAAGTGCCGTCTTTATGTACATCTTTGAAGGGTTTGTAGGCTACACTAACATTCAAACCATTTTTGTGGAGTGGTACCCAGACTTCAGCCTTAGAGACTCACACACTGGACTGCTGATCCAAAGTGGAATTGGCTACTTTTGCTGTGTGGGACTTGAGCAGGTAGAGATCTGTTCTCAGGCTTGAATTCTCCAGCAGATCACTTTAATGTTAAGTGGCAGATGGATTTAATTTTAAGTTTGGAGTTGTGGAGATTTTTAAACTCGGAGGAATTTTACCCTAATTTTTCTTGTACCATTTTCTCAACTTGTTTTTTATCTTAACACTTCTCTGAACATCACTGTATCCCTCCTGAAGAGAGATTGGCCCATTTTTGTTTTCGTCAGACTTCACAAAGCCTACTAGTACCTCCAGACTCGTGAGAGCATTCAAATCATGATTTGGAAATTTTAGTAGAGAATAATACATTTAGTCCCTGATGAGTTTTTGTATCCGTCTTCAATTTTTGCAACTTCCAGTATTGCCAGTGTTGGAAATACAGAGAGAAAAGAGAAACTGATTTTTTCTGAAGACTTTTGAAAGTCTTACTTTTTTTTCCAGTTTTCTCCTTCTAGCTGATCAGCCTAGGAGAAGAAGCTTGGTTGAGCTGTTGGGACAGGACCAACCTTGGTGGCCCCTGTGGGCCTGGCTTAGCACCAGGCAGCAAAGACCAGGCCAGTGCTTACACAGGGGCCCCTTCAAGGAGCCCTGGCCATGTCCCATAGTTCATTTGCACTTTAGCTACTCCCTCCCTCCCTTCCTTCTGGTTTCCGCTAAATGCCTGCCAGAGAGAAGATCTGGTGAAAGCTCCATCCCTCCAGACTCTTTGCTACATGGGAAGAAAAGAGATTGACCAAGTGAAAACTTAAAGTATCTTTGCCCTGAAGGCCTTCCCCTCCTAAGAAGTGAAGTGAAGTGAAGTCAGCCCCCGGGAAGTAGTGAGAGGCAGGAGAGATACAGGCCGATGGTTGGTGGAGATGGAGGGAAGGATCAATGGGAAGACATGGGGGAAAGCAGGTATTAGACTGGGAGAGGTGGAAGGTGAGTGAGGGAGAGTGGGGATGGGGGTACAGTCTGTTGGAGAAGGGACAGAATGGGATCTCTTGGCCATATAGAGGGGTCTGGATGCCTTGGCAAGGGGAGGGTTGGCCCTTTGTTGGGGTTCAGGAATGAAGGAGAAAGGGGCAGACGGCATGGGGGGGGATTTTTTACTTGTGTGGCTATCATGCCCCCTGAGCCTTACCAAACTGAGTGCCCTGGGTACCATGTCTAGCAAGTTTGCTCTTATATAAGCAAATCTTGTGCTGTCTTGGGTAGCAGGTGTAGGGTGTTAAGCCCTGAATATCAATAACCCGGGTTGGACTCTGTTCTCTATTAAGTGTGGGCGGGATCCCAGTGGCCAGAAGAATGCTTCCTGGGCCTCCTGACCACTTTCCTTTGGAGGTGCCTCATCTCGAGCCCTCGACTTAAGGCTAGAAGGAGCCTTTGAGACCTTCAGCCCCTGCTTATACCTACCATCTACTTATGTACAAGGTACTGGGGATGGAAAGACAAAAGGCAAGCAGTCTTTGTCCTATGGGCACACGTTCTGAAGAACAGGGGACCACACAGATACTCCTGCCTGGGGACAGCTTCCTATGGAGACTGAACTTGATGGGAATTAGAACTTGGAAGAAGGTGGGCATTCTAGGCATGAGAGATGAGGCCCAGAGCTGGGGCTGTTCTGGCAACTTTGGACTGGAACTCAGCCCTTGGAAAGCCCTTTTAGTCCACCTCCCACAGAAAGCCCTCCTCTCCCCCCCCAATTCCTGGACCTTCCATTGCCTTATCATCTCCTGCCTGTCATCTAGAGCTTTGCTTTGTGGGCATTTGCTTGCATGCGGTCTCTCCCCTCAGATCATAACCCTGCTTGGGACAAGGACAGTCTTAGCATGGTGCCCAGTGCAGAGTAGGCACATCAGTCATCAGACTTGTATTTATTCTAGAGGCATCTGGAAGGCCTAGAAGTTTTTTGAGAAGGGGAATGACACAATGAGACCCCATGTTTTAGAAAGGCCCTTAATTTGGCTGTGCATGGCGGATGGATTGAAATGGAGGAGGTTGGAGGCAGGCTGGTCAGAAGGCCATCACAGTGACCCACGCAAGAGAGGAAGAGTCGTGAATCATCATAAGCTCTTTTTGGGTAGGGACTGTCTTTGTCTCTCTGTGCCCCAGCACTTAGCACGGTGCCAGCACAGAGGAGGTGCTTCAGAAATGATTTTTGAATAGAATGAATTGGAAGTAGGGTATTGGCGGTGGGAGTGGAGAAGAGGGGCGTCTACGCAAAAGGCACAAAAGGGATTGTATAGGGAGAGAGATTGGAAGCTAATTTATTTGGCCAGCCAGGCTAGACGTCCTCCCTTCCCGCTCTGATGGAAGCGTCTCCCTTCACTCCTCTGCCCCTGATACAGCTGAGCTGGATGTCCCTGTGTTCTGGCATTGGCCTTCCAGATCTCCAGCTATCTTGAGGCTCTGAAGTGTGAACCCTGCTCCCTGCTCTCTGCCCCTGAGGTGCAGAGTTTTTGTCTCTTGGAGCTGACCAAACCCCAGGGCTTTCCAGCCTTTTCCACTGGGAACTCATCTGACCAGGACTGAGGATGCATCTGCATTGCAACATGTTTTGTCACATTGCCAATTACGCATCCTCCACGGGCACTCGCTCCTGCCCAGCAATCCTGCTCTGCCTCCCTCCTTAGCCCCCTCCCACCCTCCAAACCTTCTTACTGTCTCAGAACTCCCCTGGCTTCCCCCCACCCCCCAGCAGAGACCCTGGATAAAACATTGAGACCATTCTCTGTGAGCTCTGCCTTCTCCCCTCCTTCTCCCCTCTCATCACTCAGGTGTCTTCTGCCCCTCACTCATCTTTGTAGCTAATACAATTCAATAAAGACGTATTAAGCACCTACTGCGTGCCAAGTGCTGACCAGCTCTGTTCTTGCTGGACCTTGGGTTTGCTGGTGTGGCATAGAGCTCCTGAGCCAGGAGGGTCCTGTTGGGCATCTCATCCACCCCATCCTTTTTTAGAAGAGCAGAGGACCCCTGAGGGCAAGGGGCTTCCCCAGCTGGCAGGTCATTAGATGTAGGCCTCCTGACCCCCACGTTGGGGATCCTGGTGCTCCCTGTTTCTGGGCCAGCCCCTGTACCCTCTGCAAGCCTCATGCTGCTGCTGGTCTTTCATAGTCAGAACTGGCCCTGAGGGTCCTGGTCACCCTGATTTTGCCCTCTGAAATCTGGCAGGTGGGTTTGCTTTAAAAAGAAATCTGATCTCTAGGTGCCAAAAGCCCAAAGATGGGAGCCCTTGGAAAGTGTTTTTGTTGCCTGCCAGCTATGGGGGGCAGGAAGTAGGTGGGGGCCCCCCTCCAAGTGCTCATCACAGAGAGGGATCAGTCAGCCCTGGCCCTTATTCCCTCCATCTGGTTTGGGTTAGAACAGGAGAAGAGGACCACAGGGTGTATGCGTTTCCTGAACCTGTGGGTTCCCCATGTGGTGGGAAGCCCATCTATGGGCTGTGTTCTCTCTGCTTCTGGACACACAAAACCTCGCAGGCTTTAGGAAGTCCTGGCCTGTCCCAGTGGTCTGAGCCAGAGAAGTTCCTGGAGATCCAGCAGTGTCCAGTAGTAGGCACCTGGATGGGAGCAGGGGAATGGCAGGATCCCAGAAGGAAGGCTTTGGCTGGGAGAATTTGTGGGGGACTCTTGTTGGGACTTCCCCACCTGGGAAGCTGGGCTACTGTTCTGAGGCTCCAGACTGCCCAGAGGTGGCAGTGAGAATCCTCATCATTTTACAGAAGGGGACATGATCTGTCCATCTGATAGCCACTTGCCCCTGTTGGAAGACCCCAGGGAAGTGGCGGGGGGGTTGTGCTCTTCAGGTAGTGCCAAGGAGGCTCCAGCTGCCTCTTTACTGCCTTCACAGATGTGACCAAGTTCTGGGGCCCCACAGGACAATCATCTTTTTTCTTGGACTCCTCTGACCTGGGCCCCCTGAGGGACATCCTTTGCCATTTCTGTCCACCTTAGGGCTGTGGTCCATCCAGCAGCACACAACCTCTTTGCTCCCCAAATCGAGTCTTGCTGGAAGTGGGGAACATGTCCTGAGCAGAGGCTCCGGGGAGTGGGCAAGCCTTTCATTCTCATCCAGTTAATGAGGAGCCCGCCATCTTGTGCTCCTCTCTCTGGGCCTGGGATGGAAAATTGTCTACTTCTCATGTAGCTCCATGTTTCTCAGCTCTGTCAGTGCCCCTCTGGCTGTGACCCCCAGGAAGAGCATTGGCCTGGGGGGACCTTCTCCAGGCCTCAGTTTCCTTTTCTGTAACTAATGACAGGGGTTCAGTGGAGAAGACCCGTAAGGCCCTCCCAGCTGTGAACACAATGGGGTGACTCATTTCTGTGGCATATTTGTATAACTGGAGCTACTTGGCCACCTCCGCACCCCTTTCTTTCAGCAGTGAGAAGGCATCCCTGTGCAGCTCTGGCTCGTCTCTTGGACCATATTCTCTTGCCCTCTGCCTCATCATCACACCTTTCTGTATTCATGATCTCTGAGATTGTCCCTGCCTCTGTTTTGGGGTTCACCCTAAAACCAACTGAGGCTCTTTGAGGAGGGTGCTCTGGGCCAGGCATGTCATCTTGTGAGCTGGTCTCCATCTGTGGGACCTGTTAGTCCTGGGCTTCTCATTGAGGCCCATGCGTTGTGCAATGGATAAAGGCCAACAGGCCTTAGAGCTCGGGACCGAATTCCAGTTCCACTCTGATGTTTACTCAAGGTGTGATGCTGGGCAAGTTGTGTCACCCACCTCCATTTTGCTCATCTTTAAAATGGGGATCCTAATAGATCCCAGAGTATAGGTGACCTTGGCTGCCCACTGGTCAGCATCCTGGGGCCCCTGCAAAGCTGTACTGATGGGGAAAACTGGGCACCATCCCATGCCACCCTGGGCAGTCACTGAGAACTGTGCCATCCCTTCTGAGGCTGAGGTCGGCTGTAGCCCAGGCCCTCAAATTAAATGTTTGCTCTGTTAGACACTGAGGCCAGAGAGGCCCCAGAGAGCAGAGATCCTAAGGGGGAACCAGGACCCTGCCAAGGAAGGTGACTGGGGAGGCCCCTCCTGGGGGTCTCAAGGTGGAGCTGGGGGGGGTCCTGGCCAGGTGAGGGATGACTCTGAGTGGGTTGATGCTGCTTAGGACTTGATAGGGGGTCATTTACATATAGCTGATCTGGCCTATGGGAGTAGGTCAGCATCGGTGGGGGGAGGAGAGCAGAGGGAGAGCAGCTGAGGCTTCCTCCCAGACAGAGTCTGGCCACAGCCATGACTGGGGTGGGGGACCTGGAGGAACATGCAGCCCAGGAGCCCGAGGGCGAGCCATCAGACAGGTGGGAGGGAGTGCCGGGTGCTCAGTAAGGGCCAGCACTGGGCAAGGGCCCCTGAGAGCTCATTTCCGAGAAGGTTCGCCCTATAGGGCAGAGGAAGTAGCAGATAGAAGGGTCTTGGTCAGGGTGTGAGGGACAGGAGGAGGACAGGGATGGTGGGAGCCTGGGCTGGAGAGGAAGAAGGGGATGGATAGCCCCCTTAGTTCTGCAGAGTAGGAGGCAGGTTGTCTGGCGGTGGGGGGAGCATGGGGAGGGGGGGGAGGGCAGGGGCACTTAGGGTCGGGTTCACTCAGGGGTTGAGATGTCCTGGAGACACAGTGTATCCAGGCTGTGACCCAGGACAGTGAGGAGGTCATGGGCAGGCTAGGCAAAGATGCGAATTCGGGCCCTCCCTCCTTTGCCCTCCTTTCTCTCCCTTTCCTCCCCTTCTCTCTTGTCCCTCCCCGTTTTTCCTTCTCTCTCTGCTCCCTTCCCCCATTGCCATCTTGATTTCAGTACCAATCTCTAGTTGAGCCAGTTTCTCCCGGACCTGCGCTTCCTATGCTTTTCCTGGCTTCAGCGTCAGGCCCCAGGGTGCACTCCCTGTTCCCCGAGGGTCCCCACATGGCTTGAGTTCCGCTCTGGAGCCCCAGAGAGACCGTGCGTGGCGTCAGAGCTGGGTGCTTGCTGGCTACTGTAAGACCAGGATCAAAGTCTCAACTTTGCTGAGCCAAGTTTGGGGGCTTCCATGTGTCCTGAGTGAGAGTGAGTGCAGCCTGAGGACAGACCCTGGCTCTCTTATGCTGTCCGAGTCCCATGACTGTCGACTCACCATGTCCATTCACTAGGCAGGCCGAGGAAGATGGCCCTGTCCTCCCCATCCTGGTGCCAGGGGCCGCCATCTTGTGCTCCTCTCTCTGGGCCTGGGATGGAAAATTGTCTACTTCTCATGTAGCTCTATGTTTCTCAGCTCTGTCAGTGCCCCTCTGGCTGTGACCCCCAGGAAGAGCATTGGCCTGGGGGGACCTTCTCCAGGCCTCAGTTTCCTTTTCTGTAACTAATGACAGGGGTTCAGTGGAGAAGACCCGTAAGGCCCTCCCAGCTGTGAGCACAATGGGGTGACTCATTTCTGTGGCATATTTGTATAACTGGAGCACAGTCTAACATGTGTGAGATGTGTTTATAAATGTAGTCCGTCACCTGCTTGTTAGGGAGGCCCAACCCCGCCCCTCCCCTCTTCTCTGCAGGATGTGTGGACTGGAGCTGGGTCCTCAGCTGGGAAGAAGGCAGAAGGGATCCTCCAGCCTGTCTGAGGGCTTCTCTGAGCTTCGTCTCTTACAAGGGGCTTTCTGGAGGGGCAGTGGGGCTGTTGCTGCGTTATGCTCTCGAAGAAGTAGGGAGGGGGGCTCCCACCCCCCATAGACCTCCAGTACCCCAAGCTGCTGGTGGGGGCTGCTCACTCTGGGAGAGGGGGAAGTGACTCCTTTAGGAGCTGCCCTGAGGTTTCACTCCCCCGAGGCAAGTCCTTTCACAAGACAGATCTATTCCTCCTCAGCCCCCACATTGAGCCTTTGAGAGCTTCCTGGAGCTCAGCCAGTTTGAGTCGAGGCTGGGGTGCCTTGCAGGCTTTTTACTGAAGGTAATTTGTGGGCTGGATGTCTACACCTGGGGAGGGGGAGAGGATAGAGGGACAGAGAGGGGCAGAGAGAGGGAAAGAGAAAGGAAAAATGAGAGGGAGAGAAAAAGAAAGAGGGAGAGAATAGAGAGGTGGAGGGAGGAGAAAGAAAGGGAAGTGAAAGGAAAAGAGAGTCTGGAGACAGAAGAGAAGGGAAAGAGAAAGAAAGAAAGATTGGAAGAGGGAGCAAGAAAAAGAAAGGATGGGAGAGAGGGGGAGAGATACAGTGGTGAGACAGAAGGAGAAAAAGGAAATAAAGGAAAAGGAAGAAAGGAGAAAGAAAGGGAGTGACATAGAGACAGAAAGGAAAGTAAAAGAGATAGGGAGAGAAAAGGGGAGGGAGAGAGAAAGAGAAAGGGGGAGGGAGAAAGAAAAGGAAAAGGGATAGGTGAGAGTGAGGGAAGAGAAGGGAAAGGGGGAAGAAGAAAGAATGAAAGGAAGGGGAGAGGTGAGAGAGGGAGAAGGGAGAAAGAGGTGTGTGTACACACACATCTGTGGCATCCACACCTGGCCCACACATTTCGTCAACACCGCCTGTCCTCAGCAGGAGGTCACTTATGTTAGAAAGAAAACAGGGGACAAGAGGTGGGAAGCAGATATTTGGCTGTAGTTGGGGTTTGGGTCCTGGACGGGAATCTGGACAGGCTACTGTAGTGTGAGGGCTGAGGACTGGGGCCGTGTCCTGGGCCATGTTCCCCTCTCTAGACTTCAGGTCTACAGGTCTGGTCGTCTGGGAGTGCCGGGATTTTTTACGACATTTCCTTAAAAGATGAACACTGAGCCTCCACCCAAGCTGCTGGGTCACTGTTTCCCATTACCTGCGTGGTAACAGCCCACAGCCAGCATCCTCTGCTTTTCTCTCGCATGCATTTTCCCTCCAGTTCTGTTCGAGTTAGGGAGTGCTCCCCAGTCTCACCACTGAGCATTTTTCATCTCACGTTATTGCTTTCCAGATTGCTTTTCTCCCTCCTGCTGGCTGAGGTTATTCATAGGAATGATGATGGATAATAGTAGACCACCCTTTAGTCTTCTGTCCATCTGCCATTTAGGTAGCTTCCCATCCAGGGTGCTCCCTGTGTGTAGTGTTGTTGCTAAGAGCAGATTGCAGCTCTGTTTCTGATAATATGTTTAGGTCATGTTCGCAGCCTTGGAATTACTGGCTTAGTGGGCCCAATAATTTTGCTCTAACTCACTGCTGCCAGGTTTTCCTTCCTCCAATTTCTGCCAGTTTGCCAACACACTCCTGCCTGATTTTGTCTCAGTTAAATTCAAAGTTTGGGAGGGTGGAGGAGAAAGGGGACAGGGTGGAGGCTATGGCCAACATCTTTGACCATGTCATTGTGGGGTGCGCTCTTGGGGCCATTGCTCGGAAGCTTGGCACGGTCTATAGTGTAAGATGTTCTGACTGATTTCTACTACACTGCTCTCTGGCTTCCCTAGGAGCCCTTTTCAAATGAGTTCTTCCCCAAGTAATGGATGGTCTTGGGGTCTTTGAAGACTGCCATATTGGGTTCAGTTTTTTTTTCCTGTGCTGTATTTCTTTTTGTAGGTACCTCTCATCTTCCCCTGTAGGATGTAAATTAAGTATGGGGAGGGGTAGTTTCCCTCTTGGTGCCTGGGACCTTTGATCTAGCACAGTGCCTGATGGATAGTTTGGATAATTCTTGTTTCCTAGTGTATTTGGAGGATTGGAAATTTGATTCCTCTTCGTTTTTTCTTTTCCCCCATGGTGGACCTCCAAGTGCTCACTGTCACTCAATGAGTGAGCTCTTGCAGGGCCAAAGGCCTCCACAGTGGGGTTTCCAGGCCTTTGATGGATGGGAACCTGGCCAAGAGAAAGCCCACAGGGCAGGGGGATAGAAAACACACACTCCTCTGGTGCCAGAGGGAGATGGTATTGAGTGCTGGCAAAGGAAGCTCAGTACATAGAGCATCATGCTTGGAGTCATCCTCAGACACTGACCTCCCAGGGTGGTTGTGAGAATCCAAGATCATTTTTGTGAAATGTTTCGCACAGCACCTGGCGCATAGTAGTGTCAAGGTTAGCTTATTGTTGTCATCATCCACTGTGTGACCCTGTGCATGTACTCAGTAGCCCTATCTGTGAAATGGGGATACTCACAGCCTTGACCTCCTGTCCCTGAGGAGAACCAGTGCTTCTGTAGAAAGCCTTGAAATGAGCGTTGGTACAACTTGACAACTCAGTGCTATGGACGGCCAGCCCAGTCACTCCTGTGTGTGGGTCTGGGAGGTTGACAGGATGCTGTGCTCTTCAGGGATGCTGCAGGAGTGGCTGGTCCGGGAGGTTCTGTGGGTAGGCAGCTCTTTCGCTGCCTGTCCTGTGAGCGCCAGCCTGGCTTTGGAAGCAAGTGTGGCCACCTGTCAGCCCTCCCTCCCCACCCCCCTACCAACCGCTGGCTTAAGCCTAATACTGTTTGTTTCTCTGCCTGCACAGAATGGACCCAGCGACCTATGCCGAGTATTTGAAAGAATCTGGAAACCAGATTTTTAAGAGTGGGAACTTTTCCTTGGCTATCAGGAAGTATGATGAAGCCATCCAAGTATTGCTCCATCTGCACCACTGGTGAGTGTCTGGCTTCTCCATTTGACCAGAGAGAGCCTGGGCTTCCCAAGCCCTCTCCTCCCAGTCAGGCTTGTCTGTCTTGCTCACTGCTGCTGGGGTGTGCCAGGGGACCTGCTTGTCCACCTCTGGCTCATTGCTTCCTGGTTTCACGTCAGTCCTGGGCTTGTGCTGGGGGCCTGAGGTAGAATTAAAGTGGGGGGTCTCTTGAATTGGCAGGTTGGGGGCAGCTAAATCTGGAGTGGTGGACGGCCAGAGGAAGTGGGGACAGGGCAAATCAGGTTGATGGACTGAAGAGGTAGTTCAAGGGCAGGAAGGGGGCGAGGAGGAGAGAGGTGCCCTCATGGGATTCTCAGTGGTCCACAGACAGCCTGACCTGGGATGCAGAGGGAAGAAAGGCACTGTCTCTAAGTGGGACTCCAGGAGGTGTTTTCCTGTCCTAGACCTCATCGTCACCTTTCTCATCTTCCTTCAGTTCTTTGTCTTCACTGCCCTGTCCGGGTGCCCTCAAGGAGGGAGAACAAGGTTTGCTGGTTGGGTTCCACTTTTCATGTCAAGAAAAATCCTTCCAAGCAGGAGAGGGGGAAACGACTCTAAATTTTTGGATGATAGTTATAATTTATTTGAAATACATATTAATTATTTCAT
The DNA here is from genome assembly GCA_023548195.1 of Bettongia penicillata ogilbyi. NCBI lineage: Eukaryota > Metazoa > Chordata > Mammalia > Diprotodontia > Potoroidae > Bettongia > Bettongia penicillata. The sequence goes on from JAJHZJ010000132.1 coordinate 20,522,911, forward strand.
TTAAAAGAGTTCTCTGACAATGAGATATAAAAAAGCACTCCCACCCCTTAGACCAAACCAGGCTGAACCAAAGCAGACTCACCAGTGCCACCCCATGTCTGCCATGATGGGAGTGCATTGGGCCTGAGACTCAGACCATCCTGACTTCGCTGCCCGCAGCTTGGAACTCTCGTGTTGGGCGGCTTCATCTTTATGTGGCCTGCTCACCATCAGGTTTTCCTGATTTTTCTTCCCTTCTCAGCCGCCAAGTTCCTTCTGCTCCACAGGGAATGCCATCTCCCAGGGCAGCTGTTTTTGCTGACATTTCTTTGTTACCGATGTGGCACCATCAGGACCACTTTCATATACTGGGACTTTCTGTTTGTCATTGACCTCCTTGGTGGTCTGCTGAGGAGGGTGTGGACACTTCAGTCATCCCCTTGGCTCATCTCTTGGGGATGAAGGGGTGTGTTTTGGTGCTTCTGACATGTATTTCTCTTGTCAGTTGTGATTTGGAGTGCTTTTTCATATGGTTGTGAAGGAATCTCTCTCTACTATGGTGATTATTATAAACCAAGTAAACACATGCATGTCCATTTTAAATGTGGAAAGTATTTTCTAAAACATTATTAAGTAAAGCTTCTTTTCTGATGACAGCTTATTATTTATGTGTGTTTCGGTGAAGACTGATGAGACTCAGGAGACTCACAGTTGGAGCAGAATGGGGTGTTGGATAAGAGTTTTGGGGGCCACCTCAGCCTTTCTAAACCTATCTCAGTTTCCTTCCATGTAAAAAATGAGCAAGGTGGACTGGATGATGTCCGAGGTCCCTTCTATCTCTAAAGAGATGGTCCTGTGAACACTGAGATTTAGGAGGAAGGGTCCCCCCACTCAGGGCATCTGGTGTGATCCCTCCTCTGGCATACACTGGGCACATATGGGATGTTGTATTTATACTTTTCCTTTTTGTGGAAGTGACTGACGCTGTTGGGGTGTGGCCTGCTCCTGGTCAGTACCTAGGGTCAGTGTTGTGTTCTTCCCTCAGGGTCCCCCCGAGAGACCTGGCTGTGCTGCTTTGCAACAAATCCAATGCGTTTTACAACCTGGGGAAATGGAACGAAGCGTTTTGTGCAGCCAAAGAGAGCCTGCAGTGGGATCCTTCTTACGTCAAGGTAATATACGCTGTCCTGCCTGTGCTGGTCATGTACACCATCACCTGGCTTCTCATAGGACTCTCTTTGTGCTTTGAACAGGCTCCCTAAGGCCATGAACATTGGCGGGAGGACAAGACAAAATCATTCTGGCTAAGTAAGGAAACATGCGTGTGTAGTCTAGGAGCAGAGCGAGGCCCCCGCCCCCTCCCTGAGGTCGCCGTGGCCTCTCCTGGCCTGGTGGCATCTTCCCCGCTTGTTGCTTCTGTCTCCGAGCTGCTGCTTCTCTGTTTGCTCGTGAGATGGGGTGGGGGCTTTCCCGCGAGCTCCTAGCTAACCTGGGCTTCTTCTGCCTTTGGTCTCCTCTGGCGGGCTGCACTTCTGCCTCTGCTCAGCCTTTTCAGGCCAGATTGGATCATCAGGGTAGCACTGGTGGAGCAGGTGACTCCTTACAAGTCATCGGGCTTGCTTTCCTTAGTGCTGGGGAGTGAAGGGGATGGCAGCCAGGTGTGGCAGCTGTTACTCCTTGTGCATCGTAACTTGAGTTTTCTGGTACTGTGGGGGACGCAGAGTCCTCAGATTCTCTTGGGGGGCAGGATGCACAGATGCAGGATCAGCAGGTGTTGGCAGGATGTGAGAATGAGCTGGGGGATGGGGGGTGCCTCCAGAGCATTGTGGGCAGCTCAATGAGGCCCTGAGGCCTGGGCCACGTCATGGAAGCTGAGGGCAGGAACATGTGTGCTCTGTGCCCCTCAGGCCCTGGGAGGCTTTCCCTGCAACTTCTGAGCGCTCGCTCTGTAAGCACTTCTCTTTGGGAGTCAGGGGTCTCTGAGATCAAAGTGGGCAGGAGGGCCCCGAGTCCTCCGAGAAGTTGGCCTGCCCCTACTCTAGCCCCTGCTCAGGTTTGGAGGATGTGCCTTGGAGCACCAGGCTGCCCCTTCCCTGAGGATGGCATAAGAGGGGAACCCACGGAGCCTAGGAGAGACAAGCTGCTTCATGAGCTGAAGGCAGAGTGGGCATCCCTTTCTGAGTCTGACTGCACCCTCTTTTCCTCATTTTCTGTGGATGGGCTGCCTTCTGTTCGCCCCCACTGCCTCACATATTATCAAACCAACCCTGGTTCCCTGTGGCCTGGTACTTCTGATCCAGGTTTCTGAGCTTACTATTCAAAGCTCTCCTTAGCACTGTCTTGTCAGATGTCCTGGGCCATTTGTGCCCCTTGTTTCTTCGTACATGGCTGTCTCTGCGGTTGGAATTCTGGCCACCCTTCAAGGCCCTGCCCCAAAGGCGCATCCTGTTTGTGGCCCCAGGCTGGCACGCAACTTCTGCTGCTCCCTCCTAGTCTGCAGTAGGCCTGCCCTTCAGCATGGGGCTGTTTGGACCCCCACCCCCACCCCCACCTTGCTCTACTGTCCCTCTGCTGACTGCAGTCCCTGTGAAGGGGCAGACTTCAGTCAGTAGGCCTGGGGTGGCTGCTGGGGTCACAGGTGCCCAGTGGTGTTTGGATGGAAGACCAACCCCTTCTGTTCATTGCCTCCTGCCTCCCTCCAGGCACTTGAAGGACCTTTTAGAGTGGGGGTGGTACTCAGAGCCTTCCATCCCCTCTGGGCTTGTCTGCAGTATCCAGAGAGAACCTGCCTTGGGCACTGCCTGCCCCCGTTCTTGCCTGGATCCCTGGGGCTGAGGTTTTCTTGCATTCATTTCCTGGCTAGCTCTCTTCTCTCTTCTCTCCCCTCTCCTCTCCTTGCGTTCATTGTGGCCCTGAGGCAGGGTGGCCATTGTGAAGGCTGGCCCAGGTCAGCCTGTGTCCAGAGTGTGGAAGCCAGGCCTTGGCTGGGGGACTGGGATGAACAGCATGCTCCCGTACTCATGGTGATCCCTCCTTCCCTGGCAGGCTGACTCTAGTGGCTTTACTGTCTCTGTCTCCTCCCTAGGGTTACTACCGAGCTGGCTACTCGCTGCTGCAGCTTCTGCAGCCCTATGAGGCTGCGCAGATGTTTCTCGAAGGTCTACACATCCTCGAGGGCTCCTCGGACCAGGTGCAGATCTCTGACCTCATTGTGGGCATTTTTACCACCATTAGTGGTAAGTAGAGGCCGTGCTTACAATCCTGGGCAGGGGGGCAGTGGCCTTATTGGCCTGATCCCTAAACCTGCACCTTGTTGGGGGGGGGTCACTATGGTTGGTGGCTTCTTGACCTTGGCACTGGCTTCTCCTGAGTCAGAATTCTCTGGCCTCTTGTTGGCCTTGAGTAGGGGCCTGGAGCAGGAGGCAGATCTTCCAGGGGATGCCCACCCCCTTCTTGAGAGAAGGCTTTCCCTCCCTGGCCCAGGCTTGATGGGGGCTGCTGAATCCCCTCTGAGTCCATGGAGAGCTTATGGACTGCAGTGATCCCTGGTGGGCCACAGTGACCCCTGGACACATAGGCGGGCAGACGAATAGGCAGGCGGCAGTGGGAGCTGCTGCTTTTCTTCTGAGTCCATGGACTCAGAGAAGATGCAGCCTCTGTCTCTACCCACTGGAGTCCTGGCCTTCAGAGCCTGACTTGAGGGACCCAGCCCTCCATGGCTCCCTCCTCTCTACCCCAGCCTGCCTGGCTGCTGTATCGGTTTGTGGCTGCCCAGCTCCGGGCTCACTGAAGCTTCTTTAGTCTTACTACATCCCTCAGGAAATGTGGGATTGGGACCTGCATCAGCCTAGGGAGAGAGAGGGGCCATCCAGTTCTCAGAGATGCCTGTGGGGCCTGCCCAGAAAGCCCCCCTGGCCTCTGCTAGGAACCCCCAGAGGAGGGGAGCTCAGTTTGTCCCCTGGCTGTTCCTGTCAGCTAGGGAAATTGTTCTGATGCCCACTGCCTCCAGGCCTCCTTCTGGGTGCCAGCCCTCCCCCACTTCTTTGCGGACGGGTGTTTGTGTGACCCACAGTCCCCTATTCAGGATGCGGACTCCCCTTCCCCCATGCCCTCCTCTAGACTCTACGCTGCAGCGTTGCCCGCGCTGTGCTCTGACTGGGGCAGCCCTCGAAGGTGCGGGAGAGGCCAGTGAGCCCCCATGCTGCCCATCAGATGCGCTCCCTGTTGGATGCTGCCTTCTCACCCTCCCAGGGGAACACGTCATCTTGCGTAGCTTCGTGCCCTTCTTTGAAAAGATTTTCAGTGTTGGCTTTGACGCGAGCATTTGGCAGGCAGTGATTGAGAAGCTGGCCAAGAAGGGGCTGTGGCATGTGAGTGGTGCAGGGTGCGGTGGGGGCGGTGAGTGTGGTGGGCCCAGGCCAGGGTGGAGGCTTGAGGTCAGGAGAATCTTTCTCCCCAGAATAGAACAGGCTGTCCCCATGAGTCAGTGGCTCCCTTCCCTTTAATCTGTTTCAGTAGAGCTTCTGGCACTGTGGGATTCTGGGACTCCCCTGGGCTCTTGGGCCGCCCTCTGGATATGGCTGTGTCCTGGGGAGGCCCCCCCCCCCCCACCTTGGAGGTGCTCAACAATTCTTTTCCCTTTCTAGTCCTTCCTTCTGCTGTGCACTAAGAAGGATAAGCTGCCCCGTGATCTGAGGGTGCCTGACCTGTCCTTGAAGGGTCTCTTTGAGGTATGGGGGCTGTGCTTTTCCTCACGCCTGCCCCTCACTGGTGGGGTGGCACCATTTCCCCCGCCCCCACCCCTCCATCTCGTGTGTCCTCTTGCTCGCTTGAGGCCTGAGTTGCCTTGGCTTCAGGCTGTGATTTGTGCCAGTGGCATGGGGGATTGGGAGGGTCTCCTGGGAGGTATTGCCAGGCACCTTCAGTGAAGTCTTCACGTGTCCCCAGAAATACATCCTCTTTGGACACTATGAGAAAATGGAGCAGATGCCGAAGCTGGTGCAGTGGCTGATCTCGCTGGGGGCCAGCGTCCAAAGCATTGGGCCCTACCCTCTGCATGCCATCATGAAGCTCTGTATCCAAGCAAGTGAGTGCCCCCTGCAAACCCCCACCCTGCTGGTTGAGACCTCTGTGCCCAGCCTCCTCCCAGCGGCTCCTCAGAGGGGGTGCTGTCCAGGCTTCCCTCATTGTGCAGGGTTGTCCCCAAGGACCAGTAGACAGGACATCTACCCTGAGGGATGGGTGTCTTGGGGGGGTTTCCAGGGGGTCTTACCAGCTCCAGGAGGAGGAGCCCCAGATCCACCCTCCTTACCTATAGTGTCTCTCTCCACCGCCTGCTCCTGGGTGGGATCTGGGAATGACCATTAAAGTCATTTGTCCCCTGACCCCTGCCTGGCCCAATATGTCCAGTCAGAGGGGTCACTGGGTTGTTTTTGAATTTGTTCCAGAGGAAAACCACCTGTTCAGGTGGCTGATGGACCAGAAGCCTGAACTGAGAGCAGACATTAACCAGACAGACGCTGACGGTTGCACTATCCTGCATGTTGTTGCCTCTCACTGTGCTGGGTACCTCGGCAAATGTAAGGAGCCAGGGTGGGCCCCATGAGTGCCCAGAGCCCCCCAGCTCTGAGCTGCCTTCCTAGGGGGGCAAGGTCATGGCAAGGACCCCACTCCCACAGGGTCCCTTTGTTGATCTGGAGACTGAAGCCACAGAATGGGGGTCTGTCACTGATGGTGCACCCAAGGTAGAAAACTGAGTTTTGAGGTTCAAAAATTACAGGGAAAAATTTCAGTCACAGCCTCAGCCAAGGTCTGCTGGCCCCCTGGTATGCAGGGGCTGCTTGGGCAGTGTCTGTTTTGTTCAGCCCCAGGGATTACCTGGGGCTTGCCCGATGACTGGGTGCTGGGCTGCTGAGAAAAGTCTGGCTATCTCATTCCCCCAGGGGTGGAGCTGGGTGAGCCTGGGCATTTCTCTCATCCTTGGGGAATGCAGGGGGGGGTCAAAGGAGAGGGCACAGGCTTGGGAGCTCAGGGTGCTGAGCCACCAGAGGCTTGGAAGCCTTAAGTGTTCGGTTGGTGACAGTGCGTTGGGCCTCTGGGTGCAACACTGGCCAGGCTGCCCCAGGAGGAGGATGGGGGCCAGCAGGCCTGGGCTTCCAAACTCACACCATGTCAGCAGGCGTGGGCCCATTTGGGCTCCAGAATGTGACTGATGAGTGCAGGCCCTTCCGTGTTCCCTGTGCCCCAGACCTCAGGCAGCTCAAGGCACAGCCCAGCATAGAGCTTGTCTTGGGGAGGCAGTCCAGAGGGACCTTCTGTGACAGCCTCCCCTGGGGTGGGGGAGTCTCTTCTTCAAGTAGCGCAAGCAGCCTCAGGGTGGGAGGAGAGAAGCTGGGGCCCCAAGCCCGGGCTTCCTCAGTGCCCTTCATGACGCCTACTCCGCTCTCGTCTGAGGCACCTAGATGTGGTGGGAACAGGGGTGGGATGGGCATGTATCCTAGGAGATGGCAGGCATCCTTGGAAAGCTCTTGGGCCTGGGTCCTGCAGCCCTAGCCCTAATCCTCCATGCCTTGGCCATGGTCTGACACTGGGGGGGTTTTGCTGAGACTTGGGAGTCCATTTACAGGTTTATGTAGTCCAGCCCAAGGGTTCTCTGACTGTGGAACGTCAGACCTTCATTCTGTGTTACTGCTAGCTGCAATGGAGAATTTCCTACAGATCTTTAAAGAAGGGATTCAGGAACTGGGGGGCAGCCACAGTGACTGATGGAAAAGGTGGAGAGGAGAGCTCAGGAGGGGCAGGGTTAGGGGCCTAGGGACAAGCAGTAGGAAGGGTGGGAGCAGCCTCTGGAGGACTGAGGCAGAGTTCAGAGAGGAAGGGGTGGGGGCACAGGACCAGCCAAGGAAGGAGGGGCCCTGGCCCTCGGCCTGTAGGGTATGGGGACTGGAAGCTGTGGGCTGTGGGCTCACTTGTCCCTCCCTCCCCTCCCCCCATGCTTCCTGTTTTCCCCTGAGAGCAAAGAGAAATGAAACGTTTGTTAAAATCTCTGCTGCTGACTGTTGCTAGGCAACGGCATTGCCTGGTAACCGCACTCATGCTTGCTGTTGCCAGGGAGCAGATTGGACCAGTCAATGTCAGGATGGTTGAGGGGGCAGTCTGATCTTCCTTGGGTGATTCTGAGTGGAGCCCCTCCAGCCTCCCCCCCACCCCCTGTGGCCCTGGTGGTGACTTGTCCTTCTGTGTTTAGGCCAGACCGAGGACGTGGAGATGCTTCTGTACCTGGGGATTGACCCCACCATTGTGGACAAACAGGCACGCTGCGCCATCGATATCCTCAAGCGCAACAAAAACTTTAAGGCTGTTGACAAAATCAACTCCTTCTTGGATAGCCGAAAGCGGGGCTGTGCCAAGGGCGCCTCAGGTATGTGCACGCATGTATGTTCATGAGCACGTGTACCTGTTCCTTCTCAAATGCCAGCCCTGCTTTGGGGGTTTGCTGCAGCCCTCCCCAGCGGATATGCTCCTACGGCCTTTATCACCATGTGCATGGCCAGCGATTCTCAGCTGTTCCCCATCCAGCCCTCTCCCTTCCCGTATAAGAGATAGATGCCCAGAGAGGCTCAGTTCCTTGTAGGCATCATGTAGGTCATGAATGGTAGGTCTGAGATTTGAACTCAGTTCCTGTGCCTCCAAAGTCAGACTTTTTTCCAGGATACTGTGCTGCCTCTGCTACTCAGTGGGTTTCATCTACAGCCCCCTCCCCTCTGAGCCTTCCACTTACTAGGCAAGGTACCCCTCCTAATTCAGTCTCAAGGGAGGTTGTTGGGGCCTCCTGCCTCCCTTTCTCTGTTTAGTTCACAGTCCTTGCCTTCAGGTACCTCCCTCCCATGCGGTCCAACAAGGGAGGGTTTGAGTGGCAACCCCTGCAGCTTAATTCCAGTTATAGAAATGCCTGCACCTGGCACATTGTAGGGCCTCAGTCAAGGTTTGTCCATTGGCTTCTTGGAGTGCCTTCTGTTCTGCCCTCCTCCTCCTCCTTAGAATCCCGGACATGCAGCCTCTCCCAAAGCCCTGCCTGGTTTCCCCCGTGGGTAGGGGTTTCTGCCTCTCGGCACCTTATGGTCCATCCTTCCTCCCTTTGCTGTGTCTACACTGTCCTCCCTTCCACCCCATATCAGGGGATGATTTACCCTGCCTGGTCTTCCTCATGGTCAGCACTTTCTGCCTCTTGGCCATGTCCCCTGTAGCAGGGGAGCACACTTAGTTGTGCCCTTGTGTCCCCATGGCGTGGTACCAGTCAGTCTTGTTGACTTCTTTTACATGCTCAGATTGAGCCTGAGGGCCTCAGCCCGGTGCCCACCTGGCCTTGCCCTGTCCAATGAGCTTGGTTGTTTCCATTTTGACCCACAGTGGGTCTCTAGTTCAGCAGTAACAGCATCTCCCCTCCGACCTTTTCCTTGTTTCTCCCCGTGTTTGGGGCCTGGCATGGGTGTTTCAGCCAGAGCTGTGGCCAGCATGCTCAGTCTTCTTACTTCTGAGAAGGCCTCCTAGGTCTTTGCAGTTGGCCTTTCTGAGGGGCACAGACGTTCCTTTGGCTCCCAAACCTTCACGGCCTGGTCAGCCATCCCCTGGTTGTACCAACAGGCTAGCTGGGCCTGACAGACCACTGGAAACATTTTCCTTCCAGGAGGATGTTCTTCTTTCCACCAAAGCTGTCTTAGCTGGGCATGCCTGGGACAACCATAGGAACTACCTTTTGGCTCTTGGGCAGAATTGTGATAAGCCTTCCCCAAAAGATGGCAATCATTCATGGTGCCACCACCAGGGGGAAGTGTGTCTTTCTTCATGACTGTGCCATCATGGGCTTTCCTAGCTTTAAACCCCCTTGGTGGGTCCAGGAAGTGTTGGTGAGAGCGCTTAGGATTCCATTCCTCTGAGTCCAGACGTGGTTAATATGGGTAGTTATCGATAGTTGGGCTGTGTTTCTTTGCGGACCGCCTCTCACATCCTTAGACTCCCCCATCACCTGGCGGGGTCTGCCTGTCTTACGCAGTCGGGTCCTCTTGTTTACCAGTTCTGGGTGACAAGCTTTTATTAGACTTGTTTTTTCCATATTCCTCTCCCATCCCCATCTTTCCTAAAAGTCCTGGATGCTGCTTTTTGTTGTGCCAGAGCTCTTTAGTTTTACATAATCAGATCCTTCTTATGTACTTAAGGGTTTTCATGTACTCAGAATTCAGTTCTTTATTGAATGTCTGCTGTGCGTGCTATGAGCTAGGGGCAGAAATCCCCAAAGGAAGTGATACCTACCCCTCAGAGAGCTTACTTGGGGGTGGGGAAGGAGGGCATAACCTCCACAGAAAACTAAATGACAAGTGGGTGCAGAATGCTTGGGGGGATGGGCACTATCCATGGGGGCAGGGACCAAAAGGCTGCTTTTGGAGACATCTTAGAATGCAGGCTTGGGGGCGGGGGGCAGCCACAGTTAAGCGTCATGATACAGACAAAGGTCTAGTAAAGAGACATAGAAGGAGTAGTCAGAGAGGTAGAACGAGAACCAGGAGAACAGGAGTCCAAAAAACCTGGAGAGGAGACAGCATCGTCACAGTTAAAATCAATAAATGAGGCCCCAAGTTCCAGGCATGATCACTTTATTAGTAAAGCACACTGATACACAGGAGCTCAGCTTCCCCAGCAAAGCCAAGACCCCAAGGGAGGGGGCCAGCTTTGGGGGTGCAGAACAAAGTACGGAACGTTGCAGGCAGGGCACAAGGTATGATTGAGTACGGGGCTGAGGCTCATGGACAATATGAGAGGCTGGAGATTGGGAGTGAGGGGCCACCCACAAGCCCCTCCTTCTCTCCTGTGACCAATTCCTTGTTTGAATCCATCTGCATGGTCAGAGATAGGGGCCCAGCTCCTTTGGATAGCAGCCCGGGCGTCCTTGAAGGATGGCTCCATGGTGCAAAGATACTGGACCAGCCTCCTGGCGTCTGTCTGCGCCCCCCAAGGACAGCAGGTCTCCTTGAGGCAAGAGTAGAGAGTGATGAGCAAGAGTGGGGCTGGCTTTGTGATCTCAGCCTGTTACAGGCCAGCTGAAATCTGAACTCAGGTCAGGGACAAAAACCACAACTCAGCAGTTACAGGATGAGCTATGAAGTAGAGAGAATCAGTTAAAAATGATACAGAATCCATCAGAGTATCTCAGTATCAAGAAGGAGGGACTGGGTCAGTAGTGTCAGAGGCCACAGAGAGGTCAGAGGTGAATGAGGATTGAGAAAAGTTCTTGGGACTTATCTGTTGAGAGAGAGAGTACCTTCAGTAGGATAATGAGGTTGGAAAGCAGAATGCCGAGGATTCAGAGTGCGGACAGGAAAGGTGGGGGTTTCCCCTGGTGTGGATGGCCTTTTCTGGGCACTTGCCCACAAAATGGAGGAGAGCTGTGGGGCAATGAATAGCTGGAGAGGATGGAAAGGGCAAGTGAGGCTTCCTTGAATATGGGGGAAGACATGGCATGTTTGTAGGCAAGAAGGAAGGAGCCATTGAGAGACAAGATAAGAAAGAAAGGGGCCTGAGAGGGGGTGATCTGCCAGAGGAGACAGACTGCAAGGGGCTCCCTGGTTAGCCTTGGAGTACTAGGAGTCAGGCTGCCTCTTTATGGGATGGGGGTGAAGGAGGAGTGAGGGGCAGAGGGTACCTGAGTGATGGGAAGGGAGAAGGGGCTCAGAGACTACCCACTGTGGTTGGGTCATGGGTGGCCATGTCACTAGGATTGGCAGCTGAGCCTCTCCTATGGCCTCACCAGGGCTGAGGTGCCAGGGTCTCTCTCCCCAGGATGGGGGAGTCCTTTGGAACCTTCCCAGGAGATACCACTAGGTGGCAGCACATACCCATGTGGGCAGAGGTCTTTCCTGTTGCTCAGGTCCCAGGCAGAGCTGGTCTTCCTTGGTGGATACTTAATCTCTGCTGTGGACTAACCATTCCACTGCTGGAGGACCTTCCTCCCTGCATGGGAAGCTCTCACAGATGAGGGAGTGTAGGGCTTGGGGCCAAAAATATAGAGACTTGCTGCGAGTGTACCCCTCTGTCTCTCCTGGGAGGGGACGTGGTAGGGGGCTGTCATTAACAAAATCTGAGGACTCCCTGTCTCCTGGGGGGGTGTGGCCAGGCATTTATTCCTTCTCCCTCCTCACCAGGTGCTAGAAACCCGCGATGTACCTGGTGTGTTTCAGGCCAGAGTGTGAGTGATGCCTCCCTGTGTGAGAGCCATGCCTTCCTGGACATCCTGGAGCCCTTCATCCAGTACCTGTGCACGGAGGACAGGTCCCAGCAGAAGGGGCTGCTCAAGCATGAGGCGGTCCAGAGGTTCCTGCGCCTTCTCTCTACCATCCAGGGTAAGAACCAACTGGGGGCCACTGGGAACCTGTGGCTGTTGTTGCCCAGCTCCTGCATCTGGGTTAGGCTTCCCAGGTTTCATGGGAGAAAGAGGCGAGAAACATGGGGGGGCTCCCAAGGGTGCGCAGGCGGGTAGAAGGCAGCCCACTGGAGTGGGGCCAGAAAAAAAGGAGGCCTGGCTGAACCCCAGGGGCAGTGAGGTCAGGGTGGGTGGGATGGGGCCCAGGGAGGACAGACACCCCCTGCAGGATTGGGTCTAGATCTCCCATTCCCCCCATCTGTTTGCAAGCTGGGGGGACCGTGGCTTTTTGCTGTGGGTTACTGTGGCTAGAGAGGCCAGTGAGGGATCAGTCCCCACCCTGAGACCCTTTGGACAAGGGCCGTTGTAGCGGGGAGGGGTTAGTTGGGGCCCTCCCTGCCCCGGGTTTCCCCCACTTGGCTGTCGGGTGACCCTGGTCCAGTCACATCCCCTCCGCTGTTTCTGCAGTCCTCCCCCCTCACGTGGTTTGTGAGTTCAATCACGCTTGTGCCAGCGCCTTTATCCGCCTGCTGCTGGAGAAGCAGAAGTGGCACGAGGTCCTGCTACTGCTGACTGGCAAAGCCAATGACGAGTCATCCGTGGCCGACGGCCTCATCAAGAACTGCAACTTCTCGGACCTGGACATCCGCACTGTGATTCGGCACCTGAGTCACTGGGACCGGCGCCGCATCTACCTCCTGGGCTGTCTGATTGACTGTGGTGGTAAGCGTCAGAGTGGGCTATCCAGCAGGGCCCCACCCCTCCCTCCATCCTCTCTCAGCTGGGGCCCCTTTCTTCCCCACATGCAGGAAGATGGAGGGTGGAGGACTTTGGGGGACAGTGGATTCCTGGTCCTTGGCAGTCTCCTGTGGGTTGGGGACACAGGGCTCCTGCAGCAGCTTCTCCCCTCCCCCTCAAGGGGTCAGCGATTCAGGCTCTTCTGTTCTCCAGCCCCCACGGAGGGGCTGAACAGGAACCAAGACCATGAAAGACCCCTCACGATGTGCTTGAAAAGTGGAGACTATCAGCTGGCCTTCCTGCTTCTGACCAAGGGCGCGGACCCCCGAGGCATGACCCTCACTGAAGGGGACCTGCCTCTCCACGCAGCCCTGTTCATCTACCTGGATAAGCGAGGTACCCAGCTTCTGGAGGGCGCTGCCTGGCGCTCAGAGCCCCCTTTACCCTGCTCCTTTGTCCATCTATTGATTGGCCAGCACAGAGAAGGTTGGGGCACTTCCCATGGGCCTGTCCTCTTGTCCCCGCAGCCCCATAGTGAGCAGGGCTCAGTGCTGGGGGTCTAGTAAGAGAAGGGCCTCCCTCACTGTTCTGTCCTCTCTACTCACTCGTCCCTGCCCTGCTCCTCCAGACTAATGTGGCTCTTGTCTATTTTCGGTTCGCAGCGGACATCGGCTTCACTTTCCTGAATCACCTGCTGGACCTGTACAGCTCCAGCCCATCGGACTTTTCCTTCCTCAACCCCAATGCCCAGGATGCCAATGGGAACACAGTGATGCATATCATCTTCCAGAAGGGGACGCTGAAGCGTGTTAAGAAGGTGATGGATTTGCTGGCCAGGTTCGACATCAACCTCAACCTCAAGAACAAGGAAGGCAAAGATGTCCGGCATCGCATCAAGAAGAACGACTCCCTGCTGCTGACCTGGAACAAGGCTGTGATGGAGAACCGCAAGAAGGGCCAAGTTGACCTGAAAATCTCCCCGCACCCGCCACAACTTCTCCTGCCTGCTAGCTCCACGCAGCAGCACAAGAATGGGTCCCTGGCGGTAGGCTCCACCACCCGTCTCCTGCTGGGGGATGCAGCCCTAGGGACTCTGCAGGGAGACAGGCGGGGCCCTGGCAGGGAGAGGCTCCAGGCCTCGGGGGCTGTGCGAACTGACGGTGGCAAGCCATTCACCCCACGGGATGGCCTCGTGCAGGCTATCATCACCCTGATCCAGCAGATGGACCTGGGCTCCATGGGCCCTGAGGACACACCCCAGTCCCCAAAGCCAGCCATTGTGGAGGAAGGGAATCCCCAGGAACACTCAGTGCCCAAGGATGGCGTGAGTGAGGTACTCAGTGAGAATCCTCCCTCCCTACCCAAGGCGACCATTGATAATACCCGATCCCAGCCACGTGTGGAGCCCCCGGTGCCCATGGTGAATGGGGAAGAGGAGAGGGGTGGGGGCATGGAGGAGGAGGGGGAGACCCCCACGCAGGAGCTGGAGGCCTGCCTACAAGACTTTGACAACATGACGTGGGAGATTGAGTGCACGTCGGAGACGCTGAAGAAGCTGGCGAGCAAAGCAGTCACGCGGGTGCTCAAGAAAAAGATTGTCCTGGCCATCCAGCACCTGGGCAATGGCGAGTGGACACAGGGCCTACAGAAGCGGCTGCGGCACCTGCGTGGTGGCATCCGGCTCTATGAGGCCAAGCTGGACAAGGGTGCGCGTATGCTATGGGAGCTGGCCATCGACTTCTCCCCACGTTGCAGTGACAACCCTGAGAAGATCATTGCTGCAGCACGGGCTGCACACCCCTTTGAGAAGTCGGGTGGTATCTACACGGAGATCATCCGCATCTGGGACATTGTTCTGGACCACTGCAAGCTGAATGATGCTATCCGGGCCATCTGTGCGGCCTACAACCGCGGTCTGTCCTGCATCCTGCGCAAGAAGCTCAAGGGGATCCAAACAGGCAAGCTGTCCTCCAGCCTCAAGATACAGAAGCGCATCCCACGCTGCTACGTGGAGGACACGGATGCCACCACAGACCGCAGGGGCCGTGAACGCGCGGTGCCTGAGTACTTCCCACCTGCCAGTGCTGTGGCCACCGAGTACAACATCATGAAGTTTCACAGTTTCAGCACCAGCATGGCACTCAACATCATCAGTGATACCACAGTGCCTGCCGAGTACCCCTTCCGAGTGGGCGAGCTTGAGTATGCGGTCATCGACCTTAATCCACGTCCACCGGAGCCCATCATACTCATTGGTCGCAGTGGCACCGGCAAGACCACGTGCTGCCTGTACCGCCTCTGGAAGCGCTTCCATGCCTACTGGGACAAGGCAGATCGGGCAGGCAGCCCATTGCTGGCTAAGCATGTGTGGCACAAGAGGGTGGCCCGTGCAGAGGAGGAGGAGGAAGCAGTTGTGGACGAGGATGCAGAAGCTGACGAGGATGAAGAGGAAGACGACGGGGCACCCCTGGAGCCTGGGTTGGCGGACAGTGTCGAAGAGGACCCCGAGGATGATGAGGAGGCATCTGGTGGCCCTGACTCGGACCCCCCTGGGGTTGCAGCAGAGCCTGTGGATGAGGTGGTTGAGCCCGTGGAGGGTGCACAGCTGGAGCACCTACGGCAGGTGTTTGTCACCAAGAACCATGTGCTGTGCCAGGAGGTCCAGAGGAACTTCGTGGAGCTGACAAAGTCCAGCAAGGCCACCAGCCATTTCCGGCCACTAGAGCCCACAGTGCACCGGCTGCAAGACGTCAGGGATGAGAGCTTCCCACTGTTTGTGACCTCGCGGCAGCTGCTGCTACTACTCGATGCCTCCCTACCCAACCCCTTCTTCTTGCGTAATGAGGATGGCAGCCTCAAACACAACATACTGGGCTGGTCTGCGCATGAGGAGGCTGCCATCCCCAACTGGCAAGAGGAGGCTGAGGCCGGCGCTGGCGACTGTGACTATGGCGAGGAGGACAAGGTGGCCGAAGCACCCGGTGGAGAGAACGACCCTCGTGTCTTTGTGACCTATGAGGTGTTTGCCAATGAGATGTGGTCCAAGATGGTGAAGGGCAAAACGCCATATAACCCGGCGCTGGTGTGGAAGGAGATCAAGTCCTTCCTGAAGGGCTCCTTCGAGGCACTGAGCTGCCCCCAGGGCTGGCTGACAGAGGACGCCTATCAGAAGCTGGGCCGTAAGCGCTCACCCAACTTCAAGGAGGACCGTGGCGAGATCTATGCGCTCTTCTGCCTCTATCAGCGAATCCGCTCCCAGCAGGGCTATTTTGATGAGGAGGATGTGCTGTACAACCTGTCCCAGCGGCTGTCCAAGCTGCACGCGCTGCCCTGGTCCATTCACGAGCTCTATGGTGACGAGATCCAGGACTTCACGCAGGCTGAGCTGACCTTGCTCATGCGCTGCATCAATGACCCCAACGCCATGTTCCTCACAGGTGACACAGCACAGAGTATCATGAAGGGCGTGGCCTTCCGCTTCAGTGACCTGCGCTCGCTCTTCCACTATGCCAGCAAGAACTGCGTGGACAAGAAGCGCTGCCCTGTGCGCAAGCCCAAGCGCATCTACCAGCTCTACCAAAACTACCGCTCCCACTCAGGTGTGTGGAGACCTGCACGGCACATGCATGCACACACACACATGACCACGCCCCAGTACGCACACACATGTACACTCATCTGTGGTCACACGCACAGACACGTCTACATAGATGCATACACTTACATCCACTCTCATATGTGTACAGACCAAGACAAGCACAGATACAAAGCATACACGGATACACATGCACACTCCACATTCGCATACATGCCAACACACTCACACTTAGGAGACACATGCACACTTACAGGTGCACCATGCATGTCCACATGCTGAGGCACTCATGCACACTCATTTACATGTGCACTGACACACACGTAGCACTCACACACTACACTAACCCTAAATGCACATACCTAAACTTGTGCACACATGAATGCACACTCAAGCACATTCACATGTACACTCACACTTAGGCACATGCGCACTTCCACATGCACACTCATTTATACTTGCTCAGATACACATGCACACCATGCACGCACACGTACACACAAAGTTGTTAGAAAGCAGTTAGTTCCACGGAGGGTAAGAACCAGGCCATGAAATGGGTGTGGAGGACTTTGCTGGGAGGAGGGATCACTGTTCAGTGGAGTGATCCGGGAGGTGGGGGGGCGGTGGTGGAAAGGACAAGGGCTCAGGCCCAGCTGGTTGCCTGACCTGCCAGGGAACAGAACTGTGGAAAGAGGAGAGAGGAAGAGGGGTCTTCTCCCTACGGTCCTTTCCTGAGTGGTGTCAGACCGATCCCTTTACTTCCTTGGGCTGTGTCCCCATCTATGAGATGTGGGCTGGATGTGTACTGTCTGTGGCTCTTCCCGGTGCACTCCAGGGCATGGTGTCCCTCTGTGCACTGGCTGGCCCTGCTGCCCCTCACTGCCCCTTACTGCCCCTTCCCCTCCGGCATAGGAATCCTCAGTCTGGCCTCGGGGGTGGTCGACTTACTGCAGCATTACTTCCCTGAGTCCTTCGATCGCCTCCCGAGGGATGCCGGTCTTTTCGACGGTCCCAAGCCCGCCGTGCTGGAGTCCTGCAGTGTCAGCGATCTGGCCATCTTACTTCGAGGGAACAAAAGGAAAACCCAGCCCATTGAGTTTGGAGCCCACCAGGTGCATTGGTGCTTGGCAGCTGCCAGGGGTGGGAGTCATAGGGTGGGAAGGATTCCTGAGGCCCTGGAGCCTGGGCTTGGCTCAGTTGGAATGTGCTCTGTGGGGTCCTTGGAAGGGGCCACACCCCGCAAAGGGCATGCCTCCAGAGGCAGGGCATCCTCTCACTCTGCCGTGCTCAGGGCCCCTCCATGGATGGATGAGGCAGAACTTCAGGGGGTGTGGGGGAAAGAATGTGACTTCATCTCTCTAAGGGAAGCTTCCTTTCATCCCTGGAGAGTTTGAAGGGTCTCAGGGCAGGCACCTCAGCCTGGGAACCCTCCAGAAGCACCACCTTCCTGATTTCCAGTTGTTACCCATCCCCCCTTCCCATCCACACTTGTGGGTGTCAATAATACCCTTTCCAGAGGTGTAGATGCTTTATAACCCTTAAAGCTCACTTGCTGTCTCTTTAATCTCTGTCTCTGTCTCTGTCTTTCTCTCTCTCTCTCTCTGTCTCTCTCCCCTCTGTATATTTACCATGTACTCATGCCTTCCTCCCCAGAGAGCACAGGCACCCTGAGGACAGGGTGTGTATCTTTCTTTGCCTGAGCAGGCCCAGCTCCTGGCACTGATGTCCCAGGGCCCTGTTGTTTCCCAGGGATGTGGCTGCCTGAGGCAGGGCCCACTAGGCCTTGGACTTCCCCCCTGCTCTCCTTCTGTTGGCCTTGACTCTCTCTGCCCTATCACCCCTGCAGGTGATCCTTGTCGCCAATGAAGTAGCCAAAGAGAAGATCCCAGAGGAGCTGGGCTTGGCTCTGGTGCTGACCATTTATGAGGCCAAGGGTCTGGAGTTTGACGATGTTCTCTTGTACAATTTCTTCACGGACTCAGAGGTATTTGAGGTTTCCTTCTTGTTCATGGTGAATGGTGGGGGGGAGCTCAGACCAGGTGATGTTGTCCACTTGCACAGAGTAATACCATGGTTTCCAAAGTTCTTTGTTCTGCTTCCCTCCCTGCTGTACACAGTTGATACTTCAGGTGCTGTCTCTTTTGAGGTTACCCTTGGCTCCAGGATCTGTCTGTAAGGACTCTGTATGTAGCTTCTGGGTCACCAGCCTTCTCTTTGGGCTGTCTTTGGCTTTCCACCCTGTCTCTTTTGGCAGGAAGGTTTCACTTGACCCCTATGTTCTCTGGCCATTTTGCATCCTTAGGTTGGGCTTTGTTAAGGCCCCCATCCTGGGCCACTTGCAGGCTAGGCTTTCTCACGTGGACCATGGGAATGGTTTGTACAGGAATGCTGGATGTGAGGCCCTCCAGTGTGTGCCACATGCTGTCTTTAGCATGAGCTTCTGTCTCAGGCCAGTTTGGTGGGTGCTGCTGTCGGGGAGGTAGTTCCCCAGGGCTCTTGGGCCAGGCCTCACTCTGGCCCTCCCATCTAGTCTGCTGGAGGGTCCTGACTCACACAGAACTCCGGCAGAAAGGTGTGGAGTGGTCAGACTCCAGTCCAGAGGCAGATGAGGCCCTTTCCCCAACCTGTGGCATGTCTCAGTGAGTGAGGGTCCAGTGAACCCCATTATTTGAGGCCTAGCTCTTCTGCCAGGGGAGTAGGGACCCTCCTGGCTTATAATGTCATTTTCCATCTCTGGTGGTAGGAGCAGGACTGGGAGTCCTCACAAGGGCACTGGCTTGACAGCTGGTCCCAGTGGAAGCTGGGGGATTCCTGAGCCACCCCAGGCTGGTCTGGAGGCAAATGAGAGCCTGATCCTGGGGGGTCAGGAGGAGGGGGAGAGCTTTGCCAGGTTTGCTCTGTCCCATGACTGTTGGTGGTTTTGTCCACATAACCCCCAGCCCTTGGCAGAGGTTGTGGCCCATAGCTGGCCTCCATCAGGGCTTCTGGGTTGACTGGTTGAAGACCCAATCCAGCCCCTCCCAAAGGGCCTGCCTCAGAGCAGGGAGGTAAAGAAAGGGAGGAGGGGGACCCCAGCCCATTGTACTTTCTGGGGCCCTGTGTCCCCAAGGCCACTCTTGATCTCTCCCGGGGGTGGTTGGTCTTGGGTGTTGCCTGCTCTTCTGGCCCTACCTATGTCATGGCATCTGCCAGAAGACCCAGGATCCTAATTCTCATGCCAGCTTCTCTGTTTGTGTCTGCTGGGTAGTCTGGCCTGCCTGCTACCGGCGTCTCTCTGCTGGGCAGTCTGGTCAGCCCGCTGCTGGCGTCTGTCTCTGCTGGGCAGTCTGGTCAACCCGCTGCCAGCGTCTGTCTCTGCTGGGCAGTCTGGTCAGCCCACTGCCGGCGTCTGTCTCTGCTGGGCAGTCCGGTCAGCCCACAGCTGGCTTCTGTCTGTGCTGAGTAGTCTGGCCTGCCTGCTACCGGCATCTGTCTCTGCTGGGCAGTCTGGTCAGCCTGCTGCCGGTGTCTGTCTCTGCTGGGCAGTCTGGTCAGCCCTCTGCCAGCGTCTGTCTCTGCTGGGCAGTCTGGTCAGCCCGCTGCCGGCATCTGTCTCTGCTGGGCAGTTCGGTCAGCCCACAGCTGGCTTCTGTCTGTGCTGGGCAGTTCAGTCAGCCCGCTGCTGGCTTCTGTCTGTCTCTGTCAGGTGGTCCAGCTAGCTCACTGCTGGCTTCTCTCTCTGTCGAGTAATGTAGTCTGCCCGTTGCCAGCTTCTGTCTGTTGGGCATTTTAGTCAGTGTCCATCTAGCTTCTGTCTCTTTTGGGTACTCTGGCCAGCCTGCTGCTTGGCTGCTCCTGGCTCTGCCCCGGAGAAGGTTAGCCTTTCCCTGGGGGCCACATCAGGACTCAAGGAGAAGAGTAGGGCCATCCCTGAGGATGTGATAGAAAAATGATGCTTCCTCTTGTCAACAGGCAGTCACAACTTGACAAAACTTAGGTGAAAACTAGGTTTGTTACAAGAGAAATCACCCTGTGTGTAGAGCCCAAAAGGCTCATAGTCCACACAGACATTTGTATTTTTATAACTGCAGGACAGAGGAAGGAGGAGATCCCAGGAAGGAGTGTGGTATAGGCTGGGAAAGGAGCAAGGCCACACCAAAGCTGCATTCTTTTCTAGAGCGTGAAAGTAGGAGGGTCTGCTCATCTCTAGGATCCCAGCTGCACAGATTCCTTGGCCTGGCACAGACTGGCTGGGGCCTGTCCTGACTTCCACAGGCAAAGTGGAAGACTCCACAGGGAGTCTAGTGTGGGGTGCAAACAATACATCATGTCAGCTGAGGGAGGGGGCGTGGCTTCATCTTTGACACACTCAGGGTCTCCTGCATGCTGTGGGGCTGACCAGTGTTGGAAAGGTACAGGAACTGTAAACCTGGAGTTCTGGGTGGGCTGTCTGGAAAGGATCTGCAGACTCAAGGGTTCTTGAAGTCAAAGTGGTAAAGATTAGTAGGCTTTTCAGCAAGCCAAAGTTCTTAAGGAACCTGTGGCGTTAGAGGGGTGCAGTTAAAGTTTATATAGGATGTTCTGTAGTGTAACATGTGCCAAATATGCTAACTAGGTGATTCGGGGAGTGGTTAAGGGTAAAGGAGCATACACTTTTAGTATCTGCTGTGCAGGTTTTACCCAGAATTCATCAGGAAATAGCCCAAGGCAGGGCTACGTGGAGGTGGGGTTTCAGGCCTGAAACGTCTTATTAAGTCAACTAGCAGTCAGGGCTGATGAAGGAATACCAGGCTGCCTCATCAGTGTCGTGTTAGACAAGATAAATGTAAGGGAACATAGGACGCACGGTTGGTCAGTGAGTAGCAAATGTTGTTATGACCCAGTACATAGCCAGTTCAGTCTGTGCACAACTGGTTCAGGCGAAGAACTTCTATGGATACAGCTGGCTAGTGTATCAGGAAGGGAGGTAACAATTGTTGCTGGGGCAGGCTGTTCTCAGGCTGGGGAGAACCTTCTTGGGAAAGTGTTTTGAGACTAAGGGAAAATGTGATTTTTAGAGAGAAATGTGGTTTTAGAATTGGGGCCCAACCACAGGGTCCCCAGCACCCCACAGGCTGGGTCCCCAGCACCCCATCGGGTCCAGTTTCTGGGGAATGCAGCAACTCAAAAAGATATGGGACAGTCCTCACTCAATCCCCCTTCCCCCCATCTCTGGGAAGATGCCAGGTCAGTGTATGCTGATGTCTCAACGGCTTAGTGACAGGTTGGACTCTGCCATGTGGAGCGGATGTGGAGTGGGAGGAGCTTGGGAGTACAACCCACAGTCCCAGAGCGCATCTGTCCTCGCTGGGCTCTTCCAGGGGCTGGACAGAGTAGCACTGAGCTTCAGGGGGTTTTGGTTCAGTCTGTGATCGAAGTGGCATAAGGTGCTCTTGGTATGGAAAGTCCTTTCCCAAAGGCAGGTGGCCACTGCTTGGGATAGCCTGCCCAGGGGCCTACCCTCCCATCTTCTAGATTCCAAGGCCATCCTGCTTGCCAGGGCGTAGAGCTCCAGGAGTCTGTGTCCTTGCCTTGGGAACCCCACGGATGGTGACTGACAGGGCATCGAGGTTGGGGGCAGCGGGGGATGGGGGCGACAGAGTGGAGGGCACTCAGTTGTGAGCAGGCTGCTGTGAGGTTGGCAGCTGGTGTCAGGTGTGGAAGCCCAGCTTTCTCGTGTTATCACACAGGCGTACAAGGAGTGGAAGATCATCTCCTCTTTTGTACCTTCCTCTGAGAGCCGCAGCGAGGAGAACAAGCCGCTGGTGGAAATACCCTTAGAGAGGCCACACGCGTCCCCAAGCCGACCCCAGCTGCTCAATGTGGAGGCCTATAAGGTAAGTGGGGCTGGGGGGCCCGGTTGTCACGCCACCAGCCCCTGGAGCCACCCAGGGCCAGCCAGATCACCTTCTGTCTGTGCTCTGTAGGGCTGTCCTCAAGGCCAGGCCCAATTCTTTCCTGGTCTGGGTGCCCACCTCAGCCCAGAGGACGTAAACAGATAGACAGATGGCTGCCCCTGGCTGGGCCCTTTCTTGGCCTGTCCCCTCTCCAGCCCTCAGTTCTTGGGGGGACCCCCACAGGAGAGTGGAGCCTAGGGCCGGTGACTGAGGGACAGAGTGCCTCACCTCATGGGGGGCAGGTGGCGGGGTGCCATGAAAGGAAAGGTCAGCGTGATTCTTACCTGCCCTCAGTCAGATGGGTCACCCCAGTGGTGACCTCACAAGGAAGGCTTGGTCACATCAGCACATACTGATTATTCCCAAGCCCTGGTATGTGCCCTTCAGAGGCATCTGTGGCTGAGCCCTGTGCCCACCTCACGTTGCAGCTTCTCAATGGCGAGCTGAAGCAGCTGTACACTGCTATCACACGTGCCCGTGTCAATCTCTGGATCTTTGATGAGAACAGGGAAAAGCGGGCACCTGCCTTTAGATACTTCATCAGGAGAGACCTTGTACAAGTGGTCAAGACTGACGAGAACAAAGGTAAAGCTGGAGCCTGGGATGCTGGAGGGCGTCCCCCTCCCTGGGTCCCCTGCAACAAGACCTTCCATGCATGCGACTGGCCCAAGGGAAGGTTGGGGTTATGGGGTGATGTGCCCTTGAAGGGGCCCTGTTATCTCATAGGACTCAGCAAGGGGCAGGCTTGCTGCACTGCTAACCCCTAGAAGCTTCACAGGCCTCTGGCCCCCTGAGCTGGAGAGGCCCTGGCTTTGGTGGCCAGTCTGGATCCCCCACTCATTTGGTCTGTCTTGGCCTCTTTCCTCTAATGTAAAATAAGGGGTTCGAATGGCACGACCTGGGAGGTATTCTGGCTGGGTCTGCTTTGGTCAGGCCTTGTGTCAGTTCCTCCTCCTAAGGATGCCACCATGGGGAGGGACACCAGCCAGGCACAGGATACCCACAGCAATCTTTGCTTCTCTACAGATTTTGATGACAGCATGTTTGTGAAGACATCGACTCCCGAAGAGTGGATTGTGCAGGGAGATTACTACGCAAAGCACCAGTGCTGGAAGGTGGGTCCTGAGGCACCAGTGCTCTGCAAAAAGGCTGGGGAGGTGTGGGGCCCTGGCCTGGCAGCCTATGGCTGGACGGGCCCATCTCATTCCCTTGCACGCTCACTTGCTCGCTCGTTAGTAGTGACAGTAAAGATTGTCGTTTACATGGTGCTCACTGGGGTCCAGGAACGCACTTGTCCCCGGGCAGTGATTCGTTCATTCACTCCCTCACTTGTGCTGTGCAGGGCTCTGCTCCCTGGTGGTCTGCTTTTTTCAGATTCTGATTCCCTAACAGCCTTCTAGGGCCCAACCTGGACTTGTTGCTCTCCCCTCTGCTGCACAGCTGGTATTTCCGAGCCCTATGGGCATGTCTCCCAGGTCCCTCTGGCTGGAGAACTTGTCCCCTAAGGGTCATCGTGCAGGACTGGGCCTCATGGTCAGGCTGGCACCACCTCCATTTGTCCAGCCTTGTCTGATCTGGTCCCCTCGATAGGAGTAAAGGATAACATCGTGTGGGTAGAGTCCAGAACCAGGAGGAAGTGAATCAGACCTTCCCTTTGAACAGCAAGCAGCTATGCTGATCCCCCTGGCATGTTAGTAGAGGCCCAGAGAAGCCCTACAAGCTTGGTCCCAGGCCCACAGAATGGCTGCTCGGGGGTGGCAAGTGTGGGTGGGATTCTGGTGGCTGGCCTCCATGGGTGAATGGGGATGCACTGGCAGCAAGGCTTCTGGAGGCCATAGTCCTGTCCTTGACTGCTTGGCCAGGGGGCTAGCTGGCGTTGTCTGGGCAGTGGGGGCCCAGGAGCCTCCTGGTCATGGCTGGCATGCTCTCCATTATTGACTGTGGTGCCAAGGGATGGGGAGGTGGGGCTCAGGCCCTGGCTCATCTCTGCCTCCATCTGCTTTGGGTAGGACAGATTCCTCATGGGGGAATTAGAACAGGCAGGATTAAGCATTTATGGAGTATCTACCATGTATTGGGCCTGTGCTGGGCACTTCATAAACATCTCATTTAGTTCTCACAACAATCTGGGAGGGGAGTATGGTTATCATCTCATTTTACAGTTGAAGAAACTGAGGCAAACAGAGTTTAGAGTGACCTGCCCAGGGTCCCACAACTAGTGAATTTCAGAGGCTGGATTTGAACTCAGGTCTTCCTGACCCCAGGCCTAGGACTCTGTCCACTAAGTGACCAGGTGCTTCAGGCTTTGTGCTCTGCCTATGGTAGCATAAGACCCCTTGGTGATGGGCATTGGCTTCCTAGACCTCAGACCTGGACATGGCAAAGACTGAGTGCTGTTTCTATGGGCCATGGCCTCTTACAAAGACTGTTGAATGGGAGCAGGGACAGAGCTCCAGGCACCACTGATTAACCCGACTAGTTGACATGCCCCAAGGCTTTCTCCTGTACCCTAGAGCAACCTATACCAGAGTCTTCTCTGAGCTCCCCAAGCCTCACTCAGGTCCTCATCTGTGAAGTGGGGTTGACAGGAACAGTGAGTGATGTGACTTCCCTTCTCAGGGAAGGAGAGTCAGTCTCTTGATGAAGCAGGGAGCTTTCAGGAGCCTGCTCTATGGGCATGGGCAGTGAACACCCCATGGGGGAAGGCGCCCCTGGCCTTGCTGCAGTGAGGGCAGGCCAGGCCCTCTACAAGGCATGCTCTAGTCCTGCCCTGAGACGGGGAGGCAACCTCCTGGGCCGAACACCTTCCTCCTTGCTCATGGACCCTGCTCTTCTCCCCAGGTGGCAGCCAAGTGTTACCAGAAGGGAGCTGCCTTCGACAAGGAGAAGCTGGCTCTGGCCCATGATGCTGTCCTCAACGTCAAATCCAAGAAAGTCAGCCCCAAGTGAGGGAGTAGCACCTGTGGGCAATGGAGTGGGGCCGGGGTGGGCTGGGTTGGCAGGGGGACCTGCTCACCCTCTCTCCCTTCTCCTACCCACCCCCAGGGAGAAGCAGATGGAGTACTTGGAGCTGGCCAAGACCTACCTGGAGTGCGGGGAGCCCAAGCTCTCCCTGAAATGCTTGGGCTATGCCCGTGAGTTTCAGCTGTCTGGGCTCCTCTGTGAGAAGCTAGGAAAGGTATGGGTGACTAACACAGGAGTGGGAGGGAGAACTGCTTTGATTAAAACTAGTGCATGTGTGTGGGCTGTCACGCACTGACTCTGGGGGTGGGTGCTCCCAGCAGGGGGCTCTGCCTGGGCAAAGTCACTGAGGTGGGAGGCTAAGTGTGCGAAAGAGCAAGAAAGAACCAGGTTCTGAAAGGCTCTCAGTGCCCATCACCTGCGTCTCTTTTGTCTTGGGGGCATGGATAGTCCTTGAGAGCAGGGTCTGGTAAGGGTAGCCCCAGACGGCCCAGGGCCTGCAACTCACTGAGTAAGTTTGTGGGAGGAGAACTGCTGCTCTCTGGTTTCCCTGGAAGCGACCTCAAGTCGTGGGTCAGCGACTGTGGACATTGTGCCTGGCAGCCCCCTCAGCCCTAACTTTTGTGGCCACCATTGATGGGACCATTGCCCACAGATCCCCTGGGCATGAGGAGGAGAGACTCAGGCAGCCAGTTCACAGAGCTGTTTGCCTCTGCTGGGGTGGGGCTCTGGACTAAGTGTGAGGGGCCCTGCCCTCGAGGGGCTTACAGTGAAGTGTTTGTGAGGGAGAGTGGGGGGCAGACACCTGTGTATAAGTAGGACCCAGGCAGAGATGGTGCAGGGTCATCTTGGGGAAGGCCTGAAGGAGGCCAGGGACTCGTGGACTGGGTGGTACAGGGTGTAAGCCTTCTAGGCAGGGCCTCAGGCAGTAGCACAATGTTGCCTGCCAGGAGCCTCTGGAGGCCTGGGCCACCTAGAAGGGAGGAGGGGGCAAAGGGGAAAAGGGCACTTAGAGTGGATCTCAGTGCCCATGGTGGGGCGCCCCTGGGTGACCCCACTTTGGTGGCTGAATGGAGGCTGGGTCAGAGTGGAGGGAGATTTGACCCCCCCAGCAGCTAGAGCCATGCCCAGGCCTGAGGGGATGATATGTTGCTACTGAAAGTCCCACAGGAGGGTGGGACAGGGGCTCTTGGCCCGTGGGGATGCCATTCACCCTTCTGGGCACATCTCTTCAGAGTTTGCAGTGGATAGTGGGGAGCTCTCTTCCCCACTGTGTCCTCTTGTGCTTTAGATCAAAGATGCTGCCTACTTCTATAAGAGAAGCCAGTGCTACAAGGATGCCTTCCGCTGCTTTGAGCAGATCCAGGAGTTTGATCTTGCCCTGAAGATGTACTGCCAGGAGGGACTCTTCGAGGAGGCCGCACAGGCCGTGGAGAAGTAGGTGCTTCCCTTGTGTGTGATCTCTCTCCTCTGTGGGAGACCTTGGTGTCCCTGGCCCGGCCCCTTCGCCGCTTTCAGCTGTACGCTGGGCTCTGGCTCGGGTCTGTGTGGGAGCTGTGGAATCCCTGCTGGGCTCCCCTGCATGTCTAGGAGAGCCCTGAGCAGCCAGGTGCTCGAGGGGGAAATGGCCAGGGGATGATCTCCCTCGCTTCTGGCGTGGGGAGGCGGGGGTCCTGCTCGGCCCTTTGCATGTGACCGCTATGTTGGGGGGTGGGAGGGAGGGTGTTTACCGTCCGCCATTCTCCCCTTGACGTGCTCCTGCCTGTGTCTGAACAGTGGCCTCCGTCTGGGCAGAATTGGGAGTGGGTGTGGTGAGGATGTGCTGTGACCTGAGTAGCAGAACAAATTAGGAGAGAGGTGTGCTCTGTGGCACTTTGCCCACCTGAGGCTGGAGGAGAAATCTTAACCCAGCAGGGACAAAGGCGATCCCAAAAAAGAAGCTCACAGCAGGCTGAGTGCATGAACAAAATCAGTGCAGCTAGGACGAGAAGGAACGCTGTTGATAGGGAAAAAACCCAAACCTTTGCATCAGATGTCTCTGGTTGGGGTCTGATACCCAGCACAAAGCTGGAGAGCCATTCCCCAATGGGTCGGCGGTCAGAGGACGTGACAAGTTCTCTATGGAAGAGTGGCAGACTTTTAGCAGCCCCCAGAAGCTTGGGTCCCGTGTGTAAGAATATGAAGAAACCATTCAGAATACCGAGGGCTCCCCCAACGGTGGAAGGCTCTGGAAAAGCAGGCATACCCGTGTACCCTTGGCCTGACTGCTCTTGAGTACAGTTGGGAATTTTGCTCAGAGCACGACCCAGAGATCCCAGGCCCACGCCCCAGGGGGCCGATGACCCAAACATTGCCGTGGATGCCCATCGATTGGGGAATGGCTCATTCCGCACGTACGCGGTGGCCCATGCATGTCGTGGAGCATTTCTGCGCCAAGAGACATGAGTGCAAAGAAGGCGGAGAAGCGTGGGAAGACTTTGGTCAGCTGATGCATGCTTGTGTGAGCGGAGGCAGAGGGAACGCACCAGTGTGGATGGAGAGCCCCCCAGAGAGAAGGGGGCAGGAAGTGCCCCTCCCTGCCTTCTTTGCAGAGGTTGGGGGCGGGGGGCCATGGGTGAGGAGCACGGCACACACGGTCAGGTTTGCTTGATGTGTTGGTTGGTCTCACTGAACTGCTTTCTCTCTTTTCATTCTTTGTTATAAGGGATGGCTCCCTGGGGAGCGGGGAGAGGAGGGTAGAGAAAGAAGTTGAGTTGACTCACCCAAGAACCTGCCCCACCCAGAGTAGGCGCCCCCATGGGCGGTCCTCAGGGTGCCCTCGCCATGGTGGGTCTCATGGTGCCCTCCGAGGTTTACCCAACCTGGCCACGGTCACGTCGATGCCCGTGGGGCGGGCTTGTCTCGGGCTTCTGAGACCCCGAATAAGTGAGTCAGAGTGGGCCTCTGCCCTGGCTGCCAACAGCGACGCACTCGCTCTCTGACCGGATCCTCGAGCCCCTGTCTCCCTCTGGAAGCTGCGTTTCCCCAGCTCCAAATGGTGCCATGCAAAGGGCACGCACTTTGGAGCAGGAAGACTGGGGTTCTCCCATCTCCGCTGCTTAGTAGCTGTATTGACTGTGGTAAGTCATTTCTCTCTCTCTCAGCCTCTGTTTTCCTGCTCTGTCAGATGGGGCTGACACCACTTGCATTGCTGGTCCGTCAGATGGTGCGTGTGTGTGCGCGTGTATGCGCGTGTATGCGCGGCATGTCGCCAGCCCAGAGCGCTGTGCAGGGGTCAGTAGGAGTCCGTCCCTGTCAAGGTGAGGACTCTGCCCTTTGCCCCTATTGGGGGAGGGCAGGCCCGGTTGGGGGGCCTGTTTGTTGAATGAATGGTGGCTTTCCTCCTTTCCCAGAAGGAGGATGTTGGATTTTCTGACTCTTAGAGTAATGTAATGTGGGCTCAGAAGTCGGGGCCTTGGACTTGCAGCCTGCGCCTTGCCCTTTATACCCTGTGGCCTGATGCTTGCTCCCTTGGGAGCAGTGGGGAAGTGATTATCTTCCCTGAACCCTGGACTCCAAGTGGGAGGAGAACCCAGGATCGCTGAGGCTCCCCCCAAACGTTCAGAAATGAGATAACTGGCCCAGAGAGGGGGAAAGGACTTGCCCAAGGTCATCGTGCCACCATTGGGACCAAGACCGTCGCATTCCAGAGCAGGGCTTCTCCACTGTGGGATGGGGAGCAGGTCTGAATGGGCTCAGCCCCCGCCCAGTGACTGAGGGAGGGACTTCTCTGTTTAGTGGTGGCTCCAGTGCCCAGGTGTTCCTGGGGGCTGGAGCAGGGATGGATTTCTGTCTCGGGCAGGCAGGCAGTATCGTCTTCTCCCCAACCTTGGGTCCTGGTTGTGCTGGCTGCAGTCTGCCAGGGGACCCAGCTAGGGTGAGAGCATGTTGAAGGAATGAATGAAAAAAGCATTTCTTAAGTACCTGTTGTGTTGTGTAGACTCTCCTTCTTTTGAGGGATTCCCCTTTTAACGGGCTGGGGAGCCACTGGAGCCACAGAGCGATGGCTTGTCTAGTGATTTGTCACTGGGCTTGGGGGAGCAGGTGTGGGGTGGAGCCAGGGTGGCCTGGCTAGCTTGGGCAGGTTAGGGGAGTGGGACTGCTTAGCCCACCCAGAGGCTGCCTAGATGACCAGGGTGGGGGTGGTGTCATTCTGTTGTACCTGGGGCCCAGATGCTTCCTGTGGCATTCCCTGAATCTCCTGGTGACGTCACAGTGTTGAACCCAGACATATAACCTCGGGTGGCCTTGACTGGCCTCGTGCACAGAGCTTCAGGACCCTCATTCTACATGCATTTGGAAAAGGGGCTGAGTAAACCCAGGCCCCTGGGTGACAAACCTTGGCTGCTCATTGACAGGAGAACAGACTTTGATCAGGGAGGAGAAAAGTCTGAGCTTCATAAGGGAGTGAGTGTCCTGTGGGGGCCAGGGTGGTGCTCTGGTGGCCCCCAGGGCTGAGCCATCTGCTCCTGCTCAGGCAGCAGCCATCGTGAGGAGGATCCCAGCAGGAGACTATGTAGCAGTGCACCT
This sequence comes from Bettongia penicillata ogilbyi, assembly GCA_023548195.1. Taxonomy (NCBI): domain Eukaryota; kingdom Metazoa; phylum Chordata; class Mammalia; order Diprotodontia; family Potoroidae; genus Bettongia; species Bettongia penicillata. The sequence continues at coordinate 20,552,081 of JAJHZJ010000132.1, forward strand.
GGGGAGCCCGTCCCTTCTGGTAGAGCGGCGCCTAGCACGCCCCTTCGTGGGAATACCAGGCCCCGCTTCCTCATCTGCCCCAAGTGATGGGGCTGTTGTGACTCAGGGAGTAGTCTGGGTTGAGTCCAGCCTTGGACTCAGCAAGGTGTGTGTGACCCTGGGCAAGTCATTTTTCCTTGGGCCTATTTCCTCATCTGGAAGTCATCATAACCATAGTACAGCGATGCTGGGAGAGGTCGTGTGGAAAGCAGTGCCGCATAGGGTCACAGTTTATTATTGGGCATTTTCTGATGAGGGGACGGAGCAGGTCTAGGTCCCTGAGCTGGGCCCTAAGTAGCTGATGTGCATGAGAATGGGAGGCAGCAACCACTTTTAAGCAGGACTTTTGGCCCTCTCCTGTGGACCAGGCATTGGGCTGGGTGTGGGGAGAAAAAAGCAGCGTCCCAAGTGCCAGGGATAAGCACTGTGGTGCCGGTAGCCAAGGTATTTTCACACCAGGCTTTTCCTGACGTCCCCCTCTCCTCCTCCCATCTCTTGGTTCCACTGAACGTCCTGCTGGGTGGACAGTCTGGGTAGTCCTGTGTTGTCCATCCTCGAGGCTGGGGCCACCCATGTGTCTCTTGGTCTGTACAGTAGGTTGTATGTTGTCTGGATGTCCTGCTGGGTGGATGGCCTGGGCTGTCCTCTTTTCGTCCCTGAGGCTGGGTGCGTCTGGTGGGGTGGGGCAAGGCCAGAAGCCCACCTGTCCTTAGTAAGCGGCTCTTTGTATCTTTTGGCCTTGCAGGTACGAGGAGATGCTGAGGGCCAAGAGGCAGCCCGTGTCTAAACTGTCCTATTCCGCCAGCCAGTTTTACCTGGAGGCTGCAGCCAAGTACTTGAGCCTGAACAAGACCAAGGAGATGATGTCTGTCCTCTCCAAGCTTGACACCGAGGACCAGCTGGTGTTCCTCAAGTCCCGCAAGCGCCTGGCTGAGGCCGCTGCCCTGCTGAAGGGGGAGGGGCGCCGGGAGGAAGCGGCCCTGCTCCTGAGACAGCACGGCTTGCTCCTTGAGGCCTCACGGCTCTCTGCCGATAAGGACTTCCAGGCCTCCTGCTTACTGGAGGTGGCGCGCCTCAATGTGGCCCGTGGCTCCCATGGGGAGGACACCAAGGCCATCCTAAAGGAGGCCCTGGCCCTCTGCCACCAGACGGGGCAGGGCATGGGCATCGCCGAGGCCTACTTCCTGCAGGGGGTCCTGCTCCAAGACTTCCCGCGGCTCAAGATGGCCTTCTATAAATTCGTCCACCTCAACCACCCCGCAGGGGCCGTGGAGGCCCTCTACGAAGCCATGCGCCATTGCCGGCCTAGCCCCGACAGGCTGCTGGCCTTGGCGCCTGGGGGCCTTGAGGCACTGCTCCACATGGTCAGGGCCCTCAGGAGGGTGACCAACAATGCCGAGAAGGAGATGGTCAAGTCCTGTTTTGAGTTCTTTGGCGTCTTGCAGGTGGATGTCCAGCACTGCCAGATGTCCCAGAACGAGCCTGGGCCCATCCTGAAGATCATTTTTGACTTGAACCCAAGCTTGAGAGAGAAGAAGGTCAAAGATCACCTGCTGGTGGCCATCGACAGTGTCAAGCTTGCCCTGACCAAGCACCTGCTCACGCGACTGTGTGAGATCTCGCGGGGCTTCCTGGCTGTGCATTATCCCAGCATCTGCAGGAGGTTTGTCGCAGGCCTGCGGTGTGAGGACCCTGCCTGCAGGGATTTCCACCGACCCTTGAGGCGTGGTGAGGCCAGGACCATCGTGCTGTCAAGGATGCACCTGGCTGCCCTCAATGGGCAGCTGCTTGAGGCCAGGCGGGCATTCCCTAAGGTGCTGGCACAGGAGCTGGAGGAGATTGACCACCTCCTGACTGCTGATGCCTACAGTCTGTGCAAGGCCTTCCTTGACATCATCTTTCCCCGGCATTTCCACCAGAGGATCATGTCAGAAAACCCTGTGGCGTGCCGTGAGATGCTTCGGCCTAGCTATCGCTCCTTCCGGGCCTACCGTGTGGCCCTGAAGGAGTATGTTCACTTCCGCTTCCAGCACGAGCATGCCCGTGGCCAGCGCGAGTCCACGGACCTGTGGCTGAATGCCATGCAGGCCTTGGTACTGGCCTCCAGCTACCCTGAGGAGTTTGAGAAGCTGCTGCATCAGGTGGAGGAGGACTACAGCCGGGAGCTGAGGGCGCTGGGGCCATGGGCTGCAGAGCCTGATGACTGGGCCTGGGCCAAGGGGGCAGAGGGCAGGTATGGCATGTTGCTTCCCCACAAGGATGTTGAGAACACCGAGAAGATGCATCTGTGTTTTATCCGGCTGCTGCAGAGCTCCCTGGACCGGCTGTATGCATCCCGTGACCCCGAGGACTGCAAACGCCTCTTCTTCCGCTTCATGAATGTGCTGGTGCGGCGCTGCAAGGAGCCCCTCGTCCCTGCCATTGGGCACACTCTGGCGCTGCTTGAGTTCCAGTTTGTGCACTGCAGTGCTGTCCTGGCGCGCCTCTGGAAGAGCATTACGCTCTGCCTGCCACGCAGCTATGTCTCCCTCATGCACTACTGGGAATATCTATTTGGCAAGAAGGATGAGGGCAAGGAGCTGGGTGACGTCTTCACCATCATCCAGGAGTACAGGCCCAAGGATGTGAACCGTGCCATCCATACCTTCCGCTCCCACCTTGCCTACCTGGCTCGCGTGCTCTGCGGCTGTGAGAATGGTGACTTCGATGTCCTACTGGACGCCTTCAGTGATGTCAGCTGCGTGGTGTCGGGTGAGGCTGAGCGTGCCATCGTCCTGTGCCTCGTCATGCTTGTCAATGCTGACGTGGTCATGTGGCCCTTCTGCAGACCCGTCCTGTGCCGACACTTTCAGGAGATCGCCTCCAGGCTGAGGTTCATGCACACGCAGTTCCCCTCTGAGGTGCCTGACCGACTGCTTAAGGTGATGGACAGGGTGCTGGCTGCTGTGGACATGAAGGCAGTGGCTGAAGCCCTCCAGGGCCTCCTGTATGAGCGTGATGAGGAGTACCTGATGGATTGCTCATGGCGCTGGGACATGGGGCATGGCTGGGGCCCTGTGGTGCATGGCCTCTACTTTGAGGAGGTTGACCTGAACCGGCTGCTCTGCCTCCGCCCTGTGGAGTCCTTCACAGTGGACCTTGAGGCTGAGTTTGACCGCGACGAGCCCATGGAGGAGAGAGAAGACGTGCTCACCTCCATTGTCTTCCAGAAACGGCGGAAGGAGCTACAGAAGATCTCCACCCGCCGCAAGCTCCGAAGGGTCTGCCTTGTTGTCTCCCTCTGCATCAGGTGGTGGCGGCGTGTGTGTGCTAAGAGGGAATCCTTTTGGGAGGAGCCCCGCGAGCTGGGTATCAGCAGCTTCAAAAGGGCCGATGTGGACAGGACACAGTGTGACCTGTGCGGCGTCAAGTTCATTCAAGGCCCGGAATGCTACTTCAACCTGAGAGAAGCCTTCGAGGGTGAGTCTTCAGAAGGCCTGATGCCCACGGAGGCTGAGCCCACAGAAAAGGACGTATTGGAGGGGAGCCCAGACTTTGAGGCCAGTGAGTCTTATGAGAAGCACGTCCGCCTCGAAGCGCACCAGAAGAAGCATGCGGCCTACCAGCGATACCAAGATTTCTTCCGTTTGAGGGTGGAGCCGGCCATTGGTGAGGGGAAGCTGGTGGTGAGGAATGTTGAGCAGAGTGCCTGGGCTGAGAGCCACTTGGGCTCCAAGGAGCACAACAAGATTCTTCAGAGGAAGATACTGGAGAACATCAAAAGAGTCTCTGACGCAGTGGAGGATGTCTACAAGAGGAAGGCCTGGGCTGACGGTAAGACTAGGACCCCTCCTCCCAGACTGTGGCACCTACTTGCCTGGAGCTCACCTCCAGCGCCCTGGGGAGACATTCTGGGGCCGGGCAGTGGGAGCCGGGAACTGGGACACAGTCGGAGGCGGTGGGGGTGAGGTCCTGGATGGAGATGTGAGGACAGAGCGCTGAGTGCCGGGAAGGGCGGTAGGAAGACGCCAGCCTCCATCACAGCAGATGCCAGGAGTGCCCTGAAGGTTCTGTGTGACTTCATTGACTCTGGAGCACAGGAGTCCATAATTTGGGAGAATTCATCCCAGGTTTGGCTCATTCACTCTGAAACTAAAATAGAGCAGAACTCTTGCTGAGCTTAATGTGAGTATGAACAGTGATAGAGGAAGAAAAGCTTGTTTGTGGCTATTTTCTGTGCCCCTCGACCCCAACCCCTCCCTATATTCAGCTAAATATGACTGCCAGCTATATTCAGCTAAATATGACTGCCATTCTCCTGGAGGGCAGCCAGCCTCTTGGCTTCTTCTCTTATTTAATACTATTTTTCTGAGCCTCGGGAATCATCCAGGAGTCTTTTTTCAATATCATGTCAAGATTCAGCCCAGTTCTTTAAATGTCAGCTAGAAACTCTCTTTCCCAATAACAATGACTTTTTTCTCAACATATTAAAAGCTATGATTTTTTTACGACTCTCAAAATGACTTAATATATTAAATTCAATAACACAAAGTAATAATAAATATAGATTTAGGTATATTTGCAATATTTTGACTATGAGAAATGTCCCAGCCAGTCACTTCCAACCTTCGTAAAACTGGCTGACTTGTCTTTTTTTGTGAAAAATCAAGTCTACAGTATTCAATTTCTCTCAAGATTTTGAGTAAATTCTCTTCTGAAAAGTCCTCCTTGCAAGATAAAGGTCAGAACAGTTTCTTCAGAAAAGAAGATCTCTCCATCTCCTTTCTCGCTGTCTTCTGCGCCTTCTCGGCCACAAGGAACAATTTCTTCAGCCTCTCTCAAGCTATCGCTATCAGTAGTCTTTCTCTACAGTTTACCTCTTACATCCTCCATAGAAACAAAGTAAAAGTACACGATGTCTCCCTGACTCCACAGGGAGAAGCTCTTCGTGGCGAGGCATTGTTCCAAACTGCCAGTGGGACCACCTTTTCCACAGCATTCCATTTGGTTCCTCCAGTTACAGGGCAGGAGTCTCTGTGAGGGAGGCATTAGATGAGATTTCGGTAGGACCTAGTAAGACTTGACAGAATTGATGTTACAAAGTGGGAATACCTAGGTGTCTTTAAATTTCAAAATTCAGGCTGATGAATCATTTTCCTCCATACTCTGGAGCCAGTCTGTGGAATTGAGGAGGCTTGCTTGGAAGCTTTGCTTTGGGAGATTTCTTACGACTCTTAATATTATGGCGTGTTTACTAAAAAAAATCCGTTGAGCTAGAATTTCTTCTTGGTTGGTTGACTGGTCAGATGCCAAGCCTCATGGCTCCTGTCCAGAGGAGGATGCAGCTGGCTGCAGCTTACTGGCAGTTTCCTTCAGGGGGCCCACAGAGTGTGGCATGTAGGGGGTTGCGTGTGGGGACCGCCTGTCGACATTCCTGCTCCTGCTTGTGTGCTTAAAACCATGCATGCTTTTGTTTCTGTAGCTGAGGAGACGATGACTAGGCTGGTTAACATTTTGACCAATTCTATCAGTGATGCTCGGGAGTGGCTGAAGAAAATGGAGGACCATTTGAAGGAGGAAGGTAAGGATGCTTTACGGTGGCATTGGCGGCTTTCAGGTGAGGGGAGCTGAGCTCCGGCCCCAGGACAGAGACGGCTGGATGGACGCCAGGGACCATCCATCCCTCGTCATCTCACGTTGCCATTTTTTGGGCCACGAAGATTCGCAAGGTGACAGCTGAGTTCCCCCTATCAGTAAATAGGGGGTGAAAGACTTGGCAGGTACCTGGTGAGATGCTGTGCCAGCTGCAGTGAGCACCCTGCTATGGCATTGGAGCTAGAATAAGGGCAACTTTGTGCCCTGCTTTCGACATGTGTGGAGATGGTAGGGAGCTTGAGTTGCTGTTTGTGTGAGGATACAGGTGGTGAGAAGGAAATGCTCCTCAGGTGGGTAGCAGGAATCAAGAGAGGTCTGGGCAGAGGGCTAAGCCCGGAAAGCTGGGGGTCAATCCTGTGGCTATCAGGAAGGGGCGGAGAGATGAGCCAGACATCTTGGGACAAGGGATGGCGATATAGTGAACGCAAATGGATATGAGAGGTCAGTGATCAGTTGCAGAGGCAAGGCTGGCAGGACCGGGAGCTGTGTGGTTTGCAAGGAGGTGGCTGACCAAGAAGTAGCCCCTGGCAGTATGGGGAAGGGACAGTTGAGGGACTGATCTCCAGGAGATTGGGGCAATGACTGTGAACCCCTAAGAAGCAAAGCTGTAGGCATGTGCTCGCGATTGGGGGAGGGGAGGTACTGCTCCCTTGGCTGCCAGTTATGTAGCTCTGGGCTCCCTTCAAAGGCCCTCAGGGTCCGTCCTTGCAACATTCTTGGTTCCATGGCCCCCTTTCTGGTTTGTGTGATTCTTGGCTTGCAGGGGCCTCCAGATCACAGGAAGGTCCTTAGCCTTTCCTTCTGTCAAAGCGCCAGGAAACCAAGGGGCGTCTCCCATGGAATGGCAAGTTTTTCTCTTGACCACAGAAGTGGACATAGCAGGTGTTTCTTCATTTCTCTTGAGTAGCACAAGAGGCCCAGTGTTGTGGTGGACGGAGGGCAGCAGGGCGTGGGTTTGGGTCCTGGCTGTGACTGAGCAGCTCTCTGTTGAGGAGGGAGCTTCCTCGCCTGGGAGTTCCTTACCCCAGCAGAATCCCAGGGGTAGCCTGTGTGCAGGCATGCTGCTAGACCCAGAACCCCAAGGAGGATGATTAGAAGTGAACTTTTTTCTGTTCTTGGCTGCCCTGGACCCTGTCTCTTCTAATATGTCTGGAGACCTAGGCTCAAATTCCTCTTCCCACACTTGCCATCCTTGTATGGGGAAGCCAAGTGATTTCTGAGGGAAAGGGAGCTGGTGAGTGTCCAGGAGATGAACTGACACCTCAGACGCTTGGCATTCTTTCTTCCTGCTGTCTCCTAGTTCGCGCAGTCATCATAAAAGACATACTTGGGCCACTAGCCCTGAGTTAGGTGTTGGCCACTAGCTGTGGGACTTAAGAGTATAGAACTGTCTGGGTATCACTTTCAGAGCCACGAGACAGTGGCCTATGGCTGCCCCCCCCCCCCCCCCCCCCATGTCCCTAGGCCTTCCCCACCTGTTTTCTGATCTGTAACCTGAGGGGCAGTTTTGTTTTTCAGATGTATGAACTGAGGCTTTGAGGTGACCTGCCCCTGGTTGCTCAGCCCAGCTCAGAGATGGGATTTGAGCCAGGTCTCCTGGCCCTGAGCCCAGGCCCCAGTCCCTATATCCCCCCTTTTATATGTTGCTGCCTCTTACATGGACACCATGGTGATGACTGCCTGGCAGTTTGCTGGATTTGTGGTTCCAAAGAAATTGATTCTTTTAGGACACAAACTCGGTGCCGCTGGCTCAGCCCAGGGGTCTGCAGGGGAGGCAATGACTCTGAGGACAGACTCAGACCTGGGAGGCTTCCAATTCTTGGGGACAGTAGTCTTCAGGCTGTGGCCTGACCCCCTCTGGAGACAGGAGTCTGTGGGGCCTCTGCCTTTGGCCCTGTCAGGAGGGGTGCCCAGCAACCCTGGACCTCCCTGGGCTCCATCACACCTTAGAGAGGAGAGGAAGGGGCGAAGGCCATGGCTAAGCTTCCTCCTCTGGGTCTTTGTGGTCCTCAAGGCAGACTGGCAGGAATGAGCACGTGCTCTTGCTGGGCACTCACACTATGGCTGGTGGGCTTTTTTTTTGTCTCGGGTGTGCCAAGATGGGACCTCGGCTTCCCCTCCTCCAGGAGCTTCCTCCTTCCCTGTAGGTTTTATTGAACTTTTCCATCCTTCCCCCAGCTCCATCCCACATTCAATTCCATCAGCATTACCTACTGCGTGCCATGCATGGTGCCAAGTGCTAAGGATACAAATGAGAAGGCCCGGCTTTGCCCTTGGCGAGTATTTTTTAAAAAGATGAACATAGAAAGAGAATTAGCCTTACCCACCCATACACAAAGAAAGTCTGAAAACCGGTGGGCCTTCCCCAATGGGTTTGTGTGCGTGGCCTCCTCTTGCTGCAGCGTGCGTTGTTCTCTTGGCTCTGCCACCTTCTTTCTGCGGGTCCTGGATCCATTACACACATCATCTCCCTTTACATTTCGGGACCATGTGCTGTTGAGCCATCGCCCTATCCAGGGGCATCTACTTTTTCTCCAGTTCTTTGCTATCACAAAAAGTGCTGCTTTGATATTTAGAGTCTGTGGGGACTTTCTTTTATTGAGGCTTCCTTAGGCTACAAACCCCAGTCATGGAGTCTCTGGGTCACAGGGTATGGATGTCAGTCATTTTACGTGTGTAATCCCACGTGACTTTCCAAAGTGGCCGTACCATTTCACAGCTCCACCAACAATGTATTAGTGTGCAGCTCCTTTCCTGCAAACCCTCCTGTTAACCTGGGTCTGTGAACTTGTGTTTTAATATTTAATATTTTCCTTTGTAATTCTCTTCATTTTATTTTACATATTGAAGGACATTCTGAGAAAGAGTCCCTGGCTTCCTCAGATGACGTCCTCGAGGGGTTGGTGACAAACAAGGCCAAGACCCTCCGCCATAGAGGGTTCCTCTGCTCGTGCCTTCTTTTGTCTGCGGCTCTGCTGAAGCGGCCCCTTTCACGTGGCGCCTTTCCCAGGTGCCCTCCGCTCTCCCTGTGTTCCGTGCAGACCTGCACTTGCACACATGGTCTCCTTGAATGCAGGGACTGTTAGATTGTTTTACCTCTTTCACCTTCAATGCTTTGTGTACTGCCTGGAACATAGTACGGGCTGGATTCTTCCCCAACTCCCGACCCTGTCGTGACCCCATGTCTCCCAGAAGCCCTAAGACCCGAGAGATATCCTAGGCTGCCTGAGCTGGAGTGATGTTGTCCTGGAGAGTCAATTTTCTCCTCTTGGGGATGCCTTGGGGAGTCACGGGAAGCTCTGGGTCTCTTTTCTGAATCATCTTTTTAAATGCACAAAGCCAAAACGCAGAGGATCACAAATGAGGTAGCCATCCTGCCTGGCTGAGCTCCAGCTTTACTACAGCTCCCAAAAGATATGGGGCTGCCCTAGAGTAGAGAGAGAGAGATTTCCAAGCTAATTCAGGAGTGTCATTAATTATCTGTCATTTGTCCCCAAGAGCTTCATGGGAAGAGCCCCTTCATTTGATGTTAGGAGCTCATAACCACATCCTCCAAGGTTGGCTGGCCACAGTGGGATCTGGGGCCTTAGTTTTCCTCTGGGCCCCACTTCTGGAGGATGGACCATCTAAGCAGGTCTTTGGGGCTAGGGTGGTCCCATGCAACCTCTTCTCCCTTTGGTGCAGGTGCCTCTGCTCTGGGGTGTTGGAGGTCTAGACAGCAGATGCAGTGAAATGAACCCCACATGGGAGGCCCATCTAAAGTTTGCGGGTTACACTTGTACCTTTGGGCCCTTCTGAGGGGTCTCTCCTTGCATTTCTGGGTCCTAGACAAGTACCTGCTGAAGACTGGCCTGGGTCCTGTGTTGTGTGGTGGAGCCACGTGTGTGTGTGTGTGTGAGTGTGTGTGTGTGTGTGTGTGTGTCTGTGTGTGTGTGTGTGTGTGTGTGTGTGTGTGTGTGTGTGTATGTGTATGTGTATGTGTATGTGGACTGTCTCTCCTCTGACCCCTGTGGTAAGGCACCCCTGCCTAATGTCTTGCAGAGGGCCCACCTTATTCATGGTGACCCCTCTGGGTGAGGATGCCACCATCCCTTCCTGAGTTCATGTACCAGGCTTTTCCTTCGTGGTGCTCTACAACTCAGACACACTCTGGAGAACATGCTCAGTGTCTCCACTTGGCCCATCTGGGGTGGAGTTAGCCAAGCATCCCAACCTGACCCATTTCTTGGCGTGTATCATCCCCTCTCTTTTGGTGGTGGAAATCTGACTGTAAGCAGGATATGTGAATTGTTGGCGCCAAGTGGTCTTGTGCTACTTTCCGTGGTACCTCTTTGCATCCCCTTTTGTTAAGGATTCACTCCCTCCCCTAGACATGCCCTCCGGCAGAGTGATAACCAAGAGTGGGAGAAAGCCTTTGGAGAGGTCAGGCACACACTGAGGGTCCGAGTGCAAGGCTCCTTGTCCTCTCTCCCACCGTCTAGGGACAGTGGCATGGTCTCTGGGGCTGGGACCTGTGACCCCAGACAAACCGCTTCACCTCAGTCTCCCCTGCTGTAAAATGGGTTCCCCACAGGTACCAATGAGGATTGGTACCTGGCACCCAGTCGATGCTGTATAAATGCTGTCCCCTTCTCGCCACTGTGATTTCACACCATTGAGGGCCCACAGCGGTCGTCAAGACGAGCCTGGCTTTCTGGTGGCTGCTCCTTGCTTTGCACGGCACCCCCTCATCCTGCTTGACTACCTTACCCTGCGCTCGCCCTTTTTTACAGGCTGTGAGGTTCATGGCTGGCCTGCGCCTTGCCAGGCTGGCAAGCACCTGACTGGGGCCGGTGTTGGCCACCACAGAAAGGGACGCCAGACAGCATCCCCTACCTCGAAAGTACAGACACTCAGCTTGGGACTGATGTCCCCTGTATCTGGCCTTTTGCCATAAAGAATTTAGATCATGCATGGAAAAGAGTGCTTGTGTGCGTGTGTGTCTCAGGCCTGGGGTCAGGAAGACCTGAGTTTGAATTCCACCTCAGACACCCTGCATCTGGACATTTAGCCATGTTTGCCTGAGTTTCTTCAAGTAGAAAATTGGGATGATGATAGCGCCTGCCTTCCGGGATGCTGGCAGGGGTCAGCAAGGTCACATCAAAGTGCCAGCCATGGTTCATGGTCACTAGATGATGAGCATGTTTGGCCCCTGCAGGAAGCTGGTGTCACAGAACTGGGGCAGGGCAGGTGAGGACAGGCCTCTGGGGTCTATGGAGTTGGAACATGGCCTGACCTGGGCCTTGGCTTGGTGCCGGCCCCTAGCAGGTGCTTAGGCCATGAGGGGCGTTGGTGCAGCTGGGGCAGGATGTTCCTTATGCCCCAGCTGTGACAGGGTCCATATGTACATGTATGTGTAGGCACACGTGTGCATGTATGTAGTATGGGTGTGAACATGTGTCTGTGCAGTGAGGATGTATCTGTATACATACAATGTAGACACACCTGTGTGATGTGGGTGTATACACATGTGTATGCATGTGTGGTAAGGGTGGGTCTGTATGCATGCAAGTGATGTGTGGGCACACACGTGTCTGTATATGGTGAGGGAGTCTGTGTACAGGCATGTGTTGTGGATGTGTGCACATGTTGTGTGGGCATGCCTGTGTGCATACGTGTAATATGGGCATTCACACAGGGGTGTGTGTATGTGTGTGGTGAGGGTGTATATGATGCAGGGGCATGTCTGTGTGTGACCACGTGGGCACACGCAGCTGCTGGTGCTTGGGGCCTTCTCCAAGGGCACTAGAGCAGATGCCAGGTGCTGCTGCCAGGCAAGGGGCTGCCTCACCTGCCTCCCCGGCGGTTGCATGAGCTTGGTGGGCTGTGGCAGGTGGCCCCTTCACTAAAGTCTGTCTCTGGCTTTTCCCCAGGCATTGTTCAGGAAAATGAATATGAAAATGACGTAGAAGACTTTGGGGAGCTCCGGCCCAAGAGGTTCTCCAAGAAGCGCGGCTGGCGCCGGAGATACTGAAGCCCCAGCCACACCCCCACCAGCACCCCTGCCACATGGGTGTACATAGTGTAAAGAAGGCGCCAGCCAGGCCTTTGCTTTTTTCCTGTTTGTTGCTCTGTTCTCTCGGGCCCCAGCGCCTGCCTGCGCATCTGCCTGCCTTCACTGCCCAGGAAGGGGATTTCACAAACTAAACTCCCACAGGCCTGGCTTTTAGGAAGCCTGAGGGGGTCTCCTGCACCTGAGGTATCACTGTACCCGAGAACAGTGGAGAGGGGTGGCCAGCCCTCATGGCCTGGCCCAACCTCCGGAGCGGCCTCCAGCGCCACCTTTTCCACCTGTGTCAGCGGCACGTGGGCATGACTTGTAAATAGCTGGCACTGTGTGCCCGATGTGTGCCATGCTGTGAGACACAGGGATGCTCCGGGGGTGGGAGCAGGAGCCGTGCCCTCCTGCTCCTTCCAATGCCTGTCTCCATCTCCTGTCCCCCAGGACCGCCCCCATGGGCTGCACGGAGCCGTGGGGAGAGGGTCAGGGGCTGGATGTTCTCTCTTAGGCAGCCCTCTCTGGGAACAAAGTCTGCCTTTCCTCGGTCTCACCAGCTGGCCTCAGTTTCCCGAGCTGACTGAGACACGTCTACCTCAGCATTAGGTCAGGAATGTCCTTCCCCCGTCCTGTGGAGTCCTTGTTCTTTGTGCCCTTTCCCGGGGGAGGCCCTGTGCCCTGCGGCTCAGCCTACCTTAGGCAGTCGCCCACCCCTGGTACTAATGAAGGTGAGTTCCCGGCCCCTTGTGCTGGATAATCTCAAAGCCCTTTCTGATGTTCAACGCTGCCCTTCCTCCCCAGTGTTTATCCTGGCCAGCAGATTTGCGGTCCTCTCTCCACACCTGCCTACCCATCCATCTGTCCAGTGCTGGCTTGGATGATGAAGGTGACCCACCCTTCTCTGAGCACATGGGGGCTCTCAGAGCATGCTGTGGAGAGAGGAGCTATCTGCGATGCCCTCCGGCCTGCCTTGAGTGCCTGAAGGGAAGGGAGGCAGTGTGCTCCCTCAGCTGCCCTCCGTCCCGCTGTCTGCTGCGGTCATTCCCTTTCTCTCTACTGTGTCCGCTGCTCCTGCGGGGCCTCTTGCTGGCCCTTCCGCCCCCTGCAGCTGTCTCTTTCTGGTCCTCAGTTTTGTTCCAGACATTTTTATAGATTTCACTTGCCAAAAAAAGATATTGTTGTTATCAAGTTTTTATAAATCCAGATGGTTTCTCTTACCAGCTGTCTTTTCTGCTTATTGACAGTGGTCTGGGTCTGAGTCACTCTCTGGGGGAGTGTCCATCCGGGTTGAGGGTGGGGTTGGTATCAGTGGGTGGGGGCACCTCCTCCCCCAGCTCCTGCCCTGTGTGCAGCCCCAGAACCTTCCTGGATCACTGAGCCAAGAGAGGACTTGGACCCTTTACACAGAATGCATAGTGCTTTGCTGGTTGGCCTGGCAGCCACATGTGCTGTGAGAGGAGTCCAGGTTACCCAGGGTGGTCCCCCTTTATTGCAGAGCCCCTTAGCTCTGATGCTCAGCTCAGGACCCCAGAGGGGTGCCCCAGCATCCCTCGCTGGCATGGGCTGGGGGCTCTGGAGTGATTAGTTTTCCCATCTCAGAGAAGCAGTTGCCCACCACTCCAGAGAAAAAGCCTTGCTACATCTGAGACCAGACTTAGGGGATGGACAGCTGGGTGCTGATGGCCAGACCCTCAGTTGGGCTCCAGTGGGTGGGAGTGCTGCTGGATACCCGCATGCTTCCAAGTGGGAGGCATGTCCTACTGTTGAACTTTGTGGGTCTTATTATCACAGCCCTTGATTTGCCTGGGAGGCTTTTCCCCAAGGCTGCCTTAGGGTGTGTGAGAACGGTGCAGCAAGGGTCGGCCCACCTCTGCTGTGGCTTCCTGAGGACAAGAGATGGCTGAGGTGTTGGAACAAATCCAGAGTACAAGGACAGACCAGCCTACTCCCCCATGCCACCCCTCACATGCACACACATTTCCTGCTTGCTCTCACATAGAAATAGCAAAGTCCTTGTGTGGGAGGGACAAATGGGGGATTCCCTGGTTGGTGCCGGTGCCATAGCTGGTGGCCTCTGCATCCACCTTGAACAGCTTCTGGAGAGGATGACTCCAGGCTGATGGGATAGACACACTGGGCTGGTGCAACGGAAGCGCCCCAATGTGGGGCAGCAGAAGGGGGAAGGGACTTTTATGTACCAACATGCATTTACCAGGCCCCTCTAGTGTGCTGGGCATTGCGCAAACAAAACGAAATGGAAACTCGGTGGTCTGCCTTGAAGTGACCAGGGGAGACAGGCAACCCGCACCTCAAAGTGAATGAAAAGTGATCTTGAAGGGGCCAGAAAGGAGAAGTAACCCTCCTAACCGGATGTTGATATTTATGTGTGAAACATGGACACATATATTTACATGTTATACATATACACACAATATTATGCACATATGCATATACACACATAACTTGAATACACATGTATTATATGTACACCTCACAATACATACATGTATACTCAGTGTACAACATGTACAATGTGCATACAACATACATAAAATTATCGACATACATGTTGTGTGGTTTGTCTTTCATTCTCGAAGAGGACCATGACATGGGGGAGGTAATACCATGACATCCAAGTGAATTGGGTTTAGGTGAGACAGGCCTGTTCAAGGTCACCAGTCTCACTTTGTCCTCTGGAGCCAGCTGGGTCCAGTGCCCAGATATTCATTTGCATGACTGGAGATGACCCAGGAGACAATGGGAAACCCTGGCCCTTTAAAGCCAAGGCTGTTTAGTTCTCATTTTGAGTGAGACAATGCCCATTCAGTGAATCAGTGATGGCCTCTTTTAAGAAGTGAGTCAAGGGAAGGCCGCTTTAACAAAAAAAATATCAAACTGGGAGGGGAAGACCCTCAGGGTTGCTGGGCAAGAGAAACATTTACTATTGACATTCACTCTGAGCTAGAGGGCCCCCGAAGTAGTCACATACACATGCGCATTATGTGCATATGTTTGAACTGTCTTAGGAAGATTCTGAGGATCACCTGGCAGGGTAAGGTACCAGACACTGAAGTCCTTGCTCGCGCTGAACTGCCAAGTAATCAAACTGCTTCAGAGAGTGCAACTCCAATGGACTGGCCACGTTGTTCGAATACAAAATGTACACTTGCCAAAAAGACTATTTTTTTCATTTAATATAAATTTATTTATTTAACTTTTTACATTCGTTTTAACAAAATTTTGGGTTCCAAATTTTCTCCCCGTTTGTCCCCTCCCCCCACCCCAATACACCGAGCATTCTAATTTTCCCTATCACCAATCTGCCCTCTCTTCTGTCATCCCTCCCTTCTCTTGTCCCCATATTCTCTTTTGTCCTGTAGGGCCAGATGACTTTCTATTCCCCATTAACTGTATGTCTTATTTCCTAGTAGCAACAACAATACTCAACAGTTGTTCCTAAAACTTTGAGTTCCAAATTCTCCCCATCCCTCCCTCCCCACCCATTCCCTTTGGGAAGGCAGGCAATTCAATATAGGCCCTATCTGTGTAGTTTTGCAAATGACTTCCATAATAGTCGTGTTGTGTAAGACTAACTGTATTTCCCTCCATCCTATCCTGCCCCCCATTGTTTCTATTCTGTCTTTTGATCCTGTCCCTCCCTGAGTGTTGACTTCAAATTGCTCCCTCCTCCCATTGCCCTCCCTTCCATCATCCCCCCCACCCTGCTTATCTCCTCCCCCACTTTCCTGTATTGTAAGATAGGTTTTCATACCAAAATGAGTGTGCATTTTATTCCTTCCTTTAGTCGAATGTGATGAGGGTAAACTTCATGTTTTTTTCTCAGCTCTCCTCTTTTTCCCTCCACTGAAAAGTCTCCTGCTTGCCTCTTGAATGAGAGGTAATTTATCCCATTCTATTTCACCCTCTCTCCTCCCATTACATTTCTCTCTCACCATTTACCTTAATTTCTTTTAAGATATGGTCCCATCCTATTCAATTCACTCTGTGCTCACTGTCTCTGTGTGCGTGCGTGTGTGTATGTGTGTGTGCATGCACACATGTACATGTGTGTGTGTGCGTATGTGTGTAGTCCCACCAACTACCCAGATACTGAAAAATTTTAAGTTACAAATACTGTCTTTCCATGTAGGAATGTAAACAGTTCAACTTTGGTTAAGTCCCTTAAGACTTCTCTTTGCTGTTTCCTTTTTCATGCTTCTTCTCATTCTTGTGTTTGAAAGTCAGATTTTCTTTTCAGCTCTGGTCTTTTCATCAAGAATGCTTGAAAGTCCTCTATTTCAGTGAAAGACCATATTTTCCCCTGAAGTATTATACTTAGTTTTTCTGGGTAGGTGATTCTTTGTTATAGTCCCAGTTCCTTTGACTTCTGGAATATCCTATTCCACGCCCTTCGATCCCTTAATGTAGAAGCTGCTAGATCTTGTGTTATCCTGATTGTATTTCCACAGTACTGGAATTGTTTCTTTCTAGCTGCTTGCAATATTTTTTCCTTGACCCGGGAATTCTGGAATTTGGCCACAATGTTCCTAGGAGTTTCTCTTTTTGGATCTCTTTCAGGCGGTGATCGATGGATTCCTTCAATACTTATTTTGCCCTCTGGTTGTAGAATATCAGGGCAGTTTTCCTTGATAATTTCATGAAAGATAATGTCTAAGCTCTTTTTTTGATCATGGCTTTCAGGTAGTCCCATAATTTTTAAATTGTCTCTCCTTGATCTATTTTCCAGGTCAGTTGTTTTTCCAATGAGATATTTCACATTATGTTCCATTTTTTCATTCCTTTGGTTTGGTTTTGTGATTTCTTGGTTTCTCAGAAAGTCATTAGCCTCCATCTGTTCCATTCTAATTTTGAGAGAAGTATTTTCTTCAGTGAGCTTTTGAACCTCCTTTTCCATTTGGCTAATTCTGCTTTTTAAAGCATCCTTCTCCTCATTGGCTTTTTGAACCTCTTCTGCCAATTGAGTGAGCCTATTTTTCAAGGTATTATTTTCTTCAGCATTTTTTGGGTCTCCTTTAGCAAGGTATTGACCTGTTTTTCATGCTTTTCTTGCATCTCTCTCATTTCTCTTCCCAGCTTTTCCTCCACCTGTCTTAATTTGCTTTTCAAAATCCTTTTTGAGCTCTTCCATGGCCTGAGCCCATTGGATATCTATTTCGGATGTTTGGGATACAGAGGCCTTGACTTCTATGTCTTTCCCTGATGGTAAGCATTGTGCTTCCTCATCAGAAAGGAAAGGTGGAAACATCTGTTCACTAAGAAAGTAACCTTCTATGGTCTTATTTTTTTTTCCCTTTTCTGGGCATTTTCCCAGCCAGTTACTTGACTTCTGAGATTCCTCTCCACCCCTGCCTAGATCCTCCCAGCTAGTGCTTGGGGTCTGAGATTCAAATGCTGCTCCCCAGCCTCAGGGCTTTCAGCGGTGGGTGGGGCTGCTATTCAGGGCAAGATTAAATTCAGGTTCTCAGGTGGGGGCAGGGCCACCTCCCAGGTTCAGTTCCCTCAGGGGGTTTATGTGGAGACCTTCAGTAATGGATCTGAAGTCTTGTCTGCTTTGTGAGCCCCTGGCCACCGCTGCCTCTGTCTCCCGAGGGGCCCTGAGTTATGGAGACACCCCGCTCCCCTCTCGGCCAGCCCAGAAGTCTCTCTCACTGACCTGTGCACCTGTGGGTGGAGGGACCTTCCCGGCCGCTGGAGGTTCCGTCCCTGAAGCCTGCTCGGATCTGCTCCTCTCGGGGCACGCAGCCAGGGCAGGGCTGGGCTTCGCTGTCCGGTTTGCGATGGACCTTTAGTGCCAGTTTTTCAGGGCTCTCTGGAACAGAAATCTCCTGCACTGCATTGCTGCACGGCTTCCACTGCTCCAGAATTTGTGGGGAGTTCTTTTTACAGGAAATTTATGGGTTGTGGGTTCAGAGCTAGCATATGTGAGGCTTTCCACTCCGCCATCTTGGTGCCTCCCAAAAAAGACTATTTTATGGAGAACTCTCATGGGGCAGGTGATCGCATGGTGGCCAGAAGAAATAATACAAAGACACTCTCAAGGTCTCTCTCAGGAACTTTGGATTTGACTGCGACATGGGAGACACTGGCACAGGAAAGCTCAGCATGGCATACCCACATCAGAAAGGGTGCTGTGCTCTTTGAGTGAAGCAGAATTGAGGCAGCACAAAGTAAATGTTGGATGCGGAAATCTGGGATATCCACCCCAAATGTTCACACGGACTCTCTGTGCCCAACCTGCAGTAGAGCATTCTGAGCTCACGTTGGTCTGATCAGCCAGTTGGACACATAATGGTGATGTCACTTTGATCCTCTTGGAAGGCAAAGGACAACGACATTGTGCGTGTAACAAAGTATGTTTACATGTATAATATGTGGACACACGTTAACACACCACACAATATAACTGCACACAGACATGGATTAATAGGTATAATATATGTATATACACTATATATATATATATATATATATATATATATATATATATATATATATATATATATATATACAACATTCATATCAACACATTTTAACATATATTTGTCGATATAATATACATGACATACAGGGTTTCCCAAAAGTCTGAATGCAGATTTAAGCTTTAACTTCAGAAGTTAAAGGCTCCAAATACAAAAACACTTTGAAAGCTTGATTGCTCATGTTTCGTTTACACTTGCTTTGTGGATTTTGAATCTACATTTTTAATTTTGACCAGGTGGGCAGGCAGTCCTCATAGAGTTGCTGGAGGCTGTTTCTTCGGATTAGTGGATCGATGGGCAAAGCAGGGACTCCTCTTGGGGGCCACCTTGGCCACCTGATCATCTCCATGAGACTTTTTCTCATGTGGTCACATGTTCATCAAAGCCACGTTCTTTGGATGACAAGGGTCACAAAGGCGTCCTTTAAGCCCCCAAACAGCTGTCAATAAAAGTTTTCATAGAATTCAAAATCAACTCTAGCAATGTCTATTATAAGATAGTTATTTCATATAATTTTAATAAGAAACACCAATATTTAAAAAAAATTAACCTTTCAAAATGTTAAAGATGTCGATAACATTTTTACTTCTGGAGTTGTTAAAAATCAAAGCTGCACTTTTGGGACATGCTGTATATGATTGTATGTGTGTATACATACACACACACACACACTCACACACACACACACACACGATACTTTAGATAACATGTCTCTATTTTGCCTTGCTAACAAGATGCCCTGGATGGCTTGCCCTGATGGGGACCCTCTGACTGCTCCTTGCCTTTGTGAGGACAGAGTCTGGCCTTCCCCTTAGAAGAATGACTTTGGGCTTGGAGAGCTACCCTTGCCTGGCTTTTCCCAGATGCCTGACCAGAACTAGAGGTCTCTCCCTGAGGCTGGACCAGGGGGAAAAACAGTTGATGATTTCCTTGGAGAGAGAGGGGGAAAAGACTCTGAAGGATTTGTTCATCTGCCCCAAGTGCTTTGATAGTTCAGTTAATTTGGGGGAACAATCCATAGCAATGAGCTCCAGCCACAATTTTCATTGCTTTTTAAGGAAAGGAGGTAATGGTGGTAATTATGATGGGCAGGGCTGAGAAAGGCAGGGCCTTCGGGGTGGGGGTTATTTCTAGGCAAGGTCTGGAGAAAAGCTGAAAATCACTGTTTTTCCCTATAAGTTCAGGCTGCTTGTTTCCACAGAACTTGGAGTCAGAATGCCTGTACACTGGCACATTCCTCTTAGGGCCTGGGTTTTGGAGGCCCCTCATGATCTGCTTCAAAGAAAGCCTCTCCTGTGCCCCCGAACCATCTGAGGAAAGCTGCTTTAGGCTTCCTTGACCTCTGTCCATCAAGACCACGGCCTGGAACACCAACCCTGGCTCGGAGCTGGCTGGACACCTCCTCTTCAGGGATCCCTTGGGAAAGGAGCTGACGGCTGCCTGGCTAACCCTGATCTGTCTCTGGGGACTGGGGGAGGGAACAGACTGATCCCCTGCTCCCTCAGGACACCAAGGGGTCTGTTGTGCCAGGATCACTGAGGAGAAGAGGCCCATCCCTGGTCCTTCCACTCCTGGACCACCTCCCCAAGAATTCCGGGGATGAAAAGTGGCCATCAGCTAGTGTGGAAACCCCACCCCTTGCTCGCCCCCAACTCTCCCTCCCTTGTCTGTCTCACACTGCCCCTGTTCTGTGGTTAATAAACTCACCAGCAGAGCTCATGGGAGAGGGGAAGGGCTATATATATTTGGATCATAGGGTCTTGGATGTCGAGCTGGAAGGAACCTTAGAGATCTTCCAATGTCCTAATTTTACAGGTAAGGAAAAATTGTGACTTGCCTAGAGTCACAACCAATAAGTATTCAAGGCAGGATTTGAACTCACGTTTTTCTGACGCTAAGACCAGCATTTCACCCGCTACCCCACAGTGACTCAATGTTGAGATAAAGATATCAGCAAAACATGAAAAAACCCCCTGAATTTCCCCGTCCCCCCTTCATCCGAGACTTCTCTCTGGTTTCATCTTCTGGTGTTCCTGGAGACACCGAGGCACCTTCACCTTTTTCCCGTCTCCGATGGAGTCTGGAGCAGAGAGCAGGAAGACCCCTGACCCCTCAGGGCTGCTTGTCTCGGTGGCCAGTCTTCAGCAGCGTTTCCTTATCTGGTTAAGTTCTTGGTGGTGCTCATCTCCCTCCACTCCAGCCCCTGCCCTCGTCCTTGGTGACACCAGTGCACAGGATCGTGTCCCCTCAAGTCCCTGCCCCTCAGTGCCCGCCGCCTGCATGGCATTTACTCCGCACCCCCATGGCAGCCGTGGATGGAGGTTGGTTGGTGGCCATGCCCCATCACCACTACCTCCAGGGTTCTGAACTCCCATCTCCCCCTGTCCCTCACTCCATGCGCACGAACCTTGAGAAGGGTATGGTTACTCCGCGCATTGCTGGCGGGATCAGCCTGCGGACTAGCGGAGGCGTTTCTAAGAGTGCCAAGTCATTTTTCCTTTGTCTGCGCTCCTGTCTCCTATCTATATTTGTGGGAGACAGCAGTATAGACTTTGGGGGAGGGTAGTTTGTACCAACTATTTTTACTACCTTAGTAAAAACACCTTACTGGAAACTATCGGGTCCGACTCATTGATTGCTAGCAACACGGGGAGCACACCTATGGAGGCACCTAAGATGAGGAAACTCAGGCTGGGGAATTGGAGCTATCCATGGTCCTCCAGGTAGTAAGCACCAGAGGCAGGATTTGAACCCGGGCCCTCTGACTTCAGCTCTTGCCATTGTGCTCACTTTCTCTAGAGCTTTTGCCTTATAAATGACCCCCATTCTTAGCCCCAAGGCTACGTAATGCCCCTTCCCTCCTGCTCCCCAGGGAGCAGCCCCCACTCCACCAAGGCTTCTGTAGTTCCTGGGTTGGGGAGGAGTGGAGGAACCAAATTGCCTTGGTACTTTGTGTCCAAGATTGAAGGACAGAATAAGTGGAGCTCCTATGGGGGGTGGCGGTGGGGCTCCAGACTCTCCTCGAGCCTGCGTGGGGGGCCCCGCCTGTCGCATGGGAGTCACTGAGCAGGCTTCCAGGTGCCCCTCCCTGGTTTCACAGATAGGAGACGAAAGGGGAGCAGAGCCGCAGGGCATTTTGGGTATCCAGCGCCCAGAACCAGAGAGGCAGCTAAACTGGCTTCTGCCTTGGGGCTTGCATGCCGTGCCTGTTTCTATTCTGGTTGTGAAAAACATGGTTTTTCGGGAAAGTCACCTGGGACGCTGGCAGCTCTAATTGAAATAACAAACGGGAAAGCACTCTGGAAAGGGTAAAGCCCGGTGCCGGGGCTGGCTGCATCGGCCCCCTGGACTTGAGGGATTGAGGTCTGGACCCCTCCCTGATGTGGTTGCGTTTCCCGATTTCTCATGTCTATGCCTTTCTATAAATGCTCCTCTTTTTAAGGTAGGGACTCTCACCGCCCCTTGCCCACCTAGAATCTTGGGGAACAAGGGGTCAAGTCACATCCTCTGGTCAGCTTTCCCCAGCCGGGTCTTCCCAGATCTCACTCCATGATTCACAGCAGCTTTACCATTAGGTGGGACTTTGGTGCCAATACGATGCTCTCAGGCTCTTTATTGGGAGAGGAGAGTCAGGACTGAAAGCAGGAAGGACAGATGGCCTGCCAGGGGGATGGAGCCCACCCAAGATAAATGCTGTCATTTTACTGGGAGTATGTGTGTCAGTTCCGGCCCTACCAATTAGTCTGCACCCGGGGTGGGACGGGGGCGCTTTTTGACTCAGTTTGAACCTGAAATCAGGGCCAGTAGTGAGCAGGGAAGTTGGCACCTGGGGTTTTAGCAAACCTTCCTTAGGTCTGCCCTGACATTCCACCCCTCACCCCCAGCTTACAGACAGGGTGTGTCTCTGGCTGTGGGGAAGACCAGGTGGAGGGAAAAGCCCCCCGGGTGTGCATTCATGAGAGAAAGCTCAGAGAAGAAACAGGGGAGGATGTTTCTCTGGGGGAAACCCAGATGTCATGTCTACAGGCAGCAAGAGAGAAGTTTGTGCCCAGTCAGGCAGAAGACAAGAAACAAATGGACTCCTTCCTGGCATCAGATGGCGAGGGGTTTCTGAAAGAGGAGAGAGCAGCTAAATGAACCCAAGAAATTGATCTGGCCTGGTGACTTGAGCTCCGCTCTGAAGTTGTTCTTGCTCTGGCCAATAGAAGTCACCAAGAGACCAGCTCGGACCTGGTTGGGAGAGCATATCAGAGAGAAGATGGTGCAATTCTAACCAGAACGGTTCAGACCATGGGCTTCCAGGTCTGCAAGCACTTTGCAGAAGTTATTTCGTTTGAACATTGCAACAACAGCGCTCAAAGGTAGGTGCTGTTATCATCAACACCATTTTATAAATGAGGCTGAGAAAGGTTAGATGACTTGTTCAGGGTCACCATCTAGGAAGTATCTGTGGAAGTATTTGAAGTCAGGGCTTCCTAATCCCACTCTGCCATTGGGCTCTCTTAAAGAGATGTTAGCTATCTTGCCCTCAATCAGGCCTCCAGTAAGTGACCAAGGCTGCATGTGGGCCTTGAGGCCGGCTCTCTGTCCATTGTGTCATACAGCCTGTTTATCCCTTAGACTGCTGCTGGTTTCGGTCTCCAAGTATCTAGTAAGCGCTTACTATGTACAAGATACCAGTGCTAGATACTAAAGGTACAGAAGAACAGATTAGGGCCTGCTCTTCATGGGAGAAAGTGTGTGTGGGGGACCCCTTGCATAAGCACAGAAGTAAATCCAGCATGTGTGTCTAAGGTAGACACCAGGTCATTTGGGCCCAGTTGGAAATCAGCAGAGGCTTCATGCAGGAGGGAGGTGGAAGGCTGTGTGTGAGGAACAGCCTGGAGGCTGGTTCTGCTGGGCAGAGGAATGTGGGGCCAGACAATGTGGGATACAGATGGGAAAGCTGAGACTCCGAAAGGTCAAAAACAGGTCTGAGGATAGTGACTGCATTTCTTCCTCTGAAAACTGCCTGTTCATATCCTTTGATCATTTATCACTGGAAAATACCTTGTATTCTTGTAAATTTGACTCAGTTCTCTATATTTTTGAGAAATGAAGCCTTTATCAGAAATACTGGCTATAAAAATTGTTTCAGCTTTCTGATTTTCTTCTAATGTTGGGTGCATTAGTTTCGTTTGTGCAAAACCTTTTTAATTTAATGTAAATAACAATTATCCATTTTGCATTTCTTAGTGTTCTCATAAATTCTTCCCTTCTCCTTAGATCTGACAGGTAAACTATGTCTTGCTTTCCTAATTTGCTTCCTTCCATCCTTCCTATCATCCTTTATGTCTAAACCATACAGTTATTTTGACCTTATCTTGGTACATTGTGTGAGATGTTGATCCATGCCTAGTTTCTGCTATACTATTTTCTAGTTTTCCCAGCAGTTTTTGTCAGATAGCAAGTTCTTATCCCAGAAGCTGGAGTTTTTGGGTTTTTTAAACAGTAGATTACTATAGTCACTGACAACTGTGCCTTGTGGACCTAAATTGTTCTACTGATCCACCGCTATTTCATAGTCAGAACCAAATAGTTTTGATGATTGCCACTTTTTAATATAGTTTTAGGTCTAGTTTGCCTTGGTCACCTTACTTTCCATTTTTTTTCATTGATTCTCTTTATATTCTTGACCTTTTGTTCTTCCAGATGAATTTTGTTATTGTTTTTTCTAGCGCCATAAAATAATTTTTTGGTAGTTTGATTGATATGGCACAGAATAAGTAAATTAAATTAAGTGGAATTGCCATTTTTATTATGTTATCTCTGCCTTCCTATGAGCAATTGATATTTTTCCAGTTGTTTAGATCTGACTTTGTGTGAAAAGTATTTGGTCATTGTATTCATATAGTTCTTGGGTTTCTCTTGGCAGGTAGACTCCCAAGTATTTTATATTGTCTACAGTTATTTTAAATGGAATTACTCTTCTGTCTCTTGCTGCTGGGCTTTGTTGGTAATATATAGAAATGCTGATGATTTGTCAGTATATTTTACATCCTACAACTTTGTTAAAGTTGTTAACTGTTTCAAGTAGTTTTTTAGTTGATTCTCTAAGGTTTTCTAAGTCAATCATCATATCATCTCTAAAGAGTGATAGCTTTGTTTCTTCTTTGCTTATTCTAATTCTTTCAATTTCTTTTTCTTCTCTTATTCCTAAAGCTAACATTTCTATTATAATAACAGTGGTTGCACTCCTTACCTTACTGGGAAGGCTTCTAGCTTGTCCTCATTACACATAATGCTTGCTGGATAGTTTTAGAGGGAGACTACTTACCATTTTAAAGAAAACTTCATTTATTCCTGTGCTTTCTAGTGTTTTTAATAGGAATGGGTGATGTTTTTGTCAAAAGCTTTTCCCACATCTATTGAGATAATCATATAATTTCTGTTAGTTTTGTTATTAATATGGTTAGTTATGCTGATAATTTTCCTAATATTGATACATTCCTGGTATAAATTCCACCAGGTCATAGTATGTTATCTTCATAAATAATTGCTTTGCTAATATTATATTTTAAAATTTCTCATCAATATTCATTAGGGAAATTGGTCTATAATTTTCTTTCTCTATTTTGTTTTTTTCTGGTTTAGGTATCAGAACCATATTTGTGTCATAAAAGTTATTTGGTAGGACTCCTTTGCCTATGTTTTCAAAAAGTTTCTATAGTAGAGTTCACTTGTAAGTCCATTTGCCCCTAGAGAGTTTTTCTTAGGGAGTTCACTGATGACTTGTTCAATTTCTTTTTCTAAAACAAGATTATTTGAGTACTTTATTTCTTCTATTAATCTGAGCAATTTATATTTTTGTAAATATTCATCCATTTCACTTAGATTGTCAGATTTATTGGCATACAGTTGGGCCAAATATCTCCTAATTATCGCTTATTTTCTGGTTTTTCACTTAAACTCTATTTTCTGCTACTCTGCCTTCCCATGTTAACAGTTCTACCTCCTTCCTTATTTCAGCTCATGATTTTCTTGCTAATTCCTTTTCTTCTTTTCATTCCTTATGTCCTGAATAATTTTTTGGTTTGCTTCCAGTGCTCCCACTCAGGCTATTTCTGCAGATTTTTCTTCTGACATTTTAGCCTCAATGTTTTTTCACTGCACGTGAATTTTTTTTACTGTGTCTTCCTGGGACTGCTAATTACTTTGGGTGGTTTTAAATCTTCTGGGGGAGGTCGCTGATGATTTTTCTTCTTTTTGACATTTCCATGGCAATTTTGGAGGGGAATTTTGATTGAAATATAGGCTCTCTTGTGACTTTTCCTTTCTCCATTTTCTTGAAGCCCTTTGGTCTCTGTTTAAAGGTTGTTTTTATTTATTTTTTTTGCATGTGTTTACCATCAGGAAAATTTGATGCAATGTTTTGGTGATATTTACAGTGAAACCAAAGGTTATTAAGGATTGAAAACAAATAGAGAGAAACTGCATATGCTGTTGGGGTTAGGAGTAAACCCTATTCTTTCAGATTTTTATGATACTATGAGTTCCTTGAGAGCAGGCGCTGGCTTCGGCCTCTTTTTGTATCCCTACCACTTAGAGCAATGCCTAGCACGTAGTAGGAGCTTAATAATCATCTTTTGACTGACTGACTTTCTGATTAAGCTTTGCTTCCTTCACTTCTAGGGATCAGAATTCTTTGTGTCTGGTGTCCCCTAGGAAGGAACTGGTCTCATCAGGAGAAGAGAGAGCACCTGGGAGTGCAGTACCACCGGATCCTCCTGCTGCCTCCCGGATGAGCCTAGCCTCTTTGAGAAGGGTCCCTCCTGAGTCTGGCTTGGCCCTGAAATCACAGATCAAGCCTCCAAGAGCATTGTGGGTATTCTGCCATCATGAGCCCTGGGGTTACTCATGGTCTCCGAGGTTCAGAGAGGAGGTGGTGGATGGGGAAAGCTGATGGAGAGAGAGAGCAACATGGAAGGAGAAGAAGAAGGCAAGAGAGCAACCTTTCACTTGGCAAATGCACACAGACCAGGGAGTGGGAGAAAAATGGAGGAATTCCTATTTCCACTTTATGTAGACCCTGTTGTTATCCAAACAAACAACCACCTTGCAGGGCAAACTTCCAGACCCTGCATACCTACCTTGCTGTTGGGCTCAAACCATTTTCTAATTCCAGAAGAGGGGTGGAGGGAAATAAATGCAGAGGCCTCCTTGGAACAGGGACTGCAAGGTTGGCAGCCCTGGCTCCTTAGGGTCCCCTGGGTCCTCCAGTAACAGACTTACCTGGCAAGTTTCCACAGAGCACACCTGCTTGGTGGGGCAGCCCCCAGGCCTCAGGGCAGCCACAGTTGCAGCTAGGGCATAAAGGGTCTTGTTTACTGATGACTGGCCCCCCTGAGTTGAGCTGGATGAAGCCAGGATGAAGAATATTCCACAAACTGATGCATGCAGACTCGGGTTTGCTAGGTGACATTTCCTCCACTGGAAACAAAAACCCTTCCCTGGATGATCCTCATGAACACAATTTTTCATCCAGAAAGGCTGCTATGAAATACCACTCATTCATTGCCCCTTGGGTTTCTCTTGGGATTTCCTGTCCTATTTAGGTGCTTTCATTGGACAATTTCCCAGATGTAAATGGAGCCAAATTCTACACAGTGCCCTGAGATGATGTTAATTTGGAAAGTGATGGGCACTCTTACCCCTTGTCTAGCACCATTATCTGATGCCCAGGCATCACTTGTTAGTATAATTCCTCCAACCTGAATGCCTGCTCTGATGACCAAGTTGAACAAAGCTCTTCTTCAAGCTGTTTACAGAATAGAAGGGAAACAAGTCCACTTTGGGGATCATTCTAATGAAGAGCACAGTAGGACAAAGGCAATAAAAGAGAACGAAGGAAGCAGATGGGGTCAGAGGAAGGGCTTTCTGGAGGCATGGTGCCTTGACTCAGAGGAGTGACATATGACTTGGGCCAGATAAATGAGGGGAGTGTCCAAGTTGGTCTTGGCCCTCCACCCTCCCACATTCTTTGTGATTTTCTACCCCCTCAAAAAGCCCCTTTTATCCTTCCTGATCAGTGGATATTCAGAAGCAAAGGTCTCAAATGCTTCTCACAGCTTGGGCCACATTCCTTTCTCCTCATCTGTAAAATGAGAGAAGAGATGATCTCTGAGGTTCCCTCCAACTTGAAAACTCAACGACTTTGCTGAAGATGATGGAATGCTGATTTCAGGGGAAGAGGTCTCCAGAGGTAGAATTGGCCGGGTCATGTGAACTTGGAAAGGTCAATAGAACCCTTAGAAGTGCCCTCAATAGCCAGAGTTGGCACCAGAGTCCATTGGAAGTGGAAGCAACGGTTGATAAAAGAGGAAGTCTGAAAGACAGGCATTTGGAGAAGGTCCCCTCTCCACCTCCTGAGCCTCTTCCCTCCATCACCCCTCTTGCATTCAATTGCTGTTGGTTTGTCACTATTTGGATAAATCTTGGATACCTAGTCACACTTTTTTTTCCTTTGGTCACTTAACACCTAAACTTTTGAAATTGTGTAACCTATATTTGACACGGAGAAATATACTATTTATTTTTTATTTATTTAAAAAAACCTTTTATTTATTTATTTTTAGTTTTCAACATTCATTTCCACAAAATTTTGAGTTCCAAATTTTCTCCCCATCTCTCTCTTCCCCCACCCCAAAACACCATACATTCTGATTACCCCTTCCCCCAAACTGCCCTCCCTGCTAGCACTCTTCCCTTCCCTTATCCCCATCTGCTCTCTTGTTTTGTAGGGCGAGATAAATTTCTATACCCCATTACCTGTATTTCTTATTTCCCAGTTGTATGCGAAAACAATTCTCAACATTTGTTCCTAAAACCTTCAGTTCCAACTTCTCTTCCTTCCTCCCTCTCCACCCATCTCCACTGAGAAGGCAAGCAATTCAATACAGGCCACATATGTGCAGTTTTGCAAGTCACTTCCATAATAGTCATGTTGTGTAAGATTAACTGTATTTCCCTCCATCCTATCCTGCCCCCCCATTTCTTCTATTCTCTCTTTTGGCCTTGTCCCTCTCCAAAAGTGTTTACTTCTAATTGCTCCCTCCTCCCATTTGCCCTTCCTTCTATCATCCCCCCAACCCTGATTATCCCCTTCTCCCCTACGTTCTTGTAGTGTAAGATAGATTTTCATACCAAATTGAGTGTGCATGCCATTCCTTCCTTAAGTCAAATCTTCACTTTTCCCCTCTATTGATAAAGCTTTTTCTTTACTCTTATGAAAGATAATTTACCCCATTCCATTTCTCCCTTTCTCCTCCCAATATATTCCTCTCTCATCCCTTAATTTTATTTTTTTAGATATGATCTCTTCCAATTCAACTCACCCTGTGCTCTCTGTCTATGTATCTACATATGTATAATCCCTCCAACTACTCAAATACTGAGATAAGTTTCAAGAGTTACAAATCTTATCTTTCCATGTAGGAATGTAAACAGTTCAACCTTAGTAAGTCTGTTATGATTTCTCTTTCAGGCTTCTCTTGATTCTTGTGTTTGAAAGACAAATTTTCTATTCAGCTCCGATCTTTTCATTAAGAATGTTTGAAAGTGCTCTATTTCATTGAATGACCATTTTTTCCTCTGAAGTATTATGCTCAGTTTAGCTGGGTAGGTGATTCTTGGTTTGAGTCCTAGTCCCTTTGACTTCTGGAATATCATATTTCAAGCACTTTGATCCCTTAATGTAGAAGCTGCCAGATCTTGTGTTATACTGATTGTAGTTCCACAATATTCAAATTGTTTCTGCTTGAAATAATTTCTCCTTGACCTGAGAACTCTGGAATTTGGCTATAATATTCCTAGGAGTTTCTCTTTTCAGATTTCTTTCAGGAGGTGATTGGTGGATTCTTTCAATATTTATTTTGCCCTCTGTTTCTAGAATGTCAGGGCAGTTTTCCTTGATAATTTCATGAAAGATGATGTCTAGGCTCTGTTTTTGATCATGGCTTTCAGGTAGTCCCATAATTTTTAAATTGTTTCTCCTGGATCTATTTTCCAGGTCAGTTGTTTTTTCCAATGAGATATTTCACGTTATCTTTCATTTTTTCATTCTTTTGGTTTTGTTTTGTGATTTCTTGGTTTCTTGTAAAGTCATTAGCTTCCATCTGTTCCATTCTAATTTTTAAAGAACTATTTTCTTCAGTGAGCTTCTGTACCTCCTTTTCCATTTGGCTAATTCTGCTTTTTAAAGCATTCTTCTCCTCATTGGCTTTTTGGACCTCTTTTGCCAGTTGAGTGAGCCTATTTTTCAAGGTGTTATTTTCTTCAGCATTTTTTTTGGGTCTCCTTTAGCAAACGGTTGACTTACTTTTCACGATTTTCTTGCATCTCTCTCATTTCTCTTCACAATTTTTCCTCCACCTCTCTTACATGATTTTCAAAATCCTTTTTGAGCTCTTCCATGGTCTAAGACCATTGCATATTTATTTTGGAGGCCTCTTATGGTAAGCATTGTTCTTCCTCATCTGAAAGGATGGAATAAAATACCTGTTCACCAAGAAATTAACCTCCTCTAGCCTTTCCCCCATTATTTGGGCATTTTCCCAGTCAGTTACTTGACTTTTGAATCCTTTGTCAAGGTATACTCTGGGGACCTCTAAGTTCTCAGTTCCTCCAAGGTGTCACAATCAAGAGATTCCTGGTCTGCACTCTGGTCTGGGAGCTACCAAAGCTTTTCTAGCTAGGATCTGCAAGTAGGATTCCCTTTCCAGAGCCTCCATCAGCTCCACCACACCAGCCAGCACTCTTCCTCATCCTAGGCTACCACTCAGGGCTGAGACCCAGATCAGTGACTCAATTTCCCCAGGGGCTTTAGGCCAAGGGCTCAAAAAATGGATGCTGCTGCTTTTACTGCCACCACAGCTGCCACCACCACCTGGGGCCAGGGCTAGTGGAGGACCCTGCTCCATTCTCACTCAAATGAAAAAGCTTTCTTCCTGACCTTTGAAGCTGTCTTTGACATTTGTGGGTTGAGGGGTCTGAGAACTGCTAGTGCCGCTGTGGATTCTGATCCTGAGGCTTGTTCCTGCTGGTGCCACTTGGCCAAGGCTGGGTTGGGCTCTGTGTGCTGGGCTGTGCTCTGCGCCCCGTGCAATAGACCTTTCCTCTTGGCCTTCCAGGGTACCTTGGGCTGGAAATCTCTTTCACTCTGTTGTTTTGTGGCTTCTGCTGCTCTATAATGTATTTGGGGTCGTTTTTACAGGTATTTTATGGGCTGTGAGGGAAGAACTAGAGTATGTGTGTCTTTCTACTCTGCCATCTTGGCTCTGCCCCTTGAAAGATGCTACTTATGAAACATTCTAAAGTGAATTGAATTGCAAATGATGGAACCATGGAATTACAGAGTTGGGAGAGGCCTCAGTAGCCATCTGATCCATCCCAAACTCCCTAAAGAATCTCCATCATCATACACTGGACATATGGTCATCCAGCCCCCAAATCTAAACCTTACTCACATCTTCTGTTGTGTCCTTAGACAGCATGCATTTGAGAGAGATTTTCCTGCCCTCCAGCCTAAATTGACCATTGTGTCATTTCTCTGGCTCTGGCCTTTGAGCCCACAGAAGGGTTTGAATTCTTCTTAATTTGTCATATAGAGGACAGTCATATTGAGAAATAGCCTAGTCAAGGGTGGCCAGATTGAAGACTGGGATCTTTGTTGAAAATGTCTGATTGTGGCCTGAACAGTGAATCAGTGCAACCATTCTGGAAAGCAATTGAATGCAAATTAAGTGGCCGTTTGCTCTGTGACCCAGAGTATTTCACTGTTAGACACAGACCGCACAGATGCCATTTCCCTATACACCAATATGTTCATAGTGACACTTTTTTGTGGTGGTGAAGAATTGGAAACCTTGACTGGGGAATGGCTAAGACAGGTCATGTAATGGGTGGAAGATTGCTGCTCTGTGAGTCACAGTGAATTTGATAAATGCAGAGGAATGGGGAAGACTAACCTGAGCTGACACAGAGGGAAGTCATCAGAGTCAAGAAAACAATGATGTCAATGGAGAGAACAATTCCTA
This sequence comes from Bettongia penicillata ogilbyi, assembly GCA_023548195.1. NCBI lineage: Eukaryota > Metazoa > Chordata > Mammalia > Diprotodontia > Potoroidae > Bettongia > Bettongia penicillata. The sequence goes on from JAJHZJ010000132.1 coordinate 20,583,364, forward strand.
CCCAATGTGGAAAGTGACCATTGCAAGATGTGTGCCTCCACCGAGGAGGCAGGATAAGATGCCTCTCAGAGCTTCTCAGGACAGGAGGGAACTTGGCTTATGTTCTGAGGCTACTTTGATATGTTGATCAATTTTGATGATTTTTCTCTTCTCTTTCTTTAAAAATATTCTTTGCTATTTAGGATAGCTAAGGTGGGGAGGGATATGGGACAAATTTGGGTCATTTATAAACAAAGAATGCCAATGAGATTTATTAAAATTAATTTTTAAAAGATGTCTTTTTATTGAAGGCATAAGCACCCCCCAGTGACATTGCATTTAGGACTTTGGCTGTATCTCCTTGATGGAACTGTAGATCCCCTCTGAACTGGGCACTCTCTGGCCCAGTCTGGCAAGTGACATGTGATAAAGTGAGGATCTGAGCCACCTCCCTAGAGGGAGAGAGCAGGCAGGGAAGGAGTCAAGTCCATCTGCTTCTAGGAGTGAGCCTGAGAACAACTGGTGAGTAGCACCTTCCACGCCAGTCCCCCAGATTAAACCGAGTCTGAGGAAATCAAAACTGGGCTTCTGCCTGTGGTTTCCAATGGCAGTTGTTCAAATCAAAACCCCTTTCTTGGTTTATGATTTCCTTCCTTGCTTGTCGCACTCATTCCATGTCACCTGGTACTATCGATATGGATACACAAGGATATGGGTTGAGAGCTGGGACAGACCTTTGGGTCACTTGTTCAAGTGGCAGATGCATGGATGTGTGTGAAGAAATAGTGAGAGATCCTGGAGCCTCCCTCAATGAATTTGTCCCCAGCATCCCAGGAGAACTTTGGGTGTGAGAATGCTGTCAGTATGGAGAGAGCAGGGAGTCAGTGTAGAGTTGAAGCACAAGAGACCTGTTTGAAAGGGAATCTAGTTAGGGAAGGAGCATCCAGTTCAATCCAATAAGCATCGATGAGGCACCTACTATGAGTAGGTACCTGAGGGCACAAAGACAAAAGATCTGAAGGGGCTTCCATTCTGCAAGAAGGATGGAGGATGGGCACAGAAAAGTCAATAGAAGATCATTTAAGGAGGAGAGATATTCCCTTGTGGGAAACTCTCCCTGGGAAGCCTGATTTCACTCAATGTTCTCTCCTGGAGTCACAGAAGAATCTTGAGACTTCAAGTTCTGACCCTCTAATCAGGGCTTAGAGCAGCTATCTGACTTCCCAGCCTGGACTACAAGCTTAAGCTTGGGTTCTACAACCTGGGTAGAGGCAAGGGGCCTCCAGTAGCTTCCTTTGGGATGTGCTGGCCTTCCAGGATCCTGGGATTCGGGGCATGGTGCATCTTCAGGCCTCTGGAGGAGAGTTAGCATGTGTCCATGGATGAGAAGCTCTCCCTGAAGCCACTTCATTGAACCAGTGTGCTTGGGGTGCTCCATGGTAGGAATCCTTACTGCGTTCTTGCTCATTCCATTCTGAGTGCCAGATTTCTGGGAGGAAGGAGGCCAGATGGCAACTCCAGCAGACACTAGAAATAAGCAGATGCACTTAAAACAGGATTCTGTATCCAGGGAAAGCTGCAGCACATTTAACCCAGATTCCTCAGATCATATACACTCAATCCAACTTTTGGTTACTGTACTAATGGAAGAATCAGCATCACAATAACAACACAGACCAATTTATGTGGCACTTTCAAGTTTATAGAATGCTTTCCCCATAACAGCCCTGTGAGCATGAGGTGAGACAATTTTCCAGGATTATTGAGCAGAGGGAGAGCAGGGGTTGCCACCAGCCCCAGATTGGGCGTCCTGAGCTTTGATGACCCCTCCAAACCTTTCACATGAGTTTGTTGTGGTCCCATAGCATGACTGCCGCTCCAAACAAGGCATATCATGGCTGGTTTCATGGTGAGTCCCCTTGCCTAAATGACCTCAACCCACTCAAAATCTGCTCTCAGAGTGGAGGAAGGAACTGGGAAAGACTTCAGCGAATAGCTTTGTCTCTCCCTCCTGACCAGCTTCTTCCCTGCTCTCTGTAAGATGTGGCCATGTCTCTTCCATCCTCCAAGCACTCTCACTTATTCCTTCCATCCCCACTAGCTACCTTCCCACATCTTTTCCCTTCCTCTTCCTCTTTAACACTCTCTGGTCTCACTTCAAACCTCATCATTCAACCCAAATGGCTTTCTCCAAACTTATTAATGACTGACACCCAGGACACCAGGATTCTAGTTTTGCCTCTACACATGGGTGAATCCTTTTTAGCAACTTGGGCATCAGTGCCCTCATCCACAAACAGAATTCAGTTCCATTCAGCAAACATTCTGAAGACTCTAATATGTGCCAGTCATTGGGGTTATAAAGACACAACCCAAATCTGCCCATGCCCTGCCCGCAAGGATCCACTGATTGACTGATGGGGTTTAGATTAGCTGATACCGAAGGCCCTTCGAGGTCTAATACTTTTTGGCTTATGCCAGTCTACAGGATGACTTTCCTAGACCCTTTTGTCTCCCCACTACTTTGTCCCAGCTGCTATGCCTTTCTTCAGCCTAAGGTTAGCTTAGGTCTACTTTGTATGCATCTTTTATTTGCTTAGACATGTATACACATTTTCTCTCCTGTTAGAGGGTAAGCTTCTTGAGGGCAGGCACTTTTTAACTTCTGTCTTCGTATGCCTAGTGCCTACATTCCTTTCGGGAAGAGCACCTGCAGAGCACCTGACACCCTAAGTGGATAGAGGGAAAGAAAGAGAGAGAGAGAGAGAAAGAGAGAGAGAGACAGAGAGAGAGAGAGACAGAGAGAGACAGACAGAAAGAAAGACTAGATACAGAGGTCATCTTCTGCCTCATTTCTTGTTAAGCCTTAATCATTGAATGGGTATTGCCTCAGTTAAACTGAGAGCTGATGAAGACCTTAACTGGAAGAGGTCAAGGTCTCCCATTGCATCCTAGACCATCTCCGGTTGTCTTGATCCATATCTGGCCACTGGACCCAGATAGCTCCAGAGGAGAGAGTGAGGCTGGTGACTTTGCACACTCTCCCTCACTTAAATCCAATTCACTTGCATGTTGTGGCATCATCTCCCTGGTGTCATGGTCCTCTTCGAGAAGGAAGGACAAAGAGCAGCAGCAAGTGCCTAGCGCAGGGCAGGCTGCTTAGCAAGTGCTTGATAAATACTTGTGAATTGAGTAATTCTGGGGTGGAAAACAGGGGGCTTCTACCCTCCTTCATTCACACCAGAAAGATCAGCTTGCTTCCACAAAAATCCATCATTTAGAGGTGGCAAGGGTTCAGAGGTCATGTGGTTCAGCTTCCTCATTTTACAGATGAGGAAACTGAGGCCCAGAGAAAAGAAGTGAGTTGTTAGGTGGACAATAGCAAGGCCCATACATAATCCCCCTCCCAGAATCTCTTGGCTTGGGGCAGAGCCTATGGGAGTTGCCTGTGCTCATCTCTCCACAGTTTCTTCAACTCAGGTCAGACCAGAAACCTGAGGGTAGATGATAAGCCCTGCTCCCTCCCCACACGTGGAAGAAGATAAAGTCACAACAAAGGAGAGCGAGAGCTGCCATCAACTAGTCCTGTGAAGTATTTGGACAGGACAGGTCAGACAAAAACAGGGTTCTCTAGTTCCAAAGCCTGTTTGACTTTGGGGAGGAAGGGGAGGATGGAGAAGACAAATCCAAGTTCATGCCCAAATTGATAGAATTAGAACTGGAGACTTTAAAAGTATTGAATCCAACTCACATATTTTTACAGAAAAGGAAACTGGGACCCAACAGGATCATACTGTAAGTCTGGAAATAGCAACAAAAGACCCAGTGGAGTAGAGCTAAGGATTCTCCACAATATTATTTAATTGTCTTACCCCTCCAAGTTCAATTCTCTTTGAAAGTGAGGGTCAACCATGGGATGGTCTTAAGTCAAAGGCAATCTAGGACTCTGGGAGAAGAGTGGGACCTACTGGAGAGGAAGGAGAATTGTGGGGATTGCCTATGTACTGTGCTCTGTGTGTGTTTTTACCATGAATGCTTGTACAGGAACTGGGGACCCTGTTACCCACAGTTCTGTAACCTTACATTTGAGCGACCTGCAGAGGTCTGAAGGTGGGCTTTGAGGAGAGACAAGAAGGAGCCAAAGACAGTGTGACCTTTTGGAGAGTTTGGTCATTGTGAGCTCAGATCCTTCAGGGTGGTGGTGCTGATCCACAGAAGGATTAACTTCTCAAAACAATCCTAGTGGCCTGAAAGTTGTAACTAACTCAAATGCTTCAGAACCACGATTCCAACTATGAGACACTAGTCTCTCCTTACCTCTTGTAAGAAGGCAGTTTCATGAGTTTCTGGGCACAGAACCTCCATTTTGCCAGATTGATCACCTGAGAATGAATCTTTCTGGATTTAACTCAGCTGGTCCTCTGGCACCCAGTCTATCCCTGAAGCATGTGGAGCCTTGCATCAAATCTGCCAAAACCTGTTGTCCCTGAGGCTTTGGAGGTGTCTGGGGGAAGGAGGGACCACAGAAGTGGCATTTCAGTGGAGGAAAATAGCTTCCCCAAGTGCCTAGCTTACACCCAGAAAAGAGCAGGCATTTTTGGAAAACTTACTCAGTGTTTTATGTTGCCCGTAAACCTCCCCCACTTTCCTGCTTCCTTCTTTCTCCTCACAGATGCCCTACTTTCCTTACTTGTTCCATCGGAGAACCTGGGTCACTAGAGTACAAGGAGACTTGATTTTAGTCACGTGTAAACTTTCTTGGTTACCTTGGTGACATGGAAATCTCCCTTCCCAGAACTAGTCCATTGTGAGACCTTGAAGTAGTTTGATCTATACCTGACTTAACGTAATTATGCAATTACGGGAATTTTGAGAAAAACTTTATTGCATTGTTTGAACTTAGCCCTGTGTAGCTGGGAAGCTGGATCATCTCTATGTGTCATTTGGAGACTCTTAACTAAGGACCTATGCTATGTTGTCCAGAAACTCAGATCCAAAGATGGATGCAGAGTTTTCTTATCTGAAAACTGGCCCCAATCATTGTTTCTAAGGGCTCCTACAGATCCTTCTGACTATTCCCACAGCAGCCAAACTTGTGGCTGTGGACTCCTGGATCATTGGAATAAGGCTCCTGCTCCTGAGAAGATGGCAGAACCCTCCAGGGACATCAAGGTTCATTTAGGAGGGACCCAGAAGCAGCTGACATCCAGATGTGACAGCTGTCCCAAGATTCCAGCTAATTCCAGCTGACTATACTATCCTAGTTTTTTCTCCTTTGTTGTGTGTCCAGCCACCAAGACCCTGAATCAAGCATGTATTGGCATTTTCCCTCTACATCCCCGCCCCCTCTTCTTTTCTGCTTGCAAGCAAACAATGGCTAGCAATGATACTTGAGACCTACTTCCTCAATAGGTCCCCTCAAGGAATTGACCTCCTGGGATAAAAATATTCATCTTGGCTCAGCTGGTTTTTGTGGCATCTTGGCTTCTACCTACCTCTCCTTTATTGGCTAGAAGGGGAGGGGTTCATTCAAACCACCTCCCTTTGGCCTAAAGGGGGAAATGTTCAAATATTAGGAGATACCCTATTTTCCAGAGCTAAGTCTCAGCAAGCAGGCTGTGTCCTGAGCTTGGCATAGCAACAATTCCTTGAGCTCACCTTTGGATGATCTCACTCTCTGGAAAAATCCTGTAATGATTGTATTGCTTTGACCAGCCCCTGTAGTGCTCACGCGCCGGTGGTGAAGCCCTTCTAGGAATCCAACTTGTTGCGTTGCTCTGGTTGTGCAGCCTTTGGTAGAAGTATTGAGATGTCCCTGCACTGGGGTGGGGCCCCAGCACATGTCTAGATCCTCTCCTTGCTTGCAGGTCATATCCCTCACTTTGAAATTAAACTTCTGTTTGATTTCTGACTCACTTGTCTCTAGCCTCTGTTCAGCTCCAGCCATTCACAGCTTAGAGGCCAATTTGGCCTGGTTGACTAGGTAGTGTCGTGGATAGACTGCTGGGCATGGAGTCAGGAAAATCTGAGTTCTCTTATTAGCTGTGTGACCCTCAGCAAGTTACTTAGATGTATTTGCTTTAGATTCTCATTTGTAAAATGGGGGTACACTGGATAAGGAAATGACAAACCATTCTGGTAGCTTTGCCAAGAAAACTTCATGGACAAAAATTGGACAGGACTGAATAAGACAACTGACTGAAATGACTAGACATTCGTTATTCCCCTGCACACTTTCTAAGGTCCAGCCAAACACAGGTCCTCACACCCTACAATCCCTCTCCCATCATGATGCGATTGCACTTTGCAGAAGACTCTCCCTTCTCATCTTTGCCTCTACTGCCCCTCTACTGCCCCAGGTCAAAGGCACTAAGAGCCAGAGGCGTTGTCTTCTTAGGATTTGTCTTGAGTTGTTTCTGAGTAGGATCCAGCTCTTCCCATTCCCTTCACCCCTACCTACCCCTTCCACCCCTGGAGAGGGCTGCAAATCCAAGATTTCCTGCCTTCTTGCTTTAGATGCTTCCTGACAGGTGAGGAAATAACTTTTCACGATGTGATCATTCTGTTCCCTTTGGTTTTCTAGGCTGATCCTGGCTTCAGAGTTCTCCCCACATGGGGCTGTTAAGGGAGGATGAGTGACAAATAGTGAGAAAATCATGGATTTGGAAGGAAAATCGAAAGTTCATATCTAACGTGAAAGTCTTTCCTGAGTGCCTTCAAGGAGGTAACGTGAATAGGGGAGGATCTGGCTTGGTTGAGCCAAGATTGGGGTGTACCCGTGTCTGAAGACCTGGGAGGATACAGACTGGAGGAGAGACTCCGTGGCTTACTGGGATACTGGCAGCTGGTGTGAAAGAGACAGAGAGAAGAGGAAGGGGGAGGGGAGCCCACTCTAGTAGGCAGCAAGGAAAACAGGGTGGGACTTGTCTGTTTGCTGAAGGTAATGGAGAGCGAGGTCCAGTGCAGACACCTGGCCATCTGCCCTTCCCCTCTTCCCTTGCCCTTTTGCTGCCCACGGGCAGTTTGGAGATCCCAAGAAGGGATCATCGGTGTCCAGGAAGTGAGGGGAGAAACGGAACTTCAGTTCCACTGGTGTCTGTGGTGGTGCATATGTGCGCGTGTTCGTGCGTGGGTGTGCGGTCTCCTCCTTACAGCCTCTATGTCTGGGGCATGGAACTGAAAGTGGGACGCTTCAGGTGGCCGCGGTTATACTTGCGTTCAGGGCTTGTTTGTATGACCCTGGACTTCCTGGTGTAGCCCGGGTGTTCCAGTCATAGCGAGCGGGACCACGTTTACACTGTAACCACGCTTGCTTTGGAGTAGGGGTGTCTGGCGGTATGCCGAGTGTCAGGTAGTCTAGCGAGATGGGGTTAAGGACGCGACGCGGGAGAAGTGGTTCCCGGTTTCCCAGGTGTTGCCCCGTGCCCTGTCGTGGGATGGGGAACTAAGCCAAGTGTTGGGGACGGGGGTATGGTGGGGGTGCAGACTAGATCTCCCAATCATCGGGAGGTGGGCGTAAGGGGCCCTAGAGAGTTGGAGGGGGCGGACTTGATCTTTCCTGTGTTCCAGTCATTGGAGATCTGGGGCTTGGAGGGGTTTGGGGGTGGTGTCCTAGGCGTCAGGGTCATCCGAGGATGGGAGGTGGGGTGTGTGTGTGGCGAGGGGTGGAAAGGAAGGGTGGCCCGGGCGTGGAAGCCTCAGTCCAGGGTGGGGCTGGACCTGAGACGCCCCCAACCAAGGAAGCGCCACGGGCGGGAGGACGCTGGGGAGGAGCGAGGAGGGAGGAGAGAGAGGCAAGAGCGGAGGAGAGGAGGGAGAGGAGAGAGGAGGAGGGAACCTTGGCTGTTGCCGCCGGTGCCGTTGCTAAGTGCCCCTCCCGCGGCCCGAGGGCTGCGCTCCCGGCAGGCGGAGCCGTCAGAGAGAAGGAGGAGGAGGAGGAGAAGCAGAGAGAAGAGGAAGACAAGGGAGAGGAGAAAGAGGAGCTCGGTAGCCCTCAGGCTGCCAGGAGGCAAGGAGGCTCAGGGCTTCCTCCTCCGCCCGGGCCCAGGAGGAGGCCAGCTCCTGGGGCCGAGGCCGTCTCCGCCTCCGGGGGCCCTCGCTCTTGGCTGGCGCCTCCGCGCCCCCTTCCTAGAAGCATCCGTCCAACCCGAGCAGCTCCCGTTTCAGTTTCAGGGAAGGGTCGCACCATGCCCGCGGCGCCGCCGCCGCCCCCGTTCCCCGCCCCGGGACACCCTCCGGGCGGCACCCCTCGGCCTGGCCCGGGTAAGTTCTCCCGCACCTGGAGGGCGGGTGCCGGTGGAGATTGCCTCTGCCCAGTTCCTTCAGGTCCAGCCCCCCAGAAGGAGTCGCGGTTCGGGCTGGTGTGATACGACTCCGAATTCGGATCCGGATTCGGATCCGGGTCCCGGTCCGTGTCAGGGTAGTGGAGGCATTCTCAGTCTGGGTCAGGTCCTTTAGCTAGGGAGGGGCGGGATTCCAAACCTTTTGTTTCAGGCCCTTCGGGGGCCGCTGCAGAGAGGAAGCTTGGGGTGATGATTTTGTGGGTGTCAGGCAGATCCATGGACTCCCAACCCAGAATCCCGGGACCTCGGCCCATTCTCACTTCTTCTTTGCCCTCCCTGGGGCCGCGAACCATTTTTGGGTTGTTGGTTCCTCAGTGGGGCGGACAGAGGAAATTCGAACTAGGGGCTGTGTGCAGCAGACGGCCCCGGGCGCTGTCCAAGGTTCTTATCGGGCGAGCCTGTGGTACCTGGGCAGGGCCGGGGCCATGGTTAGCTAGTTCCAAGCAAGCAGGCACAAATCTTCTCTTGCTTCGGGACAGTGGCTAGGGGGTGGAGGTTGCCAGGTGCCGAGGAAGGAGAATGGTGGAAGTGGGGGCTGGGAACTTAGCTGGATGATTGTTGTCTGCCGGCTGTGGAGTGTCCCAGGGGGTTTTTCAGGCCTGGGACCACCCAGTTTAATTGACTAGCCTGGCTATCTGGGACCCAGACAAGTATCATTGAATTTGGGATGCTCAAAGAGATTAGGATTTCAACTTCTTCCCAGGAGATGGAGGACTGTGGAGTGTGTGCATGTGTGTGCGGTGTGTGTGTGTGTGTGTGTGTGTGTGTGTGTGTGTGTGTACTTTTCAGCATTTTAAGTGACTGCTAAATATCACTTGTCTCAACATGAATTTGTTATTGTTACCTGATGGAGAAAGACTGAGGGAAGAAAATGATAAAGAGATCCATCAAGAGTAATGCCAACTTTATGTGGAGTTGAAAGGCTCTGGCCTAAGATACTTTGCAGCACTGAAGAGAAAAGAAAGGGAGGAGAGGGCTCCCTGTAATGAGTTTTGGAGGGGAGAGGGCTAGCAGGATGAAGGAGAGAAGGAGAAAGGGAGGGGGAAAAAGGGGAGAGGGAAGACCTTCACTTCAGAAGCCCTCTCACACCATCCCACCCCTACCCCCAGCAGGAAGGGAATATAGTCCCATCTCTCTCTGAATGGGGAAGGGCAGTGATGTTTCAGAATTTAAAACTGTCCCCCATGCTTGTGGTTTCCCCTCTAGTATAATACCACTGCCTGAAAAGGACCTTAGTAGCCACTGAGTATGGAGTGCAGGGGCCTGGGAAGCTTTGTCTAACATGGGGTGGGAGGGTGTTCCAGCCTGCCTTGATCCACCTTGCCATATCTATAGTTGTAAGGGGAAGTCTTTGAAAAGTATTTTGACTCTGGTGGTGTAGTTGCCAAATCATCAGAGAGATGTGTGATTGTAAAATGAAGTATACTATGTAAGTCCTGCAGCTGGAACACTGCTGGTCGCAGGACCAGAGGGCTACAGGGCTAGAGTTGGAAGGCATCTCTGAGGTCATCTACCCTAACTCTCTCATTTTACAGATGAGAGAAATTGAGGTTAAGTGATTTGCCCAAAGATAACCAGTGGATAGCCATGTGTGACTCTAAGAACACATAAGCTTTGTCATCTACCTTGCCTTGGTGCCTGTGATCCAATGGATGGCCTTTCCATCTTTCCTGAAGAGGGACCCTCCTCCCCGTCCACCTAGAATGTGAGCTCCTCAAGAATAGCAACTGCCGTGGCTTTCTCTTTGAATCCCTAGTTAGTTCTCAGTTCAGAATTTGTAGTATATAGTACAGTATATAGTATGTAGTTTATAGTAATTCTTGATAAAATACTTTTCCATCCTGCCCCTTCCTGTCCCGTCCCATCCTTGGAAATATCTGGAGGTTTGAAGGAAGACCCCTAGCATTTAGGATGCAGGGGGAACCTCTGTGGAGATTTGACAGGGCAGGATGGTGTGGACAAGAGTTATTCAATATGAGAAAGCAGGGTATTATCTGGATGTGGACCATTGAAGGACATGCCAGCATTGATGAGGTCATGGGCCCAGTGAAGTATCAAATGTAGTTAAGAAGAAAGAAGAGCTGGATGATGGATTTTGGACTAGAGAGGCACAGATGTGGTACCCTAGATGCTGCTTAGTCAAGCTCTGCCAAACGTTCTGATTTCAATGTGTGGAAGGACATGTGCTGAACTGAAGGATGGGAGGAGGCTGTGAGCTTGGGGCAGCTCTGGATAGTCTCGATGGCTGTTCCCATGGCTGCAGAGCTTGAGGGATTGGAAAAGTCATCTAGGAGTCAATTGCTGGCACAGATGTACATTTTGGGAAGCATGGATCTTGAGGGGCCTGTCCTGGCTCTGATCTGGCCCCCGGGGTGAAATGAGGCCAGTTCACTTGTCGCAGGGCCACTGTCATTGGGAACCAATCTGAAGCCAATGTCACCAGGACTGGGCGTGTATAAGCATGCATTTGTAGAGAGGTGAATGTCTCACAGGACAGAAAGTACTTCAGAAGCCATTGGGTTCCCTCCTCATTTTTTATAAATGAGGAAACTGTGAACTATGGGGGAGAAGTGACTTGCCCAGGATCTCACAGGTACTAAGTTTGACTGACTGAATGTTGGCTTCTGGCCATGTGTGTATAAGACAAACAGTCTAGCTGGAAGTCTTTCCCTCTGGCCCCTCTTCCCATTGCTCCTCTCTCCTCTCTATCCAGTCTCTGATTTTTGGCCTATTGTCTTGACTTTTGGGAGTAACTCTTCCCTCAGGCGCTCAGAATGATTTTTTTCCTTTCCCTCTTTGAATCCCAAGGAGTCAATGGGTGGGGAGGTTCTTGGTCCAAAATCCCTTTTGCCTTTCCTTCTGCTGTGTATTTTGCCTTCAATTGGGGAAGGCAGAAAAGGCCCATTTCCTAACAAGCATTTGGCCTTGCCAGAGATGTGCGCCTGCACTCTAGGGACCAAAGAGCCTGTAAGCAGGGCCAGCCATCTCTGACTAATTACCCAGCAGGTAAGATGAAAACATGGAATAAAATCCCTGGAATAAAGGAGTGATGGAGCAAACCACAGCCCCAAACCTACCCCCCTGCTGGTTTCTTGAGAAATAGCATGGGTTAGCCCAAGGGAAGATGGTGGAGATTTAATTTTTAAATGTGATTTTATGTTTCTGCCTGGTGTAAATGACTTAACTGAAACTGATGGGGAACACAACTTCGTCTTCCATTCGGCCAGCTGTTGGGAATGATTGGCACATGCAAACAACCTGGATTTAGAGCCAAGGGTATGGCCCACAGGGCTGCTCCTTCCGAGCCCCCTTTCATTGAAGGTCCAGCTCAGGTCCCTTTGGGAGCAGTAGTGGTTCAAGGTTAGTCAAAATTAAACAGCTACAAAGCACAGGTCAGGTAAATTCAAGAAGAGGGAGGAAAAGTTACACTGAATGGTGGGAAAAGCTTTGATTTTGGAGCGAGAGTACCTTGATTTTGATCCCCACATCTTTCCCTTAGTAGCTGTGTGGCTGTGGAAAAGACACTTGATGTCTCTAGAATGCTCCATACTCTGTAAAAAGAGAGGGTTAGATTAGGTGACTTCTCAGCTCTAAATCACCCATCTTGTTATGGAAGGTAAAGTGGATGTTAAGGTCAAAAGGGGCAGACAATGTCCTGAAAATGCCCCCAGTGCCTACAGGATCACAGCTTTGGAGCTTGAAGGGACACTAGAGATCATCTAATTAATACCCCTCCATCTTGCTGAGGCCCAGAGAGAGGCAATGACTTGGGGTTTTTTAGATATAACCTGGTTTTGTCTATGTCTACACAGTGAGAACATTTTTCAGTCCTTTCCCAGTGTGTTATCTGTCTATGTGGAGTTAAGGAGGGTGTTAATGAAATTTTGCCAAGGACTGTGAAGTGCTGCACCAGAAACTGAAGATTTTATGGTCCCAGGTGGTGTTTTCTTACTGCTGCCAATGAAAGGTAGAGGATTTGGAGGAGAGAAATGGATTCTGGAGGAAGGGAACAGGTGGTGAAGAAGGTGGTATCTGAGAACAGGATTAAAATGTCTTTTCCCCAATTTTTAAAATATTTTTATTTAAAGTTTTGAGTTCCAAATTCTGTTCATCCCTTCCTCCCTCCTCTCCTCTCTCCCTGAGATGATGAGCAGTCAGAAATAGGTTAAACAGTAATTTTGTATAAGAAGACTTGAATCAAAGAAAAAATATTAAAGAAAGTGAAAAATAGCCAGCTTCAGTCTGTATGGAGACAATATCAGTTCTTTCTCTAGAGGCAGGTAGTTTGCTTCATCATTAGTCTTTTGGGATTTTCTTGGAACGTTGTATTCTGAGAATAGCTAAGTCATTCACAGTTTTTCACTGAACAATAGTGCTGTTACAGTGTGCAGTGTTCCCCTGGTTTTGTTCACTTCACTATGTGTCCATTCATGTAAGTCTTTCCAGGTTTTTTTCGAAATCACTCTGCTTGTCATTTTTATAGCACAATAACATATCATATATCACAGCTTATTTTGCCATTCCCCAATGGATGGGCATGATTGAAATTTCTGAAATGCAGCTTAAAATATGAGTGATGGGCTCTTGGACAGAAATGCCATGGACATAATGAAGACCAATATAATTATGCATTGCCTCAGTATTAGTAATCTGATTAAGGGGGCTTTAAATTGAATAGGGAGGGGGAGGGGAATACTGCCTACACAGATCTGTCATGGCCTGACACCCTAGAAAGCAGCAGTAGAGATAGTGATGATCAAGAATTCAGAGGAAAGAAAAGAAACAGTGATAAAAGTATGATCTCAAATGTCTATACACAAATGGACAAAGTTTGGATTGGGAGGTGCTGGGGAAAGGAATGCCTCATTTGAAAGGTGCAGAGCTCATTAAAAGGGTCATGGAGGACATGTGGAACTAGGAAAGTTAGGAAATGTTGGGAAATCCAGCAACTGGAAAGGGAAAGAAGCAGAGATCAAGATTGGTTTAAATGCAAAAAAAAAATGTGTATCCTACAGCCTGTCTGAAGGGAGACATTGGCATTTCTAGGGCACTTTAAGGCTGGCAAAGTGTTTTATGGCACTTTATTGGAAGCTCACAACAACCCTGTGAGGTCCACATGACAAATGGTTGTTACCTTAGACACTCATGGAACAGGGGTATGTAACCAAATGCTGGAGAGCATCAATCCCCACGGAGATGACATCACTGATGCTTCAACCCTCATCCTGCATGCATGCTGTCTGAGCTTAGGCCTCCCCCTTTCAGGACCTCTTTGAGGGAGAAATGAAGGTTGAAGCAGGGACAGGACCATGCCTCATGAGGGATGTGGCAATGAATGCAGGTAACAGAGAGAAGGTTGAACTCCCTTTCTCTCATATATGCTTCATCATGAGTCAGTGAGAATGGCCATTGGACTGGCAATATGGAACAACAAAGGTTGCTAGGTCATTGTTGATAACGCAGATAGCCAAGGAGATGGGAAGAGAGCCTAGCTGCCACTGACATGTTTAAGTCTCCAACCCCGGTGACCTGTGTCCTAGGGGACTGAAAGAGTTGGCAGATGAGATTGCCAAGGAGCTGTTGATAATCTTGAAAGATCATGGATGTGTGGTTTTTGGAAGTACACACTCAGAGAAATAAAGGTGGTAAAGATGGGGAGGTTTGCAACTGGACAGAAGAACAGAGGCTCTCCTGACTGTCAGAAAAGGGAAGATAATAGAATCTGTAAACTTGAAGCTACTGAACTTGAATTGGATTCCTGTGAAGATTTCAGAGCATGCTACCAAAGGGATGGTTCGTGAGTCCTTCAAAAGGGAAATGGCAACCAGTAAGCACCAGTGTGACATCATCAAGAATAAGCTATGCTCGTCTAACCTCACTGCATTTTAGAATCTATATCCTTCGTTATGGGCTGAAATCAGAAGAAATTTGTAACAGAGGCACATAGAGTTTGGGATTATAAAAAATAAAAGGTGTAAGTGCATCCCAGGGAAATGGTGCCTAGACAGCAGTTCCAGTAGAGAAATCTGCACGTTCACATGGGTCAGCAGTGCAACATGGCAGCCACTATACCCAATATTCATTTGGGCTGGATTAGGAGAGGCAGCATATTCAATGCCGGCCCTGGCACAGAGTACGTGCTTCATAGGTTCTTCTTAATTGGCCAATTAGGGGTGACAGTCTCATTGTGTGCTGCTCAGATTAGCTTGCTGATGGAGTAATATGTGCAGTTTGGATTGCCATGGTTTAGGAGGAAGTTTGTGTGGCCCAAAGAAGGTGACTGGGATGGTGAAGAGGGGGGACTAGGAACCACACCACTCTCAATTCAATTCAATTGAACACATTTATTAAGCATGAAGCATTGAAGATAAGGGAGATACAAAGATGAAAATGAAACAGTTCTAGCCCTCAGAGAGCTTTGGTTCTAGGGGTTTTTGCAGAATATTCGGTTTGAACCCAGAAGCGACATCAGGTCATTTGAGATGGGAGAGAGTATTAATAAATGGGGCATTAGAGAGGGCTTCATGGGGGAGGTGCCCCCTAAAGTCAGATTTGAAGGAAGTCATTGATTCTGAGGGGCAGAGTAGAGAAAGGGGATACCTGGGTCAGAGCAACAGCATGTGAGAAGGTGGACCAGTAAGAGATGGAGGATTGAATTAAGAGAACAACGAGTAGTGTTGTTTGCCCAGAGCACAATATTTATGAAAGGAATATATGAGATAAGATTGGGAAGGCAGGGGAGATTCTGATTGTGGAGAGCCTTCAATGCTGGGCTAAGGATTTCACTGGTTATTTTGTAGATAACAAGGAGTTCCTGAAAGTCATTGGGGTCCCTTCAAGGTCTAGGCTCCCATGACTATTGAGTTCTATGCTGGGGGAGGGGTCTCCATGCCTCAAGTCTCTCCTCATCTAGTTCTTCCTCCACTTGACTGCCAAAGATCTTCCAAAAGCACCATACTGACCATGTCCTGCTCCCTCCTCAGTCAGCTCCATGGCTCCTCCAGTGCCCAGCACCTCCACATCAAATTTAAAATACTCATTTGGCTTCTGAGGTTTCCAACCTGACCTTGTCCCATGTTGCCATCTTCTTCCACTTTTTTGCTTGTCCTTGCATGAGATGTTTCTTTTCCTGATGGAGCCTTTGTACTGCCATCTTTGGCTCCTTGCCTCCACCTCCTGGATTCCCTGAAGATTCAGCTCAAATCTCTCCTTCAAGGGACCTTCCTGGTCCCCTCTGATGCTGGTGCCTTCCGCCTGAGAATCTCCTCATTTGTATGGTTGTAGGTCTTGGTTGTACATGGCTGTTTGCATGCTGTCTCCCCTACCAGACTGTGAGCCCTTGGGAGGCAGGGGTCATGTCTTTGATTTTCTTTGTATCTCTAGAGCTTGGTACATGCTTGTTGTTGTTAATGATGGTGAAAGGGAGAGATTGAAGGTGAGAGAGAAGGGAGCAACTGATTGGATAAACTCCTGGAGGAGAGAGGAGAAGGGAGACACCTGGAGAAGAGACAGTCTTGGTGAAGTGAAAGGCTACTTCTTCAGAGTGAAGGATGATGTCGGGGAGATGTGCACACTCACAGAAAATGGTGTCAGTTTTCTCAGGGAAGTAGGAGCTGAGGACATCTGTAGAGTGAAGTTTGGGGACAGCTGCTGTGGAGAAGGCAGGGATCAACATTATACATGGTGGTGCTGAGGGTCCGGTTGTGGTGAGAAGATGGATCTTTGAGTGCATTCTGTTGTGTAGTGGATGGACAGTTGTGGTCAGGGAGCATCCAGCGTTGAGGACTGCCAGTATGTAAGGACAAGGGAGAGCGAGCCAAGGATGGAAGATACTTGGTTTTACTGGTCCACAGTGGGGTCTGTGAAGGGAGGAAGGTGGTCAAAGCAGGAGTGATGGCTTGGGAGACATGGAGGGGAGATAGGGCTGAAGTCCAGGCGGAGTAAGACAGAAGGAAGAAAGAAAGACCAGGTGGCTGTTCTCAGAAGGAGGTACCAGGGGTGGGATGATGGTGACAGCAAGGCCACGACCTAGCTCTATGTGGTGGGGGATGAGGTGGAGTGAAGAAGGAGGCTGATGACCTGGGAGGCTGGGCTGCTTGAGGGGACATCACCTTGCATATTGGCACCTTGGACGATGTAACCCTGATTGAAGAGCAGAGGAAAGACTGAGCCAGATGCCAACTTTCTTGAGAAGGAGGGAGGCTGCCCTGAATGCATCTCTCTGGATAAGGGGTGGAGAGGGATGGAGGAGAAGCTGCTTGGAAATGCAAATGGAGGATCTTGGAATCACAGAGATCATCTTCAAAGACCATTGGGTTTAAACTCTCCACTTCTCAGAGGAGAAAATGGAGGCCCAGGAGGCTGGTTAAGCATTTTGCCCAAAGTTCCCTAGATGGTAAGTCGTCAATGGTAAATTTGAACTCAGTTTCCCTGCCTACAGAACCAATGACTCTCTGCAGGGAACAAGGCCTGTGCCTACTTCTCTGGAGTGATTCCTTCAGCTGTGCTCTCCAAAGGTAGAGGTAATGGCTGAGCTGACTTTAAAGTTGGTCTTTAACTCATCATGGGGTCTAGGAGGATCCACACAGAAACAAGAAAAAGGCTGAACTGTAGAGTTGCTGCATGGCGCTGGGCAGGCCTCTGCCTCCTCTTTGACTCCTCCATGTCCTCCTCAGTACAGTGAAGGCCTGGCCTGGACGATGACCACGTGGCCACTCACAGGTTGGCTGTGTCTTCCTGGTGACAGGTACCCTGAATCTTTGGAATTGTTCTGTTTCTGTTACAAATGCCAATCAAGGCATCCTCATGGACAGTTCACAAGTGGTGTTCTTCTTATGTTGGTCTGTTCTGCCCATCCTTTCCTTAGGAATTATGTGTCCTACTTCCCCAGAAGGCCTTGATATTTTTGACTGATCTGTCTGACAAAGGGAAAAGGTATTGTCCTCAAGAGTGGCCAAGCCCTGGACTCCAGAATGAAATCTTGGCATATTTGCTACCTTGGGGGAAACTGTGGAATTCAAAGCTTTGCACAACAGCTCCCTTGGCCATGGGAACATACTTGGTCTCTATGGGCCCTGGCTTTCTCTCATGTCTGGAGAGGCTGCAGTTCTGTTTTGACCTATAATTAATTCATACCAGTTGATAACTCATTCACTGAGGGAGCCAGAGGCTCCCATTTTCCAGCTGCCTTGAGGCTTCCTGGCTTGGGATGCTGCATGCCTTGGACATTGTGACCCTGTCAATGACAAGCTAAAAGTTTCAATTTTGGGAATGTTTGCAGTATTGGCCAGGGACTCAGGCCTGTCCTGAGCACCAGCCTGAGCTTACAGATTTACATTTTTTATGAAATGTGGATGGCAAAACTCAGACCACTGACTTTAGATTTTGATCCCTCAATTGGCCAGTACCTACTGAGTGTTAGATGCTGAGGTGCAGAGAAGCCAAGGATCCAGCAGAACCTTCCCTCAGGGACCCTTGTGTTCCATTCCATTCATCAGTGACAGACTTAGAAGAAAAAGTAACAAAATGGTGTTGGGCTGCCTTGACCAGGGCCAGAGCTCCAACCACACAGGTTAAGAAAGCTGAAAAGAATTCCTTGTCCTTGAGTCTTGGCTTTCCTGGGCTGCTCTTCTTCAGCGTGGAGAGCCTTTTATGGGGGCAGCAGAGATTATCGGGAATAACTTTCCTAGCATCTGTTAGAAAAGTAGAAGATCCCCTTTTTTCTTTATTTTTTCTTTGTGTCTCTCCCTACCCTAGTAGGTGTTTGATAAATGCTTGTTGGAGGATTAAACATATACCAGAGTTTTCCTTTGGTCAAGCTGTGAAGTAGTCAATCCCTTTCTTAGGTTATTCTAATGGGAGGGAGATGAGCATGTCTGGGAGGTAGCCCCACTTTCCATGACTGCTATCAGAGGTGTGGCTCATTTGAGACCGCAATGACCCTCTGACGCAGGTAGAGGGTGCATCATTGTCATTATTATCCTCTGTTTACTGAAGAGGAAATGGCCGCTCCGACATTGAAGGCCATGTAGTTGGTAGAGAGAGCAGTTGGGTTCAAATCCTGGCTTTGCCTCTAACCACCCATCCCACCTTCCTCTGGGCCTGTTTCCTTGTTTGTAAAATGAGGGGGTTAGACTGGCTGCCCTGCCTCTCAGGATCTGACTTGGTCCAGTTCTCTGATAAGTTTGTCACACTTCCTCTTCCGCTCTGCCCCGCCATCGCAGCACACACCCTGCCTCTGTCATCATGCGCTGGGCTAACATCATAGTTATTGTCAGAAATGCTTCTCTGGACCTCTCAGACATGGGAGAACTGAGGAGGGACTGGGGTGTGCCCGCCTGGCATGGGACAGCCCCACAGACTTTCAGAAGTGTCCTATCTCCAGAGGTGGATTCTTTCAGGCTAGTGGACCTCAGTGCTGCCACATGCCCATGAGGGCCACAAGGAAGTGAGTGCAGGGCTGGGCCAGTGTGAGTGGTCAAAGTTCAGTCCTGGTTCCTGGAACCCAAGAAATGGCCAAACCCACTGAATTTCAGAGTAAAGTTCCTCTCCCCTCGCCCCTCCCCCCCTCCTTCCTACGCACACCTGTCTTCCCTCTGGACTCTAAGCATTTGAGGGCGGGGTCTAGGTTGGGAGGTTTGTTTTTTTTTTTTAAAGATCCTCCTCCCCAGGCATTTCTGAAGGCCCTTTTTTGGTTACTTGGTCTTGTCTCTGGAGATGCTGACGTGTTTAACAGTGAGTAGAAAGTTAAATTATCTCATCGGGTTGGCACGTGGTGAGGACTGGGCTAACGCCACGCCTAGGTCAGTTAGCTGCGCTTGCCTCCGGAGCTGTCCAAGGTAGCAGGGCAGAGGCTTCGTGAGACTGGATCTGCACCAAGGTTGCTTGAGGCGGGCTGCTCTCTGGAGCTGTCCAAGGTAGCAGGGTAGAGACTGGATCAGTACCAAGGTCGCTTGTGGCGGCTCCTGTCTGGACTTTTCTCAGATGATCTCTGAGATCTCTCGCTTCCCTAATGCTCAGTGATTCAGCTCCCTCTCATAGACTGGAAAAAACAATGCTAAGTGTTCTGGCAGAGATCGGAAATGTGTGGACCCTGAGGATTCGGGGCAGGAAGGGGATAACCTTTCAAGTTCGGTATAAATGGTGATGATGCTTCCCAGCAGTTCCCTGGGGCCATCACTGGCCTGTGTCCTGCCCCCTCCTTTAACCTGGGCAATAGCAGTGCCCTCTAGCGGGATTTTCTCTGTCTGAATTGGAGCCGCAGTGTGGGTTGTTTTTGGAGGTGATGCTTTTCATCGGAAGGGGAATGATGGGCAGCTGCCTTCACCTTAGAGATCCTCAAAGGCAGTGGGTGACAGCAACAGTCACCCTGGGCCTGAGTAGGGCCATGACTCACTCAAAGTAGGGGGGGTCATTCAGCCTGTACTTGGGGACTTTTGAGATGGAGAAAGCTCTGATTTGGGGGAACGTTTCCTTATCTTGAACCTAAAAGGTGTCTTTTAACAACCTCCCTCAATGGACCTGGTTTTGCCCTCTGAGGTCACGCAGAACACACTGAATCCCTCTTCTACCCAATGGCTCTCCCAATACTTGAAGGCCCCTCTCACATCCTTTCTGGGTCTTTTCTTCTCCATGTGAAACCTATCCGTTTTGTCCAACCAATCCTAGTTAGACTTGCTGGAGGGGGCATTAAAGACCTTATAACCTAGTTACCTCATTTTACAGGTGAGCAGACAGGCCCAGAATGGTTGAGTGATGCGTGAAGTTACACAGGTGGTCAGGGGCAGGGCTGAGATTGAAATCCAAGTCCTCTAATCCTTGATCCAGGATTCCTACCAGCATCCCTTTTACCTGGACATCTTGCCGTCCCTCCTCACATGTCGTCCTCTCCAGTTCTCTCCCCATTATGGTCACCTTCCTCTCAAAACATCCAATCTAAAAGAGAACTTCCCAAAAAGTGACCCCTAGAACAGAAACTCTGATATCACAATGGAGCTCTGGAGAGAACAGAAACTCTGATACATCAACGGAGCTCTGGAGACATGTGGACTTAACCACCTGGGGAAGGATTCTGGCCTCTGCATCCTCTTGTTTAAGATTTGCGGGGGGGGGGGTTGAGAATGTTTGTACTTCTCATCTCACAGGGGAGACTCTTTGCAAATCTGAATGCTCCATAGAAACACAAGCCAAGCAGAGCTTTGTGAGGGATGCTGAAAGACGTGTAGCTGGAAAGGTTTTTTTTTTGCCAATAAACGCAGATTTGGATGCAGACTCCAAGGATCCTAGAGAGGAAACACTCCCTAAGAAGCCTCTTCACATCCCTCTGGCTGCATCAGAACCTCATCTGCGCAGGAGAGAGGGCACTGGGACCAGGAATCCCATGACCCAGTGAAGTGAGGAGCTGGACAGGATTCCCAAAGGACTTCTGATGGAGGTGGTCTACACTGAAGGAAATGATACTGAGGAGGGAAAAGGAATTCACTGAGGTCCCACTGAAGCCAACTCTGAAGCAACACAGGAGATGGGAAAAGAGCATGAAGAGACAGGGCTGGGGAGTTTGCTTCCTTAAAGCTGCTGGGAAATGTCCAGGGAAGACTCCACCTGCTGAAGCCTATGTATTCCTGCTCCCTCCATCCTCATCATCCAGTGAGAGACCAACCAGCTCATCTGGCTTAAGTGGGAAGAAAAGAGGTGGGCAGTCTTGGGAAACAACGACTTTTGGTTAAATTCTATCATTAAAGCATTCACATTAGAAACAAGTAGTACCAAAACCATCGATTTGTAGGTACAATCATGCAAGAAGGCAGGACCTGGACCCAAGAATGTCTTTTGGGATACTCTTCCTTTGTCAAACACACTAAGTCAGAAATGGCACCTGCCAGGTTCATTGGCCTTCCTTCTATTTAGGTTGAACAACACACAAGACACAGGAGGGAGAAATGTTCATAAGGGGAAAAGGAAGCAAATAACAGGAAGGTAAAAGTTGTGCCTTTGTCCTTAGTCATCTTGGCATTAAGGAAGAAGGTGAAGAGGAGTGTAGGGAGGTGTCCAAATGTGATAAAAGGGAATTTATCAAGTTCCTTCTATGGATGAGGCACCATGACAGGTTCTGGAGATACCAAGATGGAAAAAACCCCAGCCCCTACCCTGAAGCATCTTACATTCTACTGGTAGAAACAATAGGTCCACAATTAGGTTAACAAACTAATTTGAGGAGGGCAAGGGCTATAGTGTGATCAGGAAAGTTTTCTGGTAGGATGGTAGGCTCTTGATTGGAGCCTTGAAGGAAGCAAGGCATTCCATAGGGAGCCATGAGAAGGGGCGACATGCTCGATCTGGAGGACAGCCAGTGCAAAGGCACTGAGGTGGGAGAGGGAAGGTTGAATAGGAGATCAGCTAGTGGGTCAGTTTGACTGGAAGGCAAAATGGATGAAGAGGGCTCTGGAAGGGTAAATGGGAGCTGCATTGTAAATGTCAACATGAGGGTTGAAGTAATGGGGAGCCATCACAGGTCTATGAGAAGAGGAGCAACATGGTCAGACCTGTGTTTTAGGTGATCAGTTTGTCATTTATGGGTGGGAAGCGCTCGAGGGTCCTGGAAAAAATAAGATGGGACAAAATAGGAAGTGGGGAGAAAGAAAATGAGCAGATGGGAGTGTGCATGACTAGTGCAGAGGAAGGGAGTGATAAAATTGGGGGAGAAAAGGGAAGACGGGCAGGCAGGAGCCTGGAGGATGAAGAAAGCAGTCTAAATATACTCTTTCCAAAATACATCTGTTAATAAATGAGGCAGGACATGGGCTGCATGGCAATGCCCAAGTGGCTGAAATAGTAAATTAAATCTATAAATGCCTCAGTTTCCGGGGACTGAGAATACAGCCCAGCAGAGCCAGGAAGCAATGGAGACTTGGAAAATCCATCCGTCATTCACAGAAGAGAAAGAAGCACTGACTGTTAGAATCCTCTAAGCACTGAGGGGGAGGGGCCTCTGTGAGAGACTGAGGGATCATGGGAATATCTGACATGAGGATGTGGTGCTCAAAGATAAGAGAAATGTTCCCCAGGAACCTGATGCCACAGGACCTGAGAGAAGGGGTGAACTACAGTGACAATTACAAGAGTTCGTGTTTATTTAGGGCTCAAAGCATTTTACAACACATCTGTGGACTCCCTTGATCCTCTCAGCAATCTTCGAAGTAGAGACTGTTGTGCCCATTTTCCAGTGAGGAAACTCTCTCCACCAAGACTGATTAACCTCTTCCCTTCATCTTAGAGCATTTGAGAGTTGTCAAGGCACCGAGACATGATGCGGCTTGCCGATGCTGTGTTAGAAGTGAACTGAGGCCTAGACAAGGGTTCTTCATTACGAGGATGCGCTCTACCCATGATGCCATCTGGCTTTTGTGTCACCTTCTCTGATATACTCAACTTCTCTCAGATGCTAGCTAGTCCTGTGGACAGAGTGCTGGACTGGACATCAGCAAGATCTGAATTTGAATCCTGCCACTTACTAGCTGTGTGATTGTCTATATCACTTGATCTCTTAGCCTCAATTTCCTCTTCTGTAAGGTGGGATGATCATAGCAAATCCCTGTCAGGGTTGTTGTGAGTGCTTGGCCAATAGAAATGCCAGCTCTTATTATAATATTTTGAAATACTAATTTTCATTTTATTTAGTCTGTACTTTCCAAATACACAAAAAGTGAAAACCTCACAAAGAGAAAGCGCTTTGAGATCTGCAGAGCTTTCCCCGTCCAACAATCCTGAGGGGTGTCCTGAGGAAACTGAGGCCTGAGAAGTCATGATCCTGAAGGCAGCAAGTGTCAGTGGTGGTTTGAAACCAGCTCTTCCAAGAGTCCAAGTCCTCTCTTCTTTTTTTGCTTTGGGTGATTTTCTGTAGCCATTTTAACGTTGATTTTCCCTTAGATGGAGAAAGGCACTCTAGTTTCCAGCTGAAAAGTCTGGCAGCTGGTTTTTCCAAGTTGGATCCCCACCTCCTGCCAATCCATGCACCATCACAGAAATTCTCTAAAGTCAGCCTCTTTCCACCCCATCACCAAAAGACAGTTGGAAATGCCTTCTGTGGAGTCTGAGAAGACCAGGCATGCCTGTGTCTGCCCATGCCAGTAATGATGCTGCTGCCTTTCTTACTGACTCCCTCAGCTTTCTTCATATCCATCCATCCATTCAAAAAATCTTATGTGATTTATTGGCATTTTGTCAAGGCTTCCTTATGTTTTGTTTTGTTTTTTTTTTAAAAAAATATTTATTTATTTATTTAACTTTTTACATTCGTTTTCACAAAATTTTGGGTTCCAAATTTTCTCCCCTTTTCTCCCCTCCCCCCACCCCAATACCCCAAGCAATCTAATTTTCCCTATCTCCAATCTGCCCTCTCTTCTGTCATCCCTCCCTTCTCTTGTCTCCATCTTCTCTTTTCTCCTGTAGGGCCAGATGACTTTCTATTCCTCATTAACTGTATGTCTTCTTTCCTAGTAGCAACAGCAATACTAAAAAGTTGTTCCTAAAACTTTGAGTTCCAAATTCTCCCCATCCCTCCCTCCCCACCCATTCCCTTTGGGAAGGCAGGCAATTCAATATAGCCCATATCTGTGTAGTTTTGCAAATGACTTCCACGATAGTCGTGTTGTGTAAGACTAACTGTATTTCCCTCCATTCTATCCTGCCCCTCATTGTTTCTCTTCTGTCTTTTGATCCTGTCCCTCCCCCAGAGTGTTGACTTCAAATTGCTCCCTCCTCCCTTTGCCCTCCCTTCCATCATCGCCCCCCTTGCTTATCTCCTTCTCCCCCACTTTCCTATACTGTAAGATAGATTTTCATACCAAAATGAGTGTGCATTTTATTCCTTCCTTTAGTCAAATGTGATGAGGGTAAACTTCTTGTTTTTTTTTTTTCTCAGCTCTCCTCTTTTTCCCTCCACTAAAAAGTCTCCTACTTGCCTCTTAAATGACATATAATTACCCCATTCCATTTCCCCCTCTTTCCTCCCACTACATTTCTCTCTCACCATTTACCTTAATTTCTTTTAAGATATGGTCCCATCCTATTCAATTCACTCTGTGCTCTCTGTCTCTGTATGTGTGTGCATGTGTGTATGTGTGTGTGCGTGCATGCGTGTACATGTGTGTGTGTGGTCCCACCAGCTACCCAGATACTGAAAAGTTTTAAGAGTTACAAATATTGTCTTTCCATGTAGGAATGTAAACAGTTCGCTTATGGTAAGTCCGTTATGACTTCTCTTTGCTGTTTACTTTTTCATGCTTGTTCTCATTCTTGTGTTTGAAAGTCAAATTTTCTTTTCAATTCTGGTCTTTTCATCAAGAATGTTTGAAAGTCCTCTGTTTCATTGAAAGACCATATTTTCCCCTGAAGTATTATACTCAGTTTTGCTGGGTAGGTGATTCTTGGTTTGAGTCCTAGTTCCTTTGACTTCTGGAATATCCTATTCCACACCCTTCGGTCCCTTAATATAGAAGCTGTGAGATCTTGAGTTATCCTGATTTTATTTCCACAATACTGGAATTGTTTCTTTCTAGCTGCTTATAAGATTTTCTCCTTGACCTGGGAGTTCTGGAATTTGGCCACAGTGTTCCTTGGAGTTTCTGTTTTTGGATCTCTTTCAGGCGGTGATCAATGGATTCTTTCAATACTTATTTTGCCCTCTGGTTGTAGAATGTCAGGGCAGTTTTCCTCAATAATTTCATGGAAGATGATATCTAGGCTCTTTTTTTGATCATGACTTTGAGGTAGTGCCATAATTTTTAAATTTTCTCTCCTGGATCTATTTTCCAGGTCAGTTGTTTTTCTCGTGAGATATTTCACATTCTCTTCCATTTTTTCATTCTTTTGGTTTTGTTTTGTGATTTCTTGGTTTCTCAGAAAGTCATTAGACTCTATCTGTTCCATTCTAATTTTGAGAGAACTATTCTCTTCAGTGAGCTTTTGAACCTCTTTTTCCATTTGGCTAATTCTGCTTTTGAAAGCATTCTTCTCCTCATTGGCTTTTTGAAGCTCTTTTGCCAATTGAGTGAGCCTATTTTTCAAGGTGTTATTTTCTTCAGCATTTTTTGGGGTCTTCTTTACCAAGGTATTGACCCGTTTTTCATACTTTTCTTGCATCTCTCTCATTTCTCTTCCCAGTTTTTCCTCCACCTGTCTAACTTGCTTTTCAAAATCCTTTTTGAGCTCTTCCAAGGCCTGAGCCCACCCGACATCCCCTTGGGATGTCTGGGGTCCCGAGGCGCTGCCCTCCACATCTTTCCCTGATGGCAAGAATATGTCCTCGTCATCAGATCCGAAAGTCGGGATCATTTGCATCTGTTCAAAAAAACTCTCTATAGTCTTATTTTTCTTCCCTTTTCTGGTCATTTTCCCAGCCAGTTACTTGACTTCTGAGATTCCTGTCCACCCCCGCCTAGATCCGCCCAGCTAGTGCTTGGGGTCTGAGATTCAAATGGGCTTTCCGCGGCAGGCGCGGCTGCTATTCAATGTGAGCTTTAGTTCTGGTGCTGGGGTGGGGGCAGCGCCACTTCCCAGGCTCAGTTCCTTCAGGGGCTTTATGCAGAGACTTTCAGTAATGAAGATCCTGCCTGCTGCTGGGGGAGTCCCAGCTGCCACAGCTGCACCACTGCTGCCTCTGCCGCCACCCGTGCTGCCTCTGCCGCCACCACCATCTCTGCCTCCGCTGCTTCCTCCCAAGGGGGCCTGAGCCACGGAGACACCCTGCTCCCCTCTTCCAGCCCAGCTGTCTCTCTCACTGACCTGTAGCTTCTGTGGGCGGAGGGACTTTCCCGGCCGCTGGAGCTTCCGTCCCTAAAGCCTGCTCGGATCAGCTTCTCTGGGGCTGTGGCCAGGGCAGCGCTGGGGTCAGTCCACTTTCTGGGGTGCGATGGACCCTGGGGACAGCTCTCCAGGGCTCTCTGGAATGGGAATCTCTTCCACTATGTTTCTGCACACCCTGCAGTGATCCAGAACTTCTGGGGAGCTCTTCTTACATTAAATCTATGGGCTGTGGGTTCGGAGCTCCCATATGTGCATCTTTCTACTCCACCATCTTGACTCCGCCCCCTTCCTTACGTTTTGTAAAGGTAGGGATTGCGGAGGCACAGTAAGGAGACTGGATATGCTGCCTTAGAAGGCATGAGCTTCCTGTCACTCCAAGTATTCAAGCACAGACAAAGATGTCATGGGCTCTGTTGGACTGGATGATCTCTGGATTGGACATTGCTCCAGGTAAGTGAGACATGCCTGGTTTCCTCCTGACAAGTTCAGTCTATTTAGGGGGCCTAGAAGTGTGTCCAGCAGGAAACAGACCTTCAGGTATTTGTGGCTGTTAGAGATGGTGCTCAGGGCCATTTTCTCATAGGTCACATCTCAATTTGAATAGTTGTTTGTATATTTAACCACTTTTTGTGCCCAGTTCTTGTGCCCATGGCTGTGCTGGGCACTGTTTGAAAGATGTCCAGAAGGGGAAGGAGTGGCCCTGCTTTTGAGTACAGTGTTCAGTCCTTGAAATGATGCATCCACACAGAGTTTAGAGCCCAGGAAGCTAAGGGATGGACGGAGTCAAGGGGAAAGTGGGAACCTCTGTAGTGATGGTTATGGAAGTCTCAACCTCCACTGTGCTTCAAGGATGGGGTGGGGAGGCAGCCCCTTCTTCCTCCAACTATGACTCATGACCCATCTCTCATCTTCTGCCTGGGTCCCTTCTCACATCCTTTGGCCCCCTCCTGGGTTGCTGACAGAGTGCTGTGGAGTTCTTCTTCTACTTGTCTCCTGGATCCCAGGGAAGAAGGGCTTGAGGTCATATCCCAGTGAGCTTTGAGCCTTCATGAGGCCCTGGCTCACAGGCTGCAGGGGCCCTGTGTCCGTACACACACTGATACCTTAGTGCCCAGCACAACTTCATAGGTATCTTAATGGATTGTTGTGACCAAAAAAATCTACTTTTGTGACTTATTTCTGGTTGCTTGATTTATTTAGTTGGATTAAAGGATAATGTTCATCCTGGTGCCTGTGGGTGCAAGGGTAAAGGGACTGGAACCAGAAATCGTCTCTTTTAGTGGGAAGGTAGAGTGCGTCAAGGGGTGTACTCTGTCATAAACCTCATTGAGGCCAGATTGTGGGGGGCCAAAATGTTGATTGAAAGAGTTTTTATTCTGTTTGATAAAGAGTGGTTAATGCAAGCGAGATATGATCAGACATATACATTAGGGAGAGAACACTGACAGGAGAGAGAAACGTGGACTGGAGGACATTGGGGCAGGACAGAAGGCCCACTGACATATCAGAAAGTATATTATGAGAGCCCTGTCCACCCCTCTCCAGTGTTATAAGCAGGTTCTACTAGAGAAAAGGACAGGGAGAAAGACAAAATAAATCACAAAACAGAGCCTGGTGAGAGAAGGCTTGACTTGGCCATGCCTGGAAGGAACTGGACCATTGTGGAGGTATTGCCTGGCACTGTGCAGCCACTGTTCCCCCCGTCCCTCTCCTTGCCTCCTTCCTTGCCATCTCCAGATCTGGGAGTTGTGATTATTCACCATCACCTCTGCCTTTGAAGACTGTGTTAATTGACTTTCTCATCCTCAGTCCTTCCTTGGCCACTACTTCTCTACCTGGGCTGTCTCCATCATTGTAATGTAAACTCTGAGAGAGTAGGGACCATCTCACTTTTCTATTTTGTATTTCTAACACTCACCATAGGACTTGGCACATGGTCAGGGCTTAATGAATACTTCTCATGCATGCATTAACTTCTAGAACCATGATGAGGCTATCTCCTTCTACCAAAGCAGTGAGAATGTTGGGGCAAGCTGAGTTAATAATTGCAGACAGTAACACTCCAGATGTGCCTAGTGAGCTCTGTGAGATCTGGAGAGAGTTCCACACTGACCATGTCCAAAAGATCTGTGCCTCCTTCTGTATCCTGAGTCCATCATTCATTGGGAACTTTGAAAAAGCTTTTGTCTAAGTGACTTTTTGCTATTTCCTGTGAATGGAAAACATTTCGTATAACTTTCTAGTAAATGGACAGCTGAACCCAGTCACTCCCTGCTCTCAGGAGCTGGGCCCTATTGCCCTTTTTGGATGTGAAGGAAATCCTGTCAGTGTTGCCCATAAAGCATCAAAGCTGTGCTCACATTATAACTGAGGAACAGCCATGGGCAGGGCAGTGTAGGGTAGGAGAGTGAGGAGGGCAGGATTTGGGTCAGAGAGAATTTGGAGGCTCGGCTCCAACACTCACTAAGTGGGACTCTCACTCAGACTCTCTCTCACTGTTTCCTTCTCCGTACAATAAGAACAATCCTTTGTTGTTCTGGTCATTCACTTGACTGTCTCTCCTCCCCCAATAATTCTGGCTAGTATCTAGGTCATGTGACCTATAAATACTGTTTCCCCAGTGTATAAATACACAGACATTTGCACATATATGTGTTTAAGACAGAAACTGGAGTTGTGACTTCACTGGTTTAGGAAAATCACTGGGGAGGAAACTGTCTCTGTCAATGGAAGCCAATGGAAGGCCTTCTCTCTAACTGAAAGTCTTAGAGTCTAGAACCAGAGCACTGAGGGACTGAGGGACTTGATCAGGCTAAAATGTGCCAGAAGCAGGACTTGAACACAGGTCCTCTTAGGTCCAAGGCCAGTTCCCTATCCATCATGCCATGCTGCCTCTCCTACATAAATACATATGTATTAAGGGACCTCATGTGGCAAGTCCTGTGAGTATAGCATGGCGATATCATGGGAGGCAGACTAGCCACTCCAGCTTCCTCTCCCCATGCTTTTCTCTAAAGGAAGCTTTCATTCCTGCCAGGAGGGGAAGCAGGAGGGCAGGGGCCAGAGGTCATCACTCTGCTTTCTTCAGAGAGAAAGCATAGAATTACGTCTATCTGCTCCTAAAATATTATTGGTCTATAGGGAATGGTTTTCAGGTTCAAGCTAATTTCTGATTGATGTTTCGTTATTGGGGGGATATAGAAGGACCTCAAGATTTATATCCATAACTTGACTCCTTTCCCTTTGAATACTAGTTCCAATCCAATCCAATAAGCATTTATTAAGCATCTACTATGGGCCAGGCTGTGTGCTAAACCCTGGGGATACAATGAAAGAGGAGAAGACTAATCCCTGCACTGGAGGAGTTTATACTCTGAAGGGGAAGATAACAAATGAGGCTGGGATTTGAAATGTGTATGACATGAGACCAACTGCGGAGAGCGCTCCCAGAAATGAGCTTTCTATGTTGGAGAGCAAGTGGGCTATGATGGACAGACTGGAGTCAGGAGAGGTCTCAGCCTGAATGTGCCTCTGATCCTTCTTGCCAGTGTGCCCATGGGCAAGTTCCTCAACTGCTATCAGTCTCAGTTTGCTCATCTATGAAATGGTGATGATGAGAACGTCAACCTCAGGGACAATAATGGCGCCTGTATTACAGGGCTGTTGTGAGGACCGAACAAAATCACGTTTGCAAAGAACTTTGTAAACCTTAAAACTACAGAAACATGCACTGTCCTTCTTTTCCTGGCTTCTGCTTTATTAAATCTCAAGCTGTTGACACGTCTCTGGAGTCCTGTGAACACAAGGAGGCGTGTTGTAGTAACTCTTAGGTTAAATGGGTGAAATTTTTTAAAATTCAATTTTATTTTTTTTCAATGAATAAGAATCTATTTTCTCCTCCTCTCACATGCCCTGCCCCAATAGAAAAAAATAGAGAAACACAAATAGAGACATAACAAATAAGTACAGTTGAGTAAAATGGATTTCCACCTTGACCATGTCCAAAAGATCTGTGCCTCCTTCTGCATCCTGAGTCCATCATTCACTGGAAACTTTGAAAAATCTTTTGTCTAAGTGACTTTTTACTATTTCTTGTGAATGGAAAGCATTTCCTATACCTTTCTAGTAAATGTACAGCTGAACCCAGTCACTCCCTGCTCTCAGGAGCTGGTCCCAGAATTCTGTCGTGACTGCCTGGTGTGAACCCAAAGCCTTGGCAGGAAAATGTGTGACACAGGGTTGCTATCATTTGTCACGTCTAATCTTTAGGCAGGTGTTTGGTTCCTAAGCCCACTGCCAGCTGGGTGACAGGAAGGGGGAAATGGCAAAGAATTGGAGCTTGTTTTGAGACCTCCCATCTCTGTGAGTCACTTGCCCCTGGCAGTCTTGTCTTCTGTTTCCAGGCATCATGCCTGTCATAGCAAGACCCGGAAATTGCCTGAGTAGGTGTCAGTGTCTACAAGGAAACGTCTCCTAAACAGCCTCTACCTAACCTCGAATAGATGGGGCTGTTATAGGAGGATCTGGGAACCTATGGTCCCAGCCGTGGCTCTGCCATTTTTTAGATGGATGACCTTGAATATCCTTTCTTGGCCTTCCTTTCTTTTTCAGGACCTCTATGTCAAATGAGAGGGTTGGGCTGGATGAATTTTAAGAGTTCTCATGGCCATGCATCCCCCCAACGATGCTGGGTTCATCTTGTTACTCATCTGAGCATGGTTGGTGTTGGAGCCACATCCATAGCTTGTGGTGTTTGTTTGGACTCTGTGGCCACTTCCCCTTTGCCTGCCTCCTACCCCAACATCAGACCAAACCATGCCCCAAACCATAGTGAAGCAAAGCCCTCCCACATGTTCCCTGCCCTTCTAGCCAGGGATATCTTCTGAATCTTCAGTCCCCACTCTACCGAGAAGAGAAGGGGTTTCTCTGTCAGTTTCCAAGGACGCTGAGTGTCTAGGAGAATTCATCAGAGCTGCTCCCATCCCTGGTGACACCGTCCTTTTGGTTCCATCTCCTCCACTCTGCATGAGTTTGGAGACAACTGTGAAGTGAGGGTGTGTGATTCCAGGCTATGAACAGGACATCCAGGGAAAAATACACTGTCTTTCACTTCTCACTCTGCTACTGGTTCGTCTCTTCAAAATATTTCTCTCCATGGGTTCAAAGGTAGTCTAGATGGTATGAACACTGCAACATTCTCAGAAGTCATCAGCATTTCAGAAATTCTCCTTAATGGGTTCAGAGCCTACAATGAAGCAACATCAGGAAAATTTCTTTCCTAAGTGAGTTTCCTTCTTTTTGATTTCAACCCCACCACCTATAAGCTTAATCAATAGTGTTTATTCAGAGTGGCCCTCCAGGGCTGCTGTGATGTTCGAAAGCTCTTTGCAAACCTCCAAGTGCCATTGAAATGTCATTAGTATAATGGGTACTATCATTGTTTTTAGATTATGATTCTGACTTCTGTTATTACTGCTGCTGCGTCTCCCACCACTCTGTTCTTACCTGCCATGAGTTTGTTGGCTCTGCTCCTTACCTGGCTCTCTCCTCTCTCCTTTGTCTGCCTTCCCCAAATTTGGGTGAAAGTCTGTTGCTTCAAAAACCACTTTAACATCAAGATAAACTGAGTCCTTTTCAGAGCCTGCCAATCATCCAGTTCCCTTCAAAATGTTGGCTAACTGACCAGCCAAGGATTATTTCTTATCTAGGAAAATTTTCCAAAGTCTCTACAATCCTCTGCCTTGGCAGCCATGGTCTCCTCATATTTGTTGATTTTGATGGTTCAGTCAGTGATAGTCATCACAGCCATTTCCCAATCAATAGGACATCTATTTTATTTCCAGTTTTTCTGTAGTAGCTTTTCCTCCTCCCAAATACCTATATTTATATAACTAAAAAACCCACTAGAAATCATTTTAGAATGTTTAAGATGCAGAGCACACCCACAGCCAGTATTATAAAGGACTTTGCAAGCCCTGGAGTGCTATATAATGGTAGCAGTGATGATGGAAAAGATGATGATGGTGGTGAGCCTGGTGGTCCAGCTCCATTCTAGTGAAGGGTCCATGAAGTTAAGGTCAGGGGTCTCTTTGGAACACTAAATGGGAAGTCAATAAGAGGTGTCCTTCAGCATTTCTCTCTCATAGGTGCTGACCATGGGGCTGGGTAATACTCAGAGCTCCAGAGTGGGCCCACATGTTGCCATTGGTGGGTAGAGTCTTCAGGCATATTGATCAGTTTCCTTAGTCAGTGATGCTGTCATAGGTGTAGGTCTTATGAAGGGAGAACCCTTAAAGATGGAGCCTGTCCAGATATCCTATGTGATGACCAGAGAACCTCCAACTAGGAGAAGCCAAGGAGGCTGAGTTGGCTCTGCGACTCCTGTGGGGTGGGAGGAGTTAGGGTTTGAGGAACCTGAGAATTTTATCTCAATGCCAACCCTTCTTCCCCCTCACAGTGGCCTCCAAAGTCTTAGAATTCCAAATGATAGCCACCACAAAGAGGACAGGAGTAGAAGAGACTTTCCCTTGCCACGGAAAACAAGAATATGTTTTGGAATAAGCCTTGAATGACAACGTATTTTCCTTTCCTTTGTTTCAGGGCGCCAAGGAGGCCTTGACCATTCTTTAAAGTACTTGAGCTCAAGAATAACGGAGAGACGGCTACAGGGCTCGTGTGTGCCCGTGGGTCGAGGGGGCCACTGTGGGAAAGCGCTGGTGGGGGCACAGAGGTCTGTGTGCCCTGTGTTCAGCCCCCAGGGAGGCTGCCATCCCGTCCACGCCGAGATCAACCCCATGAAGCCCAGGGTGGTGACCGTGGTGAAGCCGGGCACGCACCCCCTCAGGAAGATCACCGTACTACTCAACAGGAGGTCCGTGCAGACCCTGGAGCAGCTGGTGGCAGACATCTCGGAAGCCTTGGGATTCCCTCGTTGGAAGAATGAGCGCGTGAGAAAGCTGTACAGCCTGAAGGGCAGGGAAGTCAAAAGCGTGGCCGACTTCTTCCGCGAAGGAGATGCCTTTATTGCCGTGGGAAGAGAGCCACTGACGCTAAAGAGCATCCAGGCGGCCATGGAAGAGCTGGCTGCGGGCAAGCCCCGCGCCCTCTCTCTGACTCAGCACGGCTGGGCGCCCTCGCCGCGGCTGAAGAGCCGGCTTTGCAGTAAGGCCTTGAAGGCCGAGCAACACCTCGGAGAAGGAGAGGCCGCCGAGAGCCAGGGCCAGGCCTCCTTCCCCAAGCCCGATGGGAGAGCTCCAGTTCAGTCGCGCCCCGAGGAGAGACCTCGGGCCCAGAACAAGTGGGTCCCGGAGCAGCGTGGAAAGTCAGACAGGAAGGCGGGCCCGGAGGAGGCCTGCTCCAGTGGAGGGAAGCACCGGGCCAGCCGGGCGGAGAAGAGCTCTGGGGAGATCGTCAGGTGTGAGAAGTGTAAACAAGAGAGGGCCCTTGGGAGTGCCGAGCACCGGCACAGACGCGCAGAGCTCTCCTTGGGCAGCAGCGAGCTGGACCTGGGCAAGGGCCCTGGCTATAATCCAGAAAGGATGGTGAGGATGAAGAGCTGCAGGGGACCCCTACGCGGGCCTTCTCTGGCTGGGGAGGAAGTCCGGTGGAAGGGTGAGAGCTGGAGGAACAGCCCCAGGACACCCAGCCTGGAGCTGGAGAGACCTAACAAAGGCGTGGAGAAGCGAGAGACAAGGGACTTGGAGGGCCACGAGCAGGCTGAGCTGGCCCCCGTGGCGGCCACGACGGCGGCCAGGGTCCAGAGGGAAGGCATGGAGCCCAAGTCAGAGGGGGCAACAAAGAGCAATCCCAGGAGCTCCTCCAGGCCCAGGCAGAATGACTGGCTGCTGCGTGAAGGCCGGACATCAGTGGAGAGACCCCCAAGGAGTCCTGACACAGAGAAGGAGGAGAGAGCTCCGAAGGGCGGCCTCCAGGGGGGCAGGTGGATGCCCCGTGGGGAGGGGGCCCTGAGCAGGGCAGACAGGGAGGCCAAGGTGCCCGCGGAGGAGCCTAAGTCAGGTCGAGCGGTGGGCAAGAAGCCGAGGCTGGCCGACATCAACAAGTCAGATGTGGAGGCTCATTACGAGGTGGGCAGGGTCATCGGGGACGGGAATTTCGCAGTGGTCAAGGAGTGCAGGCACCTGCACAGCCAGCGGGCTTACGCCATGAAGATCATCGACAAGGCCAAGCTGAAGGGCAAGGAGGACATCGTGGCCAGCGAGATCCTCATCACCCGCAGTCTCTCTCACCCCAACATCGTGAAGCTGCACGAGGTGTACGAGAGCTCCACGGAAATCTATTTGATCCTGGAGTATGTCCGCGGCGGGGACCTCTTCGATGCCATTGTGGACAACGTGAAGTTCTCCGAACATGATGCTGCGTGTATGATCACAGACCTGTGCAAGGCTTTGGTGCACATGCATGAGCAGAAAATTGTCCACCGAGACCTCAAGCCAGAAAACCTCCTGGTGAGTCTAGAGGAAGAGGGCTGGGGGCAGGTGTGTGTGGGCACACACTGGACAGGGAGCTGCAGAGGCACATGCTCTCTGGGGTGAGGCTTTGGGAGGGGAAAACATGCTTTCAATTTTCCTTGAATGGGAGATCGTTGTCATTCCCCCCCTCCCCCATGGAGCCTTACCTTCTAATAAGAGGAGATGGTGCTCTGAACTCAGTACCTCATCTGATTATGCCCCAATCTCTGATGCGGGCACTACAGGTAGCGGTGTCATACAGACAAGGAAGCTTCGACTCAAGAATGGAAGTGACCTATGCATGATAACTCAGTTTGTTAGTGGGAGAGGCAGCTTCTGAACCTGGGTTCCTGATTCTAAGGCCAGCTCTTGCTGGACAAAATGAGGTGCACACCTTCTTTCTATGAGCTCCAGCCCCCTCACTCCCCTCACCTTCTGGGCAAGAGTTTGGCTGCAAAGTCCAGGAGCCTGACCTGTGTCTCTCGTCAGGTCTCTCCTGTGGGCCATTTCTCTTGATACAGGGATCCTCTCCTTCCTCTGCCCCCAGCTCTCAAAAGGGAGGAAGCCAGTTAGTACGGTGCAAAGGCTGTTAGTGATTGCGCTGCTAGCTCCAAGAGGACCAAAATGGCATCCCTATGTTGGGGTCAGGGTACAGTGTGTCCGACTGTGGCCAATGAAACCAGTAGGACCTGGGAAGGAGCCCCAGGCTGGGCAAAAATAGTCCATGCGAGCATTTGAGGTGATATCTCTACAGATGCACATCTCCCTTTTCTTTTGAGCTATGGCAATTCTGCTTCCCTCATAGAGCCATAGGCACAGCCCCTTCTCTGATGAGGGCACGCCATGCAGGATGGTCCTGTGCCAGTGTCTCCCATGTCTCACAATCAATTCCAAAATTCTTCAGACAGATCTTGAGAGTGTCCTTCGATGGTTTTTTCTGACCATGTGATCACTTGCCTTGTGTGAGTTCTCTGAAAATAATCTTTCAGGCAAGTACACCTTTGGCATTCGAACAACGTGGCCAGTTCATCTTGCAGCAGAGTTTGAATGCTTGATAGTTCAGCTTGAAAAAAGACCTCATTGTCTGGTACCTTCTCCTGACAGGCCATCTTCAGAATCCTCCTAAGACAATTCTAATGGAAGTGATTCAGTTTCCTGGGATGGTGCAAGTAAGCTGTCCAGGTTTCACAAGCATGCAGCAATGAGGTCAGCACAATGTCTCTGTAGACCTTCAGTTTGGTAGTCTAATATCTCTTCTCTCCCACACTTTCTTTGGAGCCTCCAAAACACTGAGCTAGCTCTGATAATATATACATCAACCTCGCTATCGTTGTGTACAACCCTGGAAAGTACATGCCAAGGTAACTGAATGCATCCACAGCATTCAAAATTTCTCCATTTGCTGTAACTGATGGTTGCACATATCGATGGCATGATGCTGGCTGCTGAAGAATCTCTCTTTTCTTGATGTTAATCATCAGGCCAAAATTATCACAAGCAGCAGAGAATTGATTGATATTTTGTTGCATCTCAGTCTTAGAGATTGCATTGAAAAAACTAAGCACCAATTCCACTTCAGTCTTGGCTTGTAGTCTTTTCAAGTTAAATAATTTACCACCAGTGCAGTAGCTGTCTTTGATGCTGTGTTTGTCCTCATTGAAGGCATCTGACAACATGGGGGAAAACATCACGTTAAAAGGCACAGGAGCAAGCACTCAGCCCTGATTCACTCCACCGGTGACTGGGAGAGTGCAAGAGCATCGTCCATTATCCAGAACCCAGGAGAACATGCTGTCATGGAACTGACAAGAACCTCTGGGGAACAATTAGGCTAGCATTGTTTTGATCTTTAATTGGAGACCATTCCTTGGATGTAGTAGAGCTGGGCTTTTAGCTTCCACGGCATGTCCACCCAAAGGCTCACCAACTCTTTACCTCCTCTGGGCCTGTGTAGGTGGGTCCGTAGTTGGGATGAGTTGAAAATTCTTTCCTCTGATTCTAAAGATCAAAGCATTGCAAGTCTGACTTATCCCTGATGAGTCTGGAGCAGGTGCTGGGCAGCTCTCTGTCTTCTCCTGACCTTGACCTGAAGTTAGGTGACTTGTCCAGGTTCATCCATCTAGTATGCATCACAGGCAGGACATGAATCTGGGTCCTCCTGGTTCCTAGACCAGGCCCCTGTCTGTGATCCCATTGCTTCTCAGATTCATAGAATTCATCCACTAGTAACGCTGATGGTTAGCAGCAGGGTGTCAGCTGGCCTCCGGTGCCTGCTGGTATCTCTGCTTTTAGCTGTGGGCCACCTTCCTATCTCTGGACCCTTCTGTGCTAAAGGAATGAAGCTTCTCCCACACCATCTGCCCCACTTCCTTGAGGCCTGCTTAGATTGAGAGCACGATAGAACAGCTCCTTCAAGAGTCTATTAATAGCTGACTGATGAGCAGGAGGAATTCCATCTGTGAGCCTTTGGTGTTCTGGGCTCTGGCTTCTAGGTAGGTAGGCCTAGAATGCCAGTCCAGAGGTGGGAATGGGCTGACCTTCTGGGGATAAGCCTCCATCTGTCATTCCCTCACTGAGTTCCCTGAGCAGCTCCTGGAATCCAGCCCCTTCTTCTGGACAGCAGAGACTCCAACTTGTACTAATGGCTGCACCCAGTGTTGGAGACAATTGAGACCATCCATTCAGAGTGGGAAGGGTATTGGAGGGGCATCCATTGGGTCTACTTGGAAAGTTTAACATCTGTCAACACCAGAGGGAATAAGTTGCTTCTGGAGGATGAATTAACCCCCTGTAAGGTTGCGTCTCTGATGATTCACATCCATGAACCATGAGGAAGAGTGCTTGTAGGCTATACCTATCCTAACCTTCTGGTCAAAGAAATCTAAACATTTGATCATTTAACTAATAACTGGAATCTTCCATGGGGCCAATTCTATGCAGAATGGAGCTAGGGTGGAGGCGGTGGATCGGAGATCGTGGGCTCTGGAGAGACAGCAATAGCAGGAGCTGCCAAGCAGTGGCAATTGGCACTTTGCCTGGCCCACAGTAGGGGCTTAAGAAATGCTTGTGGACTGCCCTGGCTGTAGGTAGTACTGGGCTCTCCTCTTCACTAGGACATTTCCATTTACCCCCTTCCATTGGTGGGCTTAGGGGTGGAGGGCGTTGGTGTTCTTGAGTTTTTGAGAAAGGGATGCAGTTGGTGCTCCGAGACTTTCTACCTTCACAAAGGTATTTGTTTTCATTAGTCACAGATCACAACCTTTGCGATCTTGGAAGGGGCCTCCAGCCCACTCATGGAAGGAATTCTCATGCTAACGTCTCCAATAGACCTATGACACTTGTCTCTGCTCGAAGACCAGGGGGAGGGATTCACCCCTCTGGGACAGATCTGCAACTAGGGAAGTTTTCCCAATCTCAAGTCTTATTCTGCCTCTTGGCAGTTCCCCCAGCTCTGCATTCTGGGCTCCCCATGACAGTCCTTCCTAGTCCAAAGCGGGTTCTTGTGTCCTTCTTGTCTCCTCTTCTCCAGCCTAAATAACTCCTAATTCCTTTAGCTGATGGTCATTGAACCTGGACTCGATGTTCTTTCCCAACTTAATTATCCCTCTGGGCGTTCTTCAGCTTATCAATGTCTTCCTTAAGCCACAGTGCCCAGACGTGACCCTAGTGCTCAGATGAGTTCTGACAGGGCAGCGTACAGTGGGACTGCTTTCTTAATGCAGCCCCAGAGGACATTAGCTTCTTGTGGCTGACTTGTATAGAGCTGGTGGGCCATTCAGAAGCCCATATCTTCTCCAGAATAGCTGCTTTATGGTATGAAGCTGATTTTTTTTCAAACTTTTGGCTTGTTTTTATTCAGGGATCAGATGTTCTCCTACCATCTCCTTGCTTATCTTAGCCCTTCCCAGACTTACTCTCCTTGGAAAAGCAGAAGCAGAGTATCTGAGCACTTCAGTGCTCTCTCTGGTTTCAGTTGTCATGATCCTGTCTAGCCCAAGCACAGGGTCCCTTTTTCTTATAACCTAGCTCTCAGTCTCTCTTCTCTCTGTCTGATTCTCTGTCCCTGTTTCTTTCTCTGTCGGTCTCTTTCACATACAAATACTCCCCTCACCCCAGTCTGGCCAATCTCAGCTCCTCCTGAGCTTTAGCATTCTCAACATTATTTTGGTAGAAGTGTGTCATGCTCTGATAGACCTCCTCAGTTACGTGGCCTTGTCTGCCTGACTCCAAGGCGCACTATCTATCCATGACACCATAATGTTTCACAAGATACAGTAAACACTTACTACATGACTACTGAATGGGGTGGAGGGTGCTAAAAAAACCAAAAACAACTGAACTCTGGGAGCTGGGCTTGCCTTGGAAAAGCCAGATGTTTCCATGGTGTTACCTGAAACCCAAAGGTTCTCCCCCTGATGCTCTGACACAAGGATAGCTGACGAGCCCCCCATTTTGGTCCCTGATTTCTTGTTAGCAAACAGTGATAACACTATCATGAACGAGTATTTTAGCTCCTTTAAACCCTGGCAAGCAGCTGAAAATAAGACTCTACAGGATACAGAGCATAGGTGAGGCCATTTTTGATTCAAGGGAAAGTGGCACAGACAGAAAGGGGAAATTTGGGTGGGGTCAACCATGACTTGGCCAACTGAAGTCAGTGGCAGAGGAAGGCAGGGCACTAGCAACTGGAGCAGATAGATCAGGGCTGAATGCCCTGTGGGGAAGATAAGAATGAGCTTCCTGGACAATGCTCTCAGTCTGGGTTGAGCTGGGTGGGTTGAGATGGGAATACAGGCAAGTGTTGCCATCTTGTGACCAGAACTAGGATTGCAATGTCTAAGTGGCGCTCCTCCCCTTCCCCCCTACTATGGGCTCTTCTAAGGGCTGAAAACAATTCACATCCCGCTCTTGTACTTTATTAGAATAATTCGCATCTAATTAGGAGGGTGTGTCTTATTAGGATGATTCCATTCTGTTAAAACTGAATCCCATTTGGTAATCCAATATCAGGTGGAATTTTACTTGGCTGTCATTGTGAGCCAGTTTTCCTTACCCAGAGTAGAAATCTGCCTCCTTGCAGCTTCCCCTTGTCAAACCCCGTCCTCCCTCCTGGGCCAAGCACCTTCCACATGAAGACACCTCAGATGTTTGGAGGCAGCATCGTGTCCCCCCTGCGCAGACCAAGCTCTTGGCTTGGGCTCATCTTGGGGAGCTGCCTGCTCCTGGCCACCCTCTTCTGCTCATCTGGAGTCTGTTCACATCCTTTATATGTAGCCCTCAAACGTGAGCCTGGCCAGGGCAAGGTCCAGTGAACCTGTCGCTCCCCAGGTTCTGGACCCGAGCCTCGCTCATCTCAGCTGAAGACGACGTGCACATTCTTGGTCACCGTGCTGCAGGGCTGGCTCATGGGACACTGGTACCCTATTCCCATGCTGCCCTCTATGATAAAGTAGCAGTTCACTTGTAGAAGTGAGGTAGAGACAGATTGGCTTTCATGACCAACATTACACTGGGAAATACCGTGAGTGCTCACCTGAGTATGTGACGGTGCCAGCTTACATGGATCTTTAAGGTCCCTCCCAGGCCTGGTTCTGCGGATCATGTCCAGGGGTGTGTGGGTGCCACCTTGGAGGAGAGCCGATTGTTAAATGTTCAGTGTGAGCATTTAGACTCCAGAAGACAGGCTTGATCGATTGTTTTATTGTCTGGAGTCTAGACTTAAGAAAGCAATGGAGAACAGGTCAATACCCTTGAAAGTGTACTGTGCGTCCTTTTGTTTTGGAAAGCTAAGTGTGAAACATTTCCCAGCATTCCCCTCTGCCAACTCTCCACTGCAGCCAGCTTCCATTGCTCACTGTCCATCTTCCAGAGGTGTCCAGGCTTTCCCCTGCTCCTTCACTGGTGATGTGAGGGTGGGAGGTAGCTGCCCATGTACTTATGCCAATGAAATCAGAGGCTGGG
Organism: Bettongia penicillata ogilbyi; assembly: GCA_023548195.1. Classification (NCBI taxonomy): domain Eukaryota; kingdom Metazoa; phylum Chordata; class Mammalia; order Diprotodontia; family Potoroidae; genus Bettongia; species Bettongia penicillata. The sequence continues at coordinate 20,623,916 of JAJHZJ010000132.1, forward strand.
ACAAAAGAAAGACACCAAATGCCAACCTGGAATAAGCTGGGTGCTGGACACAGATGTGGCCAACTTGACAGAGGTTTCTCCACATCTCTGTCTCCAGCTGATCTAATTTGCTGTGAATTTTTGCTATTCAGTTGTGTCTGACTCTCTGTGACCCCATTTGGGATTGTCTTGGCAAAGATATTGCAGTGGTTGGCTGTTTTCTTCTCCAGTTCATTTTACAGATGAGGAAACTGAGGTAGATAGGATGAAGTGACTTGCCCAGGGTCAGAGAGCTAGCAAGTGTCTGGGTTTGGATTTGAACTCAGGTCTTCCTGACTCCAGACCCAGTGGCACTGTGGCACCACTTAGCTGCCCTGCTGTGTAATAGGAAACAATATCATGTGGAAATAGTTTGGTGATGGGCCCTGCATTCAAATCCTGCCACAGACATTTTCTAGCTGTGTGATCCTGGTCAAGTCCCTCCTCCTCTCTGGGTCTCAGTTTCATCCTCTATGCAATGAGGGGACTAGATGACCCTCTCACAATGCAGATGCCCTTTCCCTAATGCCTGGGAGGAGTGAATTGGTGGGAGGAGACAGAGATGTTGGCACTGATGGGTCCCTCATTGCTCTCCCTGGTGTGGTGTCCTGGCCTGGACAGATTCTAACTTGCCTTGTGGCCTGCTCTGGCTCCAGGCTTTATCATGGAGAAGCAGCCTGCTATGGCCCTGTGTGAAGACTCCCAGCTCTGCCATCCTGCCCTGAGGCACTTGTCCCTCTCCAGAAGGTCCTGCTCCACACCTGGTTCCTTGCTAGTGTGCCTGTGTTCTTCATATATTAGGTATAGAGTAAATGATGCTGTATTGAGTGGTTTTTGTTCTGCCACAGGTCCAGCGAAATGCAGACAAATCCAATACCTTGAAGCTGGCTGACTTTGGCCTTGCCAAGCATGTGGTTAAGCCCTTATTTACCGTGTGTGGGACACCCACCTACGTGGCCCCGGAAATTCTCTCAGAGAAAGGTAAGCAGGAGACAGCTGTGGGAAGTGTGTTTCCCAAGTGTGATGAGCAGGAATTTTGGAGGTTGAGGAGGCTGGGAGGACTGTGCCAGAGGCTGGAATGAGCATAGCTGTGTCCAGAGACCCTGCAGACCAGGTTGAATATAGCAGTGTGTTTGGAGTAGTAGGAAAGGAGGCTGCTTGACTTATGCAGAGTTTTGAAGGCCAGGCTGAAGAATTTGAACTTGATATGGCAGGGGTGATATGGCAGCTGGGTCCGTGGGAGCCAGGGCAGGGCCTTGAGCAGGAGCTTTGCTGATGAAATTGGGGCTTTACGAAGACTGGCTGAGAGGGGCAGGTGGGAGGGATTACCGAATTAGTGAGGGGATCTAGACCAGAGAGGACGGAGGGCTCCAGCTGAGGGGATGGAGAGTCAGGGGTGAGCTAGGAGGGGACCTCTAGCAAAAGCTTGTGGACTGGTTTGAAGCAGTGACAGATTGTGGGAGCTGAAAGAAAGCCACAGTCAGCGGCTGTCCCTGGGCTCCCTGATTGGGAAGTGGGATGGTGTGGGCGCCAGGGACCTCAGCAGGGAAATCTGAAGGACTGGAGATTTTCACCTGTCAAAGTGCTGAGTCCTGATGTCCTGATGGTGGGAAGGGCGACAGCAGGGGGCGTTTTGGTGGTGTTTCAGTCCTCGCAGCTTCCCAAACACATCTGCACAAATAACCCATGCCCACACCTGTCCACACCTGCCCACACTGCCCACACTGCCCAGATCTACCCACACCTGTGTTCTGTTTGCAGATGTGCTGAGTGTGTATCTGGACAAATGACCAAGGCCCCCATGAGCCACCAAATAGCCCAGAGCCTGAGGTCACAACACTGGAGACCTCCCTCAGGTCCACATGGCTCCATTCTATGGGTGCAGGCTGCCAAAGCTCAGGTCTGGCCACTGGCCACGGCCTGGATCTGTCCAAGGGCTGCCTCCCTCACATCCCTCTTCATACTGACTACTGCACAGCCAGACGGCAATGCTTCCTGTTCTAGGTTCCATGTTGGCCCCAGGGCTGGGTCCCCATTCTCCCTCCTCATCTCCCCTTCTTGGAATCAGAGGATCTGGGATATGGAGCTGAAAGAGGTCATCTCAGTGAATCCCTCTCATTTTATAGACGAGGGACTTCCTCCAAAGAAGGGGAAGTGACTTGTCTAAGGTCATCCAAGGGATTAAAGGGCTGAGCAAGGATTCGAATACAGGACCCTGACCTCCAAAACCCACACAGCTACCATATCATGCTGCCTTCCTGCAGCAGGCCATGAATTCCTCATTTCCTTCCAAGTTTTGGAGGCCTCTCATCGCCTTCCACCTCACGCTCTACGGAGGCCTCTCATCGCCTTCCACCTCACGCTCTACGGAGGCCTCTCATCGCCTTCCACCTCACGCTCTACGGAGGCCTCTCATCGCTTTCCACCTCACGCTCTATGGAGGCCTTTCTCCTCCTCAGGTAGCCTCTCCGGTTACCTAGTCTGAACTCCCACGCACTGCTGTTGATAACAGTTGTTTATCTTAAAAGGCTGCATCATAGATAACTGATCCATGAGAGGTACCTATTATACCTCACTGACCAAAGCGGGTAATGGGGAAGACTGAGCCTGAGCCTGTACCATTTTCTCATTGATCCTATTTAGAAGTCATTGATTTTGTCTTAGGCAGGACTGCCCAAGTACTGGCTCTTTTTGTCTGAGCTTAGCGCAGATTTCAGTTGACCAGGAATGGGTTAATTCTAGAAATCACTCATCTATTCTTGCATCCAGGAATATTGTTAATCTTGGGAAAAGAAAGGGAGTTGGGCCTGAGAGCTTTGCCTCACCAGAGCTTCCTTCAAGGATGTCTGGGCTGCTCTCTCTCAGCTGGGCTCAAACCATGCAACTTTTTAACTCACATGGTTCCCTGGGCCTCGCTCTGTAACTAGTTCTGTTACCCTCCATCCCATGATGTCACCCCCACCTTGTTCTGTGCTCCCCAGAACCTATAAAGGGGAGCTGTCCTTTCGCTCAGGGTCTTTGGCATTAATGGAAGTGAGCCACAGACTCATTTATTGATAGGCAACGTGTCCCTGCTAATAAATGTTATCTTTCTCAAGGTTTGACCTTAGTTTACCCTTTTGTTAAAATTCTACTGCCACAGACTGTACTTTGCATATATTCTGCATATTTCTATATGTCTGAGTTGTTTTTTCTGGCTAAAGAGTAAGTTCCTTGAGGGCAGGTCACCACTTTCCTTTTGTCCTTATCTATTCTATATCCCTAGTGTCTCCTACAGCTCCTGGTACATCTTGTTCAGTCATTTTTCAGTGTTGTCCCTGTTTGGGACTTTCTTGGCAGAGACACTAGAAAGGTTTGCCATTTCCTTCTTCAGGTCATTTTACAGATGAGGAAACTGAGGCAGAAAGGGTGAAGTGACTTGCCCAGGGTCACACAGCTAGAAAGTGTCTGAGACTGGATTTGAACTCAGGAAGAAGAGTCTTTCTGACTCTAGTTCTGGCACTTTATCCACTGAGCTGCCTGGCCACCCTTCTGACACAGAGTAGGTATATGATAAATACTATTGGTTGATTCATCCACATTAGAATTTGCTGAGTTTTACTCTCATTCAACCCCATGTCACTATCGGGCTCATGAAGGAGTCCAGGGATGAGAAACTTTTCTGATCCATCTGGACTGACTGTATCTGCAACCTTTGCTTCTAGGGGGAGGAGGTGTCCACCATCTAACCTGATTCAGCCAGCCCGACTTGTCTGAGATGAAGCCCTGCTGGCTTTAGGAGGTCAGAGAGGGATATGGAGCTATCTAAGGAGGCGGAAGAGAGGCCAGAGAAGGAGGAGGAAACCAGGAAATGGGGGCATCCTCATGATCTGGTGTGGGAATGTTTCCAGGAGCAAATGAGTCCCATTGTCTGTGCGGTCCTGCGGAGGATGGGGAAGATGAAGAAAATACATTGAGCTTGGTGTCTCCAGGGGTGGCCTTGGTGGGAAAAACTTCCAAAAAGGAGGCTGAGGAGTGACTAGAGAGGTTGGCAGTGGGGCAACTGGCCAGAGCGGGTGCTGGAGAAATGAGGTGGCAGAGTGAACACAAGCATGGAGGGCGCCCCAAGGCGGAGAGAGGAGATGGCCTTTCTGCCTCTTTCTGCTTTGGTGTCTCAGCCCAGACCTAGGTGGCGAGGACTGGGGCTCTGCGTCAGGCTTCTTCTCTTTCTTCCCGATGCCAGGGGCTGGTCTTGGGGTACAGCCATCTCAGCCTCTTGGGTTTTTCTTCCCCAGGGTATGGGCTAGAGGTGGACATGTGGGCAGCTGGCGTGATTCTCTACATCCTGCTATGCGGCTTCCCTCCCTTCCGGAGCCAGGAGAGAGACCAGGAGGAGCTGTTTGCTATCATTCAAGAGGGACATTTTGACTTCCTCAGCCCATACTGGGACAACATCTCAGACGGTAAGTGAGAGACCCAGCCGTCCTGGGGGCTATGAGAGGGAGCCAGGGAGGGGCCGTGGGTCCCCCTGACCCCCAGAGCTGAGCCCCTATGTGCCCCCACTGCCATACAGCTTCTCCTGCTGACCCGAATTTCAGCTCCCAAAGAAGGAGCCTGATTGTCGTGGCATAGTTCAGGACACCTCTTGAAAGTGTGTCCCGCTTTGGTCTCTAGCCATAGAACTTGTGCTTCTTAACATCAAGCACGGTGAAGCTTGGGGAGATCTCGCCTTGTCTCAGCTGCCACCTAGGAAGGGGTGGGGGATCCCCCAGGTCTCGGAACATTGCTGGATTTCCTCAGTGACCTAGAGTCACTGTAAGGAACAAGGCCCAGATGTTTACATGGCAACAGCTAAATAGATGAACTGTCTTTTGTCTAGCCTGATGCAATTGGAGTGCTAGTCCGTGAGTTGGTCTGTCAGTTCATATGTCTGGGTCCAGATCTGGGCATGGGAAGGATGGGCTGCTTCTCAACCCCAAACCTACCTCTTTAACCCCCATTTTCAGTGGTGACACCACAGTTCTCCATAATCTAGTGACAGAGGGCCATGGAGAGATGGTGGGGAGCTTCAGGCTATAGCCCATTTCTAGGGCTGACACCTTCTCAGAAAGTGGGTTAAGGGCTATCACTGAACAAACAAGTGATTGGAAGCAGAATGAGGCTAACAGATGGGCCCTGATGGCAACAGGGCTCCTATGGTGGACCTGTGGGAGAATGTGGACAAAACTGGGGGAGAAGACATAGTGTGGGTGGTGGTAGTGTGAGGGGATGTACCTACTGAGGAGGGCAGAGACACAGCAAATCAGTCCCTTCTCAGTTCTAAATATCTTAGGACTTTAAAATAAACTTGCCCTAGATTCTTTAGGGGAAAAGCTTGCTTCCCACTGTGGGCACTTAGTCCTTGTTGGGCAGTCAACAGATGTCTCTGGGCCTCACTCTCTTTATCTTTAGAAGAAGGGGGTTGGACCAGAGGCCTTTGATGTCTCTCCAGTTTGACCTCCCTGGTCCTAAAATTCCCAAATGTTTGATGATGAAAGACTTAGAAAGTCTTTTCTGGGGCAGGATTGGGGGCACAGGAGGCTCTGGAAGACCTAGAGGGCAGGGTCAGACAGGTTATTTGGGTGGTAGAAGACCAAATCCTCTGAAGCATGACCCCTTACTGGAATTTTATCCAAAACTGACTGACTGAGATGTCTGCTTCTTTAGTTTGCAAAAGAAAATAAGGAGTGGACAGAGAAATCATGCATGTGTATAATATGTGAGTGTGTGGGCACGTGCATACAAGCATGTATAAATGTATGTTTGTGTATAAATGCATGTTTGTATACAAGCATGTGTGTACACATGTGAATGCCTGTGTGTGCATGCATGTGTGTACAAGTGTATGAATGTGCATGTGTTCATGTTCGTGTGTGTGAGATAGAGGAAGAGTGTGTGTGGTGCGTGCATATGAAAGAGAGAGAGAGAGAGAGAGGAAGAGAGATTCATTGCATGACCAGGTTGATAGACCTTCAGACCAATTGGGGACCTCTTGCACTTATACATGGAATTAAGGTGAGGTCTGGGAACTGTGAGGGGGAATTCCTGTAAATCAAAGGTACATCCTGGTGCTTCAAAGGAAGGAAATGTCAAGGTGGCACAGCAGGGAACATGCTGGGAGTGGAGTCAGAGAAACCTAGGTCTGAATTCCCCCTCAGAGACTTGCTAGCTGTGTGACCTTGGGCAGGTCACTGAAAAGGACAAGTGGCACTCCTGGGAATCTAGAAAGCAAGCAATAGTGTAGTTAATGCCACGGGAGAGTCTCCTCACATTCCAGGAGGAAGCCTTCCATTTTGCCTTGTCTTTTCTCTGTGAATCTCCAACAGCTGCCAAGGACCTGGTTCGCCAGCTGCTGGTGGTGGACCCCAAGAAACGCTACACGGCCCACCAAGTTCTTGAACATCCGTGGATCAAGGCTCCTAGGAAAGAGAGCCTTGTTAACCTGAAGACAGAAGTGACAATCTCCAGTGAGCTCCCCTCCCGCAGCCAGGGCAAGAATGCCCTGCAAGGAGACACATAGGGGAGTGGGACCTGCTCAGTGTCGTGAGCAATCTTGAGGGCAGGGCTCTTAGGGAAGCAACAGACACACTGACAGAGGCAGAGGAGGATGGGAGGATTGTTGGGTGTGTGTGTGGAGAGAGAGACAAAAAATGGCTAGAGAAAGGGAGTGAGGGAGGGAAGAAAGAGGGAGAGAAGGGGAGAGAGACTGAGAGACAGTGACAGAAGTGAGGGAGGGGACACACACATGCACACACACAGACACACAGAGAGACAGAGAGAAGACAGAGGGAGGGAGGGGAAAGAGTTCCAGAGATTCAGATTCAGCAATAGTGCAGATATGCCTTCTCCCTCCTCATATGGCCAGCGAAGCCCCTTCAGGGCAGGCTCCCTGGTCTATCCTCATGTAACTGGTGCCTTTTATCTAAGAGGCACCTCACAAATGTTTGTTAATTTTTTTTGTATATTTGCAATATTTCAAACCGGTGACTTTTTAAAGGTGTAAATAACGTGGGTGATGCCTTTGTTACTGTAATTGTTACAGAGTAACATGATGTGTGTGTTTCCCCTTTGTAATGAACTTGATGGCGTAATGTGTGAAAGTCAGTGCTGATTAGGAAAACCCCACACCAAGCCGCAGTCCGCACCACGAGCCACAGTGCAGTGACACAAAAAAGGACTTTCTGGGGAATAAAACCTTTCACGAGAGCTCAGCGTGATTTCTGCGTAGCTTCCTGCCCCACTCCCTCCCCACTCTGCCATCCTCTGCTCTAACAGACGCAGACGGATCCTCCCGGTACAGAATCATTCCGCCGCCCAATACTGAGAAGTCTTGGACGTGCGATGATCCAATGGGAATCCAGTGGAACACACTCTTGCCGAGCTCAAGGACGTGGCTTCATTTTGCTTGGCACCCAGTCGTTTCCTAGGCGGGACTATGATTCAATGTCCCTCCTCCCCAGCCCCCAAATTGCTGACCTAGGAAAAAGAGCGAGAGAAATAGGCGCTTCTCCGACCTTGGCGCGCCTTTACACCGGGCTGGGCTTGATGCTCCCTAGTACCCTGGGTAAATCCAGCTATCGAGCACGTGTTGAACGGCTGCTCTGGGCGAGGCACAGACAAGAATACCACGGTCCCTGGTGTCCAGAAGGTCACACTCTGATGGGGAGACAGCGTGTCTGTCTACAGGTGCCCATCACACGCTGTGCCTGATCGCATTGGCCCCTGCCCGTTATGGGCCTCCGCTGACCCACTCTGGGCATTCTCATTGGAAGGCTCTCCCTCCTCCCTCCAACTAAAACCGTACAGTCCTTCTTAGGTTTAGTCCTGTCCTCGGGTTTCCCCACCTCTGGGGACTCTTGGAGAGCCCTTTGCCTCTGCCCAGTGCTCGTCACATGGTACGTGTTTAAACAAGGCTTGTTGGGTGATTTATTGATGGACAAAAAGTAGATCGAAGGGAACTTTCGAGAGCAGGGAGACGGCAGCTGGGAGGGCCTGGCAAGGTCTCAGGGGGAAGGCCGTGCATGAGCTGAGTCTGGAGGGAGCAAGGAATTCTGGGAGGTAGAAGTGAGGAGGGGGGAGCATTGCAGGTCTGAGGGATGAAGATGGGAGGCCGAGGGTGCCCTTAAAAAGAGTTCCGAATTTGCTGCCCTCTCCTCACCTGGCACTGGGCACACAGCCTGGCCTTTCTTCAGGAGGCAATGTCAGTGACTTTCAAGGTCTGGAAGTCAGGTGGGACGTGAGAAGCCATTAAGTCCCCTCTGTGCCTGGACACGAATCTCTTCTCCTGCATCCCAGAGAGGTGCTCATCCATGTTTGGATGAGGAAGAGGAGGAGGCTTCCAGTTCCTCTAGGGCAAACTAAAGTGTTAGAAGTTTTCTCATACACTGAGTCTAATTCTGCCTCATCGTACCTTTCTTGATTGCTCATGGTTCTGCCCTTTGACCCCAAGAGAACCAGCTGAATCCTGCTCTGTTTTAGCGACAATAATCCTGACTTGGTGGCCAGCCTCCTGTATCTCCTATGCCATTTTGGAGGAAAAGCAGAGAGGCAATGGCCTCAGGCTTCCAAAGCCTGAGCCATTGATGGTGGTGAAGGCAATCATGCCAAACAGGAAATGGAGCCTATTTCAAATGAGATCAAATGAGAGACTATTTGTAGGGCATTTAGCACAAGGCCTGCTACCTAGTAGATGCTATAAAAATGCTTCTCTTCCCCCTTTTAAAATAATGTTTTATTTATTCCCATTTACATGTAAAAACAATTTTGAAAATTTTGGGGTTTTTTTTTGAGTTTTGGGTTCCAAATTCTGTCCCTTGTCCACTTCTACTTCCCCTTCCTGAAATGGCAAGCAATGATGTAGGTTATACACATACAATCATATGAAACATTTCCACAGTAGTCATTTTCTACAAGAAGGCTTGAACAACAGAAAAGAGAAAAAGAAAGAAAAAAAGAAAGTGAAAAATAGTATGCTTTATTCTGTATTCAGGTACCATCAGTTCTTTCTCTGAAGGTGGGTAGCATGTTTCATCATGAGTGCTTTGGAATTGTCTTGAATCCTTGTACTGCTGAGAAAACCTAAGTCATTCACAGTTGATTATCATACAGTAGTGCTGTTATTGTGTATAATACTCATTTTACTTTGCATCTGTTCATGTAAGTCTTTCCAGGCTTTTCTGAAGTCATCCTGCTCATCATTTCTTATAGCATGATAGTATTCCATCAAAATCATGCACCATAACTTGTTCAGTCATTCCCCAGTTGATGGGCCTCCCCCCAATTTCCAACTCTTTTAAAAATTTAAATATTTAATTTATTTATTTTCAGTTTTCAACATTCACTTCCATGAGTTTTAAATTTTCTCCCCTCCCCAAGATGGCAGGAAATCTCATATGGACTCTACACATATACTCCTATTAAACACATTTTCACATTAGTCTTGTTGCATAGAAGAGTTATATTTATTATATTTAATTATATATAGAAGAATAAGAGAAACCACAAGAACAAAAATAAAACACAAGAGACTTTATTCATTCCAGCTCCATAGTTCTTTCTCTGGACGTGGATGGCATTTTGCATTATGAGTCCTTTGGAAATATTTTAGGTCCTTGCATTGTTGTGAAGGGCTATCAAAATCAGCCCTCACTATGGCTATTACTATGTGCAGTGTTCTCCTAGTTCTGCTCACTTCACTCAGGATTAGTTCATGTAAGTCTTTCTAGGTTTTTCTGAAGTTGCCTGCTCATCATTTCTTGTAGCACAATAGTATTCCATTACATTAATATACCACAACTTGTTCAGCCATTCCCCAATTGATTTCCAGTTCTTGGCCACCATAAAAAGAGCTGCTATAAATATTTTTGTTCATATGGGTCCTTTCCCCATTTTTATGATCTCTTTGGGATACAGCCCTAGAAGTCATATTTCTGGGTCAAAGGGTTTGCATAGTTTCAAGTTGCTCTCTAGAATGGTTGAATCAGTTCACCACTCCACCAATAGTACATTGGTGTCTCAATTTTATCACAGCCCACCCCACATCGAACATTTAACATTTTCTTTTTCTGCATATTATCCAATCTGAGGTGGTACCTCAGAATTGTTTTACTTTGCATTTCTCTAATCAATAGTAATTTAGAACATTTTTTCATATGACTATACAGCTTTAATTTTTTCCTCTGAAAGTTGCCTGTTCATATCCTTTGACCATTTATCAATTGGAGAATTACTTGTATTTTTTATAAATTTGAGAGTTCTCTATATATTTGAGAAATGAGGTCTTTATCAGAGAAACAATATACATTTTTTCCACAGTTATGATTACTGTATAATGCCATCCATCTTCTCCCCCTCCGCCATTTATCATATTCTTTCCTTTCACTCTGTACATACTTAAAAATATTTTCCTTTTGACCATCACCTCTCCCAATCTGCCTTCTCTTCTACCGCCCCCCTTCTCTGATCCCCTTCCCCTTCTTCTTTTCTGTAGGGTAAGATAGATTTCTATATTAAACTGAATGTGTATGTTTTTCCTTGTTTGACAAATTCTGATGGGAATAAGGTTCAAGCACCTTCCCCCCATCTCCATCTTCCCCTCCACTATAAACACTCTTTCCTGCCTCTTTTATGTGAGATGATTTACCCCATTCTGCCTCTCCCTTTCCCCTTTTCCCAGTGCATTCCTCTTTCTCATCCCTTAGTTTAATTTCTCAGATATATTTCCCATTATATTCAATTCAAACCTGTGCCCTCCTTCTAAGGACCCTAATAATGACAGAGTTCTTAAGAGTTACAAGTATCATTTTCCCATGTAGGAATGTAAACAATTTAACATTATGGAAACTCCTATGATTTCTCTTTCCTATTTATCTTTTTATGCGTCTCTTGAGTCTTTTGTTATCTACAAGTCAAATTTTCTATTCAGCTATTATTATTTTCTCATCAGGAATTCTTGAAAGCCCCTGATTTCACTAAATGTCCAATTTCTCCTGGAAGGAGTATTCTCATTCTTGGTGGGTAGGTAGTTCTTGGTTGTTATGCTGACTTCTTTGCCTTCCACAATATCATATTCCAAGCCAGATGATTCTTTAAATAGGATATGCTAAGTCTTGTGTTGTTCTGACTGTGGTCCCCTGGATTTAAATTGTTCCTTTCTGGCTGCCTGTTAGTCTTTATTCTTGCCCTGGGCATTCTGGAATTTGTCTATAAACATTCCTGGGAGTTTGCACTGGGGATCTCTTTCAGGAGGTGATTGACAGATTTTTTCAATTTCTATTTTTACTTTCTCATTTTAGAATATCAGGGCAGTTTTCCTTGATAATTTCTTGAAAGGTTCTTTTTTGATCATGATTTTCAGGTAATCAAATTATTCTTAAATTATCTCTTTTCAATCTATTTTCCAGGTCAGTTTTTTTTCAGTGAGATGATTTCACGTTTTCCTTTGTAAAATTCTTTAGATTAAAAAAAATGTTCCTTGATGTCTCATGGAGTCATTAGCTTCCACTTACTCAATTCTAATTTTTAAGGAATTATTTTCTTCAGTGAACTTTTGTGCCTTCTTTTCCATTTTTAAGGAATTTTTCTTCAGTGAATTTTTGTGCTTCTTTTACCATTGGACCTATTCTGTTTTTTTTATTATCTATTTATTTATTTGTTTAACTTTTTACATTCATTTTCACAAAATTTTGGGTTCCAAATTTTCTCCCCTTTTATCCCCTCCCCCACCCCAATATCCCAAGCAATCTAATTTTCCCTATCTCCAATCTGCCCTCTCTTCTGTCATCCCTCCCTTCTCTTGTCTCCATCTTCTCTTTTCTCCTGTAGGGCCAGATGACTTTCTATTCCTCATTAACTGTATGTCTTCTTTCCTAGTAGCAACAACAATACTAAACAGTCGTTCCTAAAACTTTGAGTTCCAAATTCTCCCCATCCCTCCCTCCCCACCCATTCCCTTTGGGAAGGCAGGCAATTCAATATAGGCCATATCTGTGTAGTTTTGCAAATGACTTCCCTGATAGTCGTGTTGTGTAAGACTAACTGTATTTCCCTCCATCCTAACCTGCCCCTCATTGTTTCTCTTCTGTCTTTTGATCCTCTCCCTCCCCCAGAGTGTTGACTTCAAATTGCTCCCTCCTCCCTTTGTCCTCCCTTCCATCATCCCCCCCCTTGCTTATCTCCTCCCCCACTTTCCTGTATTGTAAGATAGGTTTTCATACCAAAATGAGTGTGCATTTTATTCCTTCCTTTAATTGAATGTGATGAGGGTAAACTTCTGGTTTTTTTTTTTCTCAGCTCTCCTCTTTTTCCCTCCACTAAAAAGCCTCCTACTTGCCTCTTAAATGACATATAATTACCCCATTCCATTTCACCCTCTTTCCTCCCACTACATTTCTCTCTCACCATTTACCTTAATTTCTTTTAAGATATGGTCCCATCCTATTCAATTCAATCTGTGCTCTCTGTCTCTGTATGTGTGTGCATGTGTGTATGTGTGTGTTCGTGCATGCATGTACATGTGCGTATATGGACCCACCAACTACCCAGATACTGAAAAGTTTTAAGAGTTACAAATATTGTCTTTCCATGTAGGAATGTAAACAGTTCACTTCTGGTAAGTCCCTTAAGACTTCTCTTTGCTGTTTACTTTTTCATGCTTCTTCTCATTCTTGTGTTTGAAAGTCAAATTTTCTTTTCAGCTCTGGTCTTTTCATCAAGAATGATTGAAAGTCCTCTGTTTCATTGAAAGACCATATTTTCCCCTGAAGTATTATACTCAGTTTTGCTGGGTAGGTGATTCTTGGTTTGAGTCCTAGTTCCTTTGACTTCTGGAATATCCTATTCCACACCCTTCGGTCCCTTAATATAGAAGCTGTGAGATCTTGAGTTATCCTGATTTTATTTCCACAATACTGGAATTGTTTCTTTCTAGCTGCTTGTACGATTTTCTCCTTGACCCGGGAGTTCTGGAATTTGGCCACAATGTTCCTAGGAGTTTCTCTTTTTGGATCTCTTTCAGGTGGTGATTGATGGATTCTTTCAATACTTATTTTGCCCTCTGGTTGTAGAATGTCAGGGCAGTTTTCTTCGATAATTTCATGGAAGATGATATCTAGGCTCTTTTTTTGATCATGACTTTGAGGTAGTGCCATAATTTTTAAATTGTCTCTCCTGGATCTATTTTCCAGGTCAGTTGTTTTTCCCATGAGATATTTCACATTCTCTTCCATTTTTTCATTCTTTTGGCTTTGTTTGGTGATTTCTTGGTTTCTCAGAAAGTCATTAGACTCCATCTGTTCCATTCTAATTTTGAGAGAACTATTTTCTTCAGTGAGCTTTTGAACCTCTTTTTCCATTTGGCTAATTCTGCTTTTGAAAGCATTCTTCTCCTCATTGGCTTTTTGAAGCTCTTTTGCCAATTGAGTGAGCCTATTTTTCAAGGTGTTATTTTCTTCAGCATTTTTTTGGGTCTCCTTTACCAAGGTATTGACCCGTTTTTCCTACTTTTCTCGCATCACTCTCATTTCTCTTCCCAGTTTTTGCTCCACCTGTCTAAATTGCTTTTCAAAATCCTTTTTTAGCTCTTTCAAGGCCTGAGCCCGCCCGACATCCCCCTGAGATGTCTGGGGTACTGAGGCCCCGCCCTCCACATCTTTCCCTGATGGCAAGAATATGTCCTAGTCGTCATCAGATCCGAAAGTCGGGATCATTTGCATCTGTTCGAAAAAACTCTCTATAGTCTGATTTTTCTTCCCTTTTCTAGGCATTTTCCCAGCCAGTTACTTGACTTCTGAGATTCCTGTCCACCCCCGCCTAGATCCGCCCAGCTAGTGCTTGGGGTCTGAGATTCAAATGAGCTTTCCGCGCCACATGGCTGCTAATCAATGTGAGCTTTAGTTCTGGTGCTGGGGTGGGGGCAGGGCCGCCTCCCAGGCTCAGCTCCCTAAGGGGGTTTATGAAGAGACTTTCAGTAATGAAGATCCTGCCTGCTGCTTGGGGTGTCCTGGGCTGCCGCCACAGCTGCTGCCTCTGCCGCCACCCCTGCCCCTGCCTCTGCCGCTTCCTCCTGAGGGGGCCTGAGCCACGGAGACACCCTGCTCCCCTCTTCCAGCCCAGCCATCTCTCTCACTGACCTGTAGCTTCTGTGGGCGGAGGGACTTTCCTGGCCGCCGGAGCTTCCGTCCCTGAAGCCTGCTTGGGTTAGCTTCTCTGGGGCTGCGGCCAGGGCAGCGCTGGGGTGGGGTCCGCTTTCCGGGGCGTGACAGACCCTGGGGATGGCTCTCCAGTGCTCTCTGGAATGGAAATCTCTTCCACTCTGTTTCTGCACACCTTGCAGTGATCCAGAACTTATGGGGATCTCTTTTTGCATTAATTGTATGGGCTGTGGGTTCAGAGCTTGTAAATGTGCGTCTTTCTACTCTGCCATCTTGATTCCACCTCCCCCCCCATTCTGTTTTTTTAAGGTGTTATTTTCTTCAGCGTTTTTGGTGCTTCCTTTACCAAGCTGTTGACTCTTTTTTCACGTTTTTCTCATTTCTTTTCTTATTTCTTTTCTAAAAATTTCTCTGCCCTTCTCATTTGATTTTTGAGCTCTTCCAGGAATTCTTTTTGGGCCAGAGATCAATTCACATTTTTCTGGGGGGGCACTTTTAATGTAGCAGTTTTAACTTTGGTGTCTTCTGAGTTTGTGTTTTGATCTTCACTGTTGTTATGGTAACTTTCTATGATCAGGTTGTTTTTTTGTTTTTGTTTGCTCATTTTTTCCAGTCCATTTCTTTACTTCAACTTTATGTTAAAATTGATCTTTGCTCCTGGCATGGAGGCAGCACTATCTCAAGCTTCAGATTTTTTTGTTTGTTTTTTTTTGCAGCAGTTTTCAGAGCTACTTCTGAGGGTATGTGAGTTTTCAGTTTTTCCAAGGTGGTATGATTTAAGGAGCAGTGTGTTTATTCCTCTCCTGGCCTTTTCTTTGGTCTGTGAGTGACCACAAGCACTCTTTTCCACCTTGGTTTCCCTGCTCCACTATGATCACAAGCTCTGATGTCTAGTGCTCCTCCTCACCCTAGGACTGTGACCCAGGACTTCAAACCTAATCCAAGTCTGGGCAATGCAACAGAGTCCTGCCTCCCGTGTCAGCAAAATGAACCCACAATCTCCTTCTGACCTGTTGTGTCACCCCCGTATAGTGTGAGTTGAGAGCTACAGAAGCTGCCACTGCCAATTCAGTCACCTGCATGGCCTACTGCATTGCCTGTTCTGGACTTTATTCTACTCTCACCCTAATGCAACAAACCTTTCTTGCTGATCTTCTAAATTGTCTTGGGCCAGGAAATTGTTTCACCCCATCCTTTTGTGGGTGCTGCCTCCCCAGACTTTGTTTTTAGATTATTTAAAGTGGTTTGGAGGGCAATTTTGGAGAGTGGAGAGTCCCTGCCTTTTCACTGCCATCCCAACTTTGCTTTCCAGGGATGGAATTTAACTGAGATGGACTGGGTCAGAGAGCTCAAGAGGCATATGGTTGGGAGAGGTACTTCCATGTGTCAGTACCCCCAAAAGTTAGCCGGCTCCAGACCCGCTGAGGTCTTGCTCCTCTTCTCCTTGCAGCCTGAATGCATGAGCCAGAGTGTGGAGACATGTGGACAATGTCCCATCTGCCCTTCTCCTGGGTTAAATGTCCAGAGAAGGAAGAGCTGAGGGGGTCCGTCTAACTGTAGAAGGGGTCTGGTTGTTGTATCCTGCAAGACTATGGAGGAGGTTCCTGGGTGGTCTCCTTGCTGCTGATCCCCTCTCTTCACAGCTGTTGGAGACATCACCTTGAAGTTCAAGTCTGACCACAGTACTGGGGAAGAGCCTGGGCTCCCTGTGCCTCTAGGATGAAAGGCGCAGTCATCTCCTTGGTACAGATGGATGCCTGTCTTCCCAGGCTGCTTCTTCATGACTCTCTACCATCAGCGTGATAGGAGGGACAGATGAGAGAATGGCTCTTTCACTCTTCCAAGGCTAAAAGCCTGCTAGCTTTTGCTCTTAGTAGGACGGTGGGAAGATGCCCCCTTCTCCGGCTCCTGCTCTGGTGCATTCTGACCTTGCATTTCCAAGTAAACTGAGGAGACGGTCTCATGGATCTTGGTTCCTCATACCCCTCCAGTGCTTTGATGGCTGCCAACATCCTGGGAGCATCCCAGGTGCTTTCAGGGCCTGACTGGCACATGGCACAGTTACCTCGAGCCCCTGAGGGAGCCTATCTCATGGCATGGCTGCGGCCCCTGCTTTTAATGAAGCAAGAAAGGAAATTAGTATTTATTAAGCATCTACTATATGCCGGGTCTGGTGCACTTTAAAACTATGATCTCATAGCATCCTGGGGTGGGGGGATGCTATTGTCACCTCCATTTTACAATTGGGAAACTGAGGCAGAGGGTGGTGAGGTGAATTGCGCGGCATTCCCTAGCTGGCATCTGAGGACAGGTTTGCACTCGGGTTCTTATGTCTCCAAGCCCAGCTCTCTGTGCCGCATGGCACCCCACAGTGGCTTCGGGGATGACCTTGCTTCTGCACACGCGTGCACATGTTGCTCGGCCTTCAATGTCCGTGGTGTCTGGAGCTCGCACGGGGCCTGGCCCTGAGCAGGAGCTGAGTAAACACAAGGACTGCACCCTCGGGCTGGTTCTGGCGGGTCGGGAACCCGATGGATCGGAAGAGCAGGAGACTGGGCGCTGACTTGGCTGGAGTTCTGCGGTCCCAGCATGATGATGGTGGCCCAGAACCTCCTCAGAATGAGCTGGGAGAACAATCCCGGCCAAACTCAGTTCTTGGTTTGCTCCCAGCTCAGCCTTTTGCTCTGCAGAGCCCAAGCCTGAACTGCCTCTGGGAGCCACCAGATGGCAGGACTGAGGCACGCCCGCGGAGGTGGCGGTCATCTCTCCCAGTGGTGCCTACTTGGGCACCGGCCAGGCACACCTGTGCTCAGGTGTTGAGGAAGCCCAGAGGGAGGGGTTAGGGACGGGGCGCTGGTGACGGGTCCTCCCTCCTTTCATCAGGATCTTTCTGGACCTCCACCCTGGCCCCAGAACCATTCTCCTTTCCTCTGGTCTGTGGTTAAGGGTGGCCGGTGCCTCCCTGGTCATCCAACAGGATTCTGTGCAGATATCCTGAGGTCGATGGGGGACAATGTTCCTAGGAGGACTTGGGTTGGTACAAGAACAGGAGGACGGCTGGTGGAGAAGCAGCATCTGTTTTGGTGGAAAGCCCCCTGCAAGCTTCTGGCTGAGGGGGAGGGGGCAGCAGCCAGGGCAGAGGACTGCCTTCTTAGGTGTGATAGGCTCTCCCGCTCCAGTCCTTCCTTAGCTTTTGAGATTGAAGCCTCGGAGGAGTTTAGGTTCCCACACTAACAGAGTGGAATTTTCCACCTGGGTTGCAAGGAGGTCGATGTCTCATTAAAGGTGATGACAGAATGTCAGGACTTAAAGTCAGCTCCATGCCAAATGTGGAGACAACTAATTTGTCTATTAAATCACTTAATCTATAACCATTGCGACAGAGGAAAGGGCCCTGACTCCCTGCGGAGGCGGGCAGGACAGGGCAGGGCAGGCGTGTTTGTGAATGACAGATCTGAGGGGCGGGGGCATGAGGAGGCCCAGGCAATAGCCTCCATGTGGGCCACTTCTCCAATCTCGAGCAACAGGGGCCAAGGTCTCCACACTTCCTCTGCTTTGTCCCATGACTGTATGTTGCTCTGTGAAAGGACTGGAGGCACAGAGCTGGGGTGCCCGTTCCCTGCTTTTCTCAGGATCTCTTCCATGCTAAGGGAAAGGTGTTTTGGTCCCTTGTTAAGGACAGAGGTCCTGTGCATCTGGAGGCTCTGACATGAAACCGGTCCTGATCACTTCTGAGAGACTTTCTCTTAGCCCTGTCCATACTATTTGATTTCTGGGGCCAGTACAGAGTGCTCCCTCCCTCCTTCCCTCCCTTCCTTCTTCCCTCCCTCCCTCCCTCCCTCCTTTCTTCCTTCCTTCTCTCCTTCCTTCCTTCCCTCCTTCCTTCCTTCCTTCTTTCCCTCTCTCCTTCCCTCCTTCCTTCCTTCCTTCCTTCCTTCCTTCCTTCCTTCCTTCCTTCCTTCCTTCCTTCCTTCTTTCCTTCTTTCCTTCCTTCCTTCCTTCCTTCCTTCCTTCCTTCCTTCCTTCCTTCCTTCCTTCCTTCCTTCCTTCCTTCCTTCCTTCCTTCCTTCCTTCCTTCTTTCCCTCTCTCCTTCCTTCCTTCCTTCCTTCCTTCCTTCCTTCCTTCCTTCCTTCTTTCCCTCTCTCCTTCCCTCCTTCCTTCCTTCCTTCCTTCCTTCCTTCCTTCCTTCCTTCCTTCCTTCCCTCCTTCCTTCCTTCCTTCCCTCCTTCCTTCCTTCCTTCCCTCCTTCCTTCCTTCCTTCCTTCCTTCCTTCCTTCCTTCCTTCCTTCCTTCTTTCCTTCCTTCCTTCCTTCCTTCCTTCCTTCCTTCCTTCCTTCCTTCCTCTCCCTATGTCTTTCCTTCCTTCTTCCTCTTTTCCATTTTGTGCATTTTCATAGATAGTGTGGGAGTGGGGATGGGGAGAGCAGAGGACCTGGGGTCAGTAGACACCTCGGTTTGAATACCGTGTCAGGTACTTATTAAGTGTCTGAATAAGTATTGTCATCATAGCTAGCGTCATAGTCTATCACTCACCTTGGGTTGGCCAGATGAGGTAATGGATGGAAAGCGCTTTGTAGAGAAGCGTCAGGTGTCATTATTATTATTCTGGTGGCGGTTTGTTGTTCCTTGTTCTCTAAGACCCGAGCCCTCCCTCCCCGGATCCCTGGTTTGGTCAGCATAGTATCTCTTCATTGTTGGCCGGCACGAGTCAGACTAGCAGAATCACAGATTGTATGTGGTGGGAGGGATGAAGGGAGGCTGTCGTCCAATGTGATAGAATGAGAATCCTTGGATAGCCTAGTCCATACCCGATCATCTTGCCCTCCCTGAGACTGGTGGAGGCAGCGCGCCACACCTTCTGAAGCAGCCCCCTCCATGTTTGGGCAGCTTTCATGGGTAGGGAGGTTTTCTTGCCACCAGGTCTAAGTGTGCGTTTTTATAACATCCCCACTTTGTTCCTGGTTCTGTTCTTATCCAAGCAGTCCCTTTCTCTTAAGACAATCTTTTGAAATCTGGGAACTCAGCTCTCACGTCTTGGATTCTCTTCTCCAGGCTTCATCATTCCTTTACCCTGCCCCTGAGGATAGAGTTTTATGTTACGTTACTTTTCCAATTATATGTAAAGACAGTTTCCAACATTCAACATTACAAGACTTTTGTAAGATTTTGAGTTCCAAATTTTTCTTCCTTCCCCTTCCCAAGACAAGTAGCAATTAGATATAGGTTATATACGTACAATCTTGTAAGCGCATCTCCACGTTAGTCATGTTGTGAAGGAAGAATCTGAACAAGAGGGAAAAATCACGAGAAAGAAAACAAGTAAAAAGAGTGCCTGGTCTGCTCCACTCTGCATCCTCCATAGTTCTTTCTCTGGATGTGGATAGCATTGTCCATTGTGAGCCTTTTGGAGTTGTCTTAGATCCTTGCATTGCTGAGAAGAGTCAGGTCTGTCTTAGCTGGCCCTCACAAATGGTGGCTGTTACTGTGTATAATGTTCACCCAGTTCTGCTCATTTCACTCAGCATCAGTTCATGTAAGTATTTCTGAAATCTGCCATCATTTCTTATGGAACAGCAGTATTCCATTACACTCATGTGCCACAACTTGTTCAGCCATTCGCCTACTGATGAGCAGCCCCTCAATTTCCAATTCTTTACCAGTATGAAAAGAGCTGCTATAAATATTTTTGTCCATGTGGGTCCTTTTCCTATTTTTGTGGTCTCTTTGGGATACAGATCTATCTCAGTGGTATTACTGGGTCAAACGGCATGCACAGTTTGATAGCCCTTTGGGTACAGTTTCAAATTGCTCTCCAGAATGGTTGGATCAGTTCACAACTCCAGCAACAATGAAATTAGTATTCAATTTTCCCACATCTTATCATTTTCCTTTTCTGTCATATTGACCAATCTGATAAGTGTGAGGTGGTGCCTCAGAGTTGTTTTAATTTGCATTTTTCTAATAAGTAGTGATTTACAGCATTTTTTTTATATCACTATAGATAGCTTTAATTTCTTCATCTGAAAACTGCCTGTTCATATCCTTTGAACATTTATTAATTGGAGAATGACTTGCATTTTTATAAATTTGACTCAGTTCTCTACATATTTGAGAAATGAAGTCTTTATCAGAGATACTAGTTGTAAAAATTGTTTTTATAGCTTTCTGATTTCCTTCTAATCTTGGGTGCATTGGCTTTGTTTGTGTAAAACTTTTTAAAATTTAATGTATTATCCATTAATTAATAAAATGATCCATTTTGCATTTTATAATGCTTTCTAGTTCTTGTTTGGCATAAATTCCTCCCTTCTCCATAGATCTGACAGGTAAATCATTCCTTGATCTCTTTATTTCCTTATCTAAATCTTAGTATAGGGTGTGAGAGGTTGGTCTATGCCTAGTTTCTGCCATACTCTTTTCCAGTTTTCCCAGTAGCTTTCCTTAAATAGTGAGTTCTTATCCCAGACACTGGAGGCTTTGAGTTTATCAAACAGTAGATTATTACAATCATTTACTACTGTGTCTTGTGTACCTAGCCTATGCCACTGATCCACTTCTCTATTTCTTAGCCAGTACCAAATAACTTTGACCATTGTCCCTTTATGATGTAATTTTAAATACAATTAAACCACCTTCCTTTGCATTTTCCCTTCTAATTTCCTTGATATTCCTGACCATTAGTTCTTCCTTATGAAATCTGTCATTTTTTCTAGCTCTCTATAAGATAATTTTTAGTAGTTTGATTTGTATGGCCCTGAATAAATAAGTTAATTTAGGTAAAATTGTCATTTTTATCATATTCTCTCGGTCCATCCATGAGCCACTGATGTTTTTCCATTTGTTTAGATCTGACTTTATTTGTGTGAAAAAATGTTTTGTAATTGGGTTCATATAGTTCCTGTGTTTGTCTTAACAGACAGACTCCCAAATATTTTATATTGTCTACAGTTATTTTAAATGGTATTTCTCTTTCTATCTTGCTGCTGGGCTTTGTTGTTAATGTATAGAAATGCTGATGTGGGCTTATTTTGTATCCTTTAATACAGAAGCTGCAAATTACTGTATAATTCTGATTCTGGCTCCTTGATATTTGAATTATTTATTTCTGACAGCTTTCAGTATTTTCTCCTTGACTTAATAATTCTGGAATTTGGCCATGATATTTCTTGAAGTTTTAATTTTATGATCTCTTTCAGGAGGTGATCAGTAGATTTTTTTTCAATGGCTATTTTATCGTTTGGTTCTAGGATAATTAAAAAAATTTTTTTTTCTTGATAATGTTTTGAAAGATGCTTTCCAAGCTCCATTTTTTTGATTATGACTTTTTGGTGGTCCAATAATTCTTAATTATCTCTCCTGGATCTATTTTCTAGGTCAGGTGTTTTTCCAATGATGTATTTTCCATTTTCTTCTATCTTTTCATTCTTTTGATTTTGTTTGACTGATTTTTGATGTCTCACAGAGTCATTAGCTTCCACTTACCCAATTTTAATATTTTAATTTGAAGGAATTATTTTCTTCAGGGAGTGGAGCCAAGATAGTGGAATGAAAGCAGGGACTTGCTCAAGCTCTTCCCCTAAGCCCAGCCAAATACCTATGAAAATGACTCTAAACAAATTCTGGAGCTGCAGAACCCTTGGAATGATGGAGTGAAGCAAATCTCCAGCCCAAGACAACCTGGAAGGTAGGCAGGAAGTGTCTATCATGCTGCATTGGGAGCAGAGCACAGTCCAGAGTGGGCCCCAGATGGGACCTGAGCAGGACTTGGGGGGACTGAATCTCTGTGGGACCTGTGTGAGAGAGTAGAGTGGTTCGACCCCAGCCTCAGGGCAGCAGAGGGGCTGGAGGAGCCTTCAGCGCTGCAGCATCAGTAGGGTCAGTGGCAGTGGCTGTTTCTGGAGCTCTAGGCCCACATATTGTGGGGAGATCAAACAGCTGACAGTACACCCCCTCATCCCTACTGGAAGCAGAGACCTTGACAAAAACCTCAAAAGTCAAGTAAATAGCTTGGAAAATGAGCAAAAACCGGAAAAAGAATCAGACTATTGAATCTTACTTTGGTGACAAGGAAGACCAAAATATACAAATAGAAGAAGACAATGAAGTCAAAGCTCCTCCATCCAAAGTCTCTAAGAAAAAATGAATTGGTCTCAGGCCATGGAAGAGCTCAAAAAGGATTTTGAAAATCAAGTAAGAGAAGTAGAGGAAAAATTGGGAAAGAAATGAGCGTGATGCAGGAAAATCACAAAAAGAGTTAACTGCTTCCTAGAGGGAACCCCAAAAATGCTAAAGAATTTTTTCTTCAGTTAGTGTTTGTACCTTCTTTTCCATTTAGCCAATTCTATTGTTTAAAGTTGTTCTCTTCAAGTTTTTGTTCTTTCTTTTCCAAGCTGTTGACTCTTTGTTTTCATACTTCTCCTGCCTAACTCTCATTCCCTTCCCCATATTTTTTCCACTTCTTACGTGATGTGTAGAATCCCTTTGCAGTTCTTCCACAAGGACTTTTTGGGTGGATTCCCCTTGGAAGCTTCACATGGAGATATTCTGACACTCTTACCCTCTTCTGAGTTTGCATTTTGATCTTCCCTATCACCATAGTTTCTTTCTATGGCAAGGGTTCACTTTTTTGCTCATTTTCAAAGTTGAGCTCTGCTTCTGGGGCACAGGGACTCTATCTCAAGCATTGTGTGCTGGGGCTAAGCTTTTCTGAGTCAAGGCCTCAGGGGCTAGTGGCTTGTCTATTGCACTGGGGTGGCTCTAGTTTAGGTTACCCTGTTGTGCCTGTGTTCCAGGGCTGGCAATTTCTCTTCTGTGCTGCAGCTGGTGGCCTCACAGCTGGCTTTCTATGCCAGTGCCTGCTGTGTCAGAACAATGGGGCCTTGGTTGCTGATCTGTGCTGGGGCTAAGAGCCTCCCACTGGCTTGCCTGGACACCATCTGCACTGTGCTATGCTCCACTTTTACCCAAGTGAGACAGACTTTTCCTGAAGTCCTTCTAAGTTATCTTAATTTTGAATATTGTTTCCTTCCATCTTTTTGTGGATTCTGTTGCTGTAGAATCCATTTAGAGACTTGATTTAATGTTATTTCCAAGGGAAATTGGGGAGAACTCAAACGACTTCCTGGCTTGTCTCCTCCATCTTGACTCCACCTCCCCAAGTTGACAGATACGTCAAATTGACAATTATGTGGACCAATAACAAGATAGGAGGTGGAAAGGAATCTGAATGGCTCATAGAGAATTGCAGTTCTCTTAATGACCCCCGCATTTATCCCTGAACAGAGGTCAACAATCTGCCAGTGACATCGCTTGGTTGTGAGTCATGGAAAATAGTCATTTTCAAAGACTCAAAATTACTCACAAGGTCATTGTGGAGGCCCAAGGGATGTGTGTGTGAGTGAAACACAATGTGAATGAAGAATTGTTCAGGAGAAGTGGAACAAAGACAGTCATGGGAGAGATGGATGACCATGAAAAGGGGTAGCCTGAGTGAATGTAAATGCAGTAAGAAGAAGGGGAAATGATAGACAGTTTCTGTGTGCCACTGACATGTCTAGAAGGCTGGGGAAAGATTCCTGCCCCTACTCAGTATAGTAGGTGGGTCCCTCATGGAATATTAGTAGGAGTACACACACACAAGAGCTGCGTGTCATGGGAGCATGGTTAGGTTGAATTCTGCATTATTTGGGAGAGTGTCTGTCCATTTAGATGAGGTCATTCATTATTGACATACCAAAAGGTAGTCCAGGGAATTCAGTTGACTCCTCCTGGCTCCATTATGGTAGAGTAGTGACAAACTATAGACTAAAGGGCCTAATTTCAATTTCTAGGAGATTTAAAGACCACATTATAAAAGGAATGGTTCTTGATCATTTGGAAAGGGAAAGCAGCAATCTCTGAGAACAAACATGAATTCATTCAAATGGACCTTGGAAGATTGTTCTAGCTGGGGAGCACAGACCTTGATCCAAACAATGGTACAACTCTATCAAGGAAGGTCATCCTCTCCAACTGAGTGTGCAGCTTTGGTTCTGACTACCCCCTGCCCAAATCTGCCTTCCCTCCTGTCACCTCACCCCCTTCTCTTATCCCCTTCCCCACATACTTTGCTGTAGGGTAAGACAGATTTGAATCCCCAACTGCATGTGTATGCTATTCTTTCTCTGAGTCAATTCTGATGAGAATAAGGTTCACTCACACCCCTCACCTCACCTCTCTTCCTCTCCATTGTAATAACTCTTTCTTGCCTCTTTTTTGTGACATAATTTATCCCATTCTACCACCCCCTTTCTCTTTCTTCTAGTACATTCCTCTCTCTCACCCCTTAGTTTTATTTTCTTAGCTATTATCCCATCATATTCAATGCACACCTGTGTCCTCTGTCTATATATACTAACTACCCTAACAATGAGAAAGGTTTTGTGAATTACAAATATCATCTTCTCATATAGGGATATAGACAGTTTAACCTTATTAAGTCCCTTATGATTTCCCTTTCATGCTGACCTTTTTATTCTTCTCCTGAATTTTGTCAAATTTTTTATTCAGCTCTGGCCTTTTCACCAAGAATACTTTAAAGTCCTCTATCCCATTGAATGTCCATTTTCCCCTGAAGGATTATACTCTATTTTTTTGGGTAGGTGAGTCCTGATTGTAATCCTCACTCCTTTGCCCTCTCGTATATTGTATTCCAAGCCCTCCAATCCTTTCAGGTAGAAGCACTAAATCATGTGTTATCCTGACTGTGGCTCCACAATGCTTGAATTATTTCTTTCTGGTTGATTGTGATATTTTCTCCTTGGCCTGAAACCCTGGCATTTGGCTATAATATTCCTGGGAGTTTTTATTTTGGGATCTCTTTCAGGAGGTGATCACTGGATTCTTTCAGTTTCTATTTTACCTTCTGTTTCCAGACTATTGGGGCAGTTTTCCTTGATAATTTCTTGAAAAATGGCATCTAGACTCCTTTTTTTGATTATGGCTTTCAGGTTGTCCAATAATTTTTTAAATTATTTCAGTTCTTTTTCCAAAGAGATATTTCACATTTTCTTCTATTTTTTCATTCTATTGGTTTTATTTCATTGTTTCTTGATTTCTCATGAAGTCATTAGCTTCCATTTGCTTCATTTTAATTTTTAAGGAATTATTTTCTTCAGTGAGTGTAGGGAACCATAGAGGTCCACAATGGTTTCAGGAGCACATGATGGCCTGATAAGCCCACTCGATTGTGCAAATGGAGCAAAGGTTGTTGGTTCAGCCCTCCAGAACCCTACATCGTAGCCCCAAGGTCTCTCAGTCTTGAGTAAACATTCTGGTACTTATTAAGACATTCCAAGGCAGTCATGGGGACTTGTATCTGTGCCTTAAGGAGGAGTGGTAAAAGTAAATGTATCACTAGCTTGCCGCGAGTATGGAACTTATGGCTGAACAGTATATAAGGCTTGTACTTGCTAATAATAAATGGAGCTTGCTACATCCCTGTCTCCTGCCTCATCACTGTGTGCCTGAGATTTGAGACATCCCTCTGGTCAGTGGTCTCTTCACTGAGCCAGCCATTACCCCAACAAGTGAGCTTTTGGACTTCCTTTTCCATTTTGCCAGTTCAGCCTTTTAAGGCATTCTTCTCCTCACTGGCTTTTCATATCTCTTTTACCACTCTGTTTTTTAAGATGTTATTTCCTTTAGTCTTTTTGTGCCTCCTTTGTTGACTCATTTTTTCATGATTTTCTTGCATCACCCTCAGTTCTCTTTCCAATTTTTCCTCTACCTCTTTTACTTTATTTTGAAAATCCTTTTTGAGCTCTTCCATGGCCTGAGACCAAATCATCCTTGTCTGGAGATGTTGGTTGTAGGGCCTTTGGCTTTATTGTCTTCTTATTAGTGTGTGTTTCAATCTTCCTTGTTACCATAGTAACTTTAAATATTCATGATATATTATATGTAATATTATAAATAAATACATTTTCCATTGCTTGTTAATTTTCCCATGCTATTAGCTGACTTTTATCTCTTTGTTAAAGTAGTGCTCTGCTTCCAGGATGGAGGGTGTACTGTCCCAAGTTTCAGGGGTTTTGTGCAGCTGTTTTCAGAGATATTTCTAAGGACTTGTCAGTTTTTAGTTCTTATAAGGTTGTATGATCTAAGGAGAGGTGTTTACTACTCTCCTGGCCTATGATCTGGTCTGTGAACAACCACAAGCCCTCTTTTCTGCCCTGGAACTGTGAGGAAGGACCTCCCCCCCCAATGCCACAAACTCTGCTGTGCTAGAGCTCCTCCTTGCCCTGGAACTGCCACCCAAGACTGCAACCTGGATCTGAGTATAGGCAAAGCAACAGAGTCCTGCCTCAGTGCTAGCCAAAAAACCTTTATAATCTCCCTCTGACTAGTTGTTTGACCCCCTTGACCATCTGTTGGCTAAGAGCACCAGAAACAGCCACTGCCACTGCTGATTCAGTGCTCCCAAAGCCTAGTCCACGTTTTCTGGGGACCAGTCAGTGGAGATGTGGCCTGCACTGGGCTGTGTTTCTCTCTCACCCTAGTGAGATGTTTCCTGTTGATCTTCCAAATTGTGTTGGGCTGGAAATTTGTTTCTGTATTTTCGTGGTTTCTACTGCTCTAGAATTTCTTTAGAGTCATCTTTTCAAGGTATTTAGAGGGGCTTGAGGGAGAGTTTAGATGAATTTCTGTCTTTACTCTGCCATCTTGATTCTGCCTCCTGAGTGTACAGCTTTGGGAGGGATTCACACAGAGTGGTGAGGAAGGAAAGGGGCACCCACTTAGCCAGGCAGATTTGCCAAATCAGCCATGGTGGTCAGTGGGGTGACAGATGTTGCATCCAGATGACCTTCACATCCATGGATTCATTCAAAACCCTCCATCATTAGAGGAATGAGAATCTCCATGACCATCTAATCTAATACATACTTGAACTTGTGTGTGTGCGTGAGTGTGTGTGTGTGTGTGTGTGTGTGTGTGTGTGTGGTAAACCCAGCACCTCTTGTGGCTCTATGTAGCTTTGTTTAGTTGAGAAGTTTTTCCTTATGTCAGATCTAGATTTTCTCCTTTTCACCATCCACTTATTGTTCCCAATCCTGCCTTCTGAAGCCAAGGAATGCAAGTGTAGGGTCTCTTCCCTGGGGCATTCCCCTTCACTCCCCTTGGATCCAATATTGAACAAATGAGATAACACTTGTAAAGAACTTTGGAACCCCAGAGAGCTCTGTAAGTGCTAATGTTTACCATGATCAACACCACCACCATCATCATCGTCAACACTATTATTATTATCCTTCCCCTTCTTAAGCCTTCTCTTTTCCAGGTTAAATATTTCCAGTTCCTTCTATTCATCCTCCTGTGGCATGACTTCAATGCCTTCAATGACCTGGATGTCCTCCTCTGGACATTTTCCATCTCATCAAAGTCCTCCCTGATGTGCAGCTTCAGGACTGAACTCATTGCTACAGATGGGGTCTGACCAGAGAACACAAAAGGACTATTGATTCCTGATACTTGGAAGTGATGTCCCACAAGGGGACTCAATTTCCTATTTGCTTCCTCCCAGCACATTGCTGACTCACACTGAACTGTGCCACCATGGAAACCTTCAGATCATTTCTTGGTAAACTGCTATCTGGCCCTGTGTCCTTGAACCTATACTTGGAGGCTTGATATTTATCTCTATTAAGTTTCATTGGATTGGATTAGATTGACTTCAGCTCATAGACCCCCTTTGGGATGCTGATTGTCATCCATGATGACCCTCCCCACTTCATCTCATCTGCCACATTGAGGTACTTGCCACCTAAGCCTTTATACAAGTCACTAGTAACCTTGTTAAACATACCAGACTCCTGGGATGCTTTAAGACCTCTTTTCAAGTTGACATAAGAACCATTAATGACCATTCTTTGGGCTTGGCAATTTGACCTGTTCCAAATCCATCTCATCATACTTTCTTCTACCTCACAACTCTCTGCAAGAGTAGAATGACAAAGCACTCCCATGTTCTTTTAAAAACAGGATCACTTTCTTTGTCATAAGGGAAGGAGAGAGAGAGAGGAAAGGAGAATGAAACAAAATATGTTAAAAAACCAAGGTTATGGGGTGGAGCCAAGATAGTGGAGTAGAAAGACTCATGTATGCTAGCTCCGAACCCACAGCCCATATATTTCTTACAAGAAGAACTCCCCACAAATTCTGGATCACTACAAGGCACGCAGAAACACAGTGGAAGGGATTTCTGTTCCAGAGAGCCCTGGAGAGCCATCCCCAGGCTCCATTGTGCCCCGGAAAGTGGAGCCCACCCCAGTGCTGCCCTGGCCATGCGGCCGAGAGGAGCAGATCTGAGCAGGCTTCAGGGATGGAACCTCTGGTGGCCAGGAAGGTCCCTCTTTCCATAGACACTACAGGTCAGTGAGAGAGACTTCTGGGCTGGCCAAGAGGGGAGCGGGATGTCTCTGTGACTCGGAGCCCCTCGGGAGGAAGTGGCGGAGGGAGTGGCAGGGGCAGAGGCAGAGGCAGCAGCGGCAGCAGCCTGGGACTCCCTGAGCAGCAGGCAGAAGCTCAGGTCTCTGCATAAACCCCATGAGGGAACTGAGCCTAGGAGATGGCCCTGCCCCCACCCGCTCTGTTACTGAAGGTCTCTGCATAAAGCCCCTGAGGGAACTGAGCCTGGGAGGAGGCCCTGCCCCCACCCAAGCACCAGAACTTAAGCTCACATTGAATAGCAGCCGCTCCTGCTGTGGAAAGCCCATTTGAATCTAGACTCCAAGCACTAGCTGGGCGATTCTAGGCGGGGGTGCAGAGGAATCTCAGAAGTCAAGTAACTGGCTGGGAAAATGCCCAGAAAAAGGAAGCAAAATAAGACCATAGAGAGCTATTTTGATGGGGTGCAGATGTTCCCGCCTTTCAATTCTGATGACGAGGAAATATTCTTACCATCAGGGAAAGACATGGAGGGCGGGGTCCTCTGTATCCCAGACACCCTAGGTGGATGTCCGGTGGACTCAGGCCATGGAAGAACTCAAAAAGGATTTTGAAAAGCAAGTTAGACAGGTGGAGGAAAAACTGGGAAGAGAAATGAGAGAGATGCAAGAAAAGCATGAAAAACATGTCAACACCTTGGTAAAGAAGACCAAAAAAAATGCTGAAGAAAATAACACCTTGAAAAATAGGCTCACTCAATTGGCAAAAGAGGTTCAAAAAGCCAATGAGGAGAAGAATGCTTTAAAAAGCAGAATTAGCCAAATGGAAAAAGAGGTTCAAAAGCTCACTGAAGAAAATAGTTCTCTCAAGATTAGAATGGAACAGATGGAGTCTAATGACTTTCTGAGAGAGATTTCTCTCCCTAGGCCCCCAAATCTTTGGGCAAAGCTGCTCCAGACAATAAGTACCTTCAGATTGTATTCTATTTCCTCCCTAGTCACCAAGGAAAACATTTGTCAGGAGTCTGACCTCAAATCAGAAAGTCTGTGTAGCTTTCTTCTTAATTTCTAGTGATTAAAGGGATCCCAGCCAGCTTCTACTCATGCCATCTTACAGCCAATTGCCAAGAGTAATTGGGGGAAGGCAAGTTTCCCAACTCCCACACAAATGAGTGGGAGGACTCAAAAGGCTAGAAACCAAATTCGGCCTGTAAGCCAAGGTCATTGACTTACTCTTGTGTAGGAGTAAGCCCACAGGTGGGCTTTTATATGTGTTTGTGCCTAGCAGACTTTTCTAGACTTCCGACCCACCTTACACAGGACTGGAAAAGGTTTACCCCACATTACAGACCCTTCTTAGTGGTGGGTCCATCCTGGTCCCCTTGTCTTCCCTGGGCCTTAGTCCTCTTTCCTGGCTAGGGGTTTGGAGCTATGACTGTAGCTGATGAGGATCCCACTTTTAGGTGGGAACTGGGATTTTTTCCATGTTCTCTGCTCAGGATCTAAACTTGTTGGAGAAAGAATGGGTGGAAAGCTGGCCTTTTTGGGGGAGGGCATGTTTTGGATAGAATGTGGAGCTGACATCTATGAAGTCTAAGGGTAGGGACAAAGGGTTGAGGGTGCACCTTGAATTTCACTGAAAGCAAAGGTAATGGGGTCATCAAGGACAGATCACTGACATGCTAAATTTTTCCATTGTTGAGAAAACAAGTTGAATACAATTCCTAAGGTTTCTGTTACAGAAGTGCTTTCTCTCTTTTCCTTCCTTTCATTAAAGTACAGAGAAAGAATTCAGACTTCTTGGCTCCAGGTAGCCAAGCAGATGGCCACTACTCCAAGAAGAGACCCTTGAAGAGGACTGAGGGGAAGGATGACACCCCCAGGGTTGCCCCACAGAGGGAGGATGGAAGGCAGCATAATCCAGGCTCCAGGACTTTGCCGAGACAGGTAGAGACAGTTGGAGTGACGTTCACATGAATGAAACACTTGGGTCAAGTGTTTCTAAGGTTGAGAGAGATTTGCTGCCTCGATGAGTCCATCCTTGGTGAAAGGTAAGGGAAGGAGAAGGTGGCTGTAGTATGGGGCTTATGTCATCATCACTCAGGGAATTTCCAAGCCAACAGGACCTCTAAGAGGAGAGTTCATCGGGCACCTTCACTTTTCAGAGGAGGAAACTGAGGCCCAGAGAGTACATGGCTTGCTCAGGGCCACAGATCAGGCATGCAACAGAGGCCATGTTACAAGCCAGCTCTCAGACCTATGTGCTTGCCATGGTGATCCTATCCTCTCCTGCCACCTGAGCATCACCAGGTCCCTGAAATCCTCTCTCCTTCCTACAAAGGAGACTCATAGAGAAGCAAAGACTGTCCCTCTAGTTTCTGTCATTATTTTGCTCCTAAAAGATCTCAATTCATGTTAACTGGACTTGTCTGAGTGGTTATAGGTGTAAACTAGCTCTTGTTTTTGAGAATTCCAGGCAGAAGGAGGAATATGAAGTCAACAGTCAGGGGGAACCTGCATGAACACTGTGCCATCAGAGAGTCCCTTAGGAGCCTGGCAGTTGATAAGGGACATAATCCATGGTTCCAAATACTTAGGTATTCGACAGGGGGCTTTCCCATTGGTGAGTGAAAAGAGCACGTTTAACCTTAAGTCTGATGTAATGTAGCTACTTCTCTGGGCCTGAAATCTAGCCTAGATTCGAGTCATGGACAGCCAGTTAACTGCCATTGGAGGAGACCTTAGGGAGGGCCTAATAGTGATCCTGAGTATCATTGTTTATCTGTCAAGGGGGATGAAAGACAGGCATGGTAACACCAGCCCTTAGAGGACTGAAAAAAATAATTTTTAGACATTATGGAGAGATAGTCATTAGAGGCAGTTAGGTGGTGCCATAGTGGATAGAACCCTGGACCTGGAGACAGGAAGACCTGAATTCAAATCTGGCTGCAGATACTACTAGTTGTTGGTTCCTGGGCAAAGCATGTAACCTCTGTTTGCCTCAGTTTCTTCAACTGTAAAATGGGGGGCTAATAGTGGCATCTATTATTCAGATGGTTGTGAGGATAGAATGAGATAATATTTGTAGAGTGCTTTGCAAACTTTAAAGCCCTACATACATGCTAGGTGGAAATAGTAGTAGTAGTAGTAGTAGTAGTAGTAGTAGTAGTAGTAGTAGTAGTAGTAGTAGTAGTGGTAGTCAACTACAAGTACCTCAACACAGTCCAGTCATCTAGGTGTTGACTGCGCACCTAGGTGTATGTTCAACAGATATTCTGATCTCCATTTTGCTGAGGAGGAAATGGAGTCCTAGAGAGGCCATCAAGCCTCAGAGGAGGGGTCTGAGCCCTGGCCTGAGCCCCCTCTAGGGGCCATTGGTCCCATAATTACCCTCACCAAGGCTGGGCTGCTAATGCATAATAGCTTTGCTTGTCCCCTCAGCCTTTCATGCTTCCTGTGGGTCCAGTGTGTACAAGTGGAAAATCCAGGCTGCTTGAAAGTAAAAGGCTGTGCTGGAGCGTCTCCTCCCCTGGTTAGCCTCCATTTCTTGTGTTTACAATGAGACTCATGGGAAATCATTCAGAATCTCTCTCATCCTCTTGCTTTTGAAAATCAGAATGGCCAAATTCATTTGCTTTCTTCTGTGGCCATAGGGAAGAACTCATGAAGGACTTTGAGACCCTTCATGAGAAAGCCCAAAGTGTCCTCTGTGCGTTTCTGTGACAGGTGAGTCAGAGGCTTACCTGGTTCTTAATTAGCCGAATTCCTGCCTCCCTTGGCCATCTCCCTCTCCCCAAGGACTTTGGCTAGCCAGCCCTGCCTTCCTCCACCTTCAGATATTCAGTCACATGGGACTTTTCCTCTTGGGGCTCTGCCATGGCAGCGTTTTGTTCCATTTAGTAGTAGACTCTAATGGGTAAAAAATGCCATTTGGAGAATGATAATGGCTGACATTTCTGTACCACTTAGAGGCCTGAAAACCACTTTGCCTACATTTATCTCATTTAATTCCTTTACAAACCTGTAAAGAAGCTACTCTAATGGGATTCATATTTTGCAGATGAGAGGACTGAGCAAACTTCACTGACTAGTCATCCAGTGAGTGCTGGAGGTCGCCTTTAACTCAGGTGTCTTCTTTCCACACCACACTGGGAAGAGATGTCAGGTTGTAGGTGAGATGAGGGCCTAAAGGGCTCATCCTTCAGGCAGAAGGAAGAGTGGAAATGTGCTGCCAGGCATCTCCCACACAGGAGGGAGGGGAATCATCACCTGGGCTCTGGAGAGTGTATGCTACCAAGGGATGCTGCTCCCAGAACCCCTTGGGTCCATCCTGGAGTGCTGTGTGACCAGAGTTCTACACATGAAGAACTCTGCCCCTGTTACATTTAGCTTGCTTTTTAAAAGGTCTATGTTAGATTCAGCGTCTTAGTCCCAAATCTGACTTTATTTGTATTTCCCCTGAACCTCCTGTTCTCTTCTGCGCATTAAAAATGTTTTATTGACATTTTCTCTCCTCTCTTCCCCCTCCTCTCCTCTCTTCTTCCATTGGCATATCCTAGTTTTCCCTTCCCCACCCATTCCTCTCATCCCCTAAAGTTAGGATAGTCAAACAAATCTGCATGTTGGCCATGTCTGAAAAAGTGTGCCTCATGCAGCTCTGACTTCTCTGCCAAGGGATGGGGTGTGTGCTCTAATTCCCATTCTCTTGAGTTGGGGTTGGTCATTACATTGATCAGGGTTTTTTAGTCTTTCAAAGTTGCTTTTCTTTATTTTTTTTTTGTTCTTTTTAGAGGTAGAAAGTCAAGGCAATTGATGTTAAGGGACTTGCCCAAGGTCACACGGCTAGTAAGGGTCAAGTGTTTGAGGCTTGAACTTGAACTCAGGTCTCTCTGACTCCATTGTGCCACCTAGCTGCCCCTCAAAGTTGTTCTTCTTTGTAATGTTGTTATTGTATCAGTTGTTCAGATTTTGCTCACTTCAGTTCATACCAGTCTTCCATTATTAATCATTCCAGAAACATTTACTAAGCGCTTAGTGTATACTAGGCCATGTACTAAGTGCTGAGGATACAAGTGCCCTGGAATGTCATAGGGAATTACCCAAGGAGGGCTCAGGCATTAAAGGATTTTCTACTGGGGAGATGAATGAAGACTCCAAGTCTCACCCAACACCTTTGGGTCTAGGCTACTTTTCCCACTGTGGTCTTCTATATTTTTGTGTTTCCCTGAATCTGTAAAAATCATTTTTTCTAGTTATTTTTAATTGCTTGACCAATTCAGTGATCTATTCTTTCTTTTGTTGATGAAAATATTTAGTGGCACCAAATTTTCCCTAAGGAATGTTTTAGCTGCATCCCCAAGTTCTGTTATGTAGTATCTTTGTTGCTATTTTCTTTGAGGAGATTTTAATTTCCTTGATTTGTTCTTTGACTTGCCCCAAAGGACAAGCCACAGAAATAACTTTAGAGTGAAATGATTTAGTGTCCATTCAAGTGGGAATGAAGACTTCTTGGAAGACTTTCGATTGATTATAATGTTATTTTTTAAAGTATTTCTGGTTTTGGCATTTACTTACAAAGACTTTGTGTTTCACAGGGTCCTTTTTGTAAAGCTATTGTGCACATCCAAGAGATGTAGATATTCCTTCCCATTCCTATTTAGTAATTGCCAGAGGTCTATCATCTAACTTTTCTAAAGTTGTTTTAGGTGCTTAGTTTCTTTCTTGTTCACATTTTTTTTTTGTTAAATTTGTCTGAATCTAGAGGAGTACACTGGCACCCTCAACTGTTACAGCTTTGTTATTTTTCCCTGTAATTAAATTAATTTTTCCTTTAAGTATTTAGAGTACACGTATAATAATTGCCTCATTGCTTATGATGTCTTTAAGCACAATGTACGTTTCCTGTTTGTCTCTTTAACTGTAACTGTCTGTTTTTACTTTTGCCTTGTCTGAGGTCATGGTTGCTAGTTTCACGTTTTAAAGTCTCATTTTAAGCATAATAAATTTCACATCCTTATTTTAACTGTGTGGGTCTTTATCTTCCAAATGTCTTTCTTGTGAACATGTTGGGTTCTGCTTTTAAATTTATTCTACTATCCTCTTCTGTTTTATGTGTGAGTTCATCCCATTTACTTTCATATTAGGAGAGTCAGTTTTGCATTCCTCTGTCATATACTCTTAAGCATTTATTCTCTTTGCTCCCTGCCCACCCTTTGTAAAGAAGAAGGTGGTAAATGAGATCCAGACTAGTGACCTTTAATTGAAGATCTACTCTTGCTTCACTGCCCCTTTATTGATTCTTGAATTTTCATTTTCCCTTTAAGTCCCCCATTTTGATTCACCCTCTGATGGTGATGCTCATTTTCCTTGTGATCTACCCTTTTTCTCAAACCATTCATTCCCCTTTCCCTCTCCATATCTGTTTCTTTAGTGAGGTGTGTGTGTGTGTGTGTGTGTGTGAGAGAGAGAGAGAGAGAGAGAGAGAGAGAGAGAGAGAGAGAGAGAGAGAGAGAGAGAGAGAGAGAGAAGAAAGAGAAGGAGAGGAGAGAGAGAGAGAAAGGGAAAGAGAGAGGCAGACAGACAGCTTTTAGCTTTTGCCTTGTAGAATATCACATTCCAGGATTTTCCTCTCCTTTAGAATCAAATACCTACTGCCAGGAGAAGGAGATGGCAAATCATCCCCGTGTTTTTGCCAAGAAAACTCTCAATGAGGTCCCAGTAATGGGCCATGACTGAACAACAGCCCATGCCATAGACCAGGCCTTCCACAATCCTGACGGGTTCCTAGGTGCATGCAGAATCTTTTCTTTCACTTGTAAGTTCTGGATCTTAGCCATGGCATTCTTGAGACTTTGCATTTTACAATGTGAGTGCCAGGTATTTCTGCTTGTTGCCTATCAGTTTTAAGAGATCTGGGCAGCTTTAATTTATGATTCCTTGAAATATGACGTTTGTGCAAGCAGATACTGTACCTCTCTCCACCCTCTTGCCTCATTTAGGCTGCATATTATATGTCCTAAAATATTGGGACGTTATTGTGGCATAAAGTCCTCGGTCCCATCTGGATGAGAAAATCCTATTTTCTCTGAAACTATCAATTCTAAAACAAGGCCCTACAATGAACTCTTTTTATATTCTTTCTGTAAACAGCTTCTAACCTACCCTGAGAACCCCACCCGACTGATGGGCTCAGGAAAGACTCCATGAAGTAGAGTGATTGTCAGAGCAAGAGAAGGAAGAAGACTTCACTTACTTCACTGAATGTAAACAGAGCTTGTGTTTCACTTTCACCAGCTGAAAGAGGAACCAAGAAGAGAGTGGAATGGAGAACAATGACTGTGGGGATATTATTCCCTGTAGCTCCAGATTTTTAAGAGACCATTGTGCCCTTGATGAATAAAGCAAAATGTTTGTGAGGTCTTTAAAACTGTTCTATCCTTGTTGATTTTGGGGGGATATTAGGAATGCTAGTTCTAAAATGGCCAGTGGCAGAGAGCTTTCCAAAGGCATGGGAAACTAATGGAGAATTAACTTTAATTAATAAATTACTTTTGGCAGGAATTTGCTCAAAGTGCAGTATCAGTTTATGGGAAGGTGGCGCAGAGGATAGAGTGTTGGATTTGGAGTCAGGAAGACTTCGGTTCAAGTCCTGCCTCAGACACTTTACGAGCCACGACTTAGCCTTCAGTTTCCTTACCTGTAAAATGGGGATAATGTAGCCTCTCCCTTTAGGGTGAAGATCAATGAGGTTCTCTATTTGGGCATGTTATGGGTTTTATAGAATCAGTTGATTCTTTTGGTAGTGGATGCCTTGCACCTCTTTCTTTTTCTGGTCTAAACCTAAAAATTCCAACCTTGTCTTGATTTTCTTCTAATGTTTCTTGTTCTTTCTTGGAATCAAGTTTAGTTTTATTTTAATTATTTTAGCTTATTTTAATTTTCAGAGCTCCACTGCTGAGGTAACATTTTATCTCTTCTGTTTTAGGGTATTTATTTTTTTCCCACTTTTTCCTTGAGCTCTTCATTTTTTAAAAATGTCTTGCTTCATTCCCTCCAAGAGCTCCTCTGGTTCTCGGGACTGAACACTCCCTCCTAAAGGCTCTGCTGGCACTTACTGTGGAGATTCTCTCTCTTTTTCTGAGTTTATGTCCCTTTTGATCCATACAATTTCTTCATAGCTTTGGCCTTTGCTTCTGTTAATTCTTATCTCTATCCTCAGCTCATGATTTGGAAATTCCTACTAGGGTTAGGCTCTGCCCCACCCTGTGCTTGGGTGGATTGAGCCCCTGGGCACTTTCAACCTCAATTTTCTGGGGTCTTCCCCTGGTTCCCTTATCTTTTGGTCTGTTTGCATTCTGAGTGATGCTAATAAAAATGAAAGTCTTTATGTAACTCTTGAACATTTGCAAAGAGTCTTTGGGCAGAGTTCTGTGGTCTGCTGTCATGTCAGGTGCTGCCTGGGTCTTCCATTCCCCCATGGAACATCACGGGGCTGGGGGCTGCTTCAGGCCTCCACTTCCTCTGTGGTATCTGGGTTCTGGTGAAGTGTCCTGTCCTCACTGGGGTATCTGTGCCTGGTCAGCTGGGGCCCCAACCGCAGCCTTTTATGCCTCCAGCAAGGCTTCCCTTGTCAGAGAAGCTCTAGCTTGTGACTTGTTCCCTTGGCTTACCTGGTGTATCTCCTCCATGCCTACAAGTTCTGTACAGCCCTGGGCCACATAAAGGAGAGTTTGGTGCCATTTATTTTTGTATTTCTCTCTTGTTTTTGATCTGATGCCCTGTTTAAAGCATTGTTGGAGTATATGAAGGAAATTTGTCCTCTACTATGACCTTTCCTGCCATCGTCTTCACCAGAACTTTCTCTCTATGATCCTTTTTGTGACTGACATTTTGACTACCTTCTAACTGATGTCTATTCCTGACTTTGGCTCTTGAATTCACATGCAAAGGAGGAAACAGTGAGAGCTGTCCAGAGGCACTTGACTCCTGTGGCACTGCCAAGACTAGAGCGCCCTCCTGGCAGTGCCAGATCCATCAGGCTTTCCCAGTGAAAAAAATCCGAGTCACACAACTCTGTTCATTAGACGACAGGGAAGCAGAGGTGACAAGGGTATGCCAGCCTACCCACTCATATTATTCAATGGTGGCCAAATAACTGAGCTTTGGCATAATCTGAAGATGGCAAAAGGGAAAGGCAGGCCTTATTTTGGGACTGAAGAGGAAGAGAAACTGGCCCATTTTGTCAGAAAGAACTAACCTGAGGCATCAGGTTTTCCTTTTCTGTCACTTGGTTTGTGAGCCCCACTCCTTGTTTACAGATGGGCTGGATCGGTTGGTTCCTCCCTAGGAGTGGGTCACGAGCTGTTCTGGGTGCTGTTGGGGATGCTGACAAATCTGCGTGCTCACTCATCTGCCACTTCTGCATATCAGGACCTATCAGAGACAGGAGGGCTAACATTTTCAGAGACTGATTAGGGGAGATAAATGTAGCCTGATTGGCATGGTGTTACTTCCTAGCAGGCTGACTTATGGGGAAAGCAGGAATTTGTCAGTTTATAGGAAGGTAACACAGAAGATAGAGTGCTAGATTTGGAGTCAGAAAAACTTTGGTTCAAATCCTGCCTCAGACACAACTCAGCTTCTCAGTTTCCTTCTCTATAAAATGGGGATAATATAGCTGCTACCTCTAGGGTTACAGTGAAGATCAAGAAGATTATCTATGCAAAGGGCTCAGCAAACCTTAAAGGGCTTTGGAAGTGCTAACCACATGGGCCACACCTGTGCGGCCCAGACTGCTATGATGCTTGTCTAAGGTCCTACAGACCAGAAGTGACAGAGGATTCAGAGTCTGAACTGACTCCAGTCAAAGCCCTTTTCACAGCCAATGTAATGTACCTAGAAATGGAACCAGGTCGTTTAAAGTGACCAAAACTGCTTTCCATGAAGTACTGCAGCAGATTTCTTCCAGAGCATGCAGAAGTATGGCTTCTGTCAGATGCCAAGGCTTAGCCTCCCTCAGTTATTAGGGGTTAGCCAGCCATAGGGCTGTCCTGAGGCTGCCTGATTTCTCCCTGGGGAATCAGAGTCTCCAGTATTTCATCCCACTTCACTTTGGATTCCCGACAAATCAGCCCACTTTTGGCTCCAGCTTAGGGTTTTCCCCAACTCTCAAAGGGGGAAGTAAAAGAAATGGCCATTATATACCATAAGCCAGGCATGGAACATGCACCAGAAAAGGGCATGCTAAGTAGCAAAGG
This sequence comes from Bettongia penicillata ogilbyi, assembly GCA_023548195.1. Lineage (NCBI taxonomy): Eukaryota > Metazoa > Chordata > Mammalia > Diprotodontia > Potoroidae > Bettongia > Bettongia penicillata. Next base: position 20,662,782 of record JAJHZJ010000132.1, read on the forward strand.
AGCATAGGTGATTGGCACCTTATCATTACTAGGATGCCCCAACCTCTTCGAAGAGGACCCAAGCAGCCTCTTGGTGACACTGTGATGACCCAGTTAATGTTGTATCTGCAGTGAAGGAGCCAGTGGGTTTCTCTTAGTGACCTCACTTTTTCAGATCCCAATAGTCTGCTCCTACTGATGCTATATCCACAGCTCTCTGGTGGCAGTTGCCTCTTGCCAGACTGGCGGCCCATCCAGGACTTTCTGATGCCCTTCCCACAATGTCTGTGCCATAGGAAGGAAGCACACAAGCTAAGCCGAGGCAGCCTAGCATCCATGAACAAGACTGGCCCGTTGAGTTCCTGCTCTACCATGGAATAAACCCTCACCAAACCTCACCAGGATCAGTGACACCAAACTCATGGTTTCATTTGGCCTAAAGTGACTGATCTTGAGGCCTTCCTTCCTTATGAGTAAGATCAGAACTGCTCCCAGGCTCTCTTCAACCCTGGGGCACTGAATGCCAAGCCTGGGGTCTTGTGGTCTCCCATCTAAACTGAGTTTTGTGATTTTTTTGTGTGTGAAATTTCCACAGCACCAGAAATAACTGTTCAGGTTATCCTTTGCTATTGCATCTTCAGCCCCCGGAGTGATCCCTTATATCCTCAGTCAGTTGGACCAGAACTGGCCCGTAATCCATGGGTGGCCAGAGTTAAACAAAAAAAGCCGGTTGGAGACAGGAGAGTCAGGACACAAACAAAAATTTAGTTTCAGAGTGAGGAAGATGATATTTGCAAATGTAAGTCTGTCCATCCCTCCCCCTCCAAGGTGGACTTAAGGCTGCTAAGGTTGGGGCTGCTTGTGTGCAGGAAAGGGGTTGGCCCATGACACAGTCTTCAGATCTTGATTCATCCTCATCGTTGGCATCTCTTGGGACAACTCAGGCCTTCTTGGGTCCTATGGGAACAGTCGTTATCTCAAGCCTTGGGGGTTGTGGCCACTCTGCCAGGTACAGAACTAGAGTTCTGTGATAGGAGCAAAGGTTGTGAACATGTCACGGTTGACCCAGGAAATGGTGGGGGGAAGTTAAACCCTTCCAGGAAGCCCCGGTGCTAGTCCAAGCAGCCAGACGGTGACACCATCCTGGGCACAAAGGATGATTGTTGTGCTAAGCTCAGGGCGCGGCCTTAGCTCTGGAAAACAGGCTCTCCCCAAAATATTTTTGGCAGACTAGTCATCCAGGATCAGTCTTTCCAGCCTTCATTTTGATACCTCCATTACTGGACCAATCCAGCACTTGCGCTTTTAGAAAGAAAAAACAAAAGTGATTGGATAGTGATGGAGCCTCTAGTCCCACCCTATCTGAGAGGAGGTTCCCTAGAACATCTGCCAATGCCTAGTCTGCCCAAGGCTGGAGACCTCCCAGGACGGGAAGCTCACCACCTGTCCCAAAACCCACCCCATTCTGACACTGCTCATACTGTGGGGAAGCTTTTCCTCAACAGTGAGCCTGAATTAGTCTCTTTGTAAACACTCCCCACCCTCCCCCCCTTCCTAGTTTTGTGCTCTGGGGCCAATGGAGCAGGTCTTATCTCTTTGCCATATGAGGTCAAGTGAGGTGTCCAGGGGGTCAGCTAAGAGTGAGAGCAGGGAATTTGCTCAGGACTTACCACCAAACATCTCCATTTAACAACATTTCCCAGGGAACAAGATGAATCTGACCCTGGAATAGAGAGAGTCTGGACTGCTGTGACTCAGACATTGTCTTCTGACCTGCTATTTCCAAGCCTGTCATGAGTTGGGACCTTCAGAGGCAGAGCAGCAGACAGCTTCTCCAAGGGGAGAAGACGAGCAGTGGAAAAGTTAAGGGATTCCATCTGAACTCCCTCTTTCATCATGCAGCCTGGCCCCTGGGAAGGACCCCTGGGATTGGAACTCCAGATGAACTGAGCCCTCCCCTAGCCCAGGAATGAGGATGGAGGGGAGGCTGGGTGAGGGGAGCCAGCCCAGGCCCAGACCCAGGTGGTGTCGGAGACAGGAGGGGGGGGCGGAGCATTTAGATCTGAAGCAGAAAGGTAGAGGGGGTGGGCTGATGGAAGTACATTTTTATTAAGCAGCTATGACAGGCCAGACTCTGCGTGAGGCACTTTATAAGCACAGTCTCGTTTGATCTGAGCAACAACCCTGGGAGAAAGGAGGTATTATCGGCCCCATTTTTCAGCTGAAAAAACTGAAGCAGACAGGGAGGAGAAATGACTTGCCCAGGGTCACCTAGCTAGTAAGTGCATGAGGCCAGATTTGCACTTGGGTTTTCCTGATTCCAGGTCCAAGCTCTATCTACCTTGCCATGGCAGTATGCCTTTGAGACAACAAGCAATCCTGTGGTTGGGGAACATCTGAGAGAAAGACATAGTCTTTTCCCTCCCTCATGTCTCCAATAATTTCAAGTTCAGAGTTCAAATATCTATTTTTGGGAACTTGGGAGCTCTATACCCTCCTGGTCTCAAGAAGGGCCATGTGGTGACCCTGGAAAGGTCAAGGCATCCTAGGTCTTGTAACTTGGTCATTGTAAATGCAAGGTTTTTGTTTATGGAGAACCTAGGACTTGGAGGTCCAAGGTCCAGGACTCACAGCCTGAGCCCCAAAGGCCCCTAGACCTGAGGTCACAGTACTGGCCTTCTTCTTGGCCTCTCTCCCGGGACCTGCAGCCTCCGACAGTCCCTACCCTCAGATGGAAGGAAGGGCTTTCTGGCTCTGAGCTTTTCCAGATGCCCAGGCCAGGGCATCTGGGGGTGTGGGGGAGATAAAGCCCCAGTTCCTGGCCCAGAGGCCAAGGATGAGTCTAGATGGGGCTCCCAAAGGCTCTCTCCTGTGTTGACAGATGGCATGGGACCTTGCTACAGAGGGACAAGGGCAGCATGCCCTGCCCAAGAGGCTCCACCACTCATCTACTTCTCCTTGAACTCCATTGAGCCTAAAGAAGGATCCCTTTAGACAGGGAAGAAATTGGCCATTTATATGGCATTACTATGTGCCAGGTCCTGGGGTTAAGTACTTTACAGGTATTCTCATTTGATCTGTACAACCACCTTGGGAAGGTGCTATTATCATTCCCAATTTACAGATGAGGAAGGCAGAAGTTAAGTGACTTGCCCAGAGTCATCTAGCTAGGCATGTCCAAGGCTGAATTTGAACTCAGTCCTCACTTTGACCTTTGTCCTAGATTCATTCCCAAGTTCCTGACCCTAGGAGACTTTAAGGTACCTATCAATGGACCAATGAAGTGATGAGGGTAGCTCGAGGGACCTGGGGCCCTAGGTGCTCTTCTCTTTCCCCACCCTCTGACAGCAGCATGGTGGAGTCCCATGAAACTGTGAGAGCATCCCACTCCCCAGCTCAAGCCTCCTGGTCTACAGGTTACAAGTTCCCACAATATTGGGCTATGACACTGCTGGTGATGAGCACATTTGGAGCAAAGTGACTCTCAAAGGTTTGATTTCATCTTAGAGAAGCCTTGAGCATTTCCAAGGAAGAGCCCTATAAGCAGGAAGGGGGTGTACCTGGGACTCAGCAGCAGGACCAGCTAGACCCATATTGTGGATGAGCCACTGAGAGGTGATGGCCAGGGTGGCCAGCTGGGGACCAACCCCCTCTGGGCTGAAAAAGTCAGCTTTCAGGAGTTTGATGGAAGAGAAAACACCCTTTAATCATCTGCATGCCTGGCAGTTAGAGCCTGTTAATGTTTACAAAGCAAGGCTCATCTGAGCCTCACAACAACCCTGGGGGAGAGGGCAGCTGGTGTGATTGTATAGATAAGGACACTGAGACCCAGGGAGCTTAAATGTCTTGTCCTTTGTCACACAGTAATACTAGAAGCCAGTTCAGTGATTCTAATGTGCATTTATTTTGGTCTTTGCACACTCTCAAAGTCTTTCTCAAGAACTTTGGATTTGACTGTGCAACATGGGAGACATTGGTACAGGACAGCTCAGCATGGTGTGCCCACGTCAGAAAGGGTGTTGTGCTCTTTGAGCAAAGCAGAATTGAGCCAGCACAAAGTAAATGCAGGATGCGCAGATTTGGGATATTCACCTCAAATATTCACAGGGACTATCTTGCCCAACCTGTGGTAGAGAATTCCGAGCTGATCAGCCACAGTCGGACATACAACGGTGATGTCATTGGGGTCCTCTTCGAGAACTAAGGATAGCAACAACCACACTGGTCTTTGTAATACCTGACTCATCAGATGACTTTTTGTGTCAAATTTTTAATGAATAGTCTTGTCTTTTCTTGACAGATGTCTTCGGATTTGTACTATCTCCAAGTCTATGAGAAGCCCTGGGTTTCAGTGGAAAGAGTCTCAATTAGAAGGCAGCGGATCTGTGTTAAAATCCTTGCTCCTTCTTTTAACTATGTGACTTTGGATAAACCACTTGTTACAAATAGAGCCATTTCTCACCCAGGATCTCATTTAGCCAGGAAGATGTCCACATTAGCATTGCCCAGGCAGAAGGACATCACATCCTGGCACCAACTCTGCCAATCTGGCTTCTTTTAGTGACTGGCTTATAAGCCTTCATTTCTTGTCTCAGCTGATTTGTCCTGGCTGTGCCTCAAGCCTGGAGCACACTCCCTCCTGCACACTTTCTGGAGTTCCTCTCTTCCTTCAATAGCACATATGGTAAAGGGGGTGAGGCTCCTCCAGGTGTTCCCCCTTACACTGGTGCAGAGCGTGGAACCCACCCTTCCTCTGTGTGTCTGTTTGCTGTTGACTCCCAATGCAGCCATTGCTGTTGATCACTGAGAGCCATAGGATACTTCTAGGACCTGAAGGAAAAAGGTGAAATTTTCTGCTCCTCTGACATTCCCAAGGGCTTCCTGTGGCCAAGGAGGAGAGTCTAAGTCTGGGGCACCATTTTCCCACCCCTTAAGCAGTTCTGTCACAGAAGCTTGGCTGTAGATTTCTGTCACTAAGCTTCAAATACTCAGTGCCTCCAGTTTCTGAGACAGCTTAGCTGCATAATGGGGTTTCCATTTTTCCTCATTTAATCCCAACCAACTTTCTGTGTGGAAATACTCGTCATCCCACGGCTTTTAAGGGTTCAATAGCATTGTTCAGGCCTTATTTGCTCACAAGCTTCTGAGGGATTCTGATTGATTGGCTGTTCTCTCTTGACAAAGGTATCAGGTGCAGCGTCTTCTCAATTTAAGTAGACTGGGATAACGGATTGACTCCATCGATCCCTTTTCCCTTACACTCGTTGCCTCAGTTGCCCCACCCCCTAATTTTTTGATTTATTCTGTATGTATTTGTATATACAAGTGCTTGTCTCTTTCAGTAGATTAGAAATTACTTAAGAGAAGGGATTATTTCATTCCCATCATCTGTCTTCATTCAGCTAGACTTAAGAGTTGGGGGGACGGTCTGTAAAGGGGGCAAGTAAAATCTTATAGCTGACTTTGAGGGAGCCCTGTGGTGACTACTGCCAATACGGACAATATGTTGACTAGCACATTGTGCCACAGGGCTGCGTAGTGTGCCTCTAAAAGAGCGGAGTCACTTTCTGGAGGGGAAGGAGAAGCAGCAGCAGCATCAGTAGCAGAAGCAGCAGAAACAGCGGCCCCGGCCCTGGCCCCAGTCCCAGGCAGCTCCTGGGAGATAGAGATGGAGGCAGGGAGGACAGGCAATGAGTGTTGATGGGGCACCTCCTGAGTGCTAAGCCCTTTACAAATACAACAATAATGATAATGAATGAGAACAATATATGTAGTGCCTTCCACGTGCCAGACACTCTTAGAAAAGTATCTCATTGAATCCTTACAAGAACCTGGGAGGTAGGAGCTATTATTTTCCCCATTTTATGGCTGAGGAAACTGAGTCTGAGAGAGGTTAAATACTTTGCCCAGGGTCGTCTGAGGCAAGCTTTGAACTTGGTGTTGAACACTCTGCTGCCCCCGCTGGGCCCTGAAGGGAGGAGCCTAGAGAACTTGTGCAGGAGAGATTTGCCAGGTGGGTGGAATCGACCTCCTCCTTTACCTTTGACTGGCAGGTGTGTCTGTGGCTTTGGCACAAAGAGCTTGAGCTACCTTCAGATGGAGGCTTAGGATTCTGAGACCCTGCGGCTTGGCCTCACTAGGGAAGGCAGGGAGCCCATCCGGCCAAAGTTGGGCCACATTCCTGACTTGTTAGATGGTGGCCCCCACTCTCAGTTTCGGCTCAGTGTGGAGAAGTGGAGAGGCCTTCTGCTGCTCAGAGAGCTTCGGGGCTCCCTTAGAGTGGGCCATCCCCTAGAGGGGACAGTCATGGGCCAGCTGCTCCCAGCGCTGCTCCCAGGCCTGAATGAGAGCCCTTTCCTAGCCCTGCCTGTAGGGATCCAGCATCATGGGCTGAGCTTGATGTGCCCTCAGAGACTGTCTGGTCTCATCTTCTCTGTTACAGACCTTCAGCTGGGCACTGGGGACCAGGCATATGCAGAGGCTTCAGGCTCCATGTGACACCATTTCAAGAGCTTTGACTGAAGGTTTGCTTTTTGTGAGATCTGAAGGGGGCATGGTAGAAATAATCACCAGGCACCATGGGCAGCTTTGTTACCTCTAATATGGGTGGGCTACAAAGGAAGAAAAGGTTCCCTTGATGAAGCAGAAGAGAGCAAGGCACTTTTCCAAGTGACCCTTGACAGAGGATTAGAAAGCTAGCCTCAGGGGCCCCACAGTCCGACCCCCTCATTCCTCTAAGGGGGCCAAAAGACTTGTTTGGGGTCACAGAGGTTCTTTGATTCCAGAGACAGTGATTCTGCCTCAGTACCCCATCTTCAGACTTACACAGTCAACTGACAGGAGAGAGAATACAGGATCCCCTGGTTTGCTTATTCAGCGAACTAGATTTCAGTTTAACTTAAGCTGGTCCAGAAAGTGTGGAATTTCCTTTATGACTGATGCCATGTTCTCATACTAGGCTTATGGTTCTATGAGAGCATCAGAGACTGAGGGCATGGACAAGGAAAAACCAGTTGGCATTGATTGATCCCTAGCCCTTTGTGCTGTTGGGCAAGTCCTGCATTGTCTGGTGCCTCCTTGTGGCATCCTTGGAAGCTGTACCAGAAGCAATTAATTACCCAATGAGCATTCATGAAGTGCCTCCTGAGTGCTAGGTACTGGGATAAATTGATGAAGAAGACAAAGAATAAATGATCTCTATTCTCTAGGGCCATATATCCCAACAGGAGAGACACTAGAACCACTCCAAGAAGGACTGGAGATGGTCAGCGTGAGCCTGGGCTCCAAGGACCAGTCACGTTCACTCCTGAGAGGCATAGCCCCAAGGTTTGGCTTCCACACTCTGTAGAAGTTCATTCTCTCTGGGTCTGGAGGCTGTGGTGCTCCATTAGTGCTAGGTGGGAATGTCCACTAGGTCACAGCCACCAGGCGTTAAAGGAGTCCTTCACTTTGTTGTATCCCCATGTTCTCTCACTGTTTACTCAGTCCAACTTCTCAGTCATCAAGGAGTTTCAGGGACATGTGTGATTCAATAAGGAGGTGGGTCAGTCATGTGGCACCAAGTTGGGGCCACCAAGGGGTGGTATGGGTGAAGGCTAGGAGTAGTTTAGAGAGGAGAGGATGGCCATGTTCTTTCTCAGGCCCTCCCTGGCTGAACATGTTGGCTATTTTCCCTCACCCCATGGTTGGTGGAGCCTCATAGAGATATGTGGAAAGAGCTCTGGACCTGGAATCAAATCCTGCCACTACCATGTACCACCTAGGGGAGAGACTTTGTAGTCTGGATGGGTGTCATCTGTTGAAAGCCAAACAGAAGCAAAGTGGGCATGCTGGTACCATTAAAGCCTGGCCTCCTCTTGGCTACCAGCCCAAAGTATATCTACTGGAATGCAAGAAGAAACCAGGACACAGGTTGTTCTCATACCAATGGGTATTTTTTTATTATTAAATTGAACACTGAGTTAGAGGCAAACAGCATTGGTCTTCAGACATTCGGTTTTTCGGGCAAACACATCTCTTTGAGAGAGTTCCTGTGTTCCCTGGATCCCCATATCCTCGGCAGGGAGGGAACTCAGGGGGCTGCCTCAGCACTGAGGGTAAGGCATCCAAAGAAAGATCATGAAGCCTCCCCCCCACTCCCCACCTCCTGTTCAGTCCCAGGCCATAATGAAGGAGAGAAATCACCAGAGACAGCCATGCTTTGGTTCTGACAAGCGACATGTCAGTGGGCAGGATAGAAGCTGCCAGGCAACCACTCTAATCGCTGTATTGCTTTGGATCAAAATCAATCAAACTGACATTGATTTCAAGGCCATTGTGGATTTGAGTTCACCTCCCACTTTAGCTAGATGCTACAAGTTGGGCTGGAATAGAAGGAAGAATGGGAGGAGACTGGAGCGGGGAGACATTCTGGGACAGTCACACACAGTTTGTGTGGACTACAGTGGGGGGAGGAGGAAAGAGGAGCCAGATCTTTTTTTCCTAGGAGACACTAAATGGGCCTCCCTTGATCCTTCTGGCTTCTGAGGGAAGAGGGATGGTGGTGGCTCCTTTGCCCATCAGGGAGGTTATAGTAAATAGTCCTGGGTAAATAGGGATTTATGGCCCCTGGACTGTTCCCCAGTTTTGAACCCAAGGAGAAAGAAGAAAATGAATTCTTTCCGATAGTAAACAAAGACTCCCTTCACCCAACCACCACTGGATGTATGGCATGGCCAAATCTGTCTCATGTAATTCTCTCCACCTTTGGGAAAAGTAGAATAAGGAAGGAAGGAGAGACCTGCTGGGACAGGTGTCTCCTCTGGGTTTGATGTGTAAGATAAAAGGCATCCAAGTCATGTAATATACTATACATTGAGAAAGGAGAGAGAAAGAAAGAGAGAGAGAGAGAGAGAGAGAGAGAGAGAGAGAGAGAGAGAGAGAGAGAGAGAGAGAGAGAGAGAGAGAGAGAGAGAGAAAGGGAGAAAGAGAGACAGAGGCACACACAGAAACAGAAGCACAGACAGAAAGAGAGGGAAAGAGAGACAGAGAGAGATACACAGAAACAGACACACAGAGATAGAGAAACACACACAGAAAGAGAGAGGGAGAGAGAGAGACAGGACCCCCAATGGGCCCTGGATTTCCTGACAATCTGATACCATAATGAGATTCTAGACCCAGTTGTCTCTCACACTGGTGGGCTCCAAACAGCTTTCTGGTGAGGCTGGCCACAGTTTAAAATGCTACACTGTTGGACTAACACTGAGGAGAGAAAGCTAGGGTTCATGTCACGCTGGATCCAAAGCATCAAGACTGTCCTTTGTCCAGAGGAGGTCAGATCTGACTGCCTAGGTTCCAGGGAACACAGGGTGGCCTCAGGAACCAGTGGGGTTCTTTAGACACACAGACATCTTTTAGACAAGTATGTTAACATTCCAAATGCTACCTGGCCCCCTCCTCCAAATTCTCCCTGTGTAGGGCATCACCTCCAATCACTGTTCACACCTAGTGGTAGACGAAGTACATTCCTCAACAAACCCTCTGTTTTGTTACCATTCTCATTACTGCTCAGCCTGGTGTGTGTGTGTGCGTGTGTGTGTGCGTGTGTGTGTGCATTCACATTCTCACTGTCCCCTGGGGGGTCATCAGAACTGACAGTGTCCATATGAAGAGGTTGTTGACCATTTCCTGCCAAGGTTTTCACTGCTGCACGAAGAGAGGCACAGAAATCAGATGTTTTCTAGGATATCCAGAGGCACCAGGCCCTTCTTTCTGCCGCTGCAGACAGTGATGAAGCCGTCTCGTCCTTCTTCTGAGGACACACAGATCTGAATTCAAAGGGGAGGAGGAAGAAGGAAGGCTCAGACTGGAAACTCCTCCAGGCACCCTTTGGCCCAGGGGAAGATATTACAGGGGTGGGAGAAGAGAAGCCCAGAAAAGTGAGCTCGGGGCACATGACCTTGACTTTGTGGGGTGGGTGTGAGTGGAACTGAATTCACATGAGTATGACTGAAATATGATTGCTCCAGTCCATCACTATCCTTCTACAGAGTGCTGCTGTAAACATCTGTGCACAGATGAGCTCTGACCATGGCAGGGGAGAGGAAGTCTCTCACCTCCTCAGTTCCAGACACTGATTCTGTCAATGCCCAGTATCTGGAAGACCTCGTCTTCCATGGTAATCTCTTGTGGTGAGGTTGGAAGGCTGGAAATCATGGAGTGCCATACTCTATGAAGGGTTAATATTATGGGAAAGCTGTGGGGCAGTGGACATTAACAAACATTAACAAACAGCAACTTCCTGACCCTGTTGACTTGTAGGCAAGAAAAGGAATCCTCCACGGGATGCAGGGAGAAGATTCCTGGAGGTGAGGGTGGGCAGCAGCTCGAGCTCAGGCCATATCAGGACCCATGGAATGTTTGCAGATCTGGAGAATGGTTCTCAGGACATAGGCTGGATGTTCTCTAAGAGGGTGGAGGGGGGACTTTGGACAAGAGCTGCTCAGAATGAGAGGGTGTGGCTTGGCAAGGGCAGCATCATCCCTTCCATCTGAAGAGGGGTGATCACATAGCATGGCCCCTTACCAACCCTTGACAGATTGATCCAATCATTGTTGGAGGGCATCTTCACAGGGATGCACCCAGAATGGAATTGTAAGGCCCCCCCCCCCCAGAGTGTCCTCTCCCTTTGTATTACTTTGTCTGGGACCCTTGGCCTGAATGGTGGCCCTCTGTGAACTATAAATGAGATGTTTCCTAGGTTTTAGGGGCTGCTGGGGCACATGGCCTAATTTCAAGTATCACTGGCCATCTGTGTGTTCCATGAACCACGTGACTCTCATGTGGAGAGAACAGACTGATGGTGCCTCTTGTTGACTAACAGCTGGTGCAAATCCATGGTCTAACAGTGTAGGGAGCACTAAAGTACAGTCCTCCCTCAAAATTATTCTTAATTATAGGTTTATAAATGCAGATTTTATGCTAAGTGGTTGAAATCTTTTAAAAAATATTGTGAAAGTAAATTAGTGGTAGATTGGAAAGTGCTTCATTTGTGAACTTGTTAATGAGCAGACAGTGACCAGACATCGGACCACTGGGGATAGAGCTGGGCCCAGAATGCAGTGGGAGGAGGCAGGTGGATTGGCCCATAAGGACCAAAGAGGTGGTTGGGGCTGGGAGTTGTAGGCGGCTCTCTGAGAACACACAAAACCCTTCCCGACCCTCCCCAAAGTATCCATGACTTCTTAGGCTCTGAGACTCAGTCCTGAGAATGCGTACTAGAACAGAGAGGACAGAGGGGATTCTGCCTGCAGGGAGCTAGAGTTCTGATTGTGACCACAAGGGTGTTCTAGAACTGGCTATGACAGAGTCCTCCAGTCTCCCAGAGGCAGGTAACATCCCCACTTCCCAGTCTCTCCTTGGGTCCTTTGCTCTAGACCCCACTCCCTTTGTGGCACTGTGACCGCCATGCCCAGTGATCCATCTGGGCTTTATCTGTTTCTGCTTTCTCATGGTCTCTCATGGACAAACCCCTCCCTTTAGTCATGGCCCCAGGCTCAGGGACAGCTGTCTCCCTGGGTCTGTAGGTCCTGGGCTGCTGGGCTCAGAGAAGGAAACCTGGGATGCCAAGCTCCAAATGAAAAGGAAGGGAATGTAAGCACCTGGAAAACTGTCAGAGCAGGCGACTCATGGATCCCACTGCCTCTGTGTCTGATGTATTGGGGAGAGGAAAACTGAAAGGGCCTCTTGGTAGACCTGGACAGAGATGTCAAGTTCGCACAATGTGCCTTTGTTTCTAGCTGCCTGAGGTTTGTCCCTGGCCAGAAAGGAAAGTCAGCCACAGCTGGGGCTGGAAGGGCTGTGGGGACATGGTGCCCTGAGCTCTCTGAGACAAAGCAGGAGAAGGCAGGAAGAGGGGGCACCATCTCAGCTTTGGCCTTTCCTTTTCCAGGGCTCCTTGGGCACTATCTCTAGGACTGATCTCTGTGCCAACCAGGTCAGGATTCCCTCAAGCGTCTCCACTCTGGGGCCTGTGATGAGGAGGGGTCTTTCTGAGGCACCCAATGTTATTCACAGCCAAGCTTGGTAAGAAGGCTGAGCAGGAGAGCTGGGCAGGAAGGACTTTGTTCCCCAAAGCAGTTGGCACTTAGATGTTGGGTACCTCTGAGCTGTCTCGGAAAGGCTGCAGGGAGCAGAGGGGGCAGTGTGGAGTAACTGCTAACGATAATGGTGTTTGATAGGTCTACAGAGCTTGGAAGCACTTTCTGTTCACTGACTCATTGAAGCATTACAGAAGCCCTTTGAAGGATGTGTCGATCTTACCCTCTGGGGCACAGAGAGCCAGAGGTGAAGCAGCTGACCCCGGGTTTCCGGCCTCCTGTCCAACACCACCACACCACTGCCTTCCTAAGCTCCCCAAAGACCGATGGCATTGAAGGGGAAAACTCTTGGACATACAGGAAAGCAGCTAGAGGCAAGGAGGTAGAGAGCTGGCCCTGGGGTCAGCGTGGACCTCAGCTGGCATCTATATTCAGAGGACTCACTGTGCGACCTGTCACAGCCTCTCTGCCTCCATTTCCTCATTGGTAAAATGGGTATAGTAACAGTCCCTCCTTCCCAAGGCTGTCATGAGGATTAAGTGAAGTATTTATAAAGTGCTTGGGAAGCCTTAGAGCTCGAACCCTAAACACCAGCCATTATTATTATCACCATTACCGCCATCATCAGGGATTGCCAGCTCAGCTCCCTTTTCCCGGGGTCTCACCTGGTTCTCCTTCAGGGTGATCTGGCCCTGTTCTTTGCAGCCAATGAAGGTCTGGACACACCTGAAAATCTTCTCATCCAGCTGCACGCGCTGAACAAAGTTGGCGGGAAAAAAACCAGTTCGGTCTTGAATTTTCCCCTGAAAGGTGAAGAGGAGCATGAATCCATCACCTTCAGGCTGCAGAGAAATACAGCGAACCACTAACAAGGGAATGGGATGAAATACACCACCTTCCACCAGTCTTCGTTGGAGTCCTCAAGCACAGTGACCACATCTCCTGGCCTGGAAGGAAAGACAAAGACCTTTTGACTCAGGAGGTACAGCCGAGGGCCAATGACCCTAATGATCTCCAGCACACTCAGAAACTTAGCAGACCTGCCTGGTGACAAATTGGCAGCTAACTGGGATCTCCTTCTAGTCAAGATCCACAGAACCCTGGGCACCATCATGGAGCACTCCACTCTGGGATGCGTAGGGAATGCCATGTTTTGAGCTGTTGCCAGCACTAGAAAGATGGCTTTGGTTAAACAACAGGCATGAGAACCACCACAAGATGAGTTCTCTAGCTCTTTATCTCAGGGGATGGATTGGCCAGTACTTCCTCCCAGTTGGCCAAATCTGTCGAGGCATCAACAGTTCCTGGGCAATGATCCTCCCATTAAACTTGAGCCATGGGGAGATATTGGTGCATAAGCTTTTGACCAGTGCAAGGGTTACCTTGGGAGCCTGAGTAGCTGTTTTCTTCCCTAGCACTGCTAGACCTAGAGGAACAGAAGCCCAGACACACCAAGACAGCTGAGCAAGGTTCACCTTGCCTAGCAGGAATGTAGGGACAGCTCTGCTCCTTATCCCCTAGATCAACAGTAGAAGACCTGAGTGGGGCATGATGGAATGGGGGAGTACCAGTTCCTTTGTTTGCCCATCAATTAACTGGGATCATCCTTCTTTCCTGGGTCTCCATTTGTAAATTCAAAATTTGTAAATCTGTGGCAATAAGATGGACCAAGTCTAAGAACTCACATAAAAATCATGTTGGAAGGTGGGAAGGACAGAAGCCTGAGTCTGTGCCCTGTAATATGGGGGCTGGCCAGGGAGGGTCCAGTCCTTAGACTGGTAGTAGCCCACGTAGAGCTGACTTCTGGGCATTGGTGTTGGAGAGGCTTGTCCCTCTCCCCCAGAGCAGGCACAGGCACAGGCATAGGCACAGAGTCCTCTGATTTTCCATTGACTTAGGGTTAGGATGACCACTAGCCATTCATTGGCTGGTAAGCCTTATTGGTAAGTGTATGCCACAAGTTCAAGTGTACACTTCCCCTCTGGCTTTTCCAGTGGCTTCTTGGAGGGAGTCTTGCTGTGGACCTTTAGGCTCCATCTTGATGGTGGCAGGGGCAGCTGGTTCCAGATCCACAGTGCCAACCCCACAGTTGGTACCTTCTGGGCTTCTTGTTCTGGTTGAGTCTTGAATAGCCTAACAGCCATCAGACAGAGGTGAACAGGTACATGCAGCAGGCTTCCCATGATGAGCAGCCCCTTGGGATTGTCTTCATTCTCAGAGGGAGTGGCTTGCAAGCAGGCTTGTATCTAGTGAGTCCTGTCTCTACCTGAGCCCAAGAGCCCATAATTAAGTAACTGATAATGCATTTTGTATGTATGTGACTGATGAATTTTGTATGCATGTAATCAAAGCATTGCATGTAATTGATGATGCATTTTGCATGTATGTAATTGACGATACATTTTGCACGTATGTAATTGGTGATGCATTTTGTATGTATGTAATTGGTGATACATTTTGAGATCCTTGGAGAGAGCAGACATAAAGAGAGATTTCTAAGATGGTGTCACTTCCTTCTCTTGCAGGTTCTGTCACTTTTTTTGAGCCCAGAAAGATTACTTGATGCAGCACCGCCTTCTTGGCAGCTAGATGGCTCAGTGTGAAGCATGCCGGGCCTGGAGTCAGTAAGATTTAAGTTTGAATCCTGACTCACTTCATAGCCATGTGATCCTAAGCAAGTCATTTTACCCCTTTCAGTCTCGGTTTCCTCATTTGTAAAATGAGAACAATTACACCTGGCTCCTAGGAGTATTGTGAGAATCAAATGAGATAATCCTTGCAAAGTTCTTGGTGTACCTTCAAGTTTTCTAGAAATTCTAGACATTCTTAGCACATTTTTATGCTTTGTACTATACATTCTCCTCCCGTTCTTGTGTTCTAACTTGGACTTTTGCCTCGTCCTCCATGTGTATATGTGGTGCCAAGAAGACTGGGCTAGCCCAGGGGAGCTTCGTAGGGGATTGGGGATGACATTTATGCAAATGGAAAGAGCCCTAGGCCAGGGTTGGCTGGCACTAAGATTATTTATTTCAAAGAGGTCTTCTGTTAAGTCTGCTCCAAGGGCTATCGCTGCCATCATTCACCATGAAGACAAGATGGAATGTGTATGTACGAGTGTGCTGGGAGTTGGGGGCACATCACCCAGGATACTGCAGGGTAAAAGGGGTGGACTCAGTCATGGCACACATCGTATATTCATCTCTGGTGCCTTTCAACTCCATCTCCTCGAGGCCTCCACATCCCACCCATGATACTGCTACATTCTCTGTGTCAGCAGTCCTGATCCTGGCCCAAGCCAACAGCAAGTTTGGTTTCAGAGACAGAGGCCACCACATTTCCTCTCTCAATACTGCAATGAGAGTTCACTTTTGTCTGTTGGAGTAAAGATTGGTGACAAGAAGCTTGGGACCTCAGGAATCCCCAAACTGACCCTGTCAACCATGTCTCCTGTCTTTTGAGAAGCTTGGGGGAAGTCACAGAGGGAAGAGGTAATTGCCAGAGGAAAGAAATGGAGTGAGGGGAGAGGGAAGGAGAAAAGAGAGTGGGGAAGGGGAAAGAGAATGAGAAAAAGAGACAGAACAGGAGGAGAGAGAGAGAATGGGGAGGATAGAGGTGAATCATGAGGATGGTATGAACACTGTTCCATCTCAAGAAACAAAAAGAAGCCCTGACCTAGACCCAAGTGTGTGGGGGTGGGGGTGGGGACTGGGGAGGATTTGTGAATTATTCATGATGTTTCACACTATACCTTGTGGTTGAGAATGCTGGAGTTTAACCAGCATGGGAGGGAATTTTCCCATGCCCCACTTTTCCAGAAGCCAGCACCAGCAGAGCATTTCAGTAGCTTTAATTGCTAATTAGCTTCCCATTATCTTCAGAGGAAGAAAGGACAAACCCCAAAGGGGCCCGTCTGGCCTGGAAGAATTACCCCTTTCCTGCAGAAACATGGTTGGAAAATCTATAAACCTCATGAGACTTGCTCATATCTTCAAGTTTTGATGGGAAAAGAGACAAACAGCTTTCCACTTGCCACAGAGAGATGAGCACATCACTGACCACCGGTTAGGCTTGGGCTCTTTGTCCACCATTTCTCAAGTTTAAGGTAGCTTTGATTTGGGACGGCTGGTGATTTATGTGAGTCCTGAATGAAGGCAGGTCTGCGGATGAGACCCACTCAGCTGGTTTTTCCTTCTTACCGCATTTCCAGGTCTTCATTCTCCTGGGGAACAAATTTGTACAAGGCAACATAGGTGCTGGTCTGTGTGGTGTCTTTGTGTAGAGGTCCCTGCCAGGTAGGAGAGAAGAGAGAGAAGGGAATGAGAGTGTGGGTGCCCTTCCCTTTCAGGGTGCTCCCCTCCTCCTACATGTGAAGGTATCAGACCTTCTTGAAGACTGCAGGCCTCTGTTCCCTGGCAGGACTCCACTTTCACCCTTTGGGATGTGCCATGATTGCCTGCCCCCAATGCCCACTAAATGCCCACCACCCATCCATCCGTTCATTCTCATCCATCCATCCATCCATCCATCCATCCATCCATCCATCCATTCATTTGGCATACATTTAGAGACCACCTCCTATTCCCAGGGAGAATCACTGATGGGCTGTGGATAGTGGGAGAGCCTCAAAGCCAGAAGGTTCTAGGTTTTCTGGAGAATTCTCCCCTACATGCCCCAAAGGAATGTACTTTTCTCTTACTTTGGTAAATACTGGGCCATTTGTGGTCTTCAAGCCTTCTTTGACATCATCAGTTCCATTTTCTGTATACGTAAACACTGTGGAGGGGAAAGATCACACACAGCAAGTTGTGAGGACATGGGCACACAGCCAGGCTTGCAGACCCTGTGGCCACTGTGGCCACCCTGCCCTCTTGTCCTACCCAGCCTCCAGGCAGCCCTTTCTCTGGAGGACTTCTCCCCAACGTACAGCTCTTCCAAATGGGGGACCCAGGTTGAGGACGAAGGCGAGGGAGCAGCCAGTCTCTGAATTATAGGTTCACGTTTCTCTTTGTTCTTGTTTAGGCTCTAAGCCATTTTCTTGAATCTCCTCATCTGAAGGAAAGGGATCTGATGTGGGGGGAAATCCCACAATTCCCTCCCCTCCCAAGCAGTTTTACTTGCTTTGTACTTAAACAGTTTGTTTTTGATGAGCATGAATTCACCCCCCCCACCCCTCCTCACCCCTCCCTGGACTATGGAAATGGCAAGTTTGTCTCCCTGCCTTGTCTCTGTCCCCTCCAGCCTATCCTCTAAAAGGTTGCCCAGTGGTTCTCCTAAAGAGCAGCTCTACCACATCACTCTCCTGCTCATGAAGCCCTCTTGGCTCCCTAGCACCCCTAGGATCAAACACAAAATACAGTCTGGCTCCAGTCTATCTTCCCAGATCTTGGATCCTGTTTCCCTCCCTATTCTTTATGGTCCAACCTGATCCCACCAAACAAGCATGTTAGCTCTTCCCCACACATGACACTTTTCATCCCCCATCACTGAGAATGACTAGTTTCTAGGTAGCATACCTTAATAATTTAGCCCAGTTTCAAGGAAATGAGGTCATGGTAGCAAAGTAAAGTAAGTGAATGTTGATCCTTTGGATGACACATCAGTAGGCTTTGAAGTAGGCAGGGGAATTTGGGAAATCAGAAGTTATGCCCAAAGAATTTTGGGGGACGTATCTTGGAGGCCACTGTGCTGTTATATAAGCATCTTTCCCAAGATCAATGGAGAAACTACCTGCGGTGTGTGACTGGGTGCTGGAGGTGGGACAAAGAGACGCCCACCCTGCTCCCCTGCTTACGACTCAAGTGGGGCTGGTGGGGCTGATGTGTACTCCCCCCAGCCCCACCCCCACCCCCACTTTTCTACTCACCACTGTTACTGCGCCTCCTGCTTGGTTCAAAAAATACTCCAGGCACTTCCTCTGGGACCTCTCCAAGGTCTGAGATCTGTGAGAAGAGAGAGGAGGGTGAGCCAGGGCCTGGATCACATCCTGGTCAGAGAGTCCTCAGGGGCTTCAGGCTGCTGGGAGACATTAATGGTATTTCAACATAATGAACAAATGCTTCACGTTAATCCATCCTGGGTCTGTCTGGAGCATTAGCTATCTTGGGACAGCACTGGGCCTGCAGGGCTGATTCCTGGCTACAGGGAAGAGTGGGACCCCAGGCTGGGTGCCTAGGTTCACACTAATATCGGAGAAAATCTCCCTGAGACTCCAGTCTTGCAGGTGGAGAAAGAGTTCTGGAACCTGCTGAAGTTCTGCAAAGCAATACACTTCTCTGCTCATGGGCTGTCTAGAACAATTATGGAAATGGGTTCTGTTGTTTCAATGAGTCCCAGCAGCGGGAACCCCTGGGCAGCACCTTACACAGAAGTGCATAATCATTCCAAAGGGAGGCTTGGCTTTCTGTGTCCTCCTCCCCCTAGAATGGAATGGGAGCATTTGCTTTTCCTTTTTATGTAAGCACAAGCAATCTCACCACTATTCATAGGTTTGACCACGAGTCTCTCACCCTGGGCCTCCCTTTGGGTATAACAGTTACCCAAAAAATCAGAGAAACCTGAGGAGAAATTCTGATTGGTGGCCTGGGGCTGGGAGACTTGGCATAAACTAAAGGCAGGCTTCTGCGTTGGCTCATCACATCTGAGGATACAGTGTGGACGACCCTCTGCCCACCTACCTAGTAGAAACCCAAGCTGAGCTGTCCTCTCACCCACCCCTGCACTCAAGGAACAGACATTCCAGGTTCATGCATGCTGAGTGTGATCTGTGAAAGGTGGTACTACTCACCTCCACCCTCCCAGAACAGATTGGGAAGGGCACCAAGATAATGCTGACAATAGACTGATCACAGAGGCACCAAGTGTTGTCCATGGATGCCTATCCCATCAGGGCACATCATTCTGGCATGCCTTCTTTGTGCCTCTCTCCCTCGGTGTGTCTCATTCCCTCTTTCCTTCCTTCCCTCCTCCCTCTTACCTTCCTGCTTTCTCTCCTTCCCCTGTTCTTTCCTGCTTTCTCTCCTGTCCCCTCACCTTGTGGCTTTTTATCCTTTGTACTACTGGGCATACACCCTAAGAAGGTCAAAGACAGACAGTGCCCATGTAAACTGAGCAGCATGGTTTGTGGGAACTAAAACCTGAAAGGCAGTGGGGTCCTACTGATGAGGGTAGGTGGGTAAACATATGGAATGGTGTATTATTGAGTAGGAAGAAATGAAGAATTCAAGGAAACATGGAAAGACTTGGATAAACTGATGCACAGTGAAGCAGGCAGAACCAGACAGAGGCTGCAATAACATAAATGCGCTGCCAGGGCTGGCTCAGGAAGATGGATGAGGAAGCACATTTCTCCTTTCTGTAGAGAGGTGTGGGATCATGGGAACAACATGTTGGCTGGCTTTGGTTAGGGGGATGTATACCAGGAAATGATTGTTGTATAAAAATGGCAGACATCCCTGAAACTTTAATTTCAAATTGATGCTTTGCTAAATATGAATAAGCAGCATCTCAGCTATTTGAAATTCCAGAATTATTTGTACCTATGGGGGAGAAATGGCTGCTACATGTGTGATAAATGGTTGCTGGAGTAAACTGAATTGAATGGCAGAGCCTGCCACACCATGCCCTAGCTGTAGGATGCCCACAGAGGAGGTGACGAACGGGAATGGAGGGCTGAAAGTGGCAGTACTGCTGGGGGCGGGGCACAGGCAGGAGAGGCAGGCGTCCAGGAGGGGGAGGAACTGGGATTGTGGTATGGGGGCTGAATCTGGGAGGGGGAGCATTTCATCTGCTTGGCTGTGGTGGAGAATCTGCCTGAGGAGCCCTGGGGCCTGCCCTGTCTTGGGCTTTGTTTCTGGTTGGAAGCAGTGAGGCTGGCCAGTGGGCCCTGTGCAACCAGTCCCATTATGGTGGGAGTCAATTCAACATGTGCCCCAGAAATCTGGGCTCCCCAATATAAATGCAGCTGTCTTGTTCCTAAGCTGTTTCCCTGGAGGTCAGCTCCCTGGAGGACTGATTCCCTCTCTCTGTCTCTCTTTCTCTGTCCCTGTCTCTGTCTCTCCCTTTCTCTCCCCCTGGTCTCTGTATCCTTGGCACTTAGCCTAGTGCCTAGCTTCATAAACAGGTAAACAGTAGGTGCTTAATAAATACTTGTGGCTTGAGTTGCATTGTCAGCAGCTATCATTAGAGGAAAGATCCGAGTGTCAGAGAAAGAGGAGGATTACAGAGTTCCGGTTGGGGGAGCTGGATCCGCTTCCCGAGCTACCCTTCTTGGTTTTCTGGGCCAGGGACGTGCCAAATCGGAGCGCCTCATACACTGGGTCCACCTTGTTGCCACAGGCTGCAACAGAACACAGAAGTGCCTATGAGAAGAGTCTTGCCATTGGTGCACCCGATAAGGGCTCTCCCCAGTCCCTCTTGGGAAGGGCTGTAGAGACGACGCTTCGAAGCTGTGCCTGAGGGGCTCCTTCTCCCCTCTCCCCCGCCCAGCCCAGACCTTGCCCCATCTCTGGTGCTGGGCACAAGTGACCGATGTCAATGGAACGCTGGTGGGTGTTGGGAGAAAACCAGGAGGAATGTGACAGAGACAAAAACCAAGAAAACTTGGCACATTCAGGGTTCTTTCCACAAGGAAGTGGGCGACGGATACTGGAGGATTCAGAGGCTGAACTTCTTTATCCCCCGGACAACGAAAGCCCCGATTTAGGGGACTCGGGTAAAAGATGGCAGAGGACACCTCTCTTAGGGGTGTGGGTGTGTCTGGGCATGGCCAGGCTGGACCAGCAGGAGGCCCACCCCCCACAGCCGGGGCCTGCTCTCCACTCACCAATGGGCAGAACTTCTCTGATGCACCCAAACTGCTCCTGGATGAGTAAGGGGGAACTATAGTAGCGCCGGAAACCTTTGGGCTGGAGAGACAGAGAAGGCCATATCGTCACTGGTGCTGGCAACACCAACCCAGAGCACCCTGCTAATGCTAACCTTGTCTCTGGGGGCTATCTCCCCCCTCAGCTCTAGGCTGTCCCTGAGCTCCACAAGCTCCCCTTCCTTGGGCCCTCTTCTCACAGAAGAGAAAACAAGGTTACTGGGAGCCATTGAGCCAAGCTGGGTTATTCTGAGCACTTTGAACTGGGCACGTCCCCTGCCTGGCCTGAGGGAGCAAGCGGAGTGGGTCCTCCAGAGGCTCGAGCAGCCAGTTGGCCTGAGTCTATTCTCTTCCCTCTCCCCACAACCTGTGTCTGGGATGGGGGCAGTGGGGACAGCCCCCTGAAGGTCAATAACCCACTTTCTTTCTGGTAAATAAAGCTCCTCCCCCATGTCATGAGATCAGCACGGCCACATTGGGGACATTTCCAAGGGACCAGAGGGACATTCCTTGAGTTTGTGCATTTGAGGCAACCTGGCAGCCTGGTGGCTAGAGCCTTGGGCTTGGAGGAGGAAAGATTTGATTTAAAATCCTGCCTCTGACTCTTACTGTGTGTGCCCCCATGGGCCAAGCACCTCCCCTCAGCTTCCCCATCTGTAAAATGGGGAAAATATTAGCTGTCCGTTCATAGGGCTATTGAGAGACAGAAGGTGTGATGTCTGTAAAGGGCTAAGCAGGTTGTGTGTGCCCACTCTGTGAATGCCCCAAGGCTAGCTTACCAGTTTGCCCATGCAGCGCTGGGGTCCAAGGCTGTCTGCACACTTGTGGTGGAGGCTCATCTTGCACGCTTTGCAGCGCAGACCTTGCTTGGCATTGCCCCCTGCCAAAGACATTGGGAGAAGTTTGTTCAAGGCCAGGGGCTCCTGCCTCCCCAGCCTCAGGGCTGGTCTCATTCAGCCTGTGTGCTGCAACCTCTTCTGCCAGAGGACCGAGGGGGTGCAGGAGGAGGGAGAGTGCCAGGGTTACACCCTCTGATGATATGGCCGCCAAGGGATCCAACTATCATCCAGAGCTCAGCCTTCCCCTCCTGAGCTGTCCCATCCTGGAGGCCTCTGGGAGACCCTCACTGGTCTTTTGGCTGCTCTCTGTGCACTTGCCACCCCCCAACTCCTTTACTGTGCGACTGCATGGGTGGGGGCTGTTTTTCCTCCATACAGTGGAAGCGTCTTGAGGCTAGGGAGGGGAGATTTCATTTTTTCTTTGTATTTCTGTGCCTGTAGTAGGTACTTAAGAAATGTTTGTTGATCGAATGAATTGACTGCCCTTGATTGGCAGGGGGAGGAAGGCTCTCACTAACATGGATGCCTATAGAATCTTGAACATCTCAGCACCTTGTACTCCCTCCCTCTGGTCCCAGCCCTGGGTCACACAGGACACAGAACCCAAGCTGCCCCTCTGGCTCCTAGGCCAGAGCCCTTCCAGGCTGGTCTTTGGGCCCAGTCAGAGGTGAGGGACTCTTCTCAAAGCCTGTCTGGTATGGTGGGACCAGCAGGAGTTCACCCCCTGCTGGCATGGTCTTAGAGAACTAGGGGCCCCTCTGGACCACCTCTGCTGCCAGGGTGACTGGCAAAGAGACAAAGAAACAAGTAGATTCAGATGGCATACCATGATATCTGTTTGTGATCTCTCTGTGCCTCTCCTTACACATGGGAGGGCAGTATTTCCCTGGGCTGTACTGGGCAGCAATAATCCTGAAGGACTAGACCTTGGGGCCTGCTAGAAGGCAGAGAGTGGCCCCCCGTGAGGAGAAACTGCCTCTGAGAGAATGGGCCCTTCATACTCTGAACCTGCAATAAAGTCTTTATCAATCCCCGACCCGGGGCTCCCCTAGGGAGCTCCTTCAGGCATGGGAGAAAAGGGGTCTTAAACAACACTTGACGTCCCTACAAAGAGCGGGTGATGATGAGGGAGGGCATCTGGAGGTGGGCACAGGTGCTCTCCAACATCAAGGTATTGCTGACTCAGAACTGGGCCTTCATCCAGCACAGTCATGGTTTATTTTGGCCTCCTGGACTGAAGAAGATGTCCCAAGGTGAAATTAGAACCTTCTAAGAAGCCTTTCCTCCTGATTCTCTGATCTTTGGAAGCAGCAATGTTAAAAAAAAACAAAACACTTCCTTTGGAGACTTGAAACTCCAGTGAATCCTGGAATGTGGCAGGTTCTTGGGTGGGAGAGCTTGTGTCTGGAGACCAGGAAAGTGACCCCAGTGACAAGAGGGCAGCACTGCCTTACTCAGGCTGGAGAGTGTCTACATTAGCTGCGTATTCTGTGTGGACAGTGTCCAGAACTCACATTTTGGGAGTATTTAGAGGTTTATGGAGTCCTTTCTTAGGAGGGATGCCATCATGCAAATACCTTTGCAAAGACAATGGCCCAACAGGAGTAGTCAATCACTGCTGGTCTTAGGGTCAGTGGAGATCACCTTTCCTTCTGACTCCCCATTGTCACCGCTTCACTATGACTTGTGACTGGCACAAAGAGCTGCCTGGGGGACAAGGGATGGGGTGGGGGTGAGGGGAGAACACAGCCCTGGGAAGGGAGTGAGCAGATGATAGGATAGGATGTATGAGCCAGGCAGAAAGATGGAACCTGTGATGGATGTCAGAGCCACCTGCCCATTGTGCACAGTTTCCCCTCCCCACCCTCTCAGCCTTTTCCCTCCACTCCAGTTCCAACAAAGCCTTGGCAGGCCCAAAGTCTCCCTGACACTCTACTAGGTCCCAGCATGTGTTAATAAAGGCAAATGAAGCTAGCAAGCCTGGACCAGAGCAGAGATGAAAATGGTCCCTGGTGAGGCTGGGTCTGCAGGACCCAGGGTTCAGGGAGGGCATTTTAAAGGGTTGTCTTCAGTGTACAATTGAAGTGGGTGGTTTGATGGAGTCCAGATCAGCGTGAGGGGGTGGCCAGGATTCTGTCTGGGCCCAGCCTGGCAGCTGGCTGTCAGTCTGAAGGTTAAGGTTAAGTGTCAGCAATGGGGGACATCCATAGGAAGGCAGGCATGGCATGTGAAGCTGGAGGCCTCAGGTGGCAAGTCCTGCTGTTCCCTGGGAGGTAGGAGGAACAAACAGTGCTGACCTGGCTGGCTCTGGGAGCCCTAAGTTGGAGGATGTGCAGGTTCTCATGGGTGGGGGCAGCCCTGGGATTGGCACCAAGATGAAGGAGAGCCTCTTGTCTGCACATAGCCAGGAGGAGGTGCCAACATTGGTGCTGGGATCAGGACTGGCCCTGTATTTGAGACCCTCATGCACCAGGGCACAGCATGCTGCAGACCTGGGGTCTGCTCTGGACTTGGGCTCCTTCTCCATAGGCTGATGTCAGGGGCAACCAGGCTCTTGCCTCCCAGGGCCAGCTTTGGGTGGACAGAAAGCTCAGTTTTGCACCTTCCCTCATAGTCTATCACACAGAGGAAGAATACATCCTTCACTCTTTAGTGTGGTTAGAGGTATCAGAGTCATCTATAGGGATTACAGTGGGTCTGCAGACCCCTCATGGGCCAGGCCCTGCTGAAGGACTCCAAGGGCTGCCTGGAGGTACCTGGAGGATCTGAAGCCTCCTCTGTCTGCTGTGAAAGCTCCTCTGTGCCTGGCCTCAGTGCCCTGTGCCGCCACATCATAGGCTAACATCATGGCAGACGTCATGCATGTGCCATGCCAGCACAGAGTATCATAGGTATGTTAATAAGAATGATGCATTTGCATGGTGTTTGCTGTGCTCAGTGTGTGCAGGGTTTCACGATATTATCTGAGCTCATCCTTAGAACAACATGAGAAGTAGAAGTTATTATTACTGCCATTTTACAGAGGAGGAAGTGGAGGCAAACAGAGGTGATGTGACTTGCCCAGGGTCATGCAGCTAGTAAGTCTCTGAGTCTGGATTTGAACTCATTTGAACATCTTCCTGATTCCAGGCCCAGCCCTCTACCCACTGGACACTTAGGTGCCCCTTTAGATCAGGAAGGGATCTTGAAAGCCACTGAATTCAACTCCCTCATTGGACAAATGAGGAAGCAGAGGCACACAGGTTAAATGACTAGCCCAGAGAAGCTGTAGCAAGTTCGGTTTTCTCATGATTCATCGCAGTGAAGGTCCGTGTGAATTCCTCAAGCTGAGTATCAGTGCGAGTGGGAGCTCTCACTGCTTATAAAGCTGGAGGGGACCTCCTGTTGAGGTTGGCATGGGTAGTGCCTTCTTCACTCTCCTTGAGACCCTATTTCAACCAATGCAGCTAGGTGCTGCCAGAGCACATAGAGCACTGGATCAGAAGCCAGGAAGATCCAAGTTCAAATCCTGCTTCAGTCACTTGCTAGCTGTGCAGTCCTGGCCACCCAGTCTGCCTCAGGTTCCTCAACTGTAAAATGGAGATATCAGCAACCACTTCCCAGGATTGTTGTGAGGGTCGAATGAAATAATATTTGTGCATGGTGAGCACCTAGTGAGTGCTTAATAAATTCTTGTTCCTTCCCTCCTTCTCACTCACATTTCTAGGCCATCTGAACGTCTCAACTTAACTCTGGCCTGTGACTGATCACCTAGCCCCCAGTGCCTGCAAGAGCATTCCTCATGCCCTTCATCCTGCTCCCTGTTCCCTCTGCTCTGTCCGCAGCAGAAGACTCCAACGTGATGGACTTGTAGTTTTGAATTTAGTTTTGAATTTCTTCTTGAATAAAAGGGCCAAGCCTTTCTTTAGGGCCAAGGAAATAAAGCCCCCCATCTGACTCTCACTGACTTTTCTGGTTCAAGGGAGGAATTCCCTCAAGCAGAAAGGCTAACCTGTGCTCTGGGAAAGGCTTTAGGCAGGACAGCTCGCACAGGTAGGACGAATGGGAAGGGGGCTGGGAAATAAGAGTAGACTGTCATCCTCTTAACCTTTCATTCACCCATCCACCCTTCCAACAAGCTCTGACGAGGTTCCTACTATGTGTACGTGAAATGATGCTCTCGGCACCAGAGGAGGTGATGACGGCATCAGTGAGATGAGGTCTCTGCCACTGGGGAAAGAAAAACAAAAGGTGGGCCTAGTTTCCACTAAAGGAGATTGCAACAGAAAACTAGAGATGATTTTGGAGGAAGGGAATGCGTATGTGGATGAGAGAAACTTTAAAATGTAGGAAAATTCCCAAATTAGATTTTCTCTCATGGGCCTCCCTCACCCCTAGACCCACTCTTCCTCCAAATGACTCTTTCTTACATTTGACCCCACACCATCACCATGAAGCAGAAGGTGGGAACTGCTCTTGTTTCCCAAGCTGAGGTCAGCCCGATCCTGGAACTGGACCTTAGAATTCAGGACCGGAAGGGATCTGGGAAGTCATCTTATTTCTCATTTTAAAGATGAGAAACCATGATCTAGGGTCACTGAGTAAGCCCTTAAGCAACCGAGCTGGGGTTCAGACAGAGGTTTTCTGAATCTCCATTGAGGGTTTTCCTCCAGCGCCCCATGATGCCATCCTGCCTCCATCACACCACTTGTCTATGTGTGTCCTGGACAGATGACAATGGGGATGACTCCACTGTAGAAGACACAGGGTCAATGTTTCTAGGGATTTCTGTGAAAGGAATAAAGGAAACATATTTTCCATCATACCAGCTCCTTGTCATGGAAGATTTATTAAAAATAACCCTTCGAGCCCCCTCCTTATCCAGGACACACTTGGAATGGCTATGGGATTCCTGGCATGACTCCAGTGCTTTCTGGGAAAGTAGGAGCTTGGGGTGTTGACTGAGCCCATGAAGACACCCCAAGGGGCCACCAAAAAGTGAAGTCCCTGGAGCTCTCCCACCCCTCCTCTCATGATCATGCCCCAGCCCCTGTCTCCCTTCAAACATTAATGGTATTCTTTGTTTACAAATGCCTCTGTGGGGCTTTCCTATTTCGGGGCCTGACTGCTAGTGGAAAAATCTCTCCGCTTCCTTCCATCCTTCCTCCTCATTGGCCTTTAAAAATAGTAGGAGACGGACTGACTCAGGCTGTGATTTGGAATCCACAGCCTTTCACCCTGAGGCTACCGGTTCAATAGTGCTGTTTGTTGGCTGTGGGATTTGTGTGTCATGGGCTTCAGAGGGGAGATCTCTCCTTGGTGATGTTCCTCCAGAAGAGTGGGCAGCCACTGTGTGAGCAGAGGTCTTTTTGAAAGGTAACTGCATTTGATGTCATTGTCTTTGAGCCTGTTCTCCATGCTCAGAGTCCACCTCCTACCTGCTGACACGCACAGGCGCTCCCGTTCAGGTTGGCTCATTTTTGAGCCTCTCCTAAGAACTGAAGGCCTGGACTGAGCCAACTGCCAGCCTCCCTCCTGGTGCTCTTCCCAAGCCCCTGTTCTTCTCTCCTCATGTCTGGCTCCAGTCCTGATGGCTGCCTCCACCCTTGTGAACTGGTGCTGTCATTCCGCATGCTCAGCTGTAGTTCTCCCACCAACGTGGCTCTCTGTAAAGACTCCTGGGATCTGCTTTGGTTTGTCACCATGGTCTCCATCATGCTTCCATTCCCAGGGGTCAACCTCTCAGCACAGGCAAGAGCCCCATGCCTCTCTGTACCCCAGGACAGCTTCTGGGTTTTGAATCATGAAGTAATGGAGTATGGCAGGCCCTCCAGATATCTGGCTACCCTACTTGTCAAATCCCATAGGCTTTATTACAGGGATTTTGTTCTGACTCTTCTAGATTTGTTTAAGATTTGGGCAATCTGTAATACCATGTAGCAGGTCCTGTGGGGAAAAAATGGAATGGCTCCTTGGTGACCTTCTCCTTTCCACACAGTACCCTGATTACTATGGTGGGGTAAATAAGAGCGCTGGACTTAGAGTCAGGGGATCTGTGTTCAAGTCCTGGCACATATAGTGGGCATCTTGACCTCTCTAGGTCTTGGCTTCTTCCTCCATAAGTGGAGAGAATATCTGTCTCATAGGGTGGCCCTTGTTTTATATGAAAGCTCTTAGATAATATGCCCAGACCTTTCCTAGTTCCGTGGATGGGATTATATGAATGACCTCAAAGTCGGACACTGAAGAGATGCCATTAGAGGTTGTTCTGCCCACTATACTGCCTGGCACATGGATGCAGCGGTACTGAGAGAGGACCTCACTCACTACTACACAAGGCAGGTTCAGGACAGTTTGAACATTCAGGAAGCCTTTTCCTTCTGTTGGGTCCAAATCCATCTCTCTGTAACTTTTACCCATTTATCTATCAAACATGAAGGCAATCACCACCACTGGTAGCAGGCCCTGGGTTCTGATTTCAGAGGGCACCAAGACAGTGGGAAACAATCAAAACAAATAACCCTCCATTTTCCAGAATGCCTGGAAGAAATGCCTGAGTCAAGGTGGCCAGGAGAAGGGCGGGGGGAAGAAGGAGCCCCCTCCAGAAGAAAGAATAGGAGGTGTTTGTGGGCAGAGTGCCAGACCAGGGCAGCCTCCATCTCCAGGCAGGGGAAGTTGACCAGGCTTGTACCTTTTGGGGAGTTTCCTGTAGGTGCTATCCTGTCCAAGGAGAAAAAGTGAAGTGATGGCAAACTTAAAGCTTTCTGGAAAGTGGCTTGTGTTGCTGCAAAAGACCAAGAGCATCTGCTTCTAAATCCTGGAATCCCCTGGTTGAGGGCTTGTCCATGAGCTTTGTGCCTTTGGCAGCCATAGAGGAGGAGACCCTCCCTCTCCTCTTGTCTCTTGGCTGTGGAGGCCAGGACTTGCTGCTGGTGGTCTCCCACATCACCTCTTTGCTCTAATAGTAACATCCCCTCCACTTCCAGAGCTGTTTCCATTCCCTGGGCTCCATGCTGCCCAGTAGGGTGGGCCCCTGTCTGAGTCTTTCTAGGGGACATGGTTTCTCTTCCTCTTCAGCAAGCAAGTCACGTGCCAGCTCTCGGACCCTCAGGGACTTCAGGGACACAAGGGACCAATCCCCTAATTTCATGGGGGAGGACACTAAGGTGCAGAGAGAGGAATGAATTTACCCAAGGTCACACAGTCTAGCAGGCTGATACACTCAGATAGAATGAGGCGCCAGTGTGAAGCCTTGTTCTGTGGTAGCTGCAGCAACACCAAAGGACTCGTGATGGATGAGTGCTCATTACTGTCACTATTATTTGATTTTTGGAGGGAGGAGGGGAGGCGATTGGGGTTAAGTGACTTGCCTAAAGTCACACAGCTAGTAAGTTCAGATTTGAACTCAGGTCATCCAGACTCCAGGGTTGGTGGGCTATTCACTGAACCACCGCGCTGCCCCTGGGTTAGTGTTTTTAGGAAGAATACACTGAAGATGTAAATGGTGGTGGGACAGACTCAGGGAATCTCGAAGTTGGAAACAGGTAATCTGTAAATATGTAACAACTGACTCTCCTAAAAATGCACACCCAGCACACTTAGTAAGGTTAATGCACATCTTTAACATTTCCATCCTCATTTTCTTAAGTTTAGAAATGAATAGAAAGACAAAGTAAGCCCTCATTTGTAGCGTTTAATGATTTGTTCACATGCTCGCACTGAAAATCTAACAATCAGGTCTCGGGACCCTTTTTGAGTCGGCTCCAGCTTCCTGTTTCCTGGGGAGAGCCTCAGCAGCATCTAGACCAACGACCTGAACAAGAAACCTGTCTACACCACACCTGCCAAGTGGCCATCGTACTTGGCAATGGCAGCAGATGAGCTATCCAGAACTTTCAGAAGGTGAACCTTCATACAAACAGTCCAGGAAGTGTGCCTATGAACTAGAAGATGGAGACTGTGCTGACCGTTTATACCCTAACTCCCTCCTCCCTCCTTCTGCTGCCATCCACTGCACCCCTAGGACACCTTCCTCCTATCTTCATGACTAGTGCCTGGCTCACAGACTTCCTTCCACCACTTCCTTAGTGACTTCTACATCACTGCTTATCACTC
The DNA here is from genome assembly GCA_023548195.1 of Bettongia penicillata ogilbyi. Classification (NCBI taxonomy): domain Eukaryota; kingdom Metazoa; phylum Chordata; class Mammalia; order Diprotodontia; family Potoroidae; genus Bettongia; species Bettongia penicillata. The sequence goes on from JAJHZJ010000132.1 coordinate 20,692,634, forward strand.
TTCTGACTCTCTTGGATCCTCTGCTTCCCAAGCTCCTCTGGTTCCCCCTCCAACGCCCCTGACAATCACTTCCACCTCACCCAATTTCCAGACTATGAGATTCTAGGAGAACACTGTCTCCTGTCCCTTCCCCTCTCCCAGTTCCTCACTCCAATTCAGCTTGCTCTTGCCTCTCATTAAAATCTTGGGAATCACAAGCCCTGGGATTCTCCCAGTCTACCACTCTTGTCCTGGGCTCAACGACTTTCTTACATTGTCTTGATGAACGAATTATCGAGTTTAAATCTGGGGAGGGAGATGAATGATTATCTATTCCAACGCCCTCACTTTGTGGATGAGGAGACAGCCCCAGATGTAGGAAAGGGGTTGGCCCTATGCATGTAGCAGACAGCAGAGCCAGGAGCCAGACCCAGATTCTCCAACCCCAGATTCAGTGCCTTTGGCATGATGTCAGCGTGACTTCCCAAATTTCTTCAAGAATATCCTGGCTTCTCCCTCAAGTCTATTCTCTCTTGATCTGGTGTTCCCCCTACTTTGCTAATCCTTAGTCTTGGAAAATGGGGACCCTCTGCTTTCTTTGATGCTCTCTCAGGTGGGGAAAGCAGGGAGGAGCAGAGATGTATCACAGAGCTGTTCTCTTTGGGTCACAGAATCATAGCCTCTCAGATTCCCCTGAATGAAACCCTGAAGGGCACCAAGCCTAGTATCCCCCTGACCAAGGATTCCTCTATAGCATCCCAGAGTGGAAGGGCCTGCCTTTGACTCAAGACTGAAGGAGGGGGAGGCCCCACATGCCAGAAGCAAGACAGGGTTTTGAGGATGTCCTTGTGTCATTCCCCTTCCCCCATCCTCTAGGTATGAGATGAGACTTAGAAATTCAACACAAGAAAGTCGTTGTTGAGAGTGAGGAGATCCCTTTCTCTGGAGACTTAATTTCTGATTTAGCCAGTGATCACCTTTATAAAAACCACTTTTAGGCCTTAATACAAGTTGCTTCTCTGATTGGGACAAATACTGAATCCTGAATTCAAGACAATGCAGCAAAGTTAAATTTTGGGTTCAAGTGAATGTTTACCAGCTGTGTGGATCATCCTGAACATTTATTCAACACTGCTTAGCTATGTGGGTTCAAGACAGTGCAGTCTATCTTGCTTTGTTTTTCTGATCATCACTTAAATTCAGCTAAACTGGTAAACAGGGTAACAGAGCAACACGAGGACTAGGAACAGGCACTAGGTAACATGGAGACCAAGTGCCAAGGTGGCATGGGGACAGGGTAGCATGGGGATAGGGTGACATGGGACAGAGTTCCAGGGTGTTATGGGGACAGGGTGACATGGGGATGGGGTGCCAGGCTGTCAGGCAACAAAAGATGGGTCAGGCCAGAGGGGCATTTCTGTTTCCTGGGTCCTGAGAGTTAGGGTCTCTTAGTATCTCTTAAGGGAAAAGCTTGACTCAGAAAAGGAGAAAGGAAGGCCTGAAATGGGAGCCAGGAACCTTCAAGGACCAGCTGTCATGGAAAACCTTCTGTTTGGGTGATGAGGAGGGCGACACCCAGCATGCATAACTCCATTGGCACAGTCCTTTCAACGGTTTCTTGGAGGCACCTCTACCCTGAGCGTGGTCAGCTCCAGTGTTTGTCCTGGGGCCCCCTCACTCAAAGCACTCTCAGGAAGGAGGGGGTGGGGGCTGAGCTGAGTTTCCAGACTTCTTGGCACAGTAGTTATTGCAGGGAGTGTCTTTGAGCTCTGGGCATGACCCTGCGGACGAAGTTGATATGATGCTAATGCTGCTGCTGACACCCCAGCTTTTCAGCTTCCCTACATGCACTGTTTCCCTCCTCTAGACTGGCAGTTCTTTCAGGGTAGGGACTATCCTATTCGATTGGACTTATGGCTATGGAACTACTCCTGGCAAGGGGCATTCTGGCTTCCCAAAACCCCAGGTTGGGAAGAGAGGAAACTAATGGAAGATCAGTGATGGAAGGGGGTACATGGGAGAGATGCCACAGGACAAGACCTCAAGGGGTTCATGTCTCATTCTCCCTTCCCACATCCCTGGTCTTCTAGGCATGTGTCAAGGCTCTGAGATTCTACACAAAAAGTTCATTGATATTGGGAGTGAGAAGAGGGGGAGAGAGAAAAAGAGAGAGGGAACACAAAGAGGGAAGAAGGGAGGCGTGGTGGTCATCCCAAGACAGCCCAAGAGACTGAAATAGCAGCGGGTCCTGGTCACTTCTGGAAGGTCATGAGAGGGAAGCCTTCCATCTGGACAACCAAAATGGGAGGTCTGTATGTGTTTTATTGAGGTGCTTGTATGCCAGAAGTAGGAACAGAAAAAGAAACAAGGCAGAAGGACAAAAGGAGAACAATGGGTGAGCCTTGCCCACCCCCACCTTGTTTCCATTTGTGCTTTTCTCAAATTTGTCCTAGTAAAGAATGCATTTGCTGGATTACATCTTGTTTCTCAGGAACACCTTCAGTTAACCCTGTCTTTATGCTGCTAGGTGTCTCGTTGTCTGTGTCATGAGGGTGCACTGGGAGCCACACAGGAAAAGGAGAACCCTTCCTAGTTCAGGGCTAGGAGCCCAATCCCTAACTCCTTGCTGGAGTTTTGTTCTCTGACTGGGGGCACAAGCAACTACACTTCTAAGCACAGAATCACTATGAATTTGGGCATATGTCTACCTTTTAGATGCAAGTCAAATTACATCTATAATGCCCAAAAGTGCCTGGTACATAAATGCTTAATAAATGAGTATCTACATATCTACCTATCATCTATCTGTCTATCTATCTATCTATCTATCTATCCTCTATCCATCTACCCACCCATCCATCCATCCATCCATTCGTCCATCCATTCATCCATCCATACCTCTCATAGCTCATAACTCATTCGTGACCCTCAGACTAGCACCTCAGTCAGAGTATCCTGGAGAGTTACCAGGAGAGGAAGGGACAGGTTACAGATTCAAGTCAAACCTTGCCACTTCTACAGGAGTCCCTGGCCATGTTTTCCTTTTAACAGACAAGAAAGTTTAGATGAAGGGTCATTGAACAAATTGGTGTCTGAACCTGGCATCACAGTGCACCGAGGCCATCATGCAGCCAGGGTAGTGGTGGTTCTGGTAATGTTCCCCCTGACAAACTATCGGTCCTGCTCATAGAACATCAGTTGCAAAGACTAAGAGGAAAGAGGCAAAGACTAGGGGAGTCAGACTGTGGCCCAGGTTGTAGAAAACTCTGGCCAAAGTGTTAACCTGAGGACTAAGGGTATGGATGAATGGATGGATAGGTAGCTAGCTAGATGGATGGATGGATGGATCAACCCTAAATGCGCTGAGCTGGGCAGTATGGAAGAATCTGTGACAGCCCAGAGGGCCACTGACTGCACTGGTGAGATTTACTAATTCTGCGTTGGGGAGCTTTGTTGATTCCCTCTCTGGAACTGATTATAGCTCTTGGTGGGAGTAGCTGATCTACATCTAGACACCTTGAACTGCCCTAGAATGTAGGTTTCAGGCTGTGTCCCTAGTTACAGACTACCCACTTCTTGGAGAGGCTTCACACACATGGCCAGTGTGGTAGTTGTGAAAATATATTTTTGATTCTACTACATCGAGTAATAATTTTATATCATATAAAGTTGTCTGTTTGCCTGTGTGGTAGACTCCATTGCCTTTCTCACATGACTAGGGCTTTATGAAATCCCCTTGACTGGGAGGATACAGAATTGTCCTGGTGGGTGGGACCTTCAGCCCTATTCTGATTGGATAAAGCTGTACTCTATTACCCCTTGGGTTAAGGGATTCTGTCACCCTGAAAGAGGTGGAGCTGGGGTCAGGATGTCCACAGTTCTCTAAGAGCCCTCAAGAGTTTGACTTTCTACTGGTATGAAGTGGAGAGCTGAACTACAAGGTGAACATGACCCTTCCCAGAATCTGGTCCTTTTGTCAATTTGGAGCAGGAGGCTCACTCCACTCCTCTCTGATGGGTTTCCCTGGGGCCATGGCTAGTGAGGGGCAGCAGTGACACCTGGCAGGTAAATGAGTGAGCTGTGAAGGCATCACACCAGCTCCACTGCTTCTTTTAGCTGAAATTTTAGACACTGTCTTCAGCCTCACAGAAGGAACTCTGCCCCCTGAGGGAGTGAAAAGAGACCCAAAGCAGGATGCCAGGAGTACTCCATAGTCTGATGAAAGGCAGTTTGCTGGAGGCTGGCAGTGCCCAGAGGTTCAGCGCAGGGAAAGCAGTGGCAGAGGAGTGGTGGCTGCTCCATACTGGGCAGGAAGATGGGCAGTCCTCTTGTTCCAGAATGTGTGCCCCTCTTCGTTCTCTTTCCAGGGCTTTGTTTCATCTATCTTTACACATCTCCAGGGATGCTGGCTCCCCAAGAGAGGGTGAGCAGTTCGCCCTTGAAGCCACTACTGTGACCACATAGATCTCATGGCTTTTCTCAGTATTTAGCTTCAGTTGTCCCCTCCATCACATTGCTCTCAGTCCCTGCATCCTCTGATCATGGGGCCAACATGATGCCTTGTGACTGTTACCTTGTCTGCCAAGCTTGAGCTGCTGTCCCTTTTGGCTTGTCTCCAGGAGAGTGACCCTGAGTTTAGAGTTCTCTGGAATTCTATGACTGAATTCTGTGGGGCCTCTCCTCTTTGTCATGGAGGTCATGTGTGTGTTAGTGAGTGAGTGTGTGTGTGTGTTTTACCCTGTTACGGTATCAAAGGGACTTCTTGGGAGGTGAGGGGCAGCCCCAACAAAGGCTGGATGGACCCAGTCATGGCTACTTTAGTGTGGACTTTGGTTCAGATACAGGCTGAGTTAAATGTTTTCTTAGGTCTCTCCTCAATCTGTGAACTTAGGAGTTATTGGGATGAGGGTGTCTTCATATACCCAGGTTCAAGACACACTGGATTTTACCCCATTCATTCTTTGTGGCCATGTTCATGTTAATAATTTTCATCTCAGTACAATGCTTTTTGGGGCTAGGCATCAGGGTTAAGTGACTTGCCCAGGGTCACATAGCTAGTAAGTGTTGAATTTCCAAGGTCAAATTAGAACTGAGGCCTTCCTGACTCCAGGGTTGGTGCTCCACTGTGCCCCTCATTTTCAGTGGTTGTCTCATACAAGGTAATTCTCAAACTAGAAGAGGCAGAATCAAATTTCCTAGTCCTTACCATGTGCCAGGCACTGAGCTAAGCCTTGGGGATCCAAAGAAAAGTGAAGTTAGCTGACTGAGAGCTAGCATTTGGAGTAGAGCTCTTTAAGGCTCCCCAAGCACTTTATGTTAACTCAAAAAATGATCCCTGCCTTCAAGGAGTTTACATTACAATGAAAAAGGAGCCTTTGATGCAGACTAACTTACAGACTTTGGCCCCCAAATGCCATCTTCATTAAAGAAGGGACCTGGCAAAAGGGAGAGAATGTTTGTCTAGAACTCAGGAAGACCTATGTTCACACCATGCTCTGACACTTACTATCACCATGGGTGAGTCACTTTGTTTCTAGTTGTCTAGAGAAATCCCTTTAGCTTCTCCTTTTCTTTCTTCCTCTCTCTATTCCTCTGTTTCCTCTCTCCCCGCTCTCTCCTCCTTCTCTGTCTCTTTCTTCCTCCCTCTCCCTCTTCCATTTCTCTCTTTGTCTCTCCTCTCTGTCTTCCCTTTCTCTTCCTCTGTCTCCCTCTCTCTGTCTCTGTCTGTCTGTCTCTGTCTCTCTTTGTTTCTCTGTCTGTCTCTGTCTGTCTCTGTTTCTGTCTCTCTCTGTTTCTCTGCCTGTCTGTCTCTGTCTGTCTCTGTCCCTCTCTGTCTCTCTGTCTCTGTCTCTCTCTCTGTCTTTGTCTCTGTCTGTCTCTCTGTCTCTGTCTCTCTCTATCTCCCTCTCTCTGTCTCTCTCTCTGTCTTTGTCTCTGTCTGTGTCTCTGTCTCTCTCTATCTCCCTCTCTCTGTCTCTGTCTGTCTCTCTCTCTGTCTTTGTCTCTCTCTCTGTCTTTGTCTCTGTGTCTCTGTCTCTCTGTCTCTGTCTCTCTCTATCTCCCTCTCTCTGTCTCTCTCTCTCTGTCTATCTCTCCTTCTTTCTGTCTATATACTGAGCTTTCAGGTTAGCACCTCAGCCAGAGTAGCCTGAGGAGGGTTGCCAGGAGAAGGAAGGGAGAGGTCACAGATGGGCCACTTCTACAGGCCACATTTCCCCTTTAACAGACTAGGAAGTCTGGATGCAGAGACTGGCCAGCTTACTGGCTGAGTCGAACATCCCAGAGCATCAGACGGTGCTGACCCTGCCTAGGTCCTCACAGCACACTTCTATCCCCAATAGCCTTTCCCTTACAATAGCATGTCACTGACCTGGCCATGGGCTAGTCACGGCCCTGGCATGAGCCCTCCCTGAGATCTTGACTCCCCCATGGCCCAAGGAAGGGGCCAGGGCCTTACCTATGATCATGTGGCTGCAGGCATCACAGAAAGTGGGTTTCTTGAACACGTGCTCCTGGAAGGCATGGGCCCCGCTGCGGGCTGGCGTGGCACTCAGGCTCCCCGTGCCAAAGCGGGCCTGGCCGGCTCGGCTCGTGGGGGTATCGGGCAGCGTGTCCGGCCGCAGCTTGCCCTCACTGCCGGTCCCTTGGAAAAAGTTGTCGGCACTTTTACTCCGCAAACTTTTGGTCTTGAAAGAAAGTGATCGCTTCAGCTTCTGCAGCTGCAACAGAATGACAGAAGAGGCCCTCTTACTCGCCATCACTTGGATTCCTGTGCTCTCGGGCCCCGCCTGGTCCCCTGGCATTGCTGATGCCCAGAGGGTACCAGTCTCACCCCTTCCCTGTCTGGAGAGGTTCATGGGCACAGGGAGGGCAAGTTATCCCTCTCCATCCAGCCCGGACTGCAGTAATTCAGTGTAAAGTCCACGGGCGGGAAGGCGGCAGGGGTGGGGTTGGAGCGGGCTGGGCTGGAGAAGCAGTCGACATCATCCTGCTCCTCCTCTGCCTCCTCACAAACCTCCAGAGAGCTGCTAGCTCCCATGCCAAGACCGGGATGCGACTGGGTTTGTTATCCTTGAAACAAAACCACAGAACCTCAGAGTGGAATGGCTCTTGGGGCATTTGGCCTGCAGCACGACAAGGGCTCATCCACTGGCTCTGCAGACAGCCTGTTCTCGTCAGCAACTTTTCCTTACATAAAGCTTAATGCTCCTATAGTTAAAAAACAAAAAATTCCACTGACACTGTGGAACACACCAGAGGCTGAGTGTCCTGTAAAACGCTTCTGAGTGACCAGATCTCCTCAAGGAGAGCAAGGCCCATGGGGCCAATGTCTGAAAACAATCAGCAGCACATGATAAAGAACTTGCTTCACTTCAGAGGCAAAGTGGTGTCATCTGGATTACTTTGAGCACTCTCATTTGGGTGGAGGACCTCTGGCCAAATCTCACCCTGGCCACCCAGGAGACCTTGGAGGAGTTACTTTTTGCTGGGCCCCAATTTCCTTAGAGTTGGGGGGGGATCTTGAAGGTCCTTTCCAGATCCAAAATTTTGTTATTTTGAATCAAGAGTCCTGAGTGCTAGCCCTGGAGTTGTCTCTTACGTACCACGTGACTGTGGGCAGGTTATTTCAATGCTGAACCTGTCTTTTCATCTCTACATCTGTAATGACATCTGTCCTGCCCACTTCCCAGGGTGGATTTGAGGATTCATGGAGGGGAGTCAAGGAAAAGGGATGAGGCAGTAAAGAAGAGCACATTTTCTCTGTTATCCCATTGACAGTGTCAGACTGATCCTTGCAGGACCACAGACCCCATCCCCCCAAGGTTCTCTCCACTCTTATTTGTGGACCTTGTCAGTTCTCATAGGCCTAGTGAACTTCTCTCTGCAGATGACTTTGAATTCTACATCCCACCCTCAGCTGTCTCCTGAGCAGGATCCTGCCTCGAACCTCCAACTGCCTGATAGATCCTTCCACCAAAAGGATCAGAGACTTCTCTAACATACTGAACCTCAGAGAAAAATCATGATCTTTCCCCCCAAATCATTGCCCCTCTGACTTCTCTGTTTCTGTTGAAGGCACCACCACCCTCCTTGTTCACCACCTTAACATCACCCTCCACACCTCCCGCTCCTTCACCCATCATTTGAAATCAATTGCCAAGTTGTGCTGCTCTCCCCTCCTCCATACCTCTCCTTTGTCTCCACTTTTCTCTACTGACACCATAGCCCTCCTCGTGTGAGTCCTCGGCTTCTCTCACTCAGACTCCTGCAGCAGCTACCTAATTGTCTTTCCCCTCCCCTCATCATTTCGTATTTATTCTGGATGTATCCTTGATCTATCTGCCTGCAAACTTTTTTATTTCCTCAGTGGAATGTAAACTGCCTGAAGGCAGGAAAATGCTTAGCACAAGAAGCAAAAAATAAATCCTAGGTGATCAAACTAAAAATGAGCGTTTTTGTAGCTTGTCAGAGCTTGTTTTTGTTTTGGCTGAGAGTCAGGAAGGCCACTCTGCATCTGTCCAAACCCTGGTGGGAACCATTTTTTCCTATGACTAGGTTAAGTACCCCTCGTGCCACTGGACCACTCCTTGAATTACTATTACTTGGGCTAAATCTCTAGGACTAGAAGGGATCCAAAGACAAAACAAATACTAGAATCGGGACTGCTCCAGAGCCCCATAAACAAGCTGGAGGCTCACTTCCCGCCCTCCCCCTTTCTCCTCCCTGCAGCTGGATCGGGCAAAGGAGGAGGCTCAAAGACGTGTCCAGCTTATTGCTCTGGGTAGAAGACTGCAGGGGTGAGGCAGAGTTGGTCGCTTAGATCTTTTTTTCCTCTGCCAAGGAGAATAATGATCTTGGGGTTGGAAAGGACTGAACAAGATTCTAATGATCAGATGGCAAGAGAGCTCGTGGCTGCCCTGAGTTCAAATTCTCTGATCTAGGAGAACTGCATCAGTGAGTACTCAAGGAATGGGCAGATTGGTGGCTGAGTCTGTCAGTCAAACTCAGAAAATCCCCAATAGCGTAGGGAGAGAGAGGTATTGCAGGTCTGGGGAATCCAATCCAGTCCACATTTATTAAGCACCTACTGCATGCCAGGTATTGCGCAAGGTGCTGGGGATACAATTAATAAGATGAAAGACAGTCCCTGCCCTGGAGCAGTTCACACACCTAGGTGGGGGTGGGGGGGGAGGGAGGAGATAATGCCCCAAAGGAGCCAGAAAAGTAGGGGTGTAGCCCAGGGAGGATTTGCTGCTGGAGCATCTTGGTCTGTGCAGTTGAACCCAGGCAGGGGATCAGACTCAGAGTGGATTGAGCTGGAAAGTTCAGTTTCTGGCCTCAGTACTGGCAGGGGTTTGGTACTCCACCCTCCCAGCCCTCCAATTCGAGGGAAGGGAAAACTGAGGGAGGTGGTGTTAGTCAAAGTTTGCAGGTGGTGGTGAGATGGGAGATGATGAGCTTAACCTGGGAAGGGCGTGTTATTTCTCCTCATTGAAATCTGATGGAAAAGCAGCTGCAGTGGTGAATTTTTGCCCAATTTTTGTTTTATTTTGTTTTGTTTTGTGTATGGACATGACAGAATTGGATTCTAACCCTGACCCTAACCCTAAATGCACTCTGATTCTATCAGGTTAATGAACTGAGTAGCGAAATTGGAGAATGTCTTATCAAAGAGGAGACTGATGAACATTTAGAGAAGGGTCTCTAAATTGCATCTAGTTGGATTAAGGCTTCAAAAACAGGGGTTTTGCTTTTCTTGCTTTCTCAACTGGGAAGGAGGAGGTGGTACAGAGAGAATGTGGATCTGAAAAAAAATGTTAATTAAGAACAGGTTTTGCTAGAGGAAGCTTAGGTCCTTTTCCGACAGGTGTTAAAATGGTAGATCAGGGAAAGACTTGGTTTGCCCAGATTTTAACCAAGTGTTGGATCCAGTATCTCTTCTATTTGTGTGGGTAAGGCAGAGAGATGTCATGTGGATGACAGTATAAGGAGACATTTTTATGAGTGGCTAGATGGACAGAACCAAAGGAGAGTCATGGAGGGTTTGGTGCCAGTTGGAAGGGAGTTTCCAGGGGGTTGCTCAGGGATCTATGACTGACCCAGGTGATGCTAGGTAACAACATTTTTTATCAGTGACAGAAATGATTGCCTCCGTAATATTTTCAGATGACTTTGAGCTGAAAAAGATGGTTAACATGCTGGGAGACAGAGTCAGCCTCATGAAGGATTGAGACAGACTGAGTTGAATCTGCAAAGAAGATGGAAAACAACTGAGATAAATGGAACATCATCCTTGGGCTAAAAATGGACTTTCAAGTGTCTTTGGAATTATGACTCCCCAGCCTTGTGAAAATCAGGAGGTAGCACTGGGCTGAAGGCTAAGAATATGAAAGGCACCGGAGCTGATCCTGGGCTACATTCAAAGAAACAAGAGAAGAGTTAGTCTCTCTGCCCTGTCAGATCACCTCTGGATGATTAGGTTCAGTTCAGGGAGGACAGCACAGTATAGGGAATAGAGTACTGGCCTTGGAGTTAGGAAGACCTGAGTTCAAATCTCACCCCAGATATTGACTAGCTAGCCGTATGACTCTGGGCAAGTCACTTAACTTTTCTGAGGGTCTCAGTTTCCTCATTTGTAAAGTGAAGTGTCAGACTGGATGGTATCTAAAGTCCCTTCTAGCTGTAAATCTATGAGAAGGACATTGCTACAGTGATAGCAGATAGAAGATAGTGGAGAGTGAAGGCTCGAATTCATGCCATATGATCATTTGAAGGAACTGGAGAAGAGCTTGGGGCTGGGTATGACAGCCAACTTTGAGTGTCTGAGAGGCTGTCCTGGGGAAGAAGAAGTGGGTTTCCTGCTGGTCCTCCGAAGGCTTAACAGGAGGGGGCTTGGGGTCGGAGCTGCAAGGAGGCACATTTAGGCTGGATTCCAGCTGAAAGTGGAATCATTTAGCATTAACCTGCAGTGGAAGGGGTGGCCTCTGGAGGCAGCAAACTGTACTTTTGGACATTCAGGTCAAAGCTGGATGACCTTGGAGGTGGGAGAGGGGCTGTAGACAGGAGTCTTGGCTGGGTCTGAGCTGGACCAGGTGCAGCTAGGGTCCCACCTCCCTCTGATCTGAGCTTTTGGGGATTACATGAGTCAGGCTTCTATGGAATCGATCCCTTCATTTGGTAGGGAAGAGCTTGAGATTCTGGTGGCAGCCCTCACGGTAAGAGACCCTGGCAGCCAAGTTTTCAGCTGAGCAGCTTCTAAAGTCCAATGCCGAATGGGGAGAAATGGTAATGCGATTTAAGCACTGGGGCATCCAGGGAACCCTTTTCTACTTGGCTTTCACTTCTCAGTCTGTCAGCTTTCCTGAAGTGTTCCCTAAGCCCCTCTGGCTCAGACTCTGCTCCAGGCAGGCACATCCTCATGTCTTAAAGAAAGGGCAGTATCTTGGGTCTTATTTTTAAGGTTTTGTGTTTTTAAAGCAAAGTTTAGTTGTTGGTTTTAAAATCAAGTCTAGCTAAGTTTTCATTAAAGAAATGATGATTCAAAAGAATGTCTTTTATAATTGAGTATTTGATAAAAGCATGTCTTTTTAAAAATGTCCCTGGGTGCCCACCCTAATGAAATGAGCTGTGTCTGCCTAAGCCCGGGGGGGGGCGGTGTTCCCCATGGGCTTCTTTCAATGAAGACTCCATCCCTTGCACATTACAGTAACTGGAGAATGGGAGGGGAAACTCTGGGAGGCTGCTAGTGGCTCTGCGGGATACCCAAGTGTTCCCATTGTTTTCTGGGTCAGGTAGCAGTTCCCATCATCCTCATGGACTAGGAGACACATTTATTTTTTTAATGGGAAAAGTTACTAACATGTAATCTACAAAGAAGATGGAAACTGTCAGGAAAGGAATTATGAGCCCTGGGTGTAAAGATGGTTGATCGACTTTGTGCTAGAGATGCAGAGCCAGGGGAGATGCCCATCTCAGTGGATGGCAAAGGGCACAGAAAACCAAGACTCTAAGGAAAAAACCAGGAGTTAATCTTCCAGTGTGTGCAAAGCACTTCACTACCTGCACTGTGATGGAGAGGAGCAGACTCCATTCAGAAGCAGGCTGCTGACAAAGAGTGGGTCTTTACCCACTGACTGTCCAGACACCACATGGTGATATTGAGGACAGGAGAGATGGGGTCCAGCCACAGACTGAGGTCAGAGGACAGTGGAGGGTTCCCCACTCTATTGGACTAGCTGAAGCCTCTAGGGAGGGTCCTGGTGGGGGATATGGTCCAGAGGATTTGTGCCTAGGACCTCGCAGGGGCTGAATAAATGTTAACTTGACTAGATGCATTAGATTTAGGCAAAGATGTGGACATGAATCTCAGAGGATCAGAAAGGGCAGAGGAGCTGTGATGGGGATCAGGAGTAATCCTTCACTCTTAAGAGCCTAGCGCCACCGAAGTACTGAAATCAGTGAGTACCCGAACCATAGAAAAGCAAGAAGTAGCTTCTGTGAGCTATCCAGCCCTCTCTGAAAGAAGAGAGATACAAGACAGCCCCTGGCTTGGCATTCTAAGCTCAGTAGAGCCTGGCTCCCTTTCCAGGTTATTTCACTTCAAGTTCCTTAAGACAACTCTGAACCAGTCAAAGTGAGCACGTTCCCCTCATACACAAAGCTCTAGCTCTCATCTTTATGCCTTTCCACAGGCTTCTACCCATGTCTGGGAGGCTCTTCCTCCTCCTCACATCTATCTTTTATAATTCAACCCTCAAATCCCTTCCAAACCCAGTTCAGGAGCCTCTTCCTACCAGAAGCCCTTTTGCACCCTGCAGCTATTGGGAGCACCTCCCCACCTTGTTTACCTGTGACCTCACGGAGCAGACGAGGAATCTACTGCCACCAACCCAGATCTGCAGTTTAGAGAGCTGAGTGAATATGCCCATGGTCAATGGATCATTGGTGGGAGTCAGAGGAAGGCTCTGAATCCAATTCTGCTTGGCACTAGGAAGACTTTCTAACCATTACGCCACACTGTCCCACTATTTATATGGTCTACAGTTTTTATTTCCATATCTTCTCACACGGTATATTCCCACAGCAGACTGTATACTCCTTGAAAGGAGGAATTGTTTCTTCATATCACCAATGTCTTGACTAGGGCGTGGTATGTAGTAGTTGCTGTTCGACTGCCTGGTCTCCATTACTCAGGGCAGCTCAACTTGACTGTGATCAGTCTTCCCTTTAAAGTGCTCAGACACCTTCCTTTCTCTTCTTTCCTTCCTGAGATTAAGCTTCTGATCTCTAGCTCATCCTCCAGCAGGTGACCAGGGACCAAGAGATGATTGGCAACCCTGGAGGTCTGGAAGAATCTCAGCTTCTGATCAGCCCTCTGGTACAGTTTCTAAGGTCAGCAGAGAATCCTCTATACAGTTTCTCACTGGAGCCTTGCCCTGGTCCTGGGAGGCAAAGATGGCAGGATTATTAGCTCATTTCACAGAGCACTGGTTATATGTCAATCAGTCACAGGGCCTGGGTTCTAATCCCTGCTGGGGCACTTTCCAGCTGTCGGCCCTTGGACACATAGTCACTTCTCTGCACCTCAGTTAAGATGTTTCTTCATCTGTCAAATGAGAGGCTTACATAGGAGATCTTTCTGGCTCATAATTTAGGATCCCATGATCCCATAATCTAATGCTGGTGCATAAGATATTATATTTATCATTAATACTGCAATCCAGGGTGAATGAATATTTCATGAGATAATAAATCTTCAAGCATTTGTTAAGCACCTTTTACAGTTATCCCTTCCACATCATGACTTTTCCCTGTTGCCCCCATTATGGTTTTGATATATCTTGGGTCGGCATAAGAAATTAAATGGGATTTGGGAGAGTTTTACAGAAGCCATGGATCACACAGAAAAGGTTTAGAAATTCGGAAATGCAGAAAATGTATGTATAGCATCGTATAATATCCACATATTTTATCTCTTAATATACTCAATACAATTTCTTTAAAAATATACGTATTTTCTTTTTAAAAGTTAAAATAACTAAAAAGATTAAAGTTTGTGAAAAGAATTCAAAAGCCAGCAGATGACACACCAAAGGTAGAATTTTTTAATTAAGATTGACTGACGTATAGCCTATGACAAGATACTTAGCCTGAATTTTACAATAAGGTACTGTAAAATCCCATAAAAGAAAAAGAAAAAAAATTTGACCTCTTCTCTGGTATGAAGGGAGGGCCAAATTTTTTTTTTTTGGCCAAAATAGATTTTTCAGATCATGGAGGGAGGGGAGGGTGCTGTGCTCCTACTTCCCCACTCCCAACACGGAAGGAATAATTGTATATGCTAGGTGTCGAGGACGGAAAGACAAGGAATGAAACCATTTTGACTCACATTCATAGCTTCAGGGCTTAAGCTAAAACCCCATCCACAAACTTCTTTCTTGACTCCTCCAAGGACCCCTGGAGCCAACCTCCTATTGAGCTGCAATGTCCTTCTTTCTCTTGGTTTCATTTACAACAAGAATATCAAGATGCCTGGGAATCAGCTCCTCCTCTGACATGTTCCCTTGCTGGTCATTGGATGAGGTTATCCATTTAAAGAATCAATGGTCAACATACAGGCCACAGACCATCTATTTTCTGAGAACCAGCCCAAGAGGTGAGATCCTTGATGATGATGAAATCTTTGATCATGGAAAGAAAAGTAATGAATTAGAAGAGATCAGGGAAATTAGGAGAGCAAAATTAGGTGATCTCCAAGATTTTTTCCAGTTCCAGACCACCACGAAAACCCATTGAGACAGAAGCTGGGGAATGCACTGCACCATGAGTGTCTTTGAAGGGAAGCCCTCGTGTGGGTCCCTGGTTTAAGAGTTAAGGAGCTCATCATTTCTCCCTCCCCTGCCCTCATTTGGAGTCTTGCATTCAGTTCAGGAAGGGCATTGAAAGGTTGGGGAGAACATCTGGAGGAAGATAATTTGACTGAAAGCAGAGGAGGCTCCAGAACATGAGAGTCATCTTCAGGTATGTGAATGCAGGATTATCGGCCTCGTTCTGTGTAGTTCCAGAGGGCAGAATTAGAATGGGGGAGTGGGAGAGGAACTTTCAGCTTGATGTTATGAAAAACTTTCCAACAGTCAGAGCCGTTCCAAAAGGGGTTCCCACTAAGCATATGCTCATTGTCTTTAATCCTGATCGCTCAGGGAGACTTCAGAACCGAAGACATTTCTCCTCCTCCTCCTCTTCCCCCTGACCAATTCTTAGGAAGTGAGAAGCCAGTGGGGTTGGGCAGGAAATGTGCTTAAGAGTCCACTGTTCAGGGAAGATCTTGGGGCCCTAGGAAAGAGACCCCAGATGGAGGGATAATTGAGGACATTTGCTCACTTGCTATCTCCCATCTCCTTTGGTGGTGACCTGGTTCTTCAGCCCTGAGGTGACAAACCTCATTTTCAGAGAGTGCAGGATTCAGTTTGAACTTTCAGGGATCCTTTGTTGAGGGCAGAGGTGGAGGAGAGTAGGGCTTTTCTTTATCACTTCCTGTGTCTTCTGTCCTAGGACCAGGTGAGGTACCCTAGACCTGCACATAATAAAGGTGATGGCAGAAAATACATCCAAATGATGCCTTTAAGTCACTCAATAGGCACATTTTTCTGTCCAACAATCTCCCAGAAGAATCTGCTCCAGAATATTCACAGCAGCCATACCAATCCCTTCTCTCATCTGGATTGCCCCAATTCCCCTCACCTTGTACAATATGGACAAGAAGCTCAGAACCCTCCTCCTCCCCCTGCCTTTCATAGACTCACAGGATAGAAAAGAGCTAGGAGATGCCCAGTATGTAGGTGGCACACTGGACTGGACACTTCCCCCTGCCCCTTCTCCAACCCTCAGTTTTGAACTTTGAGATTAAAATCCTTTTTGCCCTGACATTTAATTTTGGCTCAAGGAGCCAAACAGAGATGGAGAATGGTTGGGATTCATGTATCCTGAGGGGCTGAGGGCACTGGGGTATTAGACTATCTGCTGTGACTAGGACCAAGGACAGGGGGATTGGGACTGGCACTGCAGAAGGAGGACTCAACTGAGACAAAAGCCCAGCAGAGATTAAGATGGAGCTGGGAGGGGGGATGATCAGCTGCTGTGAAAGACTCAGTGCTTGGTAAGAAAGCCAGGAGACCACTCTCCTCACCACCATCTCCTTGGATAACAAATGGACCTGAAGGGGGTCCTCCCTGGATCATCTTGGTCACCTGTAGGGACTGGGGTGAGTAATTAGAAGGGTCCCTTTGGCATCCCAAAGGGAAAGATAAGGAGCCTTTGGGAGAGTAAGGCACTGAGCACTTTCCGAAGTGTACACAGCAATAATCCAATACTGTTGCTATTACGCATGCCAGATTAGGTGGCTTCCCAAAGTATGAGCTGTGGTGATAATTGATAAAGTGGTGTGATTGAAGGGAGGTCCCAGAATTGGAGGAGGGGCTGTATGTCACAGGTACAGGTTGATATTTTGCCCAGTAGTCCTGTTGTCTTTTCATAGCTTAAGAACTCAGAACTCAAGGTGAATGGAGTACCCTAGGACACAGCCCCTTCCAAACACAAGACTTAAGAGGATAAAGCTGCTGGTTCATGGGCATGGAGAAAATCTCCTTCTTTGATTAACTAATAGGTAAAATAAAACATTATCAAGGGCATGCTATGTAGCAGGCATTGGCTGTCCAAATATCAGCAAACAAGACCATCTTCATCATTAAAGAGTCCACATTCTGGTGGGGGAAGACAACTCATAAAGGGGGGCTCAAAGTGAGGTCACAAACATGGTGGCACGGTGCCACTGGGAAGTGGCAGACACCCAGGCCTTCTGGGAAAGAGCTCTCCTATTAGAGCCCAGGGTCTCAAGGGCAGAGTCCAAGATTTCAGCGTGTGCGTGTGTGCATGTGTGTGTGTATGTGTAGAGGCAAGAATGCACCTGGGGAGAGGGGATGAGGATGATGGACGGAATGCAGGAAGCAGAATGTGGAAATGAATCTACTGAAGTTATGGCTTAGTTCCTGGAGCTTCTAGACCACAAGACAAGGACCAGAGGCCAGTTGCCTTTGCTGCCAAAGCCCCCAGCCCCCAGCCAGCGCACACCATGTCTGCACCTGCCATCCAAGAAGGACGGGAGCCCTATCCTGTGGCTATGAAACGGGGCTCAGGCAGAAGGGTGGCATGCTGCTTCTCAGCTGGGAGGGAACAAAAATGTTTGGATCGCTGGTGTCCTCCACTCGAACATAGTCAATTCTACTATCGAAACGTGATCCCCCACCCCCCCAGGCAATAGCGATAACGGGGAACAGTCTGAGCATAATGTAAATTTTGCATTTGCTTGTGCTCAGTTTCATCTGTCAGAAAGAAAACTGCCCCCAGCTGAACCAGCTGTGTAGGAATATACAAAGGACACACCGCCAACATTTACAGTTGCCTCAATTCACCGCATGGGCTATTTTACAGACCTGTATTCTGCTATTCTTATGCTTTTTTGTGATCACACACACTTACACACACACACACACATCTACACTTATACACTTACACTCACACACTCAGCATCCTAAACGTCTAAAGATCCTGGTTCAAAAGCACCAAACAATACATGGAAAAAAGAAATCTTGAGGCATTAAGGAGAAGCTTGAAATAATGAAGCCTCCTCACAGAAAGGCAACCAAATTACTGAGAAGAAAATGAGCCTGCAGAAAGCTTGGAGAGAGGGCGAGTGAGCTAAGTTTTAGCATTCTGAACGTTTGTAGACATTACTGGGCCAGCAGATCTGTCTCCCCCTGGGGCTGTTGGTTGGGTGTGCTGGGAAAAAGTGCTTGGCTTTTGTCTTCCCTGTCCTTTTGCTTCAGATAGTGTGCTAAACTGTACAGGTTTTATGATTCAACCCCTCTTCCTCCCCATCAATCTGGCAAAAAAAGGGCAAGACGGATCCACACAGCTAGCAGAGAGGGGCAGAGAGCCAGATTTCTACTGGAATGCAAGTGGAGGGCTCTTGATGTCCATACTCACCACCCACCCCAAGGCAAGTAGCTGCCATATCTTTATCATATTATGAAGACCAAGAATGCTATTCTTTTGGGCACAACATTGGTGGTTGGGAAATAGAAAACGATGGAAAGGGCCTACGTTGGTAAGTGGGAGCTAAGAGCTCTCATCCTATTTGAGAGGGATGAAAGTAGCTTTCATCTGGAACCTCTTGCTCTTTTGTTTATCCTTTCTCAAAAAGGATGACGACATCAGGAAGGTGATGCCATGACTTGTAAGTGGATTGAATTTAAGTGAGGGAGGGCTGTGCAAAACCACCAGCCTCACTCTCCAGAGCCATCTGGTTCCAGTGGCAAGATATAGATCAGGATGACTGGAGATGTCCTTTCCCCCAATTTGGAACCACTCAGGATCAAACCTTCTAGACTAGAGATATTTGAGATGTGGTAGATCAATATCATTCTGGTCGAACACCCTTGGAGACAGGAAGAGAGACTGCCCAGCCTAGTCATTCCAGAATCCTTTTTGTATCTCCCTCCAACTAGGTGGCTGTCACTGAGAGCAGAGTCCTCTTTTTTGCCCTGCAAAGCTGGGACAGATCCCAGGTCCCGGTCAATCCATGCAACCTCCTAATTACATCTTATATACTTAGCACCCACACATCTTACGTGTGTAACTGTTCTGTAGTGGAGGTGGGGTTTCTATTTCTACAGCTTATTGGCTCTACCAAGACATCCTTAAAATTTCAGCAGCTCAGTTCCTTTCCCCCTACCTAACTGGTTGCCAGTCAGCTCCACTTGCAAATACAAAGATTCACAAGGCTAAAGGAATGAATAGGTTTATTAAAAACCAGTAAAACCAAGTAGATGGGAAAAATGCAATACCCATGAGTGAAAACTTTCTTACCAGCATCCAGAATAGTCTCAATTATCTATGATGAACAATAACAGTCTTTTCTGGCTACATCACAACAACCACAGGGAATCCACAAGCATTTATTAAGCATTTACGACCTGCCAGGCACTGTACTGAGCTCTGGGGAGCTAAGGAAAGGCAAAACCCGTACCTGCTTTCAAGGCATTTACAGGGAGGCAATATGCAAACTCCTCTGCACAAACAAGATACAAAGGACAAACTGGAGGTTTGAAACCAGGATAAAATATGTCAAATGAAATGGATCTGCCAGGGGGGTCTATTTTTTTAATGAATTATTTATAATTATAGCAAAATAACCACATTGGAATTTTATCCACCAATAACCAAATGTACTCCATGAAGAAATGGCAGAGAAGGTGGGAAGAGCCATCATCAGCCCTGACTGATTATGGAAGGAATCTGTCTTGGAACAGACACGATTTTCAAGGCATTTAGGCATCAATAGTCAAGATATGTCAGAGATAAAGATTTTATAAGAACACAAAAGATCCCAGAAGGAGCTTTCATAAAAAAAGAGGTGACTGAAAAGACACAAGCAACGATCATTCGTTACTCGCTTGCCTTGCACAACTGAGGAACCAGAGGAGCTGCCATCTCAGAGGATACACAACCCCCGCCCCCTTCTCCCTCTCTTGGGCTGGAATGTTCCAGAACCCACCCAGGATGGCACGTTGCTGGAGGCCTCTACTCAGATCCATTCAGAAAGTCAATGCACAAGATACAGAGGACCCCTCCCTGTCTGCTTGTGTGCCCATGAAGCAGTCGTCTGCTGGAGAAGGTCACGTGCAAAGCCCTGCCTGCTGTTCAAGGTCAAGTTTTTTTTTTTTATCAAAGATGTCTTCAGTCTACGTATGGATTAGCCACGTCGGTGTCAGATGCTTTGTCAATGACTTACTTCTATGAGATCTCATCTGGTCAGTGGGAAGGAGGGACAATTGTTCTGCTTTGGACAGACAATATGTTCTGCTGGATAGCATGAGGTCTCACAGTTCCTTCTGAGACTGGGCAGCTAGTGGCACCATAATGGGTAGAGTGCTGGACAAAGAGTCAGGAAGACCTGAGTTCAAATCCAGCCTCAGAAACTTACTAGCCGTGTGACTCTCGGGAGATCACTTAAGCTCTGCCTGCCTCAGTTTCCTTGTGTAAAATGGAGATAATAATAGCACCTACCTCTGGAATTGTTTTGAGAATAGACTAGGAAAATGTTAAAAAAACCACTTTATAATCCTTACTTGCAGACTATTATTTATAGGAGCATCCTTACAGATTTACAAAGAATGGCCATGTGGTCTAGGTGTTTGATAGTGGTTTAGATGGACAATGATCTGGACTCAGAATTGAACAGGAGGATGTTTGCAGACTGGCTGGCATTTAGGAAATTGTGTAGCATTTCCTCCAGTCCCTAGATGCTCTGTGAAACAATCTTTTAAACATCAACATGCTTCTGGTTATGCTGTATGGCTGAGTCATGGGATACCACAATCTCCAAAGAATTAGGATTGTGGGTCGCTGAAGGGCTGCAGAGAGACATCTGCATGGCAGCTTTAGACAGGTGGCAGCTGTGGCTACAGGGCTTGGCACTGGAATCTTGAGGGTGGTGTAGGAACCCTCTGTTCTATGGAGAGCTAGCTTAGGGCTGAGACAGGGTCAGTGGTTTGTTCAGGCAACACCCCAACGAGCTTTAAGATTCCCAGATGAGACAATGATGCCTTAAGTGCTCCTCTGAATGTGGAATCACACCGCAAATCCTCAAGGTCAAGTGGTTACTGCACCTTGAACAAAATGCTTTCCCAGGAGTTAGACTAACTGCCACCAAAGAAGCGCTTTCATAATGTTGGATTGACTCAGGGCGATCTCACAGGAAGCCTCATCAGTAAGAAACCCGACTGGCCTATTGCAGATGTGGTCAGAGAGTAGAGGCCAGAGCACTTGGCACAGAGTTGGAGAGGCTAGATTTGAACCTTGACCAAGCTTTGTAGTCCTTGAGGGGCCCTGGGAAGGACCTATCTGAGCTTAATCTGTCAACAGAAGCTATTTGGCTAGGTGGCCATTAGGGACGCTTCTGACTCTTAATGCATCTATTGGAGGTACACATCTGGAGGAGGGCCCTTCTAACAGGTCACTGAAAAGGGTAAGAAGAACATTTTTGAAGTTTGATATGTGTTTGTTTGTCATGAGAGAAAATCACCAAATTCAGCTCCTCCTTCCTGACGTGGCTCCATCAGCTACCCAAAGCCAGAAGCTGTGGAGAGGAGCTAGAGGGCAAGAGGTCCTGGTGCTGCCCCTGTCCCGGGTGGTTTCCTTGTCCATAGTGACTGCCCCTTTGGCTGCCTGCCTTCTTATAGCAGGTATATTTGACAAACTTGAACCAAGAGGGGAAACAGAGCATCGAGGTATCTCTAGCTAGCTGCTCCTCAGGGCCTGCCTCCCTGAACAGCTGTCTGGAGAACACCCAGGCAGTTTGCCTCCCCTGCTGCCTGGTGGTTGGGCACTGATGGCTGGGCTTGGGCTCCTCCATCAGCAGCTATCCCCAAGGACTTCACTGAGCTGACAAATGACAACAACATCTTACATTGATGCGGGGCCTACTATGCGCCCGGCACTGTACTTAATGCTTTACTCTCATTACAACAACCCTGAGAGGCCCTCAGTGTCTACAGGGCAACAGGGGCAGAGTAACTCAGTGAGGCCAGGTGGGTCTATTCCCTGCCTCCAGCAACCCAGGGGTGGCCCAGGGGTTCATTACCTGGCAGGACCTGGGAGGGGATAGGGAAGGAGGAACTTGTTTACTAACAAGAACACCAGCACCCACCCTGGAAGTCATCTGTGGAACATCCTCTTGGTCATTTGCCAAGACAAAACAGCAAAAATAAAGACATGTGCCCTCACTGCTTCCTCTCACCCCAATTTAAAACACAAGCTCCTACAACTCTTAACATTAAATGAGGTGTAAATTCTGGATTTTTCGTTTTTCTTTTTTTTTAACCAAGGCCATAAAGTCCATTGAAGTGGAGAACTTGATTGGCCGGGACTGGAAATGAGTTACTCCCTCTAGCACCGAGTGCACTTTCAGCCCTTTTCTACTGCTCGACATCCTTGGGGCACGAAGCTGCCCTTCCACCTACCTGCTGTCTTGTTTCACAGAGCGCATCTCCCACACATGGCTCCTGAAAGCGCCGTGCTGGACTGCAGCCCCCCTCCCTCCTTGCTCCCACTCTGGTCCAGAGAATGTACCCAAGGATATTCATTTGGGGAATCTGCAACAACAGGCCAGGGCCCAGTTTCCTTCTGTCCTCCCTGGAAGATGACCAAAGCTCCCATCTCCCATCACACCAGCCAAATCACTACCAACTGAAATAATAAATGAGGGAAATCTGCCTTGCACTGCTGAATGACAGGACTGGGGTCCTGGGGGGCAAGCCAACTGGGCCATGTAGCAAAGCTCCTTCAAAATACAGAATCCCAGGAATTAAACAGACAGACCAGGGGCCATCAGTCAGCACCATCTCATTAGTTTTGAGCTTGCCATCTGATAGATTGGCATTTTAAGCAGGAATAATTAATCAGGTTCGGAAGAGCCCTTCTTCTCCCCACAGTATGAGTGTCCGGAGGGAGCCACTGCTCCCAGATATTTCTTCTCAGTGAGGAGGACTGACGGTATCAGAAAATGAGTAGCTGTCCTTCTGCAGATGATTTTTTGAAAAGGTTTGCTGCCTCTTGAGCATGATTTTTATTTAATCCCCAGCCAATCCCTTCCATGGAAATGCATTTCTAATTTTATAAGAGGAAAATATTGTCCAATGATGAGAAATGTGCTTTAGAACCGACTTTGTGTAGATACATGTGAAGTGCACACTGGCTCTCCCTGCAGCAGCTTGGCTTGGATGGCAAGCCTTTACCAAGGAAATCCTCGCTTAAGTAAACATATCATAAAAGCCAGAGCTGGACCAGGATCATCTGGTGGTCTTTATCACTGGCCCTGACCAACCGATTGAGGTTTATAGAGGAGGCGGTTCCTACCCAAATGATGGTTAGAGAGCTTGGCTATCCACTCAGATGATCCTTAGGGACCCTACAAGTCTCCATAGTTGGAGAAGATCATACCCACACAGCCATCTAGTACTGAAGAGACGGCTTTGCCCTGGGCTCCAACAGGCCCTCCACATATTTCTAGTTTGAGTCCAGAAGCACAGCACCCCAGAAGGTGAGAGCTGGACAGGACCTCACTGGTCACTCAGTCAGACACAGACCTGAAAGGAACCTTCCCCATGACATGTCCTCTAGCCTCCTTCTGAAATCCTCAAGGAAGGGGAACCCATCACTTCTCAAAACTGGCAGGCCCTCCCACTGTTGGGCATTTCTCCTGAGTTCAAGTCTCTGTTTTTTTCCAGTGCTCACCCGTTGCTCCTGGTACATCTGTCTGACATCATGTAGAACAAGGTTAATCTCTCTTCCATATGGCAGCCCTTCTAGTAGATGCTAGGAGCTCATGTTCAAACTGATTCTAGCTCAGTCCAGGAGAAATTTGGCCACAGAATAGTTCAGGAAAAGCAGCAAGCTGGTGCTATGGATAGAGTGCTGGACCTCAAGTCAGGAAGACCTAGGTTAAAATCTGGCATAAGACATTAGCTGTGTGATGCTGGACAAGTCATTTTGTCTCTGCCAGCCTCAGTTTCCTCATGTGTAAAATAGGGATACTAATGGCATTAAAGCTATTATATCACACCAATCTGACAAGGTTATTGTGAATATCAAATGAGATAATGTTTTTAAAGTGAGATTATATTTTGCCCTTGGCAAACTTTCTGGTGTGAGATAAACACTAACTATGGTTATTAACTTGAAAACAGAGTTACCTTGTAAGAGAAAGAGAAGAATGTGTTACAGCTCAGGGGGAGGGGTAGTTCTAGTTGGCTGATGGTTTGGTAGCCAGAGCCTGGCAAGTTGTCCCCCAGCACCCAAACCTGACTATGAAGGTGATTCAGGGGTCTCCAGCAGCCCTCCTGGGTAGCTCTGCCCTGGGCTACACTAGTCTAAGGATATTTTAAAGCAAGGAAATAATTTCTGGCACTTCTGGGAATGGGAAGGAGAAGGTTCTGAACTGGGCTGAGTTGGGTGGAAGTAGATGATTCATATTGCTCAGAGGCAGAGGGGAAGGCCGCATCTGAGGGCTTGGAAAATCAGACAAGGCAGCCTGGACCTGGCGAGGCTGGCCAGAGGAGGGAGGGTGGGCATGGGCATTTTTTAGCATCTCCTATTGACTAGTTGAGTGAAGCTCCCAGGCAGGCTGCCATGGGAAGCTGATGGAAGCCCACCTTGGCGATGGTCCAGGGTGGGTCAGAGTGACATTTGGGGCTCACTCTTCACAAGATACACTTGGGGAATGGCTTTTGGTCCAAAGAGAAGAACAAGGAACAACGTTGGCCCCAAATTCCAGCACAGAGCAAGGGTGGTATAGGGCACAGGGCATGAGCCCCTGCACCGGACGACTCAGATGGAGCAGGGGTCAGCAGGGAGGAGCAGGAGTTCTACCGTGGCACTTTCTGCTCTTGCTTTTAAGGTATTTCAAACATTACCATCCGTGACAGTCTGGCTCTGAAAGCAAGCCGTGGTCTTGGGACCAGAGAGATAAGCCCAGTTTATTCATTCAAACACAGATGGAGAGGCCATGGAATCTGACCCCCTCCTTTTACGACTGAGGAAACTGAGACTCAGAAGAGGGGAAGTGACTTATCTAGGGTCACTCAAGAATAAATGTCTAAGGTGGGGTTTGAATCCAGGTCCTTTTGACTCTAAATCTAGTGCCCTCTCCTCTACACCACACTGTCCTTTATTCAACAAACATTTATTAAGTGCCTACTGTATGAACTTAACTGGTGCTAAGAGGTAAAATGTAGAGCCTGCTTTTACTAAGTATAAACCCTAGAAAGGTCACTGATGCTCCCAAACAATGCCCCAAAACTCCACTGGAACGGCAGGAAGAAGGGAGAGCTTGCAGCTTGCGAGCCCCGGGAGAAGCCTGTCCTGATCAGCTGGGGACTAGCAGGAGACTCAATTTGTTGGCCAGCAGCCCCAAGCAGCACCAGGGCAGGACAGGAACTGTGGAGTTGCTCAGAGGTCCATAATGACAGCACCTGCTACCGAGATGGAGGCCTGGCAGAGCCAATCAGCCCAGGCAACTCACCAAGGGATTCGTTCTGCTGCAGAGGCAGCAGGTGGGTTGGGGCAGAGAGAAAGCCTGAGGGCCTGTGAGGGTGGGGCCCTGTCTGTCTTCTTTCCAGCAAGGACCAAGAGCTTCGTGTGGATGAGGTGAGGACAGAGCGCTTGCTTGTCTCCTTCTGAAGGAGAAAGGAAAGGCCAACCAGAATGGCCCTAGAGCGTCTGATTCTTCAGGGTAAGAGACACTTTCCTGGAAAGGACTGAAAATGTGCTTTAAGAGGATTCAGGAAAGCCAAGAGCAATCTAAACCAGCTGGAGAAGGTACAAGGTATGGGGAGGACCGTAGAGGGGGGAGGAAGGAGGAAGTCCTCTGGACTCTTGGAGCTGTGATTCCTGTGCTGGAAGAAGGCCCGTGGTGGGGTGGGATCTGGACCAGCTTCACGTGCCTCACAGGGGCCCCATTCATGCCATCCACAGCCAGAGTGGCCATTGGAAGCAAAGCTGTGATTAACAAGATGGAGGTAGAGAGCAGATTTGTGTGGACTTTGGAGCCAGAGATCCATCTGCTAGTGACCTAGAAGTGTTGAGGTGGAGGTTTGCTAGTGTGATCTGAAGAGCTATAGAGGGAGAAGGGGACCCAGCTACAACAGTCAAACCAGCCACCAAAGACAGCAGGGAGGAACACCATTGTAAGAGTTCAGCAATTTGCAAGAGAGAATAACTGAAAAGAGGGGCCAGAGAGGATGTTGATGGCCTTGGCTGAGACTTGGGAAGATAGGAGCTGCCCTGCTCAAAAGGACCGTTTTAGATGAAAAAGGCATGCAAGTGGACACACACACACACACACACACACGTGCGTGCACTCAATGCTAGATGGCACGTATGCACAGTCACACAATGTGCACATTGGACACAGTACATAATGCACATGTTCATACACACACACGCTCAATGCTAGATGGCACGTATGCACGGTCACACAATGTGCACATTGGACACAGTACATAACGCACATGTTCATACACACACACGCTCAATGCTAGATGGCACGTATGCACAGTCACACAATGTGCACATTGGACACAGTACATAACGCACATGTTCATACACACACACGCTCAATGCTAGATGGCACGTATGCACAGTCACACAATGTGCACATTGGACACAGTACATAATGCACATGTTCATACACACACACGCTCAATGCTAGATGGCACGTATGCACGGTCACACAATGTGCACATTGGACACAGTACATAACGCACATGTTCATACACACACACGCTCAATGCTAGATGGCACGTATGCACGGTCACACAATGTGCACATTGGACACAGTACATAACGCACATGTTCATACACACACGCTCAATGCTAGATGGCACGTATGCACAGTCACACAATGTGCACATTGGACACAGTACATAACGCACATGTTCATACACACACACGCTCAATGCTAGATGGCACGTATGCACAGTCACACAATGTGCACATTGGACACAGTACATAACGCACATGTTCATACACACACACGCTCAATGCTAGATGGCACGTATGCACGGTCACACAATGTGCACATTGGACACAGTACATAACGCACATGTTCATACACACACGCTCAATGCTAGATGGCACGTATGCACAGTCACACAATGTGCACATTGGACACAGTACATAACGCACATGTTCATACACACACGCTCAATGCTAGATGGCACGTATGCACGGTCACACAATGTGCACATTGGACACAGTACATAACGCACATGTTCATACACACACACGCTCAATGCTAGATGGCACGTATGCACGGTCACACAATGTGCACATTGGACACAGTACATAACGCACATGTTCATACACACACACGCTCAATGCTAGATGGCACGTATGCACGGTCACACAATGTGCACATTGGACACAGTACATAACGCACATGTTCATACACACACACGCTCAATGCTAGATGGCACGTATGCACAGTCACACAATGTGCACATTGGACACAGTACATAACGCACATGTTCATACACACACACGCTCAATGCTAGATGGCACGTATGCACAGTCACACAATGTACACATTGGACACAGTACATAACGCACATGTTCATACACACACACGCTCAATGCTAGATGGCACGTATGCACGGTCACACAATGTGCACATTGGACACAGTACATAACGCACATGTTCATACACACACACGCTCAATGCTAGATGGCACGTATGCACGGTCACACAATGTGCACATTGGACACAGTACATAACGCACATGTTCATACACACACGCTCAATGCTAGATGGCACGTATGCACGGTCACACAATGTGCACATTGGACACAGTACATAACGCACATGTTCATACACACACACGCTCAATGCTAGATGGCACGTATGCACAGTCACACAATGTGCACATTGGACACAGTACATAACGCACATGTTCATACACACACACGCTCAATGCTAGATGGCACGTATGCACAGTCACACAATGTGCACATTGGGCACAGTACATAACGCACATGTTCATACACACACACGCTCAATGCTAGATGGCACGTATGCACAGTCACACAATGTGCACGTTGGACACAGTACATAACGCACCTGTTCATACACACACATGCTCAATGCCAGATGGCATGTAGGCACAGTCACACAATGTGCACATTGGACACAGTACATAATGCACATGTTCATACACACACATGCTCAATGCTAGATGGCACGTATGCACGGTCACACAATGTGCACATTGGACACAGTACATAATGCACATGTTCATACACACACACGCTCAATGCTAGATGGCATGTATGCACAGTCACACAATGTGCACATTGGACACAGTACATAACGTACCTGTTCATACACACACACGCTCAATGCTAGATGGCACGTATGCACAGTAACACAATGTACACATTGGGCACAGTACATAATGCACATGTTCATACACACATACACACACTCACCCACTATGGCTGGGTCCGGTTTTGGATAAGGCTACGGATCCCACATCCCTTATGCCAATAGACTACTCTAGACTAAGCAATGTGTTTGTGGTCCCTCCCTTTTATTCTGTGATGCTGTGATCTTAGATCAGTCACTAATGGCAAACTACAGGAAAGTGAGTGTGCAAAGAATTTAATTCCAATGACTGTTTCACATAAGAATTTAATATAGTGAATTTGTCTTAAGAAGTTCTCTTGGAAGAGGTTGGTGTGTGTGTGTGTGTGTGACATTTACTCTTCTAAATATGACACAAGGTAAGGAGTCAAGGTGATTCTGAAGGAGAAATCCTGACAAAAAGCTGAAGATATTTGAAGAGAGAGAAAGTAGGCTCTGTTGGGGAATCAGGACAGGCTTCATGGAGCAGGTAGTCTTTGAGCTGAGCCACAAAGAAAGAGAAGGTATCTGAGAGGCAGCAATAAAGAGAGGGTTTAGAGGACAGATGGCAGACGCAGGAGCATGGAGGCAAAGGAGCGTGTGTTGAGTTCTGAGAATAGTTGGAAATCCAGTTTGGCTGAAATGTGAAGGATTTAAAGGAGAATGTGAAGGTTGGAAAGGTGAGTTAGTGCCAGACAGCGGCCTAAAGAGCTTGGGAATGGTGGGAGGCTTTTTTGATCAGAGGACTGATGCGATCACCATGCCTCAGGAATATAACTTTGGAAACATTATGAAGGATGGATTGGGGAGAAGGATTCATGTAGAAGGTTATTATCATAGCCCAAGAGAGAGATAATGGGGGCCTGCCCTAGGGTGCTGGAATTGGATTGAGTACTAAAATTCCACTTCAGCTTTGTGACCCTTGCCAAGTCCCAGCCTCTCTGTCCCTGTTTCCTCATCTGTCAAATAAGGGACTTGCATTCTACTGAGTTTAAGGTCCCTTCTGTCTCTAAGTCTAGGGTTCCATGACAAAAGTCTAGATGTAGAGAAGAATGTAAGTTCCCTGAGGTCAGGAGGTGTTTCCTTTTTGTCTCTGTATTCCCTGAACCTTGCACAACACCTTCCAAAGGAGACACTTGACAAACATTTGATGAATGAAATTGAAAAGGATGGGTATGAGATATGATGTGGAAGCAGAGCCTGAAGAACTTGGTCACAGATGGACCTTGGTGCTTGAGGGAGAAAGGAAGAGGCAAAGGGGATGCTGGGGACAGAACCTGCCTCTATCACCAGAATTGGACTATTGCCAGGAGGTGCGAGTTCAGGGGCAAAGGCAATGAGTCTGTGGAGCTGGCAGGACCTCCAGATGGCACCTGAAGAACCACCTCAGACAGGGGAGCTTTCACTGGGAACCAAGCTTCAGTGGCTTTCCCTGCACCCAGCTCTGGCTCCTGTTGCCACACGGAAGCCCTCCCTCTTCTAGCATTCCTTCCTTGCTGGTCTTCCCCCACAAGAGAGAAAGTCCTTGAGGGCAGGACTGCTCTGGATATCTTGTATTTGTATTTCTAGCACTGAGCACATGATCGGTATGCATAATAGGTGGTTAAGAAAGGGTTCTTCATTCATTCATTCATTCATTCATTCATTCATTCATTCATTCATTCACTCATTCATTCCTTTGACTCCAAAGGTAAAAATGTTTCCATCATGTTTTCACTAAAGTTTTTCACTTCCCAGACTCAGGAGCTCCAAGGCCTCAGCAAAGAACAGGGAGCATGAGACTTGACTCAGTCAGAGTCATGGGACAGAAAGTCCTGTCCATCCCACACCAACGTCATGTTTCCTTGTCTTGGTCTAAAGCCTGATGGATGATGGCCTAGCTTCCTCTCCCTAATCTCACTTCTTCCTGAGCTCAGGGAGGTTCCCTGAATGACAGTCTGGGCTGGCTCTGAATGCTCAGTCAGAACCTTGTCTCTGAGTGGAGGGATACCTTATCTCACTCCCAGCTAGGGGGTTCATTTTTCCCTCTTTCAGCTGCTCTAATGGGCAGAATTTCCAGGATCTGTGTTTATTGTTTACCGTTCCTAGATGTATACTAGCCATTGTGGATGGTCATTTGTTTAGTCTGCACCAGTGGGACATTGTTTATCTTTCATTTTGGAAGAGGACCAGTGACATCAGGTGATGCCATGACATGACATGACATGCAAGTGAACTGGATTTAAGTGAAGAGGGTCCCACAAAGTCATCAGCATCACTGTCTCCTCTGGAGCCATATGGGTCCAGTGGTCAGACATAGATCAGGACTGGACATGACCCTGGAAGTTACTGAGTGGGAGGGAGCTAAGCTGGAGAGAGTAACTGACTTAGACTCCCCTCAAGAAGTATCAAGGAAAGCTGAACCCTAAATCCTCCTGTGGCCCCAGAGGAGTCTGACACCCTTCCTGGAGATAGGAGAGGGAAGGAGCCAGCCCTAACCGTGACAATCCTGGCTAACTCTCTCCGCAGAAACCTCTTCCTCCTCTTACCAACGGCAGACATTTCAGAAATGGGGTGGGCCAGACCCTGGATCATGCATCCATTCAGGCCAGAAATTTTGATTTAGGGTAAACACAGCTATTTTACACTCATGTCCTAATTCTTGGAATTAATGCCCTTCCCCACACTGGGTTGTGAAGGCCGGTGCCAGAGTGGTCACCTACCCCAATGCTCAGCTTGGAACAAGTGCTCACTCAGTGTCTGTGGAACGACAGAACACAGACCCCTGGGAATTTGTCAGAGAATCGCTGGTTTGGAGCCGAAAGGGACCTCATCCAGATTATTCTCCTCATTTCACAGACGAGACTGAAGTCCTTAGAAGAGAAATGACTAACCCAAGGTCACACAGCTTGTGAGCATCTGAGGTAGGATATGAACTCAAGTCTTCCTGACTCCAAATTCAGCACTCTTCCCACTAAACATACTCCCTCTGTCATGTTTATCAATCCACAGGACTGAGAGCCCTTCTAGGTTTTTACCCATTTGATGAGCTGGCATGAGTGGGCATGTCCCAATTCGTCATCAGCTGCTGACCACTCTTCTGGAGCAGAAGTCAGGGCCTTCAGACTCTTGTTCACGGGTTTCTCTTCCCATGGGCACTGTCATCTAATTTAGTCATTCACAGAGTACATCCTGCTGAAAACCTTAAGGATTTTCTGTGTCATCTTCTGTTTGACCCAAAGCTGGATAGATAAGCCCTATACAAATGTGGATAAGCATTTGTATGCACATGTATGTGTGCATGTGTAAAAAGTCTCCTCTAAAGAATTTAGCTCTGAATCCACACTGACAAGTGCCAAGCCCCCTTCTTTGTTGTGACCAGCCAGACCATGGGTTTTGCTGGCACCATCCAGGAGATCTCAAGGAATGCCCCCCCAGGCCAAGGCCTGCCAGATGGCAGCAGAGCCACAGAGTTTGTTTTTAGAGACTCAAACAAAGAGAAGGAACCAGCTCAGCCAACTCTGGGGTCACCCATTCAGGTTATAAATGCATTCTTTGCTTTGTAAAATGATTTCCCATGGGGCCCCCTGAGCTCCAACGGTCTCCCATACATTTAGAAGAGAAGTCGGTCTTGGTGCACCTGCAGCTTGTGAAGTGAACAGCAACCTGACAGTAGGAAAAAGTCTCTGCTTTGTTGTTACCATTGTAGAGTTGGAGGCAAGTCTAGAAGAACCACCAATCAATCAGACTTAGGCAAGGGACAGATCACGACAAGTCACATGAAAAATGAGGTTAGGGGAGGAGGACAAGAAGGGATGGGGCTGCTGCTGTGTGTGTGCGTGTTGTGTGTTTGAGTGTGGTGCGTGTTTATGTAGTGTGTGTGTAAGTGTGGTGTGTGTGCATAGGGCAGCTGTAAGGCTGCTGCAGACTGTTTCATGGAGAAGGGTTTACTATAGCTGTGTGACTACGGGCATAGCACAGTTAGCCTTGGTTTTCCTTATCTATAAGATGGCGTTGCTGTTGCTGCTGACAATACCTGAGTATCTACCCTGTGAGACTATTATATATGAGGTGCTCTGTAAACCTTAATGTACTAGTTCTTATTTTGTATTGATACTCCTTATCTTAAGCTGTAGACAGCCTGCAAAGCAGAGCTCTGCCCTCCACCCAGTTCACTCTGTGCCTACCAAGTAGGGCTTATTGAGGGTGCACTGGGCTGAGTTGGTGAGGGCTCAGGAGGCCTGGACCTTTCCCTAGGCCCTGTCACTAACTTGGGACTTAGCTGGAATGCTTTGGAAGGTACCTTTCACCAGGGGCATCCTGTGTTCTGACCTTCCAAGTGGTTTCTCATAATCATCATGTTCAAATGATTGAGTAAAGCACCCGGACTGGCTTTTGCCTTTGGCTCGCCCTGCTCTCTGTTGAAGGGGGACCAGGACACATCCTGGGGTGCCTCGAAGACTCAAGAGGCAATCTGTGGCAAGCATTGTGAGCTCTTCACACAAGACCCCGAGTGACCACAAAGGCATCCCTCTAAATGGCTTCTGAGCAGAGGGTTCCATTTGCTGTTATGAAGAGAACTCAGAGATTCCACAGGTTTTGGCTTGCTCCTTTTTTCAGTTATGAGACCGAGGCCCATAGAGGAGAAGAAGCAAGCACCGTGTGCAGATAGAATGTGGCAAACAGCCGGGATCTGGAGCCAGGTCTCGGGCCTCCCAGGCCAAGCCCCTGGCAGGTGACTTCCACGATGTGCTTTGCAATGATGCGTCCTTGGGTATTACTCTTAGGAGTAGGGTATAACCCCGGACACAAGGCTGTTACAATAGCCTAACATCAAGGAGAAATGGCACGTTGTAGCCAACTATCAGCCTGTCAGGAAGAGCGTGACAACGTCATGAGTCTGGGAAAGAGGAGGGGGCCAGGTGGGTCCTGATGTAATGGGGAGTGCAGCTCTATCACCAATTGCCCGAATACAATGTCTGGGGCGGGGTGGGGGGAGTGTTGCTGTTACTGCTTTGCTTAGGTTTTGGGGAAATAGGCTTTTGCAGAAGTAGCTTGAAGTTCTAACTCTCTTCAACGGCGCGCTACTCAAACTTTCGCCAACACTGCCGGACCCCATCCTCTCTCAGCCCAGAACTGTCCTGACACCAACACACTGAGTGAGGGACAAGTCCCTCCCTGCTCCATGGAAGACGAACATTGAGATCCACAGGACCAGAGATCTGCTGGGGGAGACTACCTGCCTTACCCTTCTCACGGTCTCTCTCACGTTTCGCATTCGCCTGCCCAGCCCTTTGACACATGTTGTAAACAAACTGCTCGCACCCTCGCTCAGCACACACGCATAGGGACAGCAAATGCCCCGGGGGGCAATTCCTGTTCCACATCCTTTCTTGTTTATTAAACTAAATAACGGAAAATCCACTGGAACTGGACAGCACACCTTGTGGGCTGGGCGGGAGGTGTGTTGGAGCAAGAATCAAGCATCGAATTAGGGTCGGCCCAGGGGAACCCAGGGCTTTTTCGAAGGATCTGCCTGTGCCACACCCAGCGTTTGGGAGAGTGGGGTTTATCTCTGGCCCTGCGCTCAGGGTCCTGGGGGCCCTGATGAGAGCCCGACTAAGTCATGCTATTTTCATCCCCACCTCAACCTGTCCCCAGAAAATGCGGCCACACTGCCCAGAGCTCACCGCAGTCTCTGGCTGGAGGTGGTGGTGTCGGGGGTAGCGGGAGGAAAGGCAAGGAGGGGAGAGGGAGGAACGGGACAGCGCAAGAGAAGACAAGATAGAACAAAGATAAGATAGGAAAGGAAGGGGTTATAAGAGGAGAAAAGGAAGGGAGAGGTGAAGAGAAAAGGAGGAAGGAAAGATGAGAAGAGTAAGGAGAAGAGAAGTGGAAGGGAGGGAGGAGAGGAGGAGGAGGAGAAGAGAGAGAGAGAGAGAGAGAGAGAGAGAGAGAGAGAGAGAGAGAGAGAGAGAGAGAGAGAGAGAGAGAGAGAGAGAGAGAGAGAGAGAGAGAGAGAGAAGGGGAAGAAGAGGACTTGGAAGTGGGGGAGGTAGGAAGGCAAGGTGAGGCGGTACCTTGGATTCCTGGCTGTGGGTCGATGCTGGGGACGGAGGTCGGTCTGCACTGCCGCCCCCCTGGTTCTCTTTATTCAGGTCGCGCCCCAAGTCTTCCCGGTAACTGCTCGGAGGAATCATTCTCCCTTTCGAGGGGATCTGGGAATTTCGGGGCTAGGGAGATGAGTGGTCTCTTCGTGTCTCGGTCCGGTTCTTCCGTTGCTTTCCCAAAGCCCAGAAACTCTGCTCTCAGTTTGAATCAGTGAGCAGGGCTGGGAGGTGCTGACGTTGGGGCGCCGTCTCCCCTCCGAGCTCTCCTTTTCCACTCACGTTTCTTCCTTGTTAATCTCTCCTCCCTCCCTGCGCCCCTCCCTGCCTCCCTCCTCTGGCCCGCCCTGCCCCCTTCTGCCTTGTCCTCACTCCTTCCCTGGGAAGCTCGATTTCGAGGGAAGCCGGCTGGGGGCGGCGGGAACAGCGGCCTCAGTTCGTGGCTCAGGTCTCCGCCGGCTCCTGGGTGGAGCCGGAGTCCTTGCTTGAGGTTCTGCTTGTCATCCTAGCTGGTCCTGGCGATCCGGGGGAGCAGAGGCAGAGGCAGGGCCAGGGCCAGGGACACAGGCGGAGGCAGGGACAAAGGCAGGAGCAGAGGCGGAGGCAGGGCTTCTCCCACACCCCAGGCAGGCTCCGAAGGGGCCAGTGAGGGTGGGGAGCACGGAGGGCACCGGGGGCGGGGGGCCCGAGAAGGGGCTTCCTCTGGGTTTGAATGGCGCGCTTGGACTGTCCTAGTAGCGGGAGGAAGCCCCGAGCAGACGAGTCTAAAGGATGCGCGAGCCTGGGAGCATCTCTGCCCTGAGGGTGGCACAGGCTCCGTCGCTGTGACCTGTGTCCCGTCGAGCTGACGGACGATGAGGGTTCGAATGACAGGATGTTAAGGGAGGAAAAGAAGGAAAAGCCGAGCGCGGACGTGAGCCCTCGCGGTCATTCCGGCCAGCCCGTTCATTTTACAGATGGGAGCATCTCCTGTTTCCTAGACCATCTCTCTCCTTTTCTTTTTCCATTCTGCCTTTCGTCAAGCTCAGTCAATGAAGTATTGGTGTAAATAGTCATCGCTCTGCCAAGGACAGAAGCTGTTAGTCTGTTACTAAGCATGACCTTTTTCTACCCAGCCAAAGGAAAATGCAGCTCGCATTAATTTCCCGGCGCTCCAACCTGTCTCCCAAGCTGGTCCAGATGATTCTGGGCGGCAGTCAACCCTTACTTGAATGATGTCTTTTGGTCATAGGAACGTGGCTTTAGACCTGGGAGGTGGAACTTAGAGACCAACTCCTTTGTTTTTAGATGAAGTAACCAAGGGTTAGGGAAGCTATACAGGTACCAAGTGGTAGAGCTTGTATGTCCAATTACGACTCCCCTCCACGGGCAGTTGTTTTTCCCATGCCCTGGGTGCCTTCCAAAACTCAGGTAGCAGAGAAAACTGTCAGGCGAGGCGAGTCGTGCTTTCCTGTGAAGGGATTCATGCTTCCCGGGAGGATTGGGATGGATGGCCGAAGTGTTCCTAGGCATTCTCCAAGAAAGAACCCCATGTCAGCCCTGCTATGGAGAGAACTAACATGTGTCTGGCTGCTTTGGGCTGAAGACTTAACACGCCTCCCTCCCCCACTGACGTTTTTCATTTTAGAAGTACCCTTGTTTTCCAATTTTCCCAAGTTACTATAGATAATTACCCAACAAGCTAAGACCTCTGGGAACATTCCATCCTCAATCCTCATTGTCCAGAGACAACATCAGGTGGGCATCCCATGACCTCTTCCATTATTCTGCAGATCACAGCCTGCCCTTTGGCAGCCTTTACCAGAGCCTTTCCATTCCATATCCCCAAGAATATGCAGGTTTTCTGGTAGAAGACATTCTTTGTAGATCCTCCTCAGTCCTGCTTGGCAAATATTGACTCTCCTTCTTATAACCTTGAAGATAAGAAGGTCTGGGTTCAAATCCTACCTATTCATGGGATTATACTGTTGGCATCATATGTAATAATATACTATGTAATCATATGCTATATAATTAGATATAATACAAAATAATACACAATATATTAATTCTAATGGTGATATAATATATAACATATAATATGTAACCTACAGTGTATTATTGGTATAATAATATAATACCTAACGTATTATATGACATACTCTGTTTCTGACTCTTTCTCATGCTTTCCCTTCATGTATAGTGCTGCTTCCAGGCTCCTAGGCCATGTAGATCTGACTCTCCCTTCTGCAGTGTCTCTGACAATGTCCATCTATCCTTTGTTGAAGGGAGGGGCCTGTCTTCTTCCAATGCAACTCATCACCCTGGGGCACACCTCGAGTGGTTAGAACATTTCTTCTTCTGATCCACCAAAATCAACATCTCTGGCATTCTCATCCATTGCTCTGGAGCTCAAATGAGAAAACCTAGTATCTCTCCTGTGGGGTGCCCCTTCAAAGATTTGAACACAGCTCCTTGCCCTTCCCTCTGCCAAGTCTTCTCTCTTCCACATCAGACATATAAATTTATTTTAGCCAAGACTTTTTGGGACCAGAGCCAGGTCTCCTCATTCTGTGTATGCTTGAGCCCCTAACCCTAACCCTAAATGCACTGGCTATGTTCCTCCTAGAGTTGAGTTCTCATTACTGAATGGAATTCTTCAAGTGTGACATGACCAGGTAGACTGTGGTGGGACCAGAGCCTCCTCTTCTCAGAACTTGCAAAACTTTTCTTCCTACAGCCCAGAACACCAGCTGTTTCTTTTCCCTTCTGTTCCATGACTGACATCTGCTGGGTTTGTGGTCCTATCTTGGTCGTTGGCATGGCAGCTGTAGCATCGCCACACATTTCCTATTTTGCATTTTCAATCCAATCATTCCAATGATATTTTGCCTTCTCAGAGTTGTGTCCCTCTTCTAGTTTGTGGAAGTCGTTTGGGATTATCAGTCAAAAGGTTTGTGGTCTCTCCGAATTTCACGTCATCTGCAAATCTAATAAATATGATGTCTATGCTTTCATTGAAGTCATTGAATATTAGATTTTGTGACAGATAGAAGGGGAAACGTTGGCAGAGTCTCATGCTCACTTTGGATTTTAGGAGACCAGGTTATTTAATCAATAAGTATTTATGAAGAGCTACTTTGTGCTAAATGTTGGTGATCCCAAGACCAAAGCAACATGGTGGCTGACCTCGAGTGCATATATCATCCGGGGAAACTATCTAGGTCATTTGAGTGTGTGTGTGTGTGTGTGTGTGTGTGTGTGTGTGTGTGTGTGTGTGTGTGTACTACTAGCTGGGAGCATTAGAGAAGGCCTTATGTAGGAGGGAACCTGTAAACTAAACTTTGAAGAAAATTGAGGCAAATATGTCAGAGCAGCCAAGTAAAGTCAGAGAGGTTCCTAATACAGGAGGCCCCTCCACCAATTCTCCAGAGGCAGTTTCACCTCCTGGCTTCTGTCTTTAGCAGCAAGGCCTTATTTAGTTGATGCTTATTGAATACTGCCATCTCCTGCCTCTGGAGAAGGATTTCCTGGCTGTCCCCTCCTTCTGCTCTTGCCTGTTGTGAGATGGACCCAGGAGCATCACCTTCCTGGAGGCTGGACCTGGAATAGGGGTGGGGGAAGGGCTTGACCAAGCTAACCACCTGTCTTCTCCAACACTTCTCTTCCCATTGCTTACACCCTGCCTGGACCCACTGCCTCAGTGGTCAACATTCTCCAGCCCATTTATATTGTTCTTATCTCAGTAAGATTGAAACCCCTGGATAGTAAGTACAAGTCCTCGTCCTCATCTTCCAGTCATTGCTTCCTTGAACCCATCCATCTCAATCCTGTTCCTCAAGATCTGCCCAGGTCTTCCACTGTACCTTCAGGAACACCTGCTTCAGAATTTAAAACTCTTCCTTTCTTACTCTTATCAGCTTTAGGTACTGAATGAGATCTGACTTGTTGCTGCTGCTGCTGCTTCCCTGGTCACTCTTTACAGCAGGGCCTACTCTTCCTTTCCTGCCCACATAAGTCTTGATGGTGGTGGGGAGATGTCATCCTTCTTGCTCCCCAAGGCCAGCTCCACCCTCTCCCTCTGCCACCATCACTCAGCAGCTTCTCCTTTGAGGTTTGTGTCATCCAATCTCGATTCTGGGAGCCATTCATTATCTGTCCACCCCCTCGTCGTTTGCTTGTATCCCAACTGAGCTCATAGTCTTTCTGTTGTCATCTCCTGTTCTCATGCTGCTGCTGCTGTTCAGTTGTTTCAGTTGTGCCTGACTCTTGATGATCCCATTTGGGGTTTTCTTGGCAGAGATACTGGAGGAGTTTGCCATTTCCTTCTCCAGCTCATTTTATAGATGAGGCACTGAGGCAAACAGGTGAAGTGACTTTCCTAGAGTCACAGCTAGAGAGTGTCTGAAGCTAGACTTGAACTCAAGGTCTTCCTGATTCCAGGCTTGGTGCTGTATCCCCTGTGCCACCTAGCTGCCCATTTTCATGCTAGGAAACTTCAGTATACATATCTATATTTCCTCAAACATCATGCTATTGTCAATGGTATGTGGAGAGGAGGTAGAGAAAAGGGGAGGAGAGAGAGACAGAGACAGAGAGAGACACTGAGAGAGGAAGATACAGGGGGAGACTGAGAGAGAGAGATTGAGGGGGAAAGATTTTTTAAGTACATATTTGGGAGATTACAGAAAGGACAGGTGACCAACTGAAGACAACAGTGAAGGAGGTTCACTTTGCTATAGGAAGAGCTTCAGGAATGATAAAGCCACCCTCAATGAAGTTACATTATCAGGTCTGGATAAAATATATTCCGGTGTGTTGGCAGACAAAGTAATAATTACTATTCAATTCAACTCAATTCTATAAGCATTTATTAAATTTCTATGGCTATGTTTCAGGGACTGTGCTAGGTGCTGGGGATACAGAGATAAAACAACAAAACGAAACAAACCAGATCCTACTTTCCATTGTGGGGAAACACAATATGCCCATGGAAATAAGCACACAAATTGCTCACAACAGTTTCTGGAGCCAGGATAGCTCCATCAGGATTTACACATGCTTAGTCTAGCTTCATCTTTGGTTTTTGGTGATGGGATTAAAAGTTTGAGAGACCAAAGCAATATGACAGTGGCTTCATTCCTGGAGCATTTTATTCTGTGTCATTTCCCTGTGGACCAGATGAGTGTAGGCTGGATGGTCTGAGTCAGATGGATGGTGAAATGGTTGGATCGACTGAAAGAATCCTGAGCAACAGATGGATGCTCATGTGGACAATGACCTCTAGGGAAAGAGCACCTCTGAGTGGGCTATGGCTCTCCTCTTCAGCAGTGTGCCAAGGCAGACTCCTGATACTGTTATCAGATTTGAAGGGATGACTATTACATTGTATGGCAGAATTAGAATTGAGAAGAATTTTGGTAGGCTAGAATGATCATTCTAATGGGTTGTACTGTGACAGGGTTAAGAGGGTGTAATGGATATGGAGCACTGGTTTTGGAGTTAGGAGGACTTATGGTCAAATGTTGCCTTTGACATTTAGCAGTTGTGAAGTGACTCTGGTCACTTCATTCCCCTAGGCTTCCAACATTTCCATCAGATTTATCAACTGAATCTTAGTAGAGGGTGATGATATGCATTGGTGGAAAGAATATCTACACTGGAAGTTCCCTAGGTTGACAAAATGGCAGATCCTTTGCACATGTATAGGATTGCTTCAGGAGGAGGTGATAACAAAATTAGGTAACACTGAATACATACACACACACACATACAAACTGGAGAGTTTAGTAGGCAGAAAGGTTCATATGAGTTAAGAGAGTGATATGGCTGCTCATGCCCCCCAGTGAGCTTAGAGAGATGTAAGGACTAGAAAAAAGGGGCCCTGGGTTCTGCTGGCTTCTGCCCTGCTTACACCACAGCTTTGGGCTCCATTCTAGGAGGCACAATTTGGGGAGGCCAATGGGAAATGAGAGGGCATCCAGAGAAGGATAAATGCATTTATTCAGTGCTTACTTTGGGTTAGATATGGTGCTAAGAGTTGGTTGGTGCAAATCACTGGAACTTGGGGTAGAAAAGACCCAAGGGAAGAGGACAGGAAGGTGGTCATTACGTAATTAAAGAGCTCCTGCTCAGAAGAGGGAATCGAGCAGCTGATCTGAATCTCAGTCCTGAGCATGGTCCTGGTGAGGAGGAGCATTAGGACCCTCCTCTTGAGAAAGGATTCAGAAGGCAAGCAACTGGCTGGGAAAATTCACAAAAAAGGGAAAAAACAAGACCATAGAGGGTTACTTTCTTGGTGAACAGGTATTTCCTTTCATCCTTTCAGATGAGGAAGAACAATGCATACTGTCAGAGGAAGTCAAGGCTTCTGCATCCAGTACCTCCAAAATAAATATGCAATGGTCTCAGGCCATGGAAGAGCTTGAAAAGTGAGTCAACAGCTTACTAAAGGAGACCCAAAAATGCTGAAGAAAATAGCACCTTTAAAAATAGGCTAACCCATTTGTAAGAAGAGGTCCAAAAAGCCAATGAGGAGAAGAAGGCTTTAAAAAGCAGAATTAGTGAAATGGAAAAGGAGGTTCAAAAGCTCACTGAAGAAAATAGTTCTTTAAAAATGAGAGTGGAGCAGATGAAAACTAATGACTTTATGAGAAATCAAGAAATTACAAAACAAAACCAAAAGAATGAAAAAATGGAAGATAATGTGAAACATCTCATTGGAAAAACAACTGACCTGGAAAACAGATCCAGGAGAGATAATTTAAAAATTATGGGACTACCTGAAAGCCATGATCACAAAAAGAGCCTAGATACCATCTTTCATGAAATTGTCAAGGAAAACTGCCTTGATGTTCTAGAACCAGAGGGCACAATAAATATTGAAAGAATCCACTAATCACCTCCTGAAAGAGACTTGAAAAGAGAAACTCCAAGGAATATTGTGGCCAAATTTTAGAGTTCCCAGGTCAAGGAGAAAATATTGCAAGCACCTAGAAAGAAATAAATCGAGTATTGTGGAAATACAATCAGGGTAACACAGGATCTGGCAGCTTCTACATTAAGGGATTGAAGGGCTTGGAATAAGATATTCCAAAAGTCAAAGGAACTGGGATTAAAACCAAGAATCACCTACCCAGCAAAACTGAGAATAATGCTTCAGGGGAGAAAATGGTCATTCAATGAAATAGAGGACTTTCAAGTATTCTTGGGGAAAAGATCAGAGCTGAAGAGAAAATTTAACTTTCAAACACAAGAATCAAGAGAAGCATGAAAAGGTAGACAGGAAAGAGAAATCATTAAGGACTTTCTAAAGTTGAACTGTTTACATTCCTACATAGAAAAATAATATTTGTAGCTCTTGAGACTTTTTTCAGTATTTGGGTAGGTGGAGGGATTATACACACACACACACACACACACACAGAGCACAAGTTGAGGTGAATCAGAAGGGATGATATCTATAAAAATAAAATTAAGGGGTGAGAGAGGAATATATTAGGAGGAGAAATGGAGAAATGGAATGGGGCAAATTATCACTCATAAAAGTGATAAGAAAAATCTTCAATGGAGGAGACAAGAGAGGAGGTGAGGGGAGAAAAGTGATGCTTACTCTCATCACATATGGCTTAAAAAGGAATAACATACTCACTCAATTTGGTATTAAAACCTATCTTACACTATAGCAAAGTAGGGGAGAATGGGACAAGTAGGGTAAGGGGGATAATAGAAGCAGGGCAAATGGGAGAAGGGAGTAATTGGAAGTAAACACTTTTGGGAAGGGACAAGGTCAAATGAGAGAATAGTATAAATGAGGGACAGGGTAGGATGGAGGGAAATATAGTTAGTCTTACACAACATGACTATTATGGAAGTCTTTTGCAAAATGACACATATATAGCCTGTATTGAAATGCTTGCCTTCTCAGTTGCGAATGGGTGTGGAGGGAGGAAGGGAGAGAAGTTGTAATTCAAAGTATTAGAAACAAATGTTAAGGATTGTTATTGCATATAATTGGGAAATAATAAATACAGGTAATGAGGTATAGAAATCTATCTTACCCTACAAGAAAAGAGAGAAGATGGGGATAAGGGATGGGTGGGGTATGATAGAAGGGAGGGCACATTGAGGGAAGGGGTACTTAGAATGCAAGGTGTTATTGGGTGGGAGGAGGGGAGAGATGGGGAGAAATATTGGAACTTAAAATTTTGTGGATATGATTATTGAAATCTA
The DNA here is from genome assembly GCA_023548195.1 of Bettongia penicillata ogilbyi. Classification (NCBI taxonomy): domain Eukaryota; kingdom Metazoa; phylum Chordata; class Mammalia; order Diprotodontia; family Potoroidae; genus Bettongia; species Bettongia penicillata. The sequence goes on from JAJHZJ010000132.1 coordinate 20,734,925, forward strand.
AAAATAAATAAATAAACATTAAAATAAAGAAAAAAGAAAATACCTAGTCACACATAAAAGAATCGATGGAAGGTGATCTTGGAAATTGGAGAGTGAGGGAGAGGAGGGACCAGGAAAGGCTTTCCGCAGAAAGTGGGACTGGAACTTTATCTTAAAAGAAGTCAGGGACTCTTTGGGCTAGGGGTTGGGAGAGAAAGCGTCCTAAGCAGAGGGAATAGCCAGTGCAAAGGAAGGGAGATGGGAGATGGAGTGCGGTGTGCAAGGAGTAACAAATAGGCCAGCAAATAGTACAAGGAGGGGAGAAAAGTGTAAGAGGGAAGCTAGATGGTCGAATGGGTAGAGTTCCAGGACTGGAATCAGAAAGACTCATCTTCCTGAGTCCAAGTTTAACCTCAGACACTTACTATCTGTGTGACCCTGGGCAAGTCACTTAACCTTGTTGCCTCAGTTTTCTCATCTGCAAAATGAGCTGGAGAAGGAAATGGCATACTCCAGTATCTTTGCCAGGAAAGCCCCAAATAGGATCACAAAGAATTGGACATGATTGAAAAAACAAATGAATACCAAAACAGCAACAGCAAAGTGTAAGAAGACTAGCAAGGTAGAGAGGGGCCAGCTATAGGACAGAAGTTATACATATGTACATATATACATGCAAATACACATATACATGACATATAAATTCAAATAAAATGTACAATTAAAGGAAATAAACACAAACATTACAATGTAGAAAGAACGGGAAAGAGGATTGTAAGTGAAACGGTGAACATGCAGTTTGGTTTTTCAAAAATGCACATTAAATTTGACCGAGTAGTAGCAACGACAACAAAAAAACCCTGCACATTATTGTGGAAATGCGTTGTTTGACGTCACCTGGATCACCAACATCAGATTGCCTTCTCAAGGGGTGGGGGGTGGGGGAGGAGGGAAGGAGAAAATTTGGAACTGAAAATATAAAAAAAGAATGTGAAACACTTTAAAAAATGTAATTGGGAAATATTTAATGAAATAAAAATATACTTCCTCCCCCCGCCACACACAATGTAGGCTCAGAAAACTCAGAGATATCAAGTCTTGGGGGAGACAGTCACTGTCCTTTCCATCCCCAGGCCTTGATATAGACTACAAAAGGCTCTTGCTGATTCTAGTCACTGAGCGTGCTGTCCAGGCAGACTGGGTTTATCAGTCTTAGCACTTGGGGTTCACAGGACAGCACCAGAATCAGGGACCTCCATCAGCTGCCTCATTATTGAGGAGGTCTCTGCTGTGACCAACCTTGCCCAGGAGAGGGTCGTTCTTGCCTACTCCACCCAGTCCAAGATGGAAGAAATGCAGTCACTGACGTACGAACCCTGAGAACTTGGGCTGATGCTCACCTCCTCATCCAGTCCAATCCAGGTACAGCGTCAGGCATGAGGGAGGGGCCCTCCAAGGAGTGAGTGCTTCCACCCTCAAGAGGTTACAACCTACTATGCCAGCCTTGGTATGTACCTCCATCTGCTGGCCTCTGCTGGTCTCCAGTTGCCCATCTCCAACTCCTTTCTTCCAGCTGGAACTGGATGTGCATAGACATCGGAAACGGCATGACCAAAACAGAACTCATTTTCTTTCCCCTAAGTTTTCCCCCTCTTCCAGACTTCCCTCTTACTGTGCAGGGCACCGGCATTATCCCAGGCCCTGAGTTCCTAAACCCAGGTGTTATTTACAAGCACTCACTATGACTAATCCCTCCTTACCCCCATCATCCAGGGAGGAGAGGGTTAGTGGTCAGGAAGATACTGGTCAGTAGAGGCAGGACCAAGGTACTGTGTCAGAAGAATCTTGGACAGGACATCAGAAGGCCTGAGTTCAAGTGACTTTGAGCAGCCAGCCTCTTCAGCTTCAGGTCTCTGGGTGTGATGATGGAATTGTGCAAACGATGCTTGGGACCATTCCGTGACTGACCCTCTGGGATGAAATTACATTTATGTAAGCTTAGTGACGTTTTCCTTTGTCCAAATCATTAAGAATTGCATTACTTGTGTAATCCACACAATCAAATCCACACCACAGATGCCTGAGCCAACATCCCTGTCACTGAGTCATCGCCCATCTGCCGAAGTCTATCTCTCTCTCTCCAGCTGCCCAGACTGGCCTCAGCATCTCTGATGAATCCCTTAGCAGTGGATTTGAGTTTTCAGTGAGCTCTAGAGATGTCCTTCTCATAGTCAGCCCTGGGCATTCCACCACTGATTATTCCCCAGAGCAGCAGTTAATGGGATGGAAGGCAGAATCCAGGAGGAGGGTGGGGTGAATGGGAGACATTAATGACTTTCTTGGCCTTTCTATTCCCTGCCACTCATTACCTTTCTTTTGATGCCCTACACCCAAACCTAGGCCGCTCCAGGTAACAGCCAGCATCTTCTGGCACCCAGCCTTCACTGTCTTCGGCCAAGACAGTGAGCTCCTGGAGGGCAGGACAGGGAAGGGCCTGACGTCATGACCCCTTTCAGTGCAGACTTCAGCGCAGCCCAGACCAGTACTCTATGCTATTGGACACATCAATGGTGGTGATGACAAAGATACTGGAACAATTCAAAAGAAGAGTCAGAAGGTCTGAGTGGTCACCAAGCTGAGTTGTCCATCTGGGATTCTTCATACCTGTTCTATGAGGGCAATTGTTTGAGCAAAATTTCAGTGAAAACTTTTACATGAAGTTTACAAGTTTGGAATTCCAGGTTTTGAGGTGTTTTTCTTGTTGTTTTAAGGTTTTTGTTTAATTTAGAAGGTTTTATTTGGACTCTATCAGTATCTCTATGTGAACTTTGCAAGGACTGGCCCCTGTCTAGAAGCATCCAGGGAAACATTTCCCAGGAGCCTAGAGCTCCAAGGGCCTTGTAGCACTCAGGCCAGCTCTCACCTGGTCAGGGGGTAATCTAGCTGCAGAGCAGTCACATAGTACAGGGGAGGTAGCAGGGGCCATTGGGTAGGACACTGACCTGGGAGTCAGGAAGATGAGGGGTTTGAATCTGGCCTCTGGCTCTTGCTCAACAACCCTGGGCAAATTTCTTCACTTTTGGAAGCGACAATTTTCTTCTCTGTAAAATGGGAACACTGAAAGTGCTCACCTCAGAGGGTAATGACCAAACCAAACTACCCTTCCTTACCCTTCAGCAGTTTTTATTCCAATTGAGGGGGAAGCAACATTGCCAGAGAAAATCAAACACAAAAGGTACAGGCGACAGTAGTCCTTGTTTCTGCCATCATTAATATTCCCCTGTTCCTTCCTTTTGGGATGGGGTCCGCTATTCATGACGGCAGCCCAGAGCAGCAGCATTTGGCCTCAGGGAGCTGACCAGCTGGAATCTCTCTTGCTGCTTCTGGTCCATCTTGGGGAGAGCTCCCTCTTGAACATTTCTGTCCTCTTGTTCCATCATCCTCTTTGGCCAAATGGAGTCTAGCCCATGGCTCTACTTCCCTCTGCCCTCTCTTTTTCTCTTCCTCCCTCTTCAGTCTTCCTATTGCCCCTGACAAGGTTTCAGGAAGCCCCTTCTGGAGGCTGCCAGCTTCCATCTCCAGCCTCCATGCTTCTAGTGCAGATGCTTCCCACATTCCTCTTTGGGACCACTCTATAGTTTGCTATTAATCCTCATGTGCCAGCCTGGGCATCTACATTTCATAGGGGTTTGAGCCTGTGTCAGTGTCTTCTGCCTGCTTTAAAGAGTTGTGTTTAGAGTCAAGTCATGGAGATTTGAAGCCTGGCATGAGGGACCTGACTTTGGTCACACCTGTCTCTGGGCCTCAGTTTCCTTCCTCATGAGGAGGAAGCCTTTGATGACATGATTTTGAATACCCATCTACATATCATCCCCTCTCTTCCTGGCCTCCCTCATCAGGAACATTTGTGCTGGTATAATCAGAATTGAAAGGAATTGCTCATTCCCTAGGGATGGCTTTCTTTCAGGAATTTCAGATCATTGGACCTGACCCATCCTTGCACTGTTCACACTCAGGCTCCAGTATCTGAGATCTAGCATCACAGCCATTCCAGGCCTTGTGTCCTCTCCTCCTCAGATAGAGGCAGTGGGAACAGGCAGGCCTGTACTCCCAGCATCCCTGACCTTTTTCCTTCAGTGATGGGCTTCTCCAGTTTTTGGTTAGAATCAGGTCCATCTTCTCATTGCTTCTTGAATATTCAAAAGAATGAAATTATTCAATCCTTCTTTCACTGAGTATTTCTTAAGCTTCTACTATGTACCACACACCATGGTCCAAAAGACAGGGGTCCAAAGACAGGAACAAAATAATCCCTGCCTCAAAACGCATGCTCTTTCTTAGGAGTAAACTAGATGAGCAGAGATGCAGGAATGCCACAAAATTCAGTAGACCTGAAAGACAAACTGTTCTTATTGCAAGAGAACTCAACAGGTATCTCTTTCAAATAGCACCCCTGAGTGAAGCAAGGCTGGAAAATGAAGGTCACCATACTGAAGTTGGAGCTGGATACACCTTTCTCTGGAGTGGGCATAGTGAAGGGGAGTGCTGTGAAGCTGGTATGGGTTTTGCAATCAAAACTAATCTAGTCAGCAAGTTGGTATGCCTGCCAAAAGGAGTGAATGACAGGTTCATGACAATGCAATTGTCACTTGAAGGAAAACACCATGCCACCATCATCAGTGCCTAGGCTCCCACCATGACAAGCCCTGATGAAGTCAAAGAAAAATTTTATGAAGACCTAGAGACCCTTATAATCAATGTGCCAAAAGAGGACAAGCTTATAATTCTGGGTGACTTTAATGTTAGAGTAGGCTCAGACTACCAGACTTGGCACGGAGTAATGGAGTTGGAAACAGCAACAGCAATGGTCATCTACTACTGAAGACTTGTGCATCGCATGACCTCACCACCAACATTGTCTTCCATTTACCTAAACGCAATAAAAGTTCAGGGATGTACCCTCATAGCAAACATTGGCATCTAATAGACTATGTGATTGTAAGGAGAAGAGACAAACAAGATGTGAGAGTGACAAAGGCAGTGTGTGCTGCAGTGATCATAGCCTTATCCTTAGAATGCTAAATATTCGCGTTCATCAAAAGTGCTGCCCCCAAGGCAAAATGGCTATCAGAAGAATTAATGTCAACAAATTAGAGCTCTTCTCTGAGTGTGAACAGTTTGTTGTTAACTTGGAGGGAAAGTGGAGCCAACACACAGCTGACAACAGGGGAGCAAAAAAGAAGTGGGCAGTTTTCAGAGATCTGGTGTACAGCACTGCATTTGCTCATTTGGGTCAGAACACTCATAAACACCATGATGAAAATGATGGGGAAATTCAGAAGCTGCTAAATGAAAAATGAGAATTCCACAGGATTTACCAGCAGAGTAGTTCATCCACCTCTAAGAAGACAGCATTTAATTCCATCAAAGATAAAGTACGAGCAAAACTTAGAGAGATGCAGGATTCCTGGCTCAGTAAGAAGGCAGATGAAATTCAGTTCTATGCTGATAGTAACAATCCAAAGTGCTTTTATGCTTCCCCGAAAGCTATTTATGGACCAAAAACTTATGGTCCATTACAACTACTCAGTGTTGAAGGAACCACATCGATTAGTGATAAGGACATGATCCTAGAGAGATAGGCTGAACACTTCCATAGTATTCTCAACAGACTATCATCAATCAATGCTGAGGACATTGATCATTTACCTCAGGTTGAAGTCAATCTCTCCTTAGCTGAACTTCCAACTGAAGAAGAGGTTTTGAGGGCCATTAGGCTCCTTTCATGTGTCAAAGCACCTGGTGCTGATTCTATTCCAGCTGAGATTTATAAGGTAGGGGGACCATTGCTCATATGTAAGCTAACTGGAATTTTCCAGGTTACAAGGCAAGAGGAGGTTACCCTCAGGAGTTCACGGATGCCTCCATTGTCCATCTCTATAAAGGTAAAAAGAATAGATTGTCATGTGACAATCACAGGCGGGGGGGGGTCTCTATCTTAGTCTTTGCAGCCAAATTCTTGCTAGAGTCTTCCTTAATAAGCTGATCCTTCACCTGGAAGACGGTCATATAACTGAGAGCCAGTGTGGCTTCAGAAAAGCCCGAGGAATAGTTGATATGGTGTTTGCTGCCTGACAACTCCAGGATAAATGCCAAGAGAGGTCTATACACAACATTTGTAGATCTGATCAAGGCCTTTAACATGGTTAGTCGTGAGGGCTAATGGCAAATTGCATCAAAATTTGGTTACCCGGAGAAGTTCATCAATATTGTATGTCAATTTCATGAAGGCATGTTTGCCCGGGATCTGGATAGTGGACAAAGCTCTCATGCCTTCCCAGTCACCAATGGAAGGAAACAAGTCTGTGTGCTTGCTCCCATGCTTTTTAGCATGATATTTCCAACCATGTTGTCAAATGCTTTCAGTGAGGATGAACATGGCATCAAGATCAACTACCATACTGATGGCAAGTTCTTCAATTTGAAAAGGCCACAAGCCAAGACAAAGTGGAGGGAGTGTTGGTGCATGATTTTCTGTTTGCAGATGACTGTGCACTCAATGCAGCCTCTGAAGCTGAGATGCAACAAGTATGGATCAATTCTCTGCTGCCTGTGCTAATTTTGGCCTAATAATTAACACCAAGAAAACACAGGTGCTCCATCAGCCACCAACACACCATCCATATGTAGAGCCATCAATTACAACAAATGGAGAAGTTTTGAATGCTGTGGATTAGTTCACTTACCTTGGTAGTGTACTTTCCAGGGATGTTCACATTGACAATGAGGTTGATGCATGCATTGCCAGAGCTAACTCAGTGTTTGGGAGGCTCCAAAGAAAAGTTTGGGAGAGAAGAGGTATTCGACTGACTACCAAACTGAAGATCTACAGATCTGTTCTGCTGACCTCTTTGCTGTATGCCTGTGAAACATGGACAGTCTACCAATGCCATGCCAGGAAACTGAATCACTTCCATATGAACTTAGGAAGATTCTGAGGATCACCTGGCAAGATAAGATAGCAGACACTGAAGTCCCTGCTCAAGCTGAACTGCCATGCATTCAAAGTTGCTTCAGAGATCACAACTCTGATGGGCTGGTCACATTGTTTGAATGTAAAATGTATACTTGCCTAAAAGACTTTTATGGAGAACTCACATGGGGCAGGTGATCACATGGTGGTCATAAGAAGCGACAAAAGGGCACTCTGAAGGTGTCTCTCATAGACTTTGGATTTGACTGTGCAACTTGGGAGACACTGGTACACGACCACTCAGCATGGCATGCCCTCATCAAAAAGAGTGCTGTGCTCTTTGGGGAAAGCAGAATTGAGACAGTTCAAAGTAAACGTAGGATGCACAAATTTGGATTTCACATGGACTATCTGTGCCCAATCTGTGGTGGAGCGTTCCGAGCTTGTGTTGGTCTGATCAGTCACAGTTGGACACACTGAAACTTCACTTTGTCACAGTCATGCCATTTTGGTCCTCCTTGAAAATGGACAAAAATCATACCAACCATAAATCAGTTCAACTTTATCATCTCACAGAGGAAGACACTGAGGCCCAGAGAAAATATTGGCTTTATCCAAGGTTACCCAAGAAGTAGGTGAAGAGCCTGCTTTTGAGTCCAGAATGTGAACTTCTGGACAGTTTAGTTGAGCCTTGAATGGAGCTGGAGATTCTGAGAGGGACCAGTGAAGAGGGATGGTATTCCAGACATGATGTAGAGGCAGTGCAAAGATGCAGGGCTGGGAGATGGAGTGTTTCATTCTAGAAGCAGCAAGGAGGCCAATTTGATGGGAAAGCATCATCCCTGAAGGAAAATCACGCATAATATACCTGGAAGAGCAGCCTCAAACTTGCATTGGGTCATCAGCTGCTCTGCTTAGGCAGATGGGGCCTCTTGTTCCTTCTCACTCCTCAAGCTCAAGTCAGGGCTGGGATATGTCTTCTGAGCTCACCCTCTCCCTGGGCTCAGAGTTGGAAATTCACTCCCAATTCTACTTACTCCTGTTTTCCCTCCTTCAGTCTTAGTTTGTGAGTGACCCCAATGGTTTCCACACTGGGGCTAAGGACTCCCAAAGGACCAGGAGACTGTGCAAGGTGGTCCTCCAGCCCACGGGCACAGCAACCTTCTGGCTTTTGAACCATCATTGAATTTCAGCAACATTTTCTCCAAGAGACAGGGTGAAAAATAAGCAAGTATACCCTCTATAGACTGAAGAACCAATACATCTCTTTCACATATATATTATTGTTTTTCAAATTCACAGAGATTCTGTTAAATGGGAGGACAATTAGATTTGGAGTAGAAAATTCTGGATTAAAATATTGGCATTCATGTATGACCTTAGACACATCACTTGCTTTTCCTGGGACTGTTTATTCTCCTGGAAATCAAAGAGGTTGGAACCATAATACTCTATCTGAGAGAGACAAAGATGCCTCATTTTCTCCAATTTTGAGGAAAAGCAAGAAGCTAAAGTTGGCACTTATCTTTGAGAAAAAGGGCGTCATTGAACAAAGAGGAAGCTAGGCATGGTGTGGTTCAGTGCCAGGCATATTGGCAGCAGGCCACCAGAGAGCATGCATTGTATCCAGAAATCTAAAATATTTGATGAAATGGATGTGCCATTGAGAGCCACTGGAATTTCTGTATTCAGCTGGGCATCATTTATCTGGGGGATTGCATACATGATGAATTATTGGAAATAGTAGTGTTGGCAGGAATAAATAACAGTGCTCTATTAATTTCTAATTGTTTTGGCATTTATCTTGGAGGACTTTGGAGCACTGTGTAAATCTCATTTGATGGCAGATGGTACCAGCTCATTTTGTTCAAGAAGTTAAGCTACAGAACCGAGAGATGACATCCCCAGGTCACTCTTCCAAATGGAGTCCATTACAGCCGGGGTTAATCCCCCTACACAAGAATCCTCTTTCCATATATGGAGTATTGAGAGACCAACACAACAGAAACCTCTGCATTTATCATCTGTAACGGGTTATGAATGTTTAAGTTATATCATGTTAATGGCTATGAATCTTAAACAATGCTTGGAGGAGTGAGCAGGAGGGCCATCTTTCAAAACAGAGACAGATCCCCAGGAGCCTCCAAAGGACAATGTCCGCTTTCTTCAGCATTCAATCAGACGTATATTTTGCCCCATGCCCACTAAACTAGGGGTGTCTCACTGTGGGCAAGCACACACAAGGCTCCAGATGCTCCTGGCGCTTGTTTGGAGCATCTAGAGGATGCAGTCCAGGAGTTAAAGCCCCGAATGAGCTCAATGTAGCTGACCTCATTCCGGTCACCCATTTACTCACTTAGGAGTCCTGAGTGATCCATCAGCCTCTTGACAAACAGCCTGGAAAAGATGACTCAAACTTCTGGGGCCTCTTGTTTTCTCCCCTCCCTCAGTGATAGGTCAGCTATAGAGAGCACACAGTCCGCTGCTAAGATGCAAACCTACGGGCCTGCTGCTGAATTCTCAAGAACAGGGCCCAGAATAGCAATAGAGGACTCTGCCTCAGAAGGAAGCATCATTCATGGATCCTTTGGGTAATTAATCTGGTGAAGCCTATGGATCTCTGTTCAGAATCATATTTGTAAATGTATAAAGTAAAATAAATAGGAGAATAGAAGAAACCAATTGTATTGATATATAGCTATCAACAAAATGAAACTAAGTTCACGTTCATGACATTAAGGATCTAGAGTAAAAATCAATTTAGATGATGATGATGATGATGATGATGATGATGATGATGATGATGATGGTGATGGTGATGATGATGATGATGATGTTGATGTTGATGATGATGGTGATGGTGATGGTGATGATGATGATGGTGATGATGATGATGGTGATGATGATGATGATGGTGATGGTGAAGATGATGATGATGGTGATGATGATGATGATCATGGTGGTGATGATGATGATGGTGATGGTGATGATGATGATGACGATGATGATGATAGCAACCAGCATTATGTAGAGCTTTAAGATTTGTAAAGCGATTTAAAAATAGAACCTCATTTTATCTTTCTGGGGAGTGTTATCTTTACATCTATTTTACAGGGGAGGAAAATGAGGCAAGTAATGGTTAAATGACTTGCTTAGGATCACACCTCTAGGAAGTTTTTTAAAGCATTTTTATTTAAAGTTTTGAGTTCTAAATTCTTTCTGTCCTTCCCTCATTTTCCTCCTTTCTTCCTGAGATGGTAAGCAATAGGTTATACATGTGTACTTATGCAAAACATTTCCATGTTAGTCATTTTGTACAAGAAGACTCAAATAAAAGAAAAAGAAGAAAGAAAGTGAAAAATAGGCTGCTTTAGGCTGTATTCAGACAGTATCAGTTCTTTCTCTGGAGACAAATAGTTTGCTTCATCATGAGCCCTTTGGGATTGTCTTGGATCGTCATCTTGCTGAGAAGAGCTAAGTCATTCAGAGTTCTTCACTGAACAATGTTGCCATTTCTATGTACAACATTCTCTGGTTCTGCTCACTTTGCATCAGTTCATGTAAGTGTTTTCAGGTTTTCACTGAAATCATCCTGCTCGTCATTTCTTAGAGCACAATAATATTCCATTACAATCATAGACCATGACTTATTTAGCCATTACCTAACTGATGGGCATCCCCTCCATTTCCAATTCTTAGTCACCCCAAAAAGAACTTCTATAAATATTTTTGTACATGTGGGTCACTTTCCTTCCTTTATTATCTCTTTGGGATCTAGACCTAGCGGTGGTGTTGCTGGATCAAAGAGCATGTACAGTTTTATAGCCTTTTGAGCACAGTTAGGAAGTGTTTGAAGGAGGATTTGAACTTAGGTTTTCCCAAATCCATGTTCACCACTCTCTACACTGCATCACCTAGCTGCCTTCATTTTTCAATCAAAGTAGTATCTATCCACAAATATCTAGTAAGTGTCCACTATGTGTCAGGAAATGTGCTGTGGACTGGGATTACAAAAACAAAAGTGAGATTCTTCTGTCTACTAAATAACTGGTAACTAAGGTGGAGTTTTAAGGAGACAGGCCAAGCAACTTATATCCCATTGGGGGAAATTGCATGTACATATATCCATGTATGTAAAATCCATGCAAAATCAGTATCAGGTAAGGACACAGCAGGCAGTCACTTTCAGGTAGAGTGTTCTCATGGACCCCTATAAAGGATGTGGCACATGAACTCAGCTTTGAAGGAAGCTAGGGCTTCTAAAAGGTAGAGGAGAAGAGGGTATGCATCCCTGGTTTGGGGATGAGCCTCTAGGAAGAGAGATATTGGTAAGACATGTGTGAGGGACAGCAGGCACCATTTGGTTGGATTATAGCTTGAGAAAAGCATAGTAAAGCATAACTAGTTTGCCAAAGAGGCTACAGCTACCCTGAGGAGATTCATGCACCAAACCCAAGTTTGCTTTGAGTTGTCTAGGCAATGGGAGGTCAGTGGAGCTCAGCTGGGATGGTGGCCTGCTATACAGAAGGAATGGAATGAGGCAGAGGGAGCATTTGGGGAGAGTTGATGAATTCCGTATTGAACACGCTGTGTCTAAGGTGTTCATGGACCATCTGGCTGGATGTGTCCAGATGGCAGTTGTTGAGGCAGACCTGAAGGTTGGGAGAGACTAGAGCTCTCTGTACATGTAATGAATGGATGCCAAAGCATCTTTTAAGCTCTTACTATGTGCCAAGCACTGTGAGGAGGAGGCAAATATTAAGTAAAAAAGGGAGAGAAGGTGCCTTCCCTTAAGGAGCTTACATTTTCGTAGAGAAAGAGAGAACATGGAGGAGCGATCAGGGAGGCAGGTTTTGTTCTTGCAGGAGGAAGGCATAAGGGCTTAGGCAACAGATATGTGGATGCCTGGTAAAACTCTTCTTCCTTAAGCCACCTCCTGGCTTCCCTGGTTCCAACCCCACCTTTTTCAGGAAGCCTTTGCCATCTCTGCTTCACCTTGTTTTCCATTTAAATTATAGATTTCTTTCTGCAGGTATGATTTTTTTTTGCATGTTGTCACTCTCATTAGAATGTGGGTCCCTTGAGGCCTGTGTTTTGGGCTTCCTTGAAATCCCCAGCACTTTGCACAGTGTCTGGCCAAGAAGAAATGTTTATTGACTGACTGACTAATGGTTGGATGGGATGGGAAGCAGAAACACGGTGGAGGTTTGAGCCCAGCTACCAGTGGAATTTTAATCACCAATCAGCTGGGTTGGGATGTAAGACAGGAGCTCCAAAGATGAACAAACTCATCTACACTGAGATCATAATGGAGATGCCTGAGAACAGAAAGGGAAGAGAGTCAGGACAGAACCTTGGGTACACCAACACTGGAGAGGCAGGTATGGCAAAGGTGACAGGTAGGAGGAGCGCCAGGAGAAAGCAGTCAGTGTTCAAAGGCATAGGGAGGAAGTGGTCACCAGGTGACACCGGACCTGGCAAAGTCCATGAAAAGGAACAACCAAGAGATCACTGGCATTTTCAGATAGAGATCATTTTCAGTTGAGCTTGACTACAATGTTACTGGAACATTGGTGGCAGGTAGTAAGTTGACAGTACTTGCCACATAGTCATATCTATGAAATGCATTGGAAAAACCTCAAACCATGGGAAGCCTCCCGCCCCATCTCTTAGGTCCATTTCTTGTGAGAACAGCCCTCATTAATTTCCATTGTGTTGAGCCTGGGTCTGTATGTATTTCCTGCCCATCACTCCTGTTTTACCCACTGTGACCAAGTCAGACAACTCTCATGTCCATCCCTCCTTTGCCCCAATTTCAGTCTTTCCTTCTCCAGGGTAAACATCTGAAGTAATAACAATACTGGACAGTTCTACAGGACTTCAAGATTTGCAAAGTATTTACAAGTATCATCACCTCTGATCCTCACAACAGCTTTGTGATATAAGTCCTATTATCATCCACATTTTACAGATCACCAGGGATGGGGATTGGCCAAAAAGAGTATGGTTCTTATGAGGATACAGAGTGCTCTACCTGACAGAATCTCCATGTGGGCTGTGAAGCATGTGTGGGCATTGGTTCTGGTCTGCTTGCAACATGGAAAAGTGGACTCTGTAGTGCTGGAACAGAATGCTTGCAAAGGGCACTAACTAGATGATATGATTCCCTTTCCTACCTGGCTGTGATTGAAGGAAGAGATGCCTGAAGAGGCTCCTTGAGCTTTTATCTCCTCACTCAGGGCCATTAAGACAGATTTCTCTTCTTTACCTCTTGGTATTTGTTATTCCCTGTTCCTGAGTGAGGGAACATTGGACTGAGCTGCAACCTTGGGAACTCCCAAAGGGCAGAATAACAAACTGCCAGAGCCATGCCCGACTTTCATAGAAATGAATGGAAAACAACCCAGAGGGAGTGACTGAAGATCGTCTGTTGGCTATGTTACATTAAGAAATGAATCTGGTCAGATAAATGACATATGGAAACTACTCGAAGTCTGAGCCAACTTCCCTGGGAGACCAAGCTGGGATAGGAGAGAGAGAGACCTGAGAATTGGGGAAATGCTTACACTTCTGTCCTTAACTGTCTTCTTAGTAAATATTCCTTTGATTGGTTATTGGTTAAATGATACTAGGATACTAATCATTGACTGCTAAAAGTAGGTGAGAATACACCAGAGTGGGGCTCAGGTCAGTTGAATGAGAAGATACCCTGAATCCTTCAAGGCTAACTCTAGAACCCTGATGGGGAAATTGCAGCCAGTTTTGCCTTGAGGAACCCAACTTATGGCAAGTGAGAGTTGGGATAAAGATCCCAGAACTTAGAATGACTAAGACCAGATGAAGAAATTGATTTCAGAGAGAATAAATGACTTGTCCATGAGCATCGTTCATCAGCTCTTGGAAATCTGTGTGACTTTTCTGGACTCCAGCTCCATTGGCCCAATGCTTTGTTTCTATGAATTCTCAGATAATTCAGTGCTAACAAAATCAATAGAGAAACTGAGTGGAATAGAAAGGCACCAGAGGAGAACGAAGTTTACAGCAAATTTCAAGATGGAAGGATTTTTTTCTTCCTCTGACTTTCAGGCTTGGTCTCTGAGGGCTAATCACTTTTAGGCCAATTCCCTTTATGTTGGCTGAGCTCTCTCCACTACCAGTTCCTACAAAGTGATGTATTCACAACTAATCTTCTGGAATTGAATCAGAAGCCCTAGGTGACAATGCCTTGCCATTCTCACTCAGCAGGGGAGTCCAATGAGTCACGGAAGTGCCCTAAATTCCAAGGCAAGGGCATTGTGTAGGCGAGTTTGAAGAGCTCAGGGCTAGGAGCTCCCTCTCTGATTTAGGCCAGATTGCCGGAGCAGCTCAGAATGCCCACGTCTCTGTCCTAGAAGCAAGTGGCAGTCCTGGTCAAATCGAAATTTCCCCCAAAAGAGCTTGTGTCTATGTACTCCAGCCAGAACATGAAGATGGATGGTGAGACCATAACATGGCATTGATTGTAGATGATCACAAAAGAAATATTTTAAAAAATTATTTTATTCTTACTATATGGCATAAAATAAGCATTTCCATAACGTAGTGCAATAAACTAAAATGATTGCATCTGAAACTGCAAATCTATTTTGTACAAGTTGCTATTTCTTTTAAATATATAATAAAGTTATAATGGAAATTTCTTCCCATTCCACCTTACCCTAGAGAGATGGCTACCATTAGACACAAATATTCTATATATGTAAAACCATTCTATTATATGCCTCCATTTATCAGTTCTTTCTCTGAACGCAGATAGCGTCTTCCTTCATATGTCCTTTGTAGCTAATTTGGGTATTTATAATAGTCAAAATGACTTAATCTCTCAGAGTTATTCTTAAAACATGATTGCTATTATTGTGTACAATGTTTTTTTGATTCTACTCATCTCAGTCTTCATTATTTTGTGCAAGTCTATCCAGGTTTTTCTAAAATGATTTAGCTCATCATTTCTTATACTACAGTAGTATTCCATCACAATTACATACCACAACTTGTTCCGCCATTCCCCAGTTGATGGCATCTCAGATATTTCCAGTTCTTTGCCATCACAAAGAGCGTTAGTATAAATATTTTTGTACATATATAGGTCCTTTTCCTTTTTGTTTTTCCTCTCTTTGGAATACGGACTTAGTAGTGGTATTGCTGGGTCAGAAAATATAGGCACCTTAATAACTCTTTGGGCATAATTCCCCATTTCTCCCCCAAATGGTTGAATCAGTTCAGAATTCCACCAACAATGAATTATTGGCCCAATTTTTTTACATCCCCTTCAACATTGGTCACTTTCTTCTTCAATCATTTTAGCCAATCTGATAAGTATAAAATATCTCAAGGTTGTTTTAATCTGCAGTTCTCTAATCAATAATGATTTAGAGCATTTTTTCATATGAATATAAAAGTTTTTGACTTCTTTTTCTAGAAATTGCCTGTTCATATCCTTTGACTGTTCATCAATTGGGGAATGACTCATATTCTTAGAGATTTGACAAAGTTTTATATTTGAGATACAAGACCTTTTTTGAGAAACTGGCTATAAATCTCCCCTTCCCCTGAGTTTTCTGCTTTCCTTCTGATCTTGGTAACATTTCCTTTATTTGTATGAACCCTTTGTAATTTAATGTAATTAAAGTTATCCATTTTACACCTCCCTCTGCTTTCTTATTTATTTATAAATTATTGACCATCCATAAGTCTGATAAATAATATGTGTCATGTTCTTCAAATTTTATTGTACTATCTCTCTTTGTGCCTAGGACTCAGGGGTAAAGAACCTGCAGCCTCAAGGCCAGTTCTCAAGTGTGACCCTTTGACTGAATTCAAACTTCCCAGAACAAATATGTTTGGATTCAGTCAAAGGGCAGTACTTGAGGACCTAGAGGGCCACATGTGGCCTTGAGGCCACAGGTTCACCACCCATGTAATGGACACATGACTTAGATTCTAAGTCATGTATTTATTTTGACCTTATCTTGGTAAATAGTGTAAGATACTGGTCTAGGCTCAATTTCTGCCATACTGCTTTCCAGTTTTCCCAATATATATATTTTTTTAATCAAATGTTGAATTCTTATCCCCAAATCTTAAGTCTTTATACTTTTCAAATGCAAGGTTACTATTTTTATTTGCTGCTGTCAATTATATCTACTCTGTTCCATTGATTTACCTTTCTTAGCTGCTATCAGATAGTTTTGATAATGACTGCCTTACACTATAGTTGAAGATCTGATACTGCTAAACCTCCTTCCTTTACATTTTTTATTAGTTCCTTTGATATTCTTGAATTTTTGTTCTTTCAAATGAATTTTGTTATTATTTTTTTCTAATTCAGTAAATTATTTTTAGCAATTTAATTGAGATGGCATTGGATATATAAATGAGTTTTAGGTTTGAAATTGTCATTTATATTATATTGGTCCTGCTTGTGACCCATGGCCCACGAACAATTACAATTTCTCTATTTAAATCTGATTTTATATGTAGAAAAAGTTTTAAAAATTATTTAAAAAATATTTATTTATTTTTAGTTTTCAACATTTACTTCTGTAAGATTTTGAGTTCAAAATTTTCTCCTGCTCTCTCCCCTCACCCCACCCTAAGATGGTGCATAATTTGGTATAGGCTTTTGCTCTCTCTCTATGTATGTATGTGTGTGTGTGTGTGTGTGTGTGTAAACTATTTTCATATTAGTCATGTTGTTAAGAAAAATTAGAGCCAGTGGGAGAAACCACAAGATAGAAAAAATAAACAAAAAAAAGAATAAAGAGAGAGAGAGCAAATAATATGCTTCAATCTCCATTAAGACTCCATAATTATTTTTTCTGGAGGTGGACAGTATTTTCCATCATGAGTCCTTTGGAGTTGTCTTGGATCCTTGCATTCCTAAGAAGAAATAAATCTATTAAAGTTAGTTATCCTACATCGTGACATTACTGTGTACAATGTTATCTTGGTTCTGCTCAGTTCACTCAACATAAATTCATCAAGTCTTTCCAGGTTTTTCTGAAGTCTGCCTGCTCATCATTTCTTATAGCACAATAGTATTCCATAACATTCATATTCCACAACTTGTTCAGCCATCTCCCAAGTGATGGGCATCTCCTCAATTTCCAATTCTTTGCCACTACAAAAAAACTGCTAAAATATTTTTGTATGTGTGGGTTCTTTTCCCATTTGTATAATCTTTTTGGGACATGGAACTGGTAATGGAATTGCTGGGTCAAAGGTATGCAAATTTTTATAACTCTTTGGACATATTTTCAAATTGTTCTCCAGAATGACTGGATTAGTTCACAACTCCACCAACAATGCATTAATGGTCCAATTTTCCCATCTCTTCCCCAGTATTTATAATTTTCCTGTTTTGTCATGCTGCCCAATCTGATAGGTATGACATGGTACCTGAGAGTTGTTTTGATTTGCATTTCTCTAATCAATAGTAATTTAGAGTACTTTTTATATGACTAGATAGCTTTAATTTCTTTATCTGAAAACTGTCTCTTCATATTCTTTGGCCATTTATGAGTTGAGAAATGACTTGTATTCTTATAAATTTGACTCATTTCTTGATATATTTTAGAAATGAGGATTTTATCAGAGACATAGGTTGTAAAATTCTTTTCCAGTTTTGTGCTTCCCTTCTAATCTTGTTTGCATTGGCTTTGTTTGTGCAAAAACTTTTCAAGTTCATGTAAGCAAAATTTCGCATTTAATAATGTCCTCTATCTCTTGTTTGGTCATAAATTGTTTCATTCTCCATAAGTCTAACAGGTGAGCTATTCCTTGCTTTCCCTGATTGCTTGTAATATCAGCCTTTATAGCTAAATTATGTACCCATTTTAACTTTATTTTGGTATATAGTGTAAGATATTTGTCAATGCCCAGTATGTGCTGTACCATTTTCAAGTTTTCCCAGCAATTTTTGTTGAAAAGTGAGTTCTTATCCCAGAAGTTGGGATCTTTGGGTTTATCAAACAGTAGATTACTATAGTAATTGGCTATAGTGTCTTGTGTACCTAACCTATTCCACTGATGAAAAAGTTTTTGTTTTTTTTTAAAATAATTTTGCTTTTATAGTTCCTGGGTTTGTTTTGGCAGGTGTGGTCCCAGGTATTTTATACTACGTAGAGTCATTTTAAATGGGGTATCTGTCATTATCTCTTCTTGTAGGTTTTTATTTGTGACATACAGGAATTTATATGGGATACATAGTGATGTGGATTTACTCCAGTTATTTTGCTAAAATTTAGTTTCACCTAACTTTTTAGTTGAGTCTTTGGGATTTTCCAAGTATATCATCCTATCATCTGCAAAAAGAGATCATTTTATTATCTCATTCTTTATTCTGACCCCTTCCATTTCTTTTCTTTTCTTATTCTATTGCTAGGATTTCCAACACAATATTGAGTGACGTTGGTGTCAGTGGGCATCCTTGTTTCACAAAAGAAACCTTCCTTGAGAATTAAGGCCTGTTTCAGAGAGGGCACCATCAGTCAGCGAGATTTTAGGTCTATCAAAAACAGATTGGAGAAGGAAGTCATGGAAGACTTTCTAAGGCTACCTGAGGGTCAGTAAAAGAAGATCTAACATCAATTAATCAATCAATCAAAAACATCTATTAAGCACCGAGCAGGGTCTGCATGTCGGGTGCTTGTCAGGCCCATCCCCATCACAGTCTGATTTCAGCATTTACCAAACTTGTCTCATCCCATCTTAGGTGAAAAAAAAAAACCATTGAATCAGAGCCTAGAAAAGCATGCTTGGGATTGTCTGGTCTGGAGTTCTTTGGTCCAGGATGCAGAGAGTCCTTGAAATTGTGCCAATGTAGGGTATGCTGGCCTTATTTTTCATAATATTGTGTTTGTTTTAGCTTTTAGAAAAGGGACATAATGAGAAGGCATAGCAGGAACATTTAGCACAAAACATTTCCCTCAACCAGGGTTACACTCTCTTCTTACACTTATAAGGTCTGTGGGATGAGTACCTCTGGTCTCCTGCCCCTGGGCATCCTCTTCTTTCTTTCTGGAGCCTTCATGAAGTTCTCTTCGGGTGTGGGTTTCTGCTGAATAGGTCATCTGCTGCAGATGTGCCAGGGAAGGGGAAGGCACCTGCTATTGCCTAGCTTCTCTATGGGTTAGCTACCACTCTGAGATGCCACTCAGCTTTTGTCCTGCCCTCTTTGCAGACCTGCATTCATCTCCAGGTTGCATCTTGGTCACTTCCACCTTTTGGTAGACTATGGTTATTGTTCTAGTTGTCAGTGGGTCCTCTGATAGGAACTCAGGATTTCCTGAGCTCGCAAAGTTGGTTTGGGCACTCCCATCTTAGAATGCTTGTTAGTCTAAGACTAGGAAAGAGTAAACAGAAAAGGAACAGAGGTATCATGTGTTCACTGATTCATGGCAGCTGGATGGGGGAATTTGGACAACTATTCTCCAATCCAGAAGCCCCATCACATGAAGCCACCAAATAAAGAGACTCTAGGCATCATTTGGAAGCAAGGAGACTTCTCACCTCTAGAATCCATCTTACCTGACAACATCACTATGTACCAGGCCCTACACTAAGGCACCGATAAAAATAGAAGCAGAAAGATGGGAGACTGTCCCTGCCCTGGAGGAGTTTATGTCCTGAGGGAGAAAGATGGGAAGCACATAAAGAAGAGTTGAAGAGGAGGGGGATGTACAGTGCAGGGGAGCCCTAGAACGGAGAAAAATGAGAGCTAAGAGATTGATCAAAGCCAGAGTGGTTCCAGGGGCAGACTCCAGTATTCTAGCGGGGAAGGAGTTGACTCGACGGCCCAAGACAAGTAAGCAGAGACTGTATCATGGGAGATGTTTAAGAAATGAACATCCCTCTTCCATTTTTAAATCCTGAACTGAGGTTTCCAAAGTTTTTGACTCTTTAGAGGCAGCTGGAGGGGCAGTAGATAGAGTAATGGGTCTGGAATCAGGAAGATCTGAGTTCTAATCTGCAGACATTGTGTCCTGGCCAAGTCACTTAACAACTCTGTTTGACTCAGTTTTCTCATTTGTCTGTGTTTGTCCTTCATTTTCAAAGAAGACCATGACATCAGAGAAATGATGACATGACTTGTACTTGGCTTTGTTTTGAGTGAGGGAGGGCTATATAAGGTCACCAACTTCACTTTCTCTTCCTGAGTTATCTGAGTCCAGTGACCAGATATTCAACAGGATGACTAGAGATGACCGAGGATGCAATGGGAGACCTTGGCTTTTTTAGGCTGGCCTTTTCAGGTACTCACTTAGAGGGAGATAATGCCCATTGAGTGAACAGGCCTCTTTAACAAGTAGTCAGGTAATGGCCCTTTTAATAAACAAAAGGAAAAATAACTAAATCAACAGAAAATGTTACCAGTGATAATCACTGTAAGCCAGCCATTAATGGAACTTGGGCAGGGACCTACTGTTGTCCAGTCCATGGCTTCAGAGTGCACTGGGTTTAAGGTTTTGGGAATAAGAAGGAAGGAAGGGAGGAAGAATATCTAGCTAGTAAACCCCAAAGTCCCAAAAGAAGGGGAAAGGAAGACAGAAGGGAGAGGATGAGCTGGGTTACCCAGCTAGCTGGGTTCCCACTCAGGCATCTAGGTCTCCTCACAGTCTGTGTTCATTCTTCATTTTTGAAAAAGACCATGACATCAGAGAAATGATGACATGACTTGCACTTGACTTTGTTTTGAGTGAGGGAGGACTGTGCAAGGTCACTAGCCTCACTTTATCAATGGGCATTACCTCACTTTAAGTGAGTACCTGAAAAGGCCAGCCTACAAAGGTCAAGGTCTCCTGTTGCATCCTGGGCCATCTCTAGTGATCCTGATGAATATCTGGTCACTGGACTCACATGGTTCAGGAGGAGAAAGTGAGTTTGGTCAACTTGCACAGTCCTCTTATCTGTAAAATGATCTGGAGAAGGAAATAACAAGACACACTAGTATTTTTATCAAGAAAATCCCCAATAGGGTCATGGAGAGTTGGATATGACTGAAAATGACTAAAGTACAACATCCATGATCAAAGACATATAATGAGATGGAAGAGTATAAACATTCCCTTCATAAGCCTGGGATGGACCTCCCACAACCACACACAGCGTTAGTCTGAAGAGTTGACACACCCAGAATCGCAGAGAGCTGTATGTATGTTGTTTCCTCCATCAGAATTTGAACTCTGAAGTCAGGGATTGTTTTCTGTGTTTTTTGGTATCCCTTGAACTTGGCACAGCACCTTAGTAAGTGCTTAATGAATGCTTGGAATATAGGTGAGGAAGGTGCCTTGTGCATCCAACACTGCTGGAAGCCCTTGATCCATCACTCCACCTGTCATTGGGCACAGCACTGGTTCTGCCCGGGGGGTCTGCAGCTTGGTTGGGCTTACTCCTCTTAGAGAATGACAACTTTGTTGGGTGGGTTACCCTACTATAAAATGAAGTGGCCAATGGGAGGTCCCCCTACTGCCTTCTAGGTGGGGTGTGAGGAAAAAGGCAGAGAGCGCTGCTCTCTTAGAGGTGGATTCTTCTTCCAGACAGCTTGCTTCTCTGCAGTCAGGGTCTATTCCTCCCAGAACTTATGCCTCAACTGACTCCAGAATTACTAAGCTTGTTTTTTAAAATGCTATTTAAATGACCAGTCTTCAGAAAATTAATGGCAAACTGTCTTTTAATTCCATCATGTTTGTGCCAAAGAACTTACTTTAAACCCTAACTCCTCTTTGTCTGTGTTACATGCCCATTACTTTCTGTGAATACTTCAACTGGGTTGGGGGAAATCAATTGATTGGAGTGGTCCTGACCAGCTGCCCCACTCCCTATTGTGTGGAGGGAACATCACGTAGGTCTTAAAGCTTTCTACAATTGCCAGCACTTGTAATTTGCTATTCTTCAGTTCCCACATCCAATCAGTTGCCAAGACTTACGGATTTTCCCTCTCCAGCATCTCTCCCATCCCTTCCCTCGTCTCCGCTCACATTGCTTCTGCCTTAGTTTAGGGCCTCATTACCTCATAGTTGGACCACTGCAACGCCCTCTCAGTTAGTCTCTTGTCTCCAATCCATTCTTCACAAAGCTACCAAACTGAGATTCCTAAAGAGCAAATCTTGTCATAACTTCTCATTCCCACTAAAAAATAGATAGTGGTCCCCTATTGATCCAGGACAAAATTCCTCCTCCTCCATCTGGCATTGAAATCCTTCATCAGTCTGGCTTACATCTTCCTTTCTCATATAATTTCATTCATTCTCCAGTCTGGCCAAGGTGCTCCCACCTCTGTGCCTTGTCACCGGTGGGGCTCCATGTCTGGACTACCCTTCCTTATGATCCTGGCCTTGGAGAATTGTTAGCTTCCTTCACAACACAGCTGAAATGCCTTCTCCATGAGGCTGATCCCAAGTGGCTCTTCTTACCATCACAGCTGTTAGGACGCTGATTCTTTTGCTCACTTTCTTTGGAAATTACTCTGAAATTACACACACACACACACACACGCACACACTTTTGTCAGCTTATATGTGTATAGGCTTTTGTTTGTGGGATATGTGTGTGTGTGTGTGTATGCAAATCCCTAAGAGGGGCTCAGAAATCCCACCTGCTATTTCTCTCTGTACTGAAGATATCATCTACCTGGAACAGGTGAGCAGCTTTCCAGAAGGCTTTCTTGCTACCATCTCCTCAAGTCAGTGGTCTATATAGCTCCCTCCCTTTCACAATCAACATTAGAAGAAGTTGTCTCCAGTTGGCTGCCTCCATTTCCTCTTTTTGTATTTCTGTCTTTCTGTCTTTCTCCCTCCCCCTCTCCCTCACTCTCTCTACCCCACTCCCTCCCTCTCTCTCCTCCTCTCCCTCCCTCCCCCCTCTCTTTCCTGCCAAATTCCATGGCCTCCTCACTGTCCTTAGCCTTCCTTCTCAAGTTCTCTGCAGCCTTTAGCACTATTGATCTCATTCTTTTTCCTGGGTTTGTGGAGTTCTGCTATCTTTTGTTTCTCCTCCTACGTGTCTAAACAATCCTTCCTGGTTACCTTTTCAGAGTGACCTTCTCTGAACTGTCCCCTATGTGTGTGTGTTCATCCTTCGTTGCTGAAGAAGACCATGCCATCAAAGAAATGATGATATTACTTGCACTTGACTTATGTTTTGAGTGAGGGAGGGCTGTGCAGGTCACCAGCTTCACTTCTCTTCCAGAACCATCTGAATCTAATGAGCAGATATTCATCAGGATGACTGGAGAAGACCCAGGATGAGGCAACTGGGGTTGAGTGACTTGTCCAAGGTCGCACAGCTAGTGACTGTCAAGTGTCTCAGGTGAGATTTGAACTCAGGTCCTCCTGACTCCTGTATTAGTGCTGTATCCACTTCACCACCTAGCTGCCCTGTTTGCTATACATGTGTATACCAAACCTCCGCTTTCTCTGCTCTGACTCTTTTGATGCCCTGGCTTCTACCTGGCTACCTCTCAAGCACTCTTCCTACTGAAGGGGGCAGGACAGAATGCCATACTTAAGGAAATGAGCATCTTTCAGACCACGTGATGGTAGCTGGTGGGCACAATGACTAGAACATTCACCCTGGAGTTAGAAAGACCTTAGTTCAAATACAGCCTCAAATACTTCCTAGTGATATGACCCTGGGCAAGACACATAACTGGTATCTGTCTCAGTCTCCTCGTATGTAGAATGGAAATTATAATAATGCTCCCTCTCAGGGTTGCTGTGATGATAAAGTGAGATAATATTTGTAAAGTGCTTAGTTTTCTGCCTTGAACATAGTAGGTGCTTAATAAATGCTTGTTACCTTCCTTCCTATGACCACACCTTATATTTACATGTTAAACCTTTAGCCAGTACTTTGTCACTGAAATACTTATGCTTCTTTTTCAAAGTTTTCACTGGAATATTCCTTAAAGTCTTCCTGGAATTTCTTCTTGTCTTCACAGTTATCTCTGTCTTTCCTCCTTCCCACAATTGTCTTAATCATAATTGTGAAATGACTGCACAGTGATCAGTAACAATGACTTCCTTTCAGGAGATTGAACTTGACTAGAGGTCTTTCGAGATACTAGTCTGAAGGCAAATGCAGTTCTGTACGCTAACTCTCTGAAAACTGCCCACTCCTTTTCTGCTCCACTGTTGCCAACTATACGTTGGCTCAACTTTCCCTCCAACGTAGCAACAAACTGTTCACACTCAGAGAAGAGCTCTAATTTGTTGACATTAATTCTTCTGGTAGTCATTTTGCCTTGGGGGGGGCACTTTTGATGAATGCATATTTAGCATTCTAAGGATAAGTCTATGATCACTGCACCACACACTGCCTTTGTCACTCTCCCATCTTGTTTGTCTCTTCTCCTTACAATCACGTAGTCTATTAGATGCCAATGTTTACTCTGAGGGTGCATCCATGGAGTTTTACTGCATTTTGGTAAATGGAAAAAATTGTTGGTGATGAGAAGGTCATGTGATGCACAAGTCTTCAGTAGTAAATGACCATTACTGTTGCTGTTTCCAACTCCATTCCTCCCTAGGACTCCCTGATAAGTCTGGTAGTGTGAACCTACTCTAGCATTAAAGTCACCCAGAATTATAAGCTTGTCCTCTTTTTACACATTGATGATAAGAGTCTCTAGGTCTTTGTAAAATTTTTCTTTGACTTCATCAGGGTTTGTAATAATGGGAGCATAGGCACTGATGATGGTGGAGTGTTTTCCTGCAAGTGACAATTGCATTGTCATGAGCCTGTCATTCACTCCTTTTGGCAGGCATACCGGCTTGCTAATAAGATTAGCTTTGCAATCAAAACCCACACCAGCTTCATGGTGCTCCACTTCACTATGCCACTCCAGAAAAATGTGCAACAGCTCCAACTTCAGTAAACTGGCCTTCATTGGCCAACCTTTTTTCACTCAGGGCTGCTATTTGGAAGAAGATACCTGTTGAGTTCTCTTGTAATAAGAGCAATTGGTCTTTCAGGTCTACTGAATTTTGTGTTTTCTATTAGTGTGAATACTTTCCACAGGCCAATGGTGAGTGGAATCATCTTTGCAGATGTTTTTTGTACATTTTGTACATTTTTTTGTGTGTTTTGACCACATAGTCGGATTCCCTGCCTGTCGTGGTAACCAGGCCAGGATTGGGTAATAAGACAATGTTAGGGTACCTTTTTTAGCCCCATTCTTCACACCAGAAGGTAAGTAGTGTGATCTTTAAAAGGCTGCTCAGACACCCCGGAGGCTGCTGAGTCCCACTGTTGCCTCCAGTGAGAAATGACCCTGACCTGGGCTGCCTGTGTGCAGGGTTGTGACTACAGCTCCCAGTGTATCCACACCTGGTGCTTCATCACTTGCCTGTCACCACAGGACTTTGAGGTATAACAGTAAAATGGTATGGGTGATGTCTTTTGATTCGTGTGTAAATTGGATTTAAGTGAGGCAGAGTTGCACAAAGTCATCAGCCTCACTCTCTCCTCCAGTCATCATAGTCCAAGAGTGGAGCAAAAAAAGAGTGGGCAGTTTTCAGAGATTTCATGTACAGCATTGCATTTGCTCATCTGGGTCAGAATACTTGCAAACACCAAGACTAGTTTGATGAAAATGATGGGGAAATTCAGAAGCTGCTAAATGAAAAACAAGAACACCACAGGATATATGAGCAGGATAATTCTTCCACAGAAGGCAGCATTTAAGTTCATCAAAAGTAAAATACAATCGAAGCTTAGACAGATGACAGATTCCTGGCTCAGTAAGAAGGCAGATGAAATTCAGTTTTATGCTGAGAGTAACAATCCAAAGTGCTTTTATGATTCCCTGAAAGCTGTTTATGGACCAAAAACCTATGGTGCCTCACAACTACTCAGTGCTGATGGAGCCATATTGATGAGTGATGAGAACATGATCCTAGAAAGATGGGCTGAATTTCATCAATCAATGCTGAGGTCATTGACCATTTACCTCAAGTTGAAGTCAATCCCCCCTTAGCTGAACTTCCAACTGAAGAAGAGGTTTTGAAGGCCATTAGGCTCCTTTCATGTGGCAAAGCTCCTGGTGCTGATTCTATTGCAGCTGAGATTTACAAGGTAGGGGGACCATTGCTCACATAAAAGCTGACTGGAATTTTCCAGGTTATATGGCAAGTAGAGGTTATCTCCAGGAGTTCAAGGATGCCTCCATTGTCCATCTCTATAAATGTAAAGGGAATAGATTGTCCTGTGACAATCACGGGGGGGTGTCTCTCTCTTAGTCATTGCTGCCAAAATTCCTAGATGTTCATATACCTGAGAACCAACGTGGCTTCAGAAAGGCCCGAGGAACTGTTGGTACGGTGTTTGCTGCCCGACAACTCCAGGAGAAATGCCAGGAGCAGAACAGAGGTCTGTGCACAACGTTTGTAGATCTGACCAAGGCCTTTGGCACTGTTAGTTGTGAGGGCTTATGAAAATTATGTCGAAATTTGGTTGCCTGGAGAAATTCATCAACATTGTATGTCAATTTCATGATGGCATGTTTGTCTGGGTTCTGGATAATGGACAAAGCTCTCGTGCCTTCCCAGTCACTAGTGGAGTGAAACAGGGCTTTGTGCTTGCTCCCATGCTTTTTAGCATGATGTTTTCAATCATGGTGTCAAATGCTTTTAATGAGGATGAACACAACATGAAGGTCAACTACCGTTCTGATGGTAAGTTCTTCAATTCGAAAAGGCCATCAACCAAGACCAAAGTGGAGGGAGTGTTGGTGCATGATTTTCTGTTTGCGGATGATTGTGCACTCAATGCAGCCTCTGAAGCTGAGATGCAGCAAAGTATGGATCAATTCTCTGCTGCCTGTGCTAATTTTGGCCTAATAATTAACACCAAGAAAACACAGGTGCTCCATCAGCCACCAACACACCATCCATATATGGAACCAGTTACAACAAATGGAGAAGCTTTGAATGCTGTGGATAAGCTCACTTACCTTGGTAGTGTACTTTCCAGGGATGTACACACTGACAATGAGGTTGATGCAGGCATTGCCAGAGCTAACTCAGTGTTTGAGAAGCTCCAAAGAAAAGTTTGGGAGAGAAAAGGTATTCGACTGACTATCACACTGAAGGTCTACAGAGCTGTTGTGCTGACCTCATTGTTATATTCCTGTGAAATATGGACAGTCTACCCATGCCATGCCAGGAAACTGAATTGCTTCCATTTGAACTTAGGAAGATTCTGATATTCCTAAGGATCCTGAGGATCACCTGGCAGGATAAAGTACCAGACACTGAAGTCCTTGCTCAAGCTGAACTGCCAAGTATTCAAACTATGCTTCAGAGAACACAACTCTGATGGGCTGGTCACATTGTTCAAATGAAAAATGTGTGCTTGCCTAAAAAACTTTTATGGAGAACTCGCATGGGGCAGGTGATCACATGATGGTCAGAAGAAGGGACACAAGGACACTCTGAAGGTGTCTCTAGTGGACTTTGGATTTGACTGTGCAACATGGGAGACACTGGCACAGGACTGCTCATTATGGTGTGTCCACATCAGAAAGGGTGCTGTGCTCTTTGAGGAAAACAAATTGAGACAGCACAAAGTAAACATAGGATATGCAAATTTGGGGTATCCACCCCAAATATTCACACGGACTATCTGTGCCCAACCTGTGGTAGAGCATTTCGAGCTCGTATTAGTCTGATCAGCCACAGTCGGACACGCTGAAATTTCACTTTATCACGGTGATGTTATTTTGGTCCTCTTCCAGAAGGAAGGACAACAACCAACCAGCCATGTCTGAAGGCACTTCCTGAGGAATGAAACTGCAGTACATAAATCACCTCTAAATGTTCTTACAATCTGCCTGTTCCTTTGAAGAACAGAAGTCTGAATATTTAAAGTTGTAAAATATTACAGAACAAATCCTCTTAATCATGAAAAGAGAGGAGTCGAAAGGAAAGGGTGATCTCATCAGGTTTTTATTGCTCTCCCCCGAAAGGTGCTGGAAGACCAAATTGGGTTTCTAGGCTACTTTCTCATTTAATGAAAGCTATTTCCCAGGGAACACCCTGGGGTTTTACAAGGGGTACTTCTTTTGATAAAAGTCATTAACTCAAAGAGCATGCTCTTTACTCCAGCATTAGATAAGACTCCAAAGCTGAAGCTTCCTCAGGTCTGTGGGGCTTGTCTTAGGAATCACAATTACAGTGATGAGCTACTGGTCCTGGGAAGTTTGGAGCCAGTTACTGTTGGGTCCTATGTACTTAGGGGACAGTGCTCTGAGAAGGCTAGAAAGACTCAATTGTGTGGAAAAAGAATCTTGAACTCGAGGCAACTCAAATTATTTAATAATAACAAAAATTGGAGTTGATTAGTGCCTTAAGGTTTTCAAAGTGTATTGCAAATATGATCTCACTTGATCCTTATAACAACTTGGGGAGATAAGTGCTATTAGTGTTCCTATTTCACAGATGAACAAGCTGAAGCTGGGAGGGGTTAAGTGATTTGTACAGGGTCACACACCAGTGTCTGAACTCGGAGCTTCCTCACTCAAAGGCCATCTCTGTTTTCACTCTAATATATAGGTATCTAAGAAAGTAGCTGGAGATGTCAAAGATTGACCCTGGCACCTGAAATATAATCAGACCGAAAAAGACCAAACAAAAGTAGCTATACAAATATACATATGTGAATCAAATGAGGAAACTGACTAATAGGCAACCTGAGGTACTGTTCTTTACTATGTTATTAGTATAAATCAATGAAGAAAAAACTGCTTTGAAATTTTTTTATGTGTTAAACCTCTGCTAAGCTCTAGAGATACACAAAAAGTGAGACAATCCCTGCTCTCCAGGAACTCAAATTCTGATGGTGGGAGAGAGAGAGAGAGAGAGAGAGAGAGAGAGAGAGAGAGAGAGAGAGAGAGAGAGAGAGAGAGAGAGAGAGAGAGAGAGAGAGAATGCTTCAGCAGCAAATCAGATGGAAAGCCCCCAAGGTACTTGGGATGGATCAACAAGGCAGATGGCCATACATCTTCTTTAGCATCATTTTCACTGTTAAAGCCACAATGGCACTTTATATCCTAGTGGATCATACAATGGGGACACTGAGAGGTGAGGAATTACATGACCAAAGCAATTGAGGACTTTTAAAACACGACTCTCAGGTTTGTACTGGTCTCTTTTACTTCCACAGTGATCGTGGTGGGTGGAGGGAAGAAGAGGGGGCAAAGAGTGTTCTAGATCGTAGTTTTAATATAATCTATGAATATTAACTTAATTCTTGGTTCTCCTTTTATCATTATCTTTATATATACAGAGAAGCCTGGCGCAGTACTGTGTGCGTGTGTGTGTACACACATATATGTAATGAAATCTTCGTTCAATTACAGAATAAATGGTTGTTGTGTTCATCCTTCGTTTTGGAAGAAGACCATGACATCAGAGAAATGAGGACATGACGTGCACTTGACTTTGTTTTGAGTGAAGGAGGGCTGTGGACATAGTATTAAAATCGAATTCTATCAACATTGATATCCTCATGATAAATAAAGCCTGAGTGAAATGATTATTAAATAAGTAATTCTTGGGGAGATCCAAGGATTTTTCCTCTCCTATATTCTCATTCTCTCCTGGATCAAGTCAGTAGCTGAAGGACATTGCTGATATTGAGAGTGAATTAACTTTCTCCTCAATCTTGTTTAGACCCCACCCAAGTGGGAAAGCCCATTGTTTCCACTCAGGCTTGGGCGCATGGAGTAGATTCGTCTTGATTGTCTGAAGTTGGGAGCAGAAGTGATCAAAGTACTCATTAGAATGGGTCCACCTCTCATTCATTCTCATCATTAACAAATCAGAGTGGATTGCTACCCTCAGGAATACTTACTCTTCCAAGGCATATAAGGATTGAGTGAGTTCCAAGAGGAGTCTTTGGTATTCGAATGCCACCGAGCCATTTTATTAATAACGCACCAGCATAATTAATAAAATGATTACTTACCCAGAAATTATGCCTCTCAAACGTTTTATATGTCACAAGTTAGAAGACAAAAGACTGAATCGAGGGTTAACCCTAAAAGAGGCAGGCTAAAGCACTGACCAGTTTGGCTTCTCTGCTCTTTCAGAGTCAACAAGGAACATCATGTCGTGAAATACTCAGTTGTCTTCCCTTTCCACTCATGATGAATGTGAAGAGCTGCAGTTGTTGCGTCAATATCGTTAACAGAGAATGAGGAGGTGAGTTTCTTTTGTTTTTAATTCTGAATTTTGACAACAGGAAAGACCATTTTTACACACACACTGGAACTCAGAAAAAGGATTCTGTAGGAAGCCATGAGTCTCTACTTCACACCACTTGCTTTTTAGAAAAAGGATGTGATCAATTCTACAACTTCCTTTTGATACTGCCCTGCTTGTCTGTGTTTCTCCCAGACTTCCTTCTGTTCCCGTTTGAGCATTAAAAAAAAGCTGGCTTTTTGGGGCATAATTATTGCCAACAGGTTTTCAACTGTCCTTGGTTGCTTCCCTCTTTCCCCCCCATTAACCAAAGGGAAGAAAGGGGAAAGTTCCATGTGACAAATAAGCACAGTCAAGTAAACTGAGTCCATCTGTGTGTGTGCCTGGCGTCCAATACCTGTCAGAGGCTGAGTGTAGGTCATGTGACCATCTGATTAGCTGTTGCTTTGATCAGAGTCCTGAAGTTTTTCTAAGTTACTTTTATTTATGGGAACAATGTTCCTGTCTAGGCATAAATTGCTCTCCTGCTTCTGCTCATTTCACTGTCATTTCATCCTACTCAGAATGCTCTGAAGTTTACTCTTTCATGATTTCTTACATCGTGACCAAATTCCATCATGTTCATACACTGTCAATAGTTCAGTCTTTCCTCCTAAGCAGTATGTTTGCTTTCTATCCAAAATTATGAAAATGATCTGTATGCACATCAAAGGCCTGCTTGTTGAGGATCTGCGATGGGAACCCGCAGGCTCTGGCAGATTATTTCTGAATAATTCTATTTGTGAATAGAATTATCGTTCAGGTAGACACTGGACTACATAGTCTCTGAGGACCCTTCCAATATTGATGGGAACCCGCAGGCTCTGGCAGATTATTTCTACCACAATGATACCTTTGAGGGTGTGCATTGAGTCCTCATTGAGAGACTAAAGAATGCTCCATTCCTTTTCTGCCCCTCATCCCAACTAAGTCTTATTGTTCCTTTATTTTAAAAAGCCTTTGCCCATCACCTCAGGCAGAATGAGATTTTGCCTCAAACCACCAAAATTTAGATGGTGCAAAAATCTTAAATAATGATTTTTAAAGATTATATTATTTTTAAAATGACTAAATTTCTGTTTTTACAGTACAATTAGATTGGGAGCTCCAGTAGATTGTGAGTTCTTTGAAAGTAGGAATTTTTTTTGTCTTTCTTTGTGTCCTCAGCACTTACAGTACCCCACACACATCGTAGGTGCTTAATTAATGTTTGTTGACTTAGTTTTACTTTTTCTCTCTCAGCAATGAAGAAACTAATTAGCAAGAATAATCAGATAAGTTAGAAAGCTGCCCTGGCATCCTGGGGGGATACACTCTGCCTCCTCTATCACCAAACATCAAGCAAGTTCTTCCCTGGCATGTTTCCACTCTGATTCTCCTTAGCATAGACCTCTGGGGATCCTTGGGTCTCTCCCATGAGGTCTTGTATCCAAGGGTCTTTGGGTGCCCCCAAGACGGCAGAGACTCTCAGCCCTGATCTTCGTGAGATCCTCCTTCCTTGAAGTTGATTTGAAGTCCCATCAAGTGCAGTTTTCCCTGAGTGTCATTTCCTATTGCTTGTTCTGAGGACCAAAATTATTTGGATTATTCAAAAAGGGAATGGGATGCCTACCTTGAGAGGCAGTGGCTTTTCCCTAAAACAAGGTCTTTGGGAAAGGCTGTGTTATCATTTTTTTTATGGATGTGAATAGAATTATCATTCAGGTAGACACTGGACTGCATAGTCTCTGAGGACCCTTCCAATATTGAGAATCTGTGATTTGAGGAAGGGAGTGAGAAGGTAGGAAAATCTTTTTAGAAGGTTACTGAAACTGTCTTCTTTACACAGAACTGAGAAATGGGACTCTCCAATACACGCCTCCATTGGACTGGGAAAATTCTAGAATAGACCATTAACTAGATGGTTGATGAACATCCAGAGAGGGAATTAATCATTATGAAGAGCCAGCTTAGCATTCTCAAGAACCGGCCATGTCAGACTAACCTCGTTTTCTTTTTGGGACAATATTATTAGGCTAGGAGATGAAGTCCATGCTGTGAACATCACTGAAAGTTGGGCTCCTGGGTGGTCATTTCCCCAAGTCCTGTTGCAGGTAGGTGAAAGCAGGCTGATATAAAGGATAAGCACAGGGCACCTGATATATCTTTACCATTTATTTGTGTAACATGATTCCAAACCTCTTTGAATAGGTTCAGGTGATGGAAACCTTTGGCTTCTGACTGTCCAGGTCTGTGACTTCAGACAGGGTATTCTGGAAGAAGGGCCACTGGCTTATCAGGTGCTCCCAGTTATGATGTGGGTTAGTTATGGCCCAAACCCTGCAGAGTTCTTGGTGCCCAATACCTCAGGCAGTATGCTGTACTGTCTATCACATAAGATTCACCCAGAGACATGCATAACCCAGGGGGAACCAGAAACATGCTAAGACAGGTCCCCAAGCCTATCAGTTATCTGGAGCTGCACTGTGCAGCCTAACAGAGCTCTTCCTTGGCTTTCTCTTTCTGCCTCCTTCCAAGGGAAGCGTATATCTGTGGCTGTTGTATAATGGACCGACCTTGCACACCAGCCAAACAACTTTTGGCTTTTCCTGCGTCTATCCACTCTCCCCAGGCAACCTTAGACTGAGAAAGGTGCTGCCTCCATCAATGTGTATCACTTGCTGCTGGGCTCTGCTCAGTGGCTCTGGCTTCTTTAACTTGGAAACATTCCAGAGAAATTGACCCTCTTCCTCCTGGGAAGCCCATCCCACAGCTCCCCAGGTGAATTCACCAACATTCCTTATCCTCATGCTTTTATGCCTTTGCCTCCTCTGGATGACAGCATTCTCCACACAGCAATTTGCTGTAGAGTTACACATCTGAATTGAAAAGTACCTGAGTGACCGTTCATCTAACTTAAATCTAAAAAAGAAATTCCTTTATTTTTCTTCTCCCAGCTTGTGACCGGTAGGCAGCCATAAGCAGCAAAGTCTCTTGTGACACCCTCTATGAAGTTGTGCAGGAGGTCTTGTATGGAACCCAGTGCAAATGAGGAAAGCTTTTGGAAACTGTGAAGCTGCAGATCAATCTGAAGAGCTATGATCCCCAAAAGGACAAATGTTTCTCTGGCACCATCAGGCTCAAATCCACACCCTGGCCTAAATTTCTTTTGTGTGTAGTGGGAGACCAGCAGCACTGGCTGTAGCAATCCCCCTGAAGAAGTTGAATAAAAATAAGAAATTGGTCAAGAAGCTGGCTAAAAAATATGATGCCTTTTTGGCCTCTGAGTCCTTGATCAAGCAAATCCCTCGAATTTTGGGCCCTAGTCTGAACAAAGCTGGCAAGTTTCCACCTCTGCTCACCCACAATGAGAATATGGTGGCAAAAGCTTTAATTTACTATCAAGTTTGAGATGAAGAAGGTGCTGTGTCTGGCAGTGGCTTCTGGCCATGTGAAGATGACAGATGGTGAGCTTGTCTACAACCTCCATTTGGCTGTCAATTTCCTGGTTTCTCTGCTGAAGAAAAGCTGGCAAGATGTGAGGGCATTGTATATCAAAAGCACCCTGGGCAAGCCCCAGCAGCTGTATTAAGTCAACATGGTGGTAATAAAATGGTGGAAGCTGCTAATGAGTTAATAAATGGCAGAAACTGCTAAAAATAAAAAAGAAGAAATTATCTCTACCTTGGCCCTGACAAATGGTTTTCCAGACTCTTAGTAAACACTCCTTTCCTAAAGCTAATTGATGTTAATTGGTTAAGTGGATACAGATGATTGCCATTTAACATTAGCAAGCAGCCAATAGTTAAAAATCACTTATTAACAGCTTACTATGTGCCAAGCATTGTGCATAACATTAGGGATACAAACATGAAAAAAGACAATCCCTGCCCTGAGTAAGCTAACAGTCTAATGGGAGAAGAAAAAATACAAAAGGTGTGAAAGGGGATTGACATGGGGTATGGTGGAGAAGTCAGTCAGAAAGTCCCCCAGAGGGCGGGTCAGGTGAGAAAATGAGAACCCATCAGAATGGGAGCTCAAGCTGACTGCTTTTATGCTGCCTACTATGGACCAGGCATTGTATTAAATATGGAGGCTATAAAAGAAGGCACCTGTTCTCAAGGAGTCCCCAGCCTAATGGGGAGAGAGCTTGAAAACAGCCACACACAAATGTGTACAGTACAAATTGGAGGGTGGTCTCAGAGGAAAAGCTCTGGGATTAGGCAGATTGGGAAAGATTTCATGCAGAAGGTGGGCCTTTACTTAAGATTAGAAGGAAGTGGGGAAAACCTGGAAGGGGAGATGAGGAGGAAGAGAGCTCTATGGCACAGCCCAGAACCAGTGACAAATGCCAATTTGGGACATGGCTCCCCATGTTCAAGGAACAGCTAGGAGGCCAGTGCACCTGGATCAGAGGGGATGTGAAAGGGAATAAGGAATATGAAAAGTGTAAAGGTAGGAAGGGGCTAGGGTTTGGAGGGGTTTAAAAAGCAAAGAGGCAGTTTTTTCTTTGATCTTGGAGCTCTTTGAATCAGCATAGTAAAAACTGAGCTTTAGGAAGATAGATTTGGTGGCTGCTGGAGGATAGGTTGGAGCAAGGAGAGACATGGGGCTAGGAGATCAGCCTCAGGTGATGATCTGGTAGCTTCAGAGGAGAGAAAGGGGAGTATTTGAGAGATAAGATGGAGGAAAAATTGAGAGACCTTGGAAACAGATTGGATTTGGGGGGAGGGAGAAAGAGTGGGGAGCCAAGGATGGCATTCAAGCCTGGGGGACTGGAAGGATGGCAGTGACTTCAACAGCAATAGGACAATTAGGAAGAGGGGGAAGGTTTGAGGGGGAAGATAATGAGTTCAGTTTTGGATATTGGAGTTTAAGATGTCTACTGGACACACATACACATTGACTGGAGATGTGAGATTAGAAATCAGAAGAGAGGCTAGAAATGGAGAGAAACCCCCAGCCCCTCATTGGTACCCCAGGACCTCGAAAGGGAGATTTCCCTGCTTGGAGAGCTGAGTCGTCTGAGTTGGGACAGAGATCCCCAGAGTTTACAAAGCTCACCCCAGAACCTTCTCCGAAGCCTTTACGGAATGATGCTGTGCTCTGTTGGCATGGGATGCGGGGACACAAGGCCATCTCCATACCACAATAAGGCATTGGATGAATGTGGAGGAAAGCTATCATAATCATTGGATGAACCAGGGAAGTGAGGCATTCCTCAGGCCATTCATCTGGTGTGTCCATCAGAGCTGGGCCTAGAAGTCAGAACTGGACTAAGATGCTCCTTGGATGTCCAGCCTCCCCACCCCGAGCACCTCCCATGACACCTCGCTGGCAGCCCTTCCTTATTCTCAACCAGAGTCACTGGGAGTGAGAGTGGATCAGAGGCTCCCATCCACTGCTGCGATCATGGGAAAGAAACCATGGACTTAGTTGTCATTGTCTAGATTGACCCATGCAGTGGTAATGGACTCTTTAAAGCATGTTGTGCCAACTTCTCTTTGTCATCCAAGATCTCATTAGAACCAGCCCAAAGGCACTTGTCTAATTGGCATTTTGGCCTCTTAGCCCTTGCAGTGACCATCTGGAACTGATGGGATGGTGATGGGGATGATAGGTAGAAACCTAAGAAGACATGTCACGAAGGCGAGTTTGGAGAACACCTGGTTCCCAGGCAGGCAGGGGCTGCTCTTTTTCAGGAAGTCTTCCTTCACTGATGGGCAGCCCAGCTGAAGGAATTACAAACATCGACTCCTTTCTGGTACCCCTTCCAGGGCTTTAAGTCATGATCCCTGATACATCCTTCCCTAGAACTGTCATGCCACTGGCCCCTGGATCTGGAACCACTTCTTTCTGTGGATGGGAGAGGATTCTCCTCCCCTCTCCCCAGATCCTGACCCTTGGGACAGCTCAGAGAATTGACCTTGGCCTTCGAAGGCAGCAGAGAGAGGCTGTCGGAGGGTGAAATCACCCCTTTGGCAGATCCATGGAAGTGTGGCTCCTCTTAATAGCTGGAGTTGCAATTCAGGGCTTGCAGAGTGGTTTACAAATATTGTCTCATTTAGTCCTCATAACAGCCCTGGGAGACGGGTGCTATTATCATTTCCATTTTAAGATGAGGAAACTGAGGTTTAGAGAGGTCAAATGGTTCCAAGTTCACACAACTAGTTAATGCCTATAGCAGGATTGCAACCCATGTCTTCCCAACTCTAAGTTTAAAATTCTAGTGCTGTCGCAAACCCACTAAGCAGTCAACTAAAAGACTTTGCTGCCACACAGGTATGAACCCCTGAGGCATCATAGCAGGCAGAAGATAGGGAGCTCCTTCCACCACATTTCCCTGCTTTTGCCAGGAATGCTAACTGACCACAGCCTTTCAGAGCACCTTCCTGAAATGATAGTTTGGAACAGCCAATGGCTGCTCCTCCTGAAGCTTTTCTGGGGGCCTCAGGAAGCAGCCAGGAAGTGCAGCCAAGTGCTTCGATGCTCACAGCTGTGTGACCTTGAGTAGGTCACTTCCCTCTATCAGTCTCCTCATCTGCAAAATGGGGACATAAAAATCTATTTCCCAGCATTGCTGTGAGGATTCAATGAAATGATATTTATAAAGAGCTTTGCCAATCTTAGAACACGGTATAAAGGCTGACTGCTGGCATCACCATCAGTATACATGTACTTGTCCCGGGTACTTTTAATCTGCATCTCTTCTTGGGACTCCTCATGAGGACGCTCCCTCCACCAGGACTTATCAGCCCTCACTCTGCTTCTTATGGCCTTGGAGAGAGGCATGGACACTCCAAGAGGTGAAGGCCTTGCCTGCATCAGTGTGTAGAAAAGGCAGGGACCTCCTGCTCCAAAGTCACTTTGAACAGGCTCTCTATTCCCAGGACTACACTGTCTCATTCAGGCAAATAATGGAAAATAAGATAATTTTAGTTTTAAATAATGGAAAATAAGATAACAACATCAAGGAACAAGAAAAACCGAGATAAACAAACTAAACCTCAAGTTAATGTAACCATAAACGGATTATTTGTGGATTTTTGCAAAATGGAACAAAGGAGAGAAGACAGAAGTGAGCTGGTCATTTAGAACCACTGCTCAAGGAAGTGCGAGTGAGTGATCGCAGGGCTGCTGCTGCCACAATTGTTTCCTGGGCTGGAGTCAATCTTTCAGCCCTGCTTCTTTGCTGCATGTATTCCTTCCCACATTTCTTTGAATTCCTCATAATAGTTATTTCTTATGTGTGAGAACATTCCATTACACCCACATCTCCAAAGCTGTTCAGTT
The DNA here is from genome assembly GCA_023548195.1 of Bettongia penicillata ogilbyi. NCBI lineage: Eukaryota > Metazoa > Chordata > Mammalia > Diprotodontia > Potoroidae > Bettongia > Bettongia penicillata. The sequence goes on from JAJHZJ010000132.1 coordinate 20,772,428, forward strand.
ACTCCCTGATCATTGGAAACAGCCGCTTCTACTTTTTGTTATTATAAATAGGGCTGCTGGAAATTCTGTTGATACAGATATGTCTTTTTTTTCTGCCTGTAAATTTCTGTGGGCCTCATTCTAGGAGTGGAGTTACTGGGTTAAAGGGAGTGAATGCTTTGATAACTCTTTTAACTTTTCCTAATGCTTTCCAAAATGGTGGACTCAATTAAAAACTCCCTTACTTCCAGGTTAGTGTGCTTACTCTTCCACAGTGATGCTGCCATTCTATCCTTTTCTCTGGTTGGCAGGTGCACGGTGGTATCAAAGAATTTTAATTTGTATTTCTGTTATTTGTGTCATTGCTATATCAACAAGGAGATATAATCAGAAATAGCCTGATCAGTTTCTAACAAGGCCAATGATTTTACTTCTTAATTTGCAAATCCAATCCTTATCCCCTCTCAATAGGAAACACTCTGGTTTGCTGAGAATTTCAACAACTTCCTCCCTAGTCACCCTTGAACCCTAGAGAGCTTGGTCAAGCCTCTATGGATGAAATCCACAGTCCAGAACTGCAAGTTCTTTGTAAAATGGACAGAATTGAATCTCAGGAATTTCTCACAAATACTTTTTTCACACAAGCTCCCACTTAGCCTTTCCCTGGAAAGCTCAGAATTTGGGCCATGTCTAGGTTTCTGCACAAAAGGTCACAAATAAGCTGTTATTCCCCTTCTCCCAAGTGTTATCACAAACACTCAGGCTAACAATGCCAACTAAATAGAGATAAGCTTTAATTTTACCCCAAAGAAAATGTACAATATGAAAAACACGTGGAGTTCATGCATATAGTCAGGGTTACTTTCTCCTTCCCTAGCTGGGGAACTTGGACCTTCCGGAGACATTTGGTCTTCTAGATTTATAACATTTGCCTATGGTTGAAGCTTCCTTGGAAGGGAACTGTACTTGGGCTTGCTTGGGGTCATCAGAACTATGATGATCATATCTCTCACAGCAGCATCGGAGGGCAAAGTTCCGCTTTGTTTCTTTACATTATGGCTTTGTCCTTTTTCAGCTTCAAGACCACAGAGTTATGGTCACTTTCTGTCTTCCAGGAGGGCATTATGTATGCAGAGAAATGTGTAGGTGAGCATGGCTATGAGGGAGAGAGTATGGAAGGGAGTAATTTAGCACAACGATCCTGGAAAGGTAGAGGCCAGGAGCCAAATGGGAGAGACTCCCAATACAAGCAGAGAAGTTTGTATTTTATCCTAATGGTAATAAAGAGCTGCTGGAACTTCTGAGATAGGAGAATGATGCGCTTGGTGCCTTTTAGAGAAATTTTTGTTTTAAACTAGAGACAATAGGAAGCAATTGAATATTTTTGAGCTGTGGACTGACATGGTAAGATCCATGTTTGAAGAATCCTTTTGGAGCCATACCATAAGCAAGTTAGGGGAGAATGCAATAGTTTACCTGTTAGATATATGGGCATGTGAAGAATTTATGAGCAAACAAGAGAGAGAACTGCAAGATATAAAATGGATAATTTTGATTATATTTCATTTAAAAGTTTATGTACAAAGCCAATGCAACCAAAATTAAAGGAAAGCAGAAAATTGGGGAAACTTTTTACAGCAATGTCTCTGATAAAGGCCTTATTTCTCAAATTTATAGTCAACTGAGTCAAATTTATAAAAATACAAGTTATTTCCTAATTGATAAATGGTCAAAGGATATGAACAGGCAGTTTTCAGATGAAGAAATCCAAGCTATTTATGGCCATATGGAAAAAAATGCGTTAAATCACTGTTGATTGGAGAAATGCAAATTAAAACAGCTCTGAGGTACCACCTCACACCTGTCAGATTGGCTAATATGACAGAAAAGGAAAATGATAAATGTTGGAAAACTGGAACACTAATGCACTGCGGGTGGAGTTGTGAACTGATCAAACCATTCTGGAGAGCAATTTGGAACTATATCCCAAGGGCTATACCCTGTGCATATCCTTTGACTCAGCAATGCCACTGCTAGGGCTGTGTTGCAAAGAGATCAAAAAAAGGAAATGATCCTGTTTGTCCAATCATATGGGACAGGGTACAGTGGGGACAGTTTGACTGTACTGCAGTGTGTAAGGGGGGCCATGACTGTGAGCCAGAACGGGCCATCCACCTTTAGAATGGTGTCCGATATTCCAGCCAACCTCCAGTCTCCCTTCTGACCTTTTAACAACAACCATAGATCACTGGCCCTTCTCTGACCCTGAAGCAACTTTCCAATCTCTGTGATCTTTCAGAGATGACTCAGACAGCTCAGGAGTTAACCTGTTCATACTCTTTGGGGCCCTAAGCTCCATCTATCCAACTTTTGGGACTGGGTTCGTTAAAGGCATCGGATGGTTCTCTTAGGATCTTCTTCTTCAGCCATGGCATCAATTCTTTAACCATGCTTGCTCTGCTCTGCCCATTTCAGAATTCTTTCCTTTGTTCAAAAAAACAAAACTAAAATAGGTGGTGAACCAGACCGACTTTTCCTCCTTGAACTGCTGCCCTGAGATGTGGCTCATTTCCCCACCCCCCTCAACTCTTTTTTGCTCTTAACTTCACTTGCCAGGCTCAGCTCACTGTGAGCTTTAGCCCTCCTGAAATTGGCCTTCAAGGACCATCATGTGCTTTTCTATTGCTTTTTCCTACCTGCCTTTGCTTCCATCTTCAGCATGTGTTTTACAAATCTGAGTTGGTTGGTTGAGTTCTCAATGTACATGCCTTAGCCATATTAGAAAACCTCCCCTGTCCTTCTCTTAGAAATATTATTTCTCTTTTTCTTTAGGAGTTTCAGTCTCTCTCTCTCTCTCTCTCTCTCTCTCTCTCTCCCCCCCCCCTCTCTCTCTCTTTCTCCCTCTCTCTTCCCCTGCCACCCTTGCTGGCCATTTAGGTTTGAAAACTATACCTCTTTTATTTTTTTTAAAAAATTAAATTTTATTTTTTCAATTACATGCAAAAACATTTTTTACAGTTGAGTTCCAAATTCTCTCCTTCCATCCCTCCCTCCCCCCTTTCCCGCACTATTTAGAAGGCAAACAATTTGATAAAGGTTATACATGCGTAATCATGCAAAATATTCATAATGGTTGATTTTGTTGTTCTTCATGTCTCAAATATGACATCCCGGGGGTGGGGTTAAGGCACAGTGAGTTGGACTATGGCTGATCAGACCGATACAAGCTCGGAGGTTCTACCCACAGGTTGGACGCAAATAGTCCAAATGAGCATTTGGAGAGGAGATGGATCTAAATTTGTGTATTGAGTTATTGCAATTCTGCTTTGCTCATAGAGCACGGTGTCTTTTTCTGATGAGGGCACATCATGCTGACCGGCCCTCTACCAGTGTCTCCCATGTCTCACGATCAATTCCAAAGTTCTCCAGAAAGACCTTGAAAGTGTCTCTGTATTGCTTCTTCTGACCTCCATGTGAATGTTTTCCTTGTTTGAGTTGTCTGCAGCAGTCATGTGGCTGGCCCATCACAGTTGTGCTCTCTGTAGTAGAATCTAAACATTTGGCAGTTTAGCTCAAGAAAGGACTTAGGTCAAGTCCAGTACCTTATCTGGCCAGGTGATCTTCAGAATCTTTCTAGGACAATTCAAATTCAATTTCCATATTAATCATATTATGAAAGAAGATAAAGCAAAAAAAAAAAAAAAGAAAACTCAGAAAACCCCAAATCCAACCCAAAACCCAACCCAAGAAAAACAAAATGAAAAATATTACACTTCAATCTGCATTCAGATTCCATCAGTTCATTTGCATTTTTCATCATGAGTCGTTTGGAGTTGTCTTGGATCTTTGTATTGCTGAGAATAGCTAAGTCATTCACAGATGATCATCATACAATATTGCTGTTACCTGGTATGCCTAGTATATAATGTTCTCCTGGCTCTGCTCATTTCACTTTGCATCAGTTCTTTAAGTCTTTCCAGGTTTTTAAGAAATCCACTTACTCATTATTTCTATTGCACAGTGATATTTCATTACATCAACATATCACAACTTGTTCAAGCATTCTCCAATTGATGGGCATCCCTTCACTTTCCAATATTTTGCCACCATGAAAAAGCTGTTTTAAATATATTTTTACATGTGGATTCTTTTCCCACTTTTATGATCTCTTTGGAATATAGATCTAGCAGTGGTACTGCTGGATCAAGGGATGTGCGCAGTTTTATAGCCCTTTGGGCATAGTTCCAAATTGTTCTCCAGAATGGTTGGATCAGTTCATAACTCTACTAATAGTGCATCAGTGTCTCTATTTTCCCACATCCTTTTCAACATTTGTTATTTACCTTTTTCTGTCATCTTAACCAATCCAATAGTTCTGGTGTGGTACCTCAATGTTACTTTAATTTGCATTTCTCTAATCAAAAGTGATTTAGAGCATTTCTTCATATGCTTATAGATAGGGTTGATTTCTTCATCTGAAAGATGCCTGCTTCAATTGGGGAATGGCTTGTATTCTTATAAATTTAAATCAGTGCTCTATATATCTGAGAAATGAGGCCCTTATTAGAGACACTTGCTCCCAAGCTTGTTTCCCAGCTTTCTGCTCTTTTAATCATGGTTGCATCAGTTTTGTTTGTGCAACCCCTTTTAAATTTAATATAACAAACATTATCCATTTTACATTTTGTAATGTTCTCTTTCTCTTATTTGGTCATGAATTCTTCCCTTCTAATAGATCTATAGCTTGACTATTCCTTGCTCATCTAATTTGCTTATGGTATCACCCTTTGTGTCTAAATCATGTATGTATTTTGCTCTTACCTTGATATATGATGGAAGATGTTGGTCTATACCTAGTTTGCACCTTATTGTTTTCCAGTTTTCTCTATAGTTTTTGTCAAATAGTGAGTTTTTATCCCAAGGCTGGGACCTTTGAATTTATCAGACACTAGGTCACTACAGTCATTTACTGCTGCGTGTCTGCTCTCTCCTGCCGATTTACCGCTCTGTTTCTTAGTCGTTGCCGGATAGTTTTTGATGATCACTGCTTTATAATATAGTTAGAGATCTGGTCCTTCGAGGTCACCTTTCTTTCCATTTTTCCCATTAATTCCCTTGATACTCTTGACTTTTTATTCTTACAGATGAATTTTGTTGTTATTTTTCTAGGTTTATTAAATGATTTTTCAATAGTTTGATTGGTGTGGAACTTAATGAGCAAATCAGTTTAGGTATAATTGCGACTTTTATTATATTGGCTTGGCCCCTTCATGAGCAATCAATATTTTTATAGTTCATTAGGTCTGACTTTGTGTGGAAAGTGTTTTGTAATTGTGTTCATATAGTTCCTGGGTTTGTCTTGGCAGGTAGACTCCCAAACATTTTATATTTATTTATTTGTTAGAGTTTGAGCGAATCCCTGTCTGTACTCTGTCATCTTAGTTCTGCTCCTAGAGTTTCAGTCGTGAGGGTTTTTCATTCTTACTAGGATTATTTTCCTTAGAGAATTTTTGTCCATAAACTTATCATTTCTCTGAGCCTTTCAAAATTTGTTCTCTCCAAATCTAGGGTTTATTTAGAGTATTCCTGGCTTTTCTATCATTGCCTATCACACATTTTAAGACAAAATTGTGTTTTCCCAATGATTCCATCCTTCCTATCCTAGCAATCATTTCATCTTTATTGGGAAGAATCAGATCCAGGGCAAATTTTCTTCTTATTTTGTGTATCTTTCTTTAAAAGATTAAATTGTTATTAATAGATACCATGAAATTATTAAAAACTTTTAATGAGAGAGAGAGAGAGGAGAGAGAGAGAGAGAGAGAGAGAGAGAGAGAGAGAGAGAGAGAGAGAGAGAGAGAGAGAGAGAGAGAGAGAGAAGCAGATGACCAAATCCTTGCATTTTCCTACCATTACTGTTACTGGTTCCTACATTCCAAGTCTGTGATCTGTTTTCTACACACATCTGTTTCCTAGGATCTCAGGGACAGCCAAGTCGGAGGACCTGAAAGTGCCAGTGTGCCCAGACTAGTTTGATCCAGAGCAAAGTCTGATCACTTTCCCCTGTTCACACTCTGACCTGGATTTGGGTCTGAGCAATGGCAGACTGCTGTGGGGCTCAGCCTTTATCAGTAGACTGAAAGCTCTGCTGGTTGGGAGTGATGTAGCTGTAGGTTCCCCTTTGGTCTGGAATTCTTGCTCTAGTTATTTCCTCAGCAGGCTCCAGTCACACTACTGCTGCAGTTTGCTTGTGAACTCCCTTCTTTATGTGTACACCACCCAGGGACTTTCTCCTCAGAAACACCACCCCTACTGCAGTTCCTCATGTCAGTCCACACTAGATCTGATACTCAGAATTGAGTTGTTGGTGACAAAGCTACCATTTAGCACCTGTTCCTGTTGAGATGTCGTGGTATGGGTCTGGAAATGGCCTAGTAAGTGTCTGGAACTTTTGCTTGCTCTGGTGAGCATCCTCTCCCTGTGCTGGAATGCTTTCCAGTTGATGCTCCTGACTAAATCCCTACCCTAGTGCTCATAGATCTCTCTCTGTCTTTTCATGGCAACCTGGGATAGAACAATGACTCACTGACATCTTATTTTCTCGATCTGTTTGGAGGAGTTTTCGGTGAATATGTGTGGGCTCCTTATATTCCTCCTATTCATTCATCTTGATTCAGACCCAAACTCATTCTTGATAGTATTGTCTTAGGCATACTCCATTCGTGGCCAAGAACCCATCACTGATGCACTGTAAGCTGTGGTTCAGCAATCCAGGTCCTATTCTTCAACACTATCTTCCTAACCAGAAATTCCTTTTTCAAACCTCTTCTGAATCTCTGACCTTTGATTCAGAGCAGTGATAAAATATCATCTGGGTTTTCAAAGATCTTTCCTTTTTTTGGTTCATGCATTCCTAATCTTTACCTACACTTTTTTTGATTCTTGCAAGCACTATCATTTGTGCCTACGAAAGTCAAAAAAACCGGGAGTGGTCTTCTCTCTATTTGAACAGATCTTGAGAGGCTCTCTGGTACCTCTAGAGCACATTCTTCCCTTTTGGGAAGGGCCTCATGTCTCTTACTTAGGACCAAATCTCCACTCCTCATTTCTTTCTCTTTATTTCACAGTCTTCTTCCCTCCAGCCTCCCTACAACTGCTCTGGCTTCTCCTCTACATCTTCTGATTCTTTGTCTTCTTTTATTTTATATGAAATCCTTATTCTCTAGCTTTAAGGAGCACTTAGTTCCCTCTGTGCTGTGGAGGTGAATGGGGAAGTCTTAATCTAGGGAACTCAAGGTTCCTTTGCTCCCTTGGAAAGCAAGGGAGGATGGGGCAACCAATAACAAGGAGCTGGAAGGAGCAGTCAAGGATGCCATTTTGACTAAAGTCCTCCAAGAGTTAATGTTTATGAACCCAAAACCGGGCAGCTTCTTGTTGGTCCTACACTCATTAGGGAGAATACCACATCCAGAATTATTTTATCATTTTATATTTGGGGGGGAAATTCTTTCACCTGGCACTTTCCTTCTAACATGGACATCTGTTGGTTTGGCTACACTTATGTTTGCAGGACACGTAAAGTGAGTGCTTTAGAGTCAGCATGGCAGAAAAGAATACCACTGGCCATGAAAACTCCAAGCAAGAAGTCCACAGGATGGTCCCAGGGCCTTTGGCCAACAGTCTGAGGGGTCAGCCCCAGAGAATTCAGGGAACAATAGATTTTTTCCTTCCATAAGGGCATGAATTTCATTTACCAATGACCCAATTTTTTTGTGTGCTCTTGCAATGTTACCAGGGACCTCACTAAGCAACATTTTGGAATTAGGTCAAGTTTGTCTGAGTGGATCTCCAATAAACGGATTCCCCCAAGGTCTCCATGGCAGATCAGAATGTAATGTGTTAATCATCTCTGGGTTATTAGCATTTTAAAAGGGAATGCCTGGTCTGCATTCACTCAGAGAAGGCAGCCATAGAGGAATTCTTGGCACTGGGGGAAGGCCTCCTTTCCCATCCACATAAAATTTTTATGAGAATATTGTACACATGCATTGAGGGTATCTTTGATGAGGACACTGGAAGGGAGTGGGTAGGCTTTCACAAGTGATTCTGCACAGTTACATCTTTTCCATTCCACAACTGACAGAAAGATGGAGATCACATTGTGAGGAATATTTGCTAATATACATTTGATTCAGACGTCTTCTCATTTCCCATCCCCACATGGCTGCATGTATTTTGGATTTTTTTGGCTTCTCTACTATGTCTCCTGCCCCCACCAGACACCATTCTCTTCTGTCCCCATCAGGCACCCCTTTCCCTTTCCCTCTTCAGCTCTTTTGTGCATTGTTTTCCCCTCCTGTAAAGCAGGAATTGCCCTTCTTTTTTGTGTTTGCATCCCCAGTACTTAGCATAGTGCTGGTCACATAGTAAGTAGCTGATAAATATTAATTGATTATTAAAGTGTTTATTGATTTAAAAAAATGCTGCCTTGCAGGCTCTCCTCTTTCCAGTTCTTTCCAACACATATGTCAATACGATAGGAAATTCTTTGAGAGATGGAATAAAATGGGGTTACTTTGTTCAGTGACCCTCTGATCCTTCATGACATGCAGGTCAATCAAGACAGAGATGTTTACCACTGTCACAACAGAGATCTATCATAAGAGCAGACTCATTCTAATTAAAAGTCTCTGCACTTAGTCTAAGGTATTTGATGGAACTGAAATGATGCCTCCAATTAGAGTATCTTATTATTTAAGTAGAATATGTTTGAGTATCTCCCACCTATACATAGGGAAACCCATTTGGATAAAGAATGCCTGTGGTCTAGGCTACGATATGCAGGTGCAAGGGTGACCTTCACAGCTGAACCCATCCAGGTATGTAGAAGGTGAAGCTGAGGGAAAGGAGCAGAACCAAGAGAAGAATTTACACCATGAGTGTGGTAATGGAAGGAAGACAATCTAGCATGACGTGAGAACTCTTATCCACAGAGTGGTCCGTCCATGTTTTAGATCACTAGATGGTGAAACATGCCTCTAGTTTCATCAGATAAGTGACGGTGTCTGTATGCACATACATAAACATACACACAAAAGGCACATGTAATATGAGTGTATATCTCTATCCATCTATGTATCCACAATCTAGGACAGCACTTAGATTGTGAGTCCGAGAGCCTGGGAAGATGGTAGTGTCTTTGACAGAAACAGATTAGTCAGGAAGAGGGAAGGATTTGGGGAGGAAAGATTATGGGTTGAGTTTTGGACGTGTTGAGTTTAGGTAGCTATGGGACATCCAGTTTGAGATGTTCAAGAGGGAGTATATTTATCTCTTCTTCATATATTTCTTGGCCAGGTACTACAAATGGATAATAAGTTCCTCTTGGATGCTCTCTGCTATTGGGCCAACCAATCCTTTTTGTCTTCTTTGCTAGATCATAATTCATATCCTTTCCCTTAAGAGTGGCTGCATCTCATCTTGGTGTCTTTGCACTGACTGGCCCCATGCCTGGAATGCACTCCTTCCTTGTCTTTACCTCTTAGCTTCATTGATTTCTTCCAAGTCTCAGATTAAACTCCCATTCTGCAGCAGACTATTTCTGGTCCCCGCCCTCCTCCTTTTCCTCCCAGCTGCTAGTGCCTTCCTCTCTCAGATCACCTTGCCTCTGCTTTGTAGAGATCAGATATGTACCTAGTTATTTACACCTTGTCTTCCCCTTTGGTGTGTAGACTCTTTGAGGACAAGGGCTCTTTTTGCTTTTTTCTATACACCAAGCATTTGACATAATGCCTGGCATATGATAAGTACCTAATAAATGCCTTCTGAGAGACTTCTGGCCCTCTTCTTTCTTTCTAACTTCTCTCTTGGTGATGCTGACAGCTCCCATGGATTCAACGAAAACATCTTTGCAGAAGGTTCATAGGTTTAGATAGCTCTCCCTAATCATTCTCCTGTGTTCTTGTTCCACCAACTCCCGGTTGGTGTCTCTAACTAGATGTCCCACAGTCAGCCAAACTCAACATGTCCAAAAATAACTCCTACTCTTTTGCCTTCAGCTCTCCCCTGGTCCAAAGGGCCCCCTTCGTGATGAGGTCTCCATCCCCCTTCCAGTCAGCCAGACTCCCTTTATCTCCTTTATCTCCCTTATCTCCTCTCATATCCAATTTGTGAACCCAAGGTCAAGGCCTTTTTCCTTCTATCTTGATCCACCCTAGCAGTATTCTAACGACTTCCTGTTTCCAGGATTTCCCCTCTCTACACTCTCCTATAGATCCTTGCTAAAATCATCTTCCTAAGGCACCGATCTATACCTGTGACTTATGAAAAGGGGCACACAGGGATCAGAGGATGAGAAGGCCTGAGGAATAGTTCCAATACCTTTGTTGGGAAGGCAGCTTGGAGTAGTGACTTGCAGTTAGAGGAGCTGGGTTCAAACTTTACCTCTTCTACTTTCTGGGCCTCGGTTTCCTATATGTCAAATGATGGAGTTGAATTAATTGACCCCTGAAATCCCTTTCTTTTTTAGCTGTATGATCCTATAAAACAATTATACTGGATCACTTAGTGCTAAAATAAGACTTAGGTGCCTTATTGAATGCTTTCTGCAGGTTATAAAAAACCTCAGCTAATGCATCTTTTAAAATAGCTTTAATCACATAATGACATCAGCAGGTTCACTAAAAGATTCTATTCTACTCCTGATGATTTGACTTTGATGCTGAACTTCCCCAGGCTTGAAGGCTCTTTGATGACAAAATGGACAAGAATGGCTAGTGCCTTCTCCATGAAGCTTTCAGCATTGGTGGGGAAAAAGTGGGTGTCAAAAGAGACCATCATTAGAAAACACAAATACACAGAAATATCAAACTCCAAACATTTCTACAGCCATAGAATTCATGACTGAGTGCTGCCTGGGGAGTCTCCCCTAGAAAACAGGAGTCATGTGTCATGGAGCTGGAAATTACCCAGGTGGCATCAAGTCTAATCCACCCCTGAACAATGAGGGGCCATTCATCTTCTGTAAGAAAAGAACCAATAAGAGGGAATTCATTTACTGCCCAAGTGGCTAGACTGTCCTATCATAGGAGAGCTCTATCAGGAAGATTTTCCTTCTATGCTTAAAAAAAATATTTATATTTCATTAAAAATTTCTTAATTACATGTAAATCATTTGCATTCATTTTTTGAAATTTTGAGTGCTGAATTCTCTCCCTCTTAGCTCTTCCCTACTCCTTGGGAAGACAAGCAATATGGTATGGATTATACATGCAGATTACATGTCTGTATTAGTCATGCTGCAAAAAAGAAAATTCTCTCTGTCTCTTTCTGTCTGTCTGTCTGTCTCTCTCACACACACACATACACAATAAAGAAGATGAAAAAGTATACTTCAACCTGCCCTCAGAGTGCATCAGTTCTCTCTTTGGAGGTGGGTAACATTTTTTATCATCAGTCCTTTGAAATTGCCTTGGATCATCATATAAGTCAGAGTAATTAGGGTAGCTAGGCAGTGCAGTGGATAGAACATGAGTGCAGGAAATAGGAGGACCCAAGTTCAAATCTCACCTTAGACACTTGACACTCACTAGCTGTGTGACCTTGGACAAGTCACTTAACTCCAATTGCCTCATCCTGGGTCATCTCCAATCATCCTGATGAATATCTGGTCACTGGATTCAGATGGCTCTGGATGAGAAGTGAGGCTGGTGACCTGCACAGACCTCCATCATTCAAAACAAAGTCAAGTGCAAGTCATGTCATCATTTCTCTGATGGCATGGTCTTCTTTGGCAACGAAGGATGAACACACACAAATGAGAATAGCTAAGTCTTTGGTTGGTTTCTGTTACCACATTGTTACTGTGTACAGTTCTCTCCTAGTCATGCTCATTTCAGTTTGCATCAGTTCGTATAGGTCTTCCTAGGTTTTCCTAAAACCATCCTGCTCATCATTTTTTGTATAGCACAATAGTATTCCATCACAATCACATCATGATTTGTTCCACCATTCCCCAATGGATGGACAAGGTTTTTCCTTCTATTGGGTCTATATTTTCCTTTTCCCACTCTCACTGGCCTGCTTCTTCCCTGTGAGGCCAAGTAGAGCAAAGTTCAGCCCTGTCCTATGTGTCAGCCCTTCACATCCCTGGAACATGATTCTTATCTCCTCCTAACTGTCTTCGTCTTCAGGATAAACATCTCCAAACAATCTTCATGGTGGCCTTGCTAAGCACAGAGGCCTTCCTTCAGATGATCCCCAGCCTGCCAATGTCCTTTCTAAAATATGAGAACTAGGACTGAACACCATCCCGATGTGGCCAGACTAGAGTACTGCCACAGTGTTCTGCTGGCTTCCTTAGTGCAGTCCAAGACCAACTTCTTTATTTATTTATTTTTTTGCTGCCACATCAGAGGACTGACTCATGGAGTTTGAAGTCCATGAAGATAGTCAGACTTTTGTTTTAAAATCAGGTGAATGGCTATGTAGCTTTGTTTCTCCCATCTTATTCTTGAGAAATTGATGTTTTGAACCGAAGTGTAAGACTTTCACTTATTCTCATTAAACTGGTAGATTCAACACAATGTTCTGCTCTGTCAAGATATTGTTTGCTCTCAGCTCTGGTGTATAATATGGTGACATTGGAAACTCACTTCCAAGCTAGTATTGATCAAAACAATGACAATCTTTGGATTCAGCCCTTCAAACATTTCTGAATATCTTGTACTATCATCAGATCCATATTTTATTCGACACAAGGTAGCACTGAGAGACTCTATTAAATATGCAGTAGGACACCCAGCCCCGGTCAGCTCATCTTAAGAATGTTTAAAGATAAATGTGGAGAGAAACAAGTAGATGAAAGGACCACATCTGCCACCATCTCTGTAGCAATCCATTCTGATGTTTGAAATACCTCAGTCTCTGGAGGAACGGGAAGTTATATGATTTTAACAGCTTGTTGGGCCCCACTCTCAAGATGTTGGGAAAAGCAGAAGAGATTATATCATTAGAATGAATAATACATGCTTTTACTAAGAAAAGGTGGTTGAGAAGTGGCCAGTAATTACCAACCAATATGCCCCTTTACCCAGAAGGTCCAAATTTGCTTTAGAGCAGGCGGAAGCCTACTTGAAAGCAATGTCCATTTTAAAAATAGACCTTCCAAAATAGGCAAAGTTGTACTCAGTCTGTACCCAGACATCCTCCCTCCCCTCAGTTGTCCATCTCCATACATGTCAATGTAGAGTTTTATTTGCACAAGTTGTGTTCAGATGATATTTGATAAGGGATATGCTAGTTATAAATATCCTTCTCTCAGCATTTATTTTTACAAATGAATGGTCATAAAATTGAAGATGTTATCAGAGGAAAAGCATTGGATGTGCATGAGATAAAACATTTTAAGAGCAGGAGGATTTATTCAGACTCTCCAATTTGCCAGTCCTTTCATCTTATCCTCCCTCCAATAAACTCTCCCTGTGTTTGTCTCCGATGCTACCAGACGCAGAACAAAGAGCAGCCTGTATTCTTGGCCATGACCTCCTGGAGCCTTCCTTTCTTAGGCAGACACGTCGCCTGCAGTGTACAGACAGAACCCAGAGACAACAGGCAATGAGAGAATCTCAGAAGCTTCGGGCTGGGTGGAGATCCAACCCTGACTCCCCCAAATCTGCTTGCTAGAAGCTCTATCTGCTGCAGAGACGTCCGCCACCTTAGTAACAGCTGACATTGCTGGAGTGCTTTAAGGTTTGCTTTGATAAGCACTTTTAATTGCTTTAAATTGATGATCTCATTTGATGCTCACAACAACCCTGGGAGGCAGGGACTAGTTTATCTCCGTTTTCCAGATGAGAAAACTGAGGCAGACAGAGGTGAAATGACTTGTCCAGGGTCACACAGCTAGGAAGTGTCCGCAACTGGACTTGAACTGAGGTCTTCCTGACTCTAGGACTGGTGCTCTACCCACCATTCTATGTAGTTGCCTACTGAGTTGTCCATTGTACCTTTGGACAGACCTAATTTTTGAGGAGGTTTTTTCCTGACATTGACCCAAAATTGGCCCAGGTGTAGCATCCCTCTCCCCCCTTGTTCTGAGTTCTTCCCTCTGGGGTCAATTGGAGCAGGTCTCTTTCCCACACAATAGGCTGGCCAGTCTTTCAAATATTTGAAGACTGAACTTGGTTATGAAGATGCTTTCTCCTCCCAGGCACCCTTTAGTTACCTAGAACTGTGCTATATGGCTAGGGAGCAAAGGATAGCGATATGGTGCTCGACTGACTGGCCAGCCAACTTACAGAAAGGAGAGGGCCTCAGGGGAGCACCCTCCCCCAATATTCTCCTCAAGAACAGTGATAGAAATGCTGAAAAGAAGCACAATGAGTAGAACTGGTTAGCAAAAGGGGAAAACATCATTCAAACAACGATCAACCACAAGGAGGACCCCAGAGTTATAATAGAATAATAGAATATTGTGGGGGGAAATGAAGGCAAAGTTTTAGAGGAAAGTAAACTGGAATAAAATCAGAAGCTACCTGTGTGAGCTGAAATTGTCACCAGTCAAGAGAATGGCTGAAATGGTGCTGGAGGGATTCAGAGAAAACTAAAATGAACAAAGGAAAAAATAGAACCGATAGAGAGGAGGAAATGAGCTCATGGAGTCTGGGGAGAAGATGTCCATGTAACCCTCCGGGTCAGAGTTATTTATGGAGAACATGGCAAAGCAGCCAAGGACATTGGAGTGATCTTGTTCCACGCAGTGAGGTAGCAGCAGTGAGAAAACTTTTGGAAATTCAACAATTGAAAACTATCTCGGCCAAGTGCAGAAGTTTCTTCTTCTCGAGGGAAGAGTAAGGAGAGGAACATGAAGAGCCACCAAGATCCTCAAAGCTGGGGAAAACAGAACGGCAGGAGATTAAGCAAGAAAATGCCTCGTAAACAACGAAAGTGTGGGCGCCCTCTCTCCACCCTCTCACTGCACACATCCCATCAGTGGCCAGATCTTGCCATTTATCCCTCTGCGTTCTTTCCACCTGGCTCCTCCCCACTCACATGGCTTCCTTCTAACTGAGCTCCTCATCGCCTCTTGCCTTTTGTTCGAATGAGTCTGATTCTGTGCCCTGCCCCTCCTGACGACCGCATGCCAGGACCTTCAATCCTCCACTCCGCTCAAGTCCGCCCGAGCTCATATTCATCCATGACACTCTCTATCCATCTGCTCCTCTGCCATCCCCTTCTCCTTTGCTTTCAGTCTTTCCCAACATCAGGGTCTTTTCCAGTGAGTCCTTTCTTCTCATCATATGACCAGATGATTTCAGCTTCAGTATTTGACCTTCTAATGAAGAGCCAGATTGAATTTCTTGAAGTACTGGCTAGGCCTCCTTGCAGTCTGAGACACAGCCTCTTGACTGCATTATTGCACATATTTGCCTGTCGATCTCCTTGCCTCGAGTCTCCCAACTGCAGCCTTCAGATAGTTGCCAACATGATGTTCATGAAGCTCAGAACTGATCAATCCTCTCCTCAATAACATCCATGACTCCCCATTACCTTTTGGAAAAAACAAACATCAATCCTCTGTTTATCTTTTAAAATCCTTTGTATCTCAGTCCCAACCCATCTTTCCTGTCTCTTTGGATGTCACTCTCCCTTCTGCACTCAACCATCCAGACACACTGACCTTTTGTCTCTCCCACACACATGGCAATATAACTCCTCTCTTTGGGGTTTCGCACAAAAACGCATTTTCCCCTCACTTCGGCTACACAGCAGGCAACCAGGAAACAAGCATTTTAAGGCACCTACCACGTGAGGAATGCTGTGCTAGGAGCTGAGAAAACAGATAATGGAATGATCCCAAGACACAGCTCAGCCACCATCTTGATGGGAATCCTTTCTGCTGCTCCTATCAGTTAGTGCCCTCCCTTCCTAACTACCTTGGATTCAGACACAACATAGATAGGAATTAAAGATGCATCAAATTAGCTTTACATGCATACACATGTGAATGTGCGCACACACATACTGTCTCCTCCTTCATTGGAGCATAAGCTTGTTGTAAGGATTATTTCATTTTTTATATTTTTATTTTTTAAATTAAATTTTTTTGTTACATTTTCATTGCAAACTGTTTCCCTTCCTCTCTCTTGCACTGGAGGATGCCACTGTTTCTCTGTCTCTCTCTGAATCTCTCTCTGTCTCTCTCTGTCTCTGTCTCTCTGTCTCTGTCTCTCTCTGTCTCTCCCTGAATCTCTCTCTGTCTCTGTCTGTCTCTCTGTCTCTGTCTCTCTCTCTCTCACACACCACATTCTCACTTCATTCTTCATTATTTCATGTCTTTTCATGTTTTTTCTAAAATCATTGAGTCCATCATTTCTTACAGTACGGTAGCCTTCCATCACAGTCACATACAGTAACTTGTTGACAGACATCCTCTCAATTTCCAGGTTTTTACCACCACAAAGAGACCTGTTGTAAATAGTTTAGAATGTTCAGGTTCTTTTCCTTTTCTCCTAATCACCTTGGGAAATGGTGCTAATGGCGGTATTGCTGGGTGAAAGGGCATATGCAGGCGGATGACTCTTTGAGCATAATTCCAGATTACTCTCCAGAAGGGTTGGAGGAGTTCACAGTTCCACCAATAATGTATTAGTGATTCAAGTTTTTATATTTTTATACTGGCCATAGTAGACACTTAATAAGTGAATTCTGATCGATTGACTGAAACAGATTAAATTTAAAAAATAGTTTGGTAAAACCAACCAATATATTGGAAAGATCTGACATTATGTGCAACATTACATATCCACAACCAGTCTCTCCAATGAAGGGAAGAAGGCATATTTTTTCATTATTTTTTGGGGTGGGGATGGGGTCCCCAACTTGGTTATTTAATTCTAACAAATATTCTTTCCTCCCTCCCCCTCCCTCCCCCTTCCTCTTCTTCCTTCCTTCCTTCCTTCCTTCCTTCCTTCCTTCCTTCCTTCCTTCCTTCCTTCCTTCCTTCCTTCCTTCCTACTTATTTATTATTAGTGACCTTTTGCAAGTTGCTTGGCCTCTCTGGTCCCCAGTTTCCCCATATGTAAAAAAGGAATTTGGAGTAAATGACCTTTGAGGTCCCCTCATGATCCAAATATATGTGCTTAGGACGTAGAGTATGCGAAGGGATGTGGCAAAGAAGAAGGCAAGTTTGAGGCCGATTAGGGGGGCCTTAAATTCCAGGACCACCTGAAAAGCACCATCTTAAAGCAACTTTAGGGCTAGACTGTGGAGAAGGGATCAGCTATGTTCTGCTTGACTCCAGGAGCAATGGGAGAAATAGCAGAGAGGTCTTTGATAGAGGAGAAACTTCCTAGTGGTGACAATGTCCCAGAGGGGAAAGGCTTCCTGGGGAAGGGTCGGGGGAGGTTCGGGGTGGAGCTGGCTTGCCCCCTTTGTGTAGAGGAGACCTTGACTGGTCCTTCTTCTGGTGCTCAGCTTCTGGGATTCTGGGAAAGAGAAGCTGACATGATTCCATGGGTGTTGGAGCTCCTGAGATCCTTGACTCAAGTGCCTGGGGGGCATTTAGGAGGAGGTCAGCCAGGCCTGCAGAGGGCCTGATAAAGTGGGTGAGCTCTTGGCTGGGTCACCCAGGGCAAACTCTTGGCTCCCCCAACTTTCAGAGTCAGGCAACAACTTCCCCAAATGTCCCTGGATCCCTCCCAACTTGCAGCTTGGAGAGGTCTTCAGGCATCAGGCTTAATTAGTGAATGAGACCTTTCTGTTACTACCCCATCATAGATGCTCATAGGGCTCTTGCATCTCTGAAGGATGTACTTCCCACACTCTTGGTCAGAACGTTTCAGGCCTAATCACTGGGAAGAAAAGTCTGGCTCAACCCTCCCTGACTCATGGCAAATTCTAAATGAGCAGGTCCTGGGCTTGATGAGTCATGGAAGTCTCCTGTTGACAAGCAGGCCCACGGCTCCGTCTTGATGTTCCAGGATCTGCTGTAACAGCAGGGGCTCTGATGACTAAGATATAGGTTCATGGTTCCCTCTCAGAGTCCCAGGGCCCCCACTGCCAGCTTCCTTCTGGGCTAACTTTCATCCAGCATTGTCTCTGTTTGACATAACACATTGCCAGTGAGTGGGGCATCTCTAGAGTATCTTAGTATCACAAAGCTCCCCCCAAGAGGTGCTGAGAAATGCTTTTGATGGTTAAAACCAAGAAGAAAATGGAATCTGGAATAGGAGGAGGTTAACCTCACTGCTTGCTGCAAGGGTCTCTCCAGAGACATAGGGGACAGTCTTGGGCAGTTGCTTTTCCCCCAGTCATGTGGGCTCCAACAGTGTAGAGCCTCCCCTACCTCACCCTTGCCACCGTCTGAAAGTCTTATTTGCTCTGGAAGTCCCGGCAGACTTTGTGCTCTCTGGGAGTCTAGAATCATGCCTGCTATCATGATACCTCAGGGCAGACGCAGGGAACAGGGTCCGATACATTGGACAGCATTATGTACTCTTCTCCCCTCACTAAAATGCATACCTAGTAGGGCTGCTGGGGAAGGGGGTCCATACCTCAGAATGCCTCCCATCTTTACCCATATCACACCATCTACCACTATGGACGGCATGCTGGAGTTGGCAAGGCCCACATTCACAGCCTGTCTCTGGCATTGTCTGTTGAGCTGTGTGATCATGGGCTGATCACAGCCTCTCTGAACCTCAAGCTCCTCATTTCCTAAGTCAGGATGATAATGCCTGCAAATGCCCCCCTCCCTCTCTCTTAGGGTTAGCATACACCACAGAGACACCCTATGAATGTCAGGTCATATAGTTACCATTTTAGGTACTGGAAGAGGTCACAGTTTGGGTCTGCCAACAGACTGTGCAACCCGCTAGGGGAGGGATGGGTGGCTCTGGGATATGGAAGTGAGAAGGAAACCAAAGA
Source organism: Bettongia penicillata ogilbyi (assembly GCA_023548195.1). Classification (NCBI taxonomy): domain Eukaryota; kingdom Metazoa; phylum Chordata; class Mammalia; order Diprotodontia; family Potoroidae; genus Bettongia; species Bettongia penicillata. The sequence continues at coordinate 20,791,334 of JAJHZJ010000132.1, forward strand.
GGAAAAAGCCCCTGAGGCTGGCCCCTCAATGGGGTGGAAAGGGGTCAATTCAGACCTCTTACTAGACCAGGTGAAAGGTGAGGAGATACTGGGCTAGGGAAACAATGATAATGATACAAGCCAACATTTATATAGCACCTACTGTGTGCTCAGTGCTGGGGCTGAACACATCACAACAACCTAGGTAGGTGGGGCTTTCATTATCCCTACTTTACAGATGAGGAAACTGAGGTGAAGTGACTTGCTCAGGGTCACACAACTGGGCTGTGTCAGGGCAGGATTTAAACTCAGGTCTTCCTGAGTTGAGGACCAGTGTTCTTTGGTACTCCCTTGTGAAAGGAGAGAAGTAGGGGCAGCATTGGTGGGGGACAGGTGACTGTGATGGTGAGGAGGGTCCAGTGTGACTGGAGAGCAGTTTGTGTTTGTAGTCAGGTGGCTCCAGGGAAGATGGGCCCTCATCCTCCTGTCAGCTCCCAGGGCAGAAGTCTTCTCCCACCCCATGCTGGTCACCAGGTGCTCTTCTCATATATGGGAACTTTTGCCAGTTTCCCACTTTTGGGAAAGTCAGATTTATTGACTGCTGGTTTCCAGATCTTCTTACTACTATTTCCTGGGACCTGCTCAATACTGTGCCTCACTCTGCTCTGTGGTGCTTTTGAATTCCTGCTACCCAACTGCCCCTGGTATGTCCCACCTCACTGCCAACCTGCCCGCTTTTTAAAAATTGAATTATTTTATTTGTTTTCAGTGTTTGACAATCACTTCCATATATCTTAGATTTTCTTCCACTCCCTCCCCCTCATTCCTCTCTCCCTCCCCATTTCCTCCCTGAGACAGCACAGACTCTTATATAGGTTCTAAATGTATATCCTGTTGTGTTGCATAGAAGAATTAAAATGAATAGGAGAACAAAACATAATACAAAAGAAAATGATCTGTTTCTCTCTGGGATCCAGTTCCATGGTTCTTTCTCTGGATGTGGAAGGCATTTTGCCTTAAAAGTCCATGCATTTCAATGAAGTACTAAGTCTACCAGAAAAATTCCTCGCACACTGTGGTTGTTGCTGTGTACAAAATCCTCCTGGTTCTGCTCCTTTCATTCGGCATCAGTTCATATAAGTCTTTCTAGGCCTCTCTCAAGTCTTCCTGTTCATTGTTTCTCATAGTGCAGTAGTATTCCATTACATTCATATACCAAAACTTGTTCAGTCATTCCCTAATTGATGGGTATCCCACCGATTTCCAGTTTTGGGCCACCACAAAGAGAGCTGCTATAAATATTTTTGTACATGTGGGACCCTTTCACATATTTGGGATAGAGTCCCAGAAGCGATATTGCTGGGTCAAAGAGTATGCACATTTATGTAGCCCTTTGAGCACAGTTCCAAATTGCTGTCCAGAATGGCTGGATCTGCTCACAGCTTCACCAACAATGAAATAGTGTTCCAACTCTCCCAAATTTTCTCCAACATAAATCATCTTCTTGTTTTGTCATGTTAGTCAGTTTGATAGGTATGATGTGGTACCTCGGAGTTGTTTGATTTACGTCTCTCTCATCAATAGTGATTTAGAGTATTTTTTTCGTATGACTATAGATAACTTTAATTTCTTCTTCTGAAAACTGCCTGTTCATATCCTTTGACCATTTATCAACTGAGGAATGACTTGTATTCTTGTACATTTGACTCAATTCTCTATATATTTTAGAAATGAGGCCTTTATCACAGATGCTACTTGCAAAAATCTTTTCCAGTTTTCTGCTTCCCTCCTAATCTTGGTTATGTTGGGTTTGTTTTTGTAAAAACTTTTCAATTTAATGCAATCAAAATTATCCATTTTGTACTTCATAATGTTCTCTATCTCTTGTTGGGTCATAAATTTCTCTGTTCTCCATAAATCTGACAAATGCACTATTCCTTGCTTTCCTAATTTGTTTATAGTATCAATCTTTATACCTAGATCATGTGTCCATTTGGACTTTATTCTTGCGTACAGTGTCAGGCATAGGTCTATGCCCAGTTTTGGCCACACTGTTATCCAATTTTCCCAGAAATTTTTGTCAAACAGTGAGGTCTTACCCCAGAGGCTGGGGTCCTTGGGTTTATTAAACAATAAATTAACTACTGAGTCTGGAGTACCCAGCCTATTCCACTGGTCTGCCCTTCTGTTTCTCAGTCAGTACCAAGTGGTTTGATGATTGCTGCCTTATAATACCATTTGAGATCTATCCCTAGCGTTTCTTTTCATTAGTCCCCTTGATATTCTGAAACTTTTGTTCTTCCAGATGAATTTTGATATTATTTCTTCCAGCTCTAGAAAATAATTATTTGGTAGCTTTACTGGTATGTCACAAAACAGGTAAATTAATTTAGGTAGAATTGTCATTTTTATTATATTAGCTTGGCCTACCCACAAGCAACTGATGTTTTCCCACTTACTTAAATATGACTTTATTTCTGCGAAAAGTGTTTTGTAATTGTGTTCATATAGTTCCTGGGTTTGTTTGGGCAGCTAGACTCCCAGATATTTTATAGTGTCTACCCTACCTTTAAATGGGATCTCTTTCTATGTGTTGTTGTTGGGCTTTGTTAGTAATGATAGAAATGCAGATGATTTATGTGGGTTTATTTTGTAACCTGAAACTTGGCCAAAGTTGTTTATTATTTCAAGTAGTTTTTCACTTGATTCTCTGGGATCCTCTAAGCATATTATCATATCATCTGCAAAGAATGATAACTTAGTTTCTTCTTTGCCTATTCTAATTCCTTCAGCTTCTTTTTCTTCTCTTATTGCTATAGCTAGCATTTCTAGCACCATATTGAATAACAGTGGTGATAACGGACATCCTTGTTTCACCCCTTATCTTACTGGAAATGCATTTAGCTTGTCCCCATTGCATATAATGCTTGCTGAAGGTTTTAGGTAGATACTGCTTATTATTGTATGGAAAATTCCATTTATTCTTATGTTCTCCAATATTTTCAGTAGGAATGGGTATTGTATTTTGTCAAAAGCTTTTTCTGCATCTATTGAGATAATCATGTGGTTTCTGTTAGATTTATTGATATGATCAATAATGCTAATAGTTTTCCTAATATTGAACCAGCCATGCATTGCTGGTATAAATCCTAGCTGATCATAATTTATTATTCTTGTGATAAGTTGCTGTATTCTTTTTGCTAATATCTTATTTAAAATTTTCGCATTTATAGAGGTTGGTCTATAATTTTCTTTCTCTCTTTTGGCTCTTCCTGGGTTAGATATCAGACCATATTTGTATTATAAAAAGAATTTGGTAGGATTCCTTTTTTGACAACTTTCCCAAATAGTCTATATAGTATTGGAACTAACTGTTCTTTAAATGTTTGATAGAATTTACTTGTAAATCCATCTGGCCCTGGAGATTTTTTCCTAGAGAGTTTGTGATGACTTGTTCAATTTCCTTTTCTGAGATTGGGTTACTTAAGTACTCAACTTCCTCTTCTGTTAATCTGGGCAATTTATATTTTTTAAAATAATCATCCATCTTATTTAGATTGTCAAATTTATGGGCATACAGTTGGGCAAAATAATTTCTAATTATTATTTTAATTTCTTCCTCATTGGAGGTTAATTTAACCTTTTCATTTTTGATATTGCTAATTTGGTTTCCTTCTTTCTTTTTTTAAATCAAATTGACCAAAGGCTTATCAATTTTTATTGTTTTTTTATATAACCAACTCTTAGTTTTATTTATTAGTTCAATAGTTTTCTTAATTTCAATTTTATTAATCTCTCCTTTGGTTTTCAGTATTTCTAATTGGGTTTTTACTTGGGGATTTTCAATTTGTTCTTTTTCTAGCTTTTTCAGCTGCATGCCTAATTCATATATTTCCTCTTTCTTTATTTTATTTATGTAGACATTCAAAGATATAAAACTTCACCTAAAAACTGTTTTTGCAGTATCCCATAAGATGTGGTAGTTTGTCTCATTATTGTCATTCTCTTGAATGAAGTTGTTGATTGTTTGTATAATTTGTTGTTTCACCCACTCATTCTTTAGGATTAGATTGTTTAGTTTCCAGTTAGTTTTTGGTTTATATTTCCATAGCCTTTGATTACATATAATTTTTAATGCATTATGATCTGAGAAGGATGCATTGACTATCTCTGCCTTTTGAAACTGGATTGTGAGTTTTTTGTGGCCTAGTATATGGTCAATTTTTGTATATGTGTAATGTACTGCTGAGAAAAAGGTATATTCCTTTCTATCTCCATTTAGTTTTCTCCAGAGATTTATCATGTTTACCTTATCCAGAGTTTTATTCACCTTGTTAACTTCTTGTTTATTTTGAGGTTAGATTTAACAGCTTCAGAGAAGGAGAGGTTGAGGTCCCCCACTAGTATAGTTTTGCTGTCTATTTCTTCCTGTAACTCCTTTAACTTCTCTAAGAATTTGGATGCTATACAACTTGGAGCATACATGTTTAGTAATGAAATTGCCCCATTGTCTATGGTGCCTTTTAGCAGGATATAGTTTCCTTCCTTATCTCTTTTGATTAAATTTATTTCTGCTTTTGTTTTGTCTGAGATTAAGACTGCTACCTCTGCTTTTTTTACATCAGCTGAAGCACAATATATTCTGCTTACCTTTACCCTGTGTGTATAGCCCCATTTCAAATTTGTTTCTTGTAAACAACAAATTGTTGGAGTATGGTTTTTAGTCCATTTTGCTATCCATCTGTGTTTTATGGGAGAGTTCATCCCAAATGAACGTGAATGGGATTATGATTGCTATCTGTATCTTTCCCTTCATCCCCTTTCCCCTTGTTTATGCTTTAGTTCTCCCTTCTCCCTTCCCCTCCACAATAGAGTTTTAATTTTTGACCACTGCCTTCCTCAGTCTTCTCTCCCTTCTGTCACCCTCCCTCCCTTTTATTTCCCACCTCCCCTCCTACTGACTATAGGGCTAACTGTATTTCTGTACTTAACTGAGTTTTTTGTACCCTCCTTGAATCCAATCAGATGAGAGTAGCTCTCCAGCAATGCTTATTTCCTTCACCTCTTTCCCCTCTACTGTGATATATTTTTATCCCTCTCGCTGTGATGGAATTTATTTTTTTCCTGCCTCCTTTTCACATTTTGCATTACAATCCCTTTGCTCCCTTAAATCACATTTATTATCATAACATCATTTAATTTATACCCACTCCCTCTTTCCATGTATATCCCTTTTATATATCAAAGTAAATATACAATTCTCAAGATTAAGAAGTATCATCTTCCCTTATAGGGATGCAAACAGTTTGCTTATATTGAGTAACAAGTTTTTTTCTCCCTTGTTTACCTTTTTATGCCTCTCTTGAGACCTGTGTTTGAAGATCAAATTTTCTATTGAGTTCTGGCCTTTTCATCAGGAAGATGTGGAAATCAGTTATTTCACTGAGTGTCCATCTCCTTGCCTGAAATATTATGCTCAAATTTGCTAGGTAATTAATGCTTGGTTGTAGTCCCATCTCCTTTGCCTTGTGGAATATTGTATTCCAATTCCTTCAGTCTTTTAATGTAGAAGGTGCAAGGTCCTGTGTGATCCTGACTGTAGCTCCTTGATATTTGATTTTTTTCTTTCTGGCTGCCTGCAGTATTTTCTCTTTCACTTGATGGTTCTGGAATTTGGCAATGATATTCCTTGGTGTTTTTAGTTTGGGATCCCTTTCAGGAGGTGAACAGTGGATTTTTTTGATGACTATTTTGCCCTCTGGATCTAGGACTTCTGGGCAGTTTTCCTTGATGATTTCTTGGAAGATGTTGTCCAGGCTTTTTTTTTCATCATGGCTTTCTTGGTATAACAATAATCCTTAGATTTTCCCTCCTGGATCTATTTTCTCTCAGGATCTTTTTCCAGTCTGTTGAGGTAGGGCTGTCTGGGATTGTCCTCTTCTACCACAGCAAGAGGAACCTTCTTTAGCGATCTTCCTGGCTTCACATGCTAAGAGTCTGTTTACCCCTTCAGCTGCTCCCACTGTTCCAAGGCTTTTCTCGGGGAGATATTCTCTGGGCTTGTCAAGGTCAACAAAGGGAAGAGATAGCAATTACCGATAACTCTGCCATCTTAGTTCCCAACCTGCCTGCTTTTGACCTGACTCAGGAAACTCTTAGACTATCTTCAGAAATCATGCATCTATCCACAGAATATTGGAAGGCAAGTAAGTCCTGGGATAATTATAACCCAAGTTTTGACTTGTCTAACATGCTGAAAAGGTTTTTGAGGATGTCTTTCCTTAAAGCAAGATGATGCCACTTATCTCCTGTCCGTCCAGATCAGGCAGAATGAATCCCATCCATTCCCTTCCCCAAGACAGCCCTTCAAACCTAGCTGTCAGGTCTTCTCTTTGTCCTTCCTTCTGGTTAAATATCCAAGATCTTTAATTGCTCCCTCACCTCTGGTCCAAGCATGTGCTCCCCCTCTGGACCCACTAATCTCCTGCTCACTTCTGGATGTGGGGACTTTTGAGACTGCTGAAGAGATAATTCATGTCTTGGCTGCTCATGGGATGGTATTGAGCTTGGGGTCCACAAGCCTCCAGAACTGTCTCTAGATCTGCTGTCTCACTCTTGGTGGATAGAGACAGCTGTGATTACTCCAGAGATGACTGCTCTAAATGTGTCCTGCTGAAGGACTGTAGAGTCCAACTCCACTGGAAGACTGGATCTGCATCCACTTGGCCAAGTGGGACCAGGCAACAGTCCTCACTACAGATAGAGGGCAAAGCTCACAACTTGTAGGCCAAAACTGGAAAAAGGGAGGAAAATGTTAACTCCATTCAATTAGTGGAATTGTAGTGAGATTCCGAAACTTGTGCCTTATTTCATCTTTCTTTTACTCAAAAATGGTGAGTTAATTGATTGTGAACTCAATGGAAATCTAATGAAAGTTCCTTAAAATGCAACTTGATAACTAGCTCTAATTCCACTTTCAAGTTTCCCTTGCATATGTGTGTGGTGCTTCCCAGATTTCAGGAAGGTTGGCTAGATTTTACCTGGAGACCATGCATCTCATTCCTAGAAGGTGAAACCTGCCTTTGTGCAGGCCTGTCTTGGCTGGAGATAAGGATTTGAGCCCTCTCCAAGTATGCCAACATTGTCAGGTCTCAAAGCCAATTGAATGATGAATGCATCTTCCAGATAGTCATTGATGTAAATTCCAGCCAGGGCAAAGTATAGTGAATGAAATGATAGTCACAACAAGTGCCCAGTGGGAAGTTTTCATCTGAAGAATTTCACTTTGGTGGCTTTGAAAACAGACAAAAGTCATGTGGGCATTGGGTGATCCATCTACTTCAAAAATGAATTTTGGATGCTCCAGAAACATTAAAAACACACAAAAGAGGACAGAAAAATGTTCAGAAGGGACACAGGCATGTTGGACCATTTTATTTCTGCCCAGTTAAACTAAAAATCCACTTTTTGGAAAAATGAATTGTACATAATAAGTCATAGTTTTGTATGTAGTTCTTGCAAACATTGGAATGTTCGCATTTGAGAAGTTAATAAAGAAAATTTCAATGAAAAAAAAAACAAGCAGGCCTCCCTGTGACAAGATGGAAGCCCTGGGGAGGTGCTGAAGGCTGCCATGTGTCTGTCCAGCATTTGGCTGAGTACCCATGACCTAGGGATAATGGCACTCACTGACAGAAAGAGCTCAGGATACTGACTTCTTGTGGGAAGGTGGCTGACTGTCATAGGTGATGGGAGGAACGGCATCCATTAAGGTACAGATTCTGATGGTGTTAAAATTGGAAACCAAACCAAACCACATTCAATATAATGAAGGAAGCATTTATTTGTTCAGTGTTTTCTATGTACAAGGCACTCTCTAGGCACTAGGGAGAGTAGACATAATTGAAATAATAGTTCCTGACTTAGAGGAACTGTCATGCTGTTGACTGGATGAGGGTATCTTCCTCATATTGGTCTAACATTGTAAAGTCATCAGAACATGGTGAGGGAGACAGGGCTAGTGGAAATAGATTCAGTTTACAGTTAAGGAAACAATGAATAAAGTTTGCTGTCTTAGGGTGGCACAGCCAGCAAATGGAGCCATCTGGACACCAGACAAGGGTCATGGTCTCCTCTGGGCTCCTAAGCTTCTACATAGGACCTTTCTCGAGAGTGTGAAATCTGAGGTGCCAAAAGGATTCTGGAGGTTGACATGCTTGATCAACATCCCTTACCTGGCAAGCTTGGCTACAATGTTTATGACAATGCAAGGTTATGCTCAACAATTAATTCTCTTGAATGAAAATCATCTTGTTCTCAGTAAGTGAATGTTGGCTGGTGAAATCCTCATCATACCAGGACATGTAAGTATTCATGTGTGCTCCCCCAACCCCATGCTTCTACTTGAAGAAGTCCTTTGTGATGAGTTTCAGCCACAGAATTGACTGTGGGAGCTACTTGGGAGTAGGTCTGGCAGCTGTCGGGAAGCTGAGGGCCATCGGGGACAAGATGTTCCATCTTCTCATTAATTTCACCCATCAGTTCTTCTGCCATAAGAAACAGCCATCCTCTTTTGGAGGGTGCAGAGCTCCTGCCATTTTTCCCTGAAGAGAAACCTTTCCAAATCTTCTGAATCTACTAAGTTGTGGAAAAGAACATTCTGGGCTTGGACAAAGACAAATGATCACAAGCCTAAGTCTTCAGGTTGTCATTGTGTGTTTGTGTGTGTGTGTGTGGGGGGTCATGGTCATGGCACACCTAACCCTTGTGACTTGACCACCCAAAGCAAACCCACATGGCTTGTGTCCTCTCACCCATTGTGCTCCTTGGGGAGGCAAGGAAGGATGCACTTGTGAAGCCGCTGTGGAACAGGAGAAAAACCTGTGAATAGAGTTTGGAGCTGTGCCAGTTAAGCCAAGGCTACAAACAGCCACCTTGCTGGTTCAAGCCCAGAAACCCTCATCAGGATGAAGGCAGGAGAATACAAACCCTCTGACTTCTTTGGACAGGACCTAATTTATGTGTGTGTGTGTGTGTGTGTGCATGCGTGTGTGCTTATAGATGTATGCCTGCACTTTTGTGAGAAGCAAGGAGAGGAGGGGAAAGGGGAAGGAAATGGAGGAAGAGTGGTTGGAGAGGCCTCCCTGGTGACTAATTCTGGGGATGGGAGGAGATGAGGGCTGAAAATCCTGGGGAGAGGGATGGAGAGAGAGGGAGAATGTAGATAGGAGGAAGCAGCTCCAGAGACCAAGGGGAGCCTGGTAGAAGTGATGAGCAGTGTGCTGTATGAACTTTGAAATAGGCTTCCCAGCAGGGGGATCATCACATGTTAATGGATGAGGAGAAAAACACGACAGTGAGTTCTAGGAATAGATTGGATTTTAGAGCAAGGAAGGTTGGGGCTAGGGGTTGCTCTGACTTGTGTGGCTCCTCCCAGTTTTGTTCCATGAGCACCAAACTGCCTGCGTTCAAGCTTGGAAGCCAGTCTTTGTTCCCCACATGCTGCCCCTCCTAGAGGAATTCTGTTGTTTAGAGAAAATCCAGATCAGTGTCACTAGGAAGGGCTGGGGCTTTGCTGTTCCCTGCTAAAACTGAGCTGTTTTTCATAGATCAGGGAAGATCTATGAGAGCCAATTCCTTGGGTGTGCACTTTAATTCCTCTACTTTGTTGAGGGTAGACTTACTCTGAACTCCCTGTGATCAAATTATACCCATTGAGGGATAATCTGACTGCTATGATAATCTAGTCATAGGCAACACAAAGATTGACCTGACTTTGAACAAGTATCATGTCGGTAACTTTTGCCTTGGCAACCCCATGCTCTAGACAACTGTTCAGATAAATCTGCCACATTAAGGAGTTTGGAGAGCAGAGAACTCTAGCAATAGATTCACACTTCTTGAGCACAAAGCTGCTTTATCAGTCCTAACTCCCAATCATTCACACCAGTGAAGGGGAACATTGAGCTGGACAACTGAGATAATCAGCTAATCTGTTCTGCTAGGGAACCCTGTGGCTGGAATTACAATTTGGAGGAACCAACTGGACTCTGGAATCCTAGCTTTTCTTCTAGGTTCCTCAGAGAGCCCAGAATCTTCCTTTATTCATTGCATTTGATTTGTCCTCACTTCTGGATATAGATGTTGCCACTAGTTACTGTTTTTCCAATGCTGCTTTTACAACACTGATGAGGAACTCAAATCATCTGGTATAAGACTATGGTATGCTGGTGAATGTTTAATATCCCTGTCTCAGAAACTCATGACCCACTGTAAAGCTTAGTCTGCAATATTAGCATTTTCTCCTTAATTTTCTTAAATTTAAAAATTAACACAACAATAAATCAAGCCCTATGTTATATTAAACTGAAACCAAGGTGAAAATGCTCCCGAAAATTTCATAGTTGATTTTCTTTTTTTTTTTTTTTACTAAAAATTCATTTAACTTAATTAATTTATTTATTTAACTTTTTACATTCATTTTCACAAAATTTTGGGTTCCAATTTTTTCTCCCCTTTTTATCCCCTTCCCCCACCCCAATACCCCAAGCAATCTAATTTTCCCTATCTCCAATCTGCCCTCTCTTCTGTCATCCCTCCCTTCTCTTGTCCCTATCTTCTCTTTTGTCCTGTAGGGCCAGATAACTTTCTATTCCTCATTAACTGTATGTCTTATTTCCTAGTAGCAACAACAATACTAAACAGTTGTTCCTAAAACTTGAGTTCCAAATTCTCCCCATCCCTCCCTCCCCACTCATTCCCTTTGGGAAGGCAGGCAATTCAATATAGGCCCTATCTGTGTAGTTTTGCAAATGACTTCCATAATAGTCGTGTTGTGTAAGACTAACTGAATTACCCTCCATCCTATCCTGCCCCTCCCTGAGTGTTGGCTTCAAATTGCTCCCTTCTCCCATTGCCCTCCTTTCCATCATCCCCCCCCTTGCTTATCTCCTTCTCCCCCACTTTCCTGTACTGTAAGATAGGTTTTCATACCAAAATGAGTGTGCATTTTGTTCCTTCCTTTAGTCAAATGTGGTGAGGGTAATCTTGTTTTTTTTTTCTCAGCTCTCCTCTTTTTCCCTCCACTAAAAGGTCTCCTGCTTGCCTCTTGAATGAGATATAATTTATCCCATTCCATTTCACCCTCTTTTCTCCCCCTACCTTTCTCTCACCATTTACCTTAATTTCTTTTAAGCTATGGTCCCATTCTATTCAATTCACTCTGTGCTCTCTGTCTCTGTATGTGTGTGCATGTGTTTATGTGTGTGTGCGTGCATGCGTGTACATGTGTGTGTGTGGTCCCACCAACTACCCAGATAGTGAAAAGTTTTAAGAGTTACAAATATTGTCTTTCCATGTAGAAATGTAAACAGTTCACTTCTGGTAAGTCCCTTAAGACTTCTCTTTGCTGTTTACTTTTTCATGCTTCTTCTCACTCTTGTGTTTGGAAGTCAAATTTTCTTTTCAGCTCTGGTCTTTTCATCAAGAATGATTGAAAGTCCTCTGTTTCATTGAAAGACCACATTTTCCCCTGAAGTATTATACTCAGTTTAGCTGGGTAGGTAATTCTTAGTTTGAGTCCTAGTTCCTTTGACTTCTGGAATATCCTATTCCACGCCCTTCGATCCCTTAATGTAGAAGCTGCTAGATTTTGAGTTATCCTGATTGTATTTCCACAGTACTGGAATTGTTTGTTTTTAGCTGCTTGCAAGATTTTGTCCTTGACCTGGGAGTTCTGGAATTTGGCCACAATGTTCCTAGGAGTTTCTCTTTTTGGATCTCTTTCAGGTGGTGATCAATGGATTCTTTCAATACTTATTTTGCCCTCTGGTTCTAGAATGTCAGGGCAGTTTTCCTTGATAATTTCATGGAAGATGATGTCTAGGCTCTTTTTTTGATCATGACTTTGAGGTAGTCCCATAATTTTTAAATTGTCTCTCCTGGATCTATTTTCCAGGTCAGTTGTTTTTCCCATGAGATATTTCACATTCTCTTCCATTTTTTCATTCTTTTGGTTTTGTTTGGTGATTTCTTGGTTTCTCAAAAAGTCATTAGACTCCATCTGTTCCATTCTAATTTTGAGAGAACTATTCTCTTCAGTGAGCTTTTGAACCTCTTTTTCCATTTGGCTAATTCTGCTTTTGAAAGCATTCTTGTCCTCATTGGCTTTTTGAACCTCTTTTGCCAATTGAGTGAGCCTATTTTTCAAGGTGTTATTTTCCTCAGCATTTTTTTGGGTCTCCTTTAGCAAGGTATTGACCCGTTTTTCATACTTTTCTTGCATCTCTCTCATTTCTCTTCCCAGTTTTTCCTCCACCTGTCTAACTTGCTTTTCAAAATCCTTTTTGAGCTCTTTCAAGGCCTGAGCCCAACATCTCCCTGGGATGTTGGTGTACCGGGGCCCTGCCTTCCATGTCTTTCCCTGATGGCAAGAATATGTCCTCATCATCAGATCTGAAAGTCGGGATCATTTGCATCTGTTCAAAAAAAACTCTCTATAGTCTTATTTGTCTTACCTTTTCTGGGCATTTTCCCAGCCAGTTACTTGACTTCTGAGATTCCTGTCCACCCCCTCCTAGATCAGCCCAGCTAGTGCTTGGGGTCTGAGGTTCAAATGGGCTTTCCACGGCAGGTGTGACTGCTATTCAATGTGAGCTTAAGTTCTGGTGCTTGGCTGGGGGCAGGGCCACCTCCCAGGCTCAGTTCCCTCAGGGGCTTTATGCAGAGACCTTCAGTAATGACCCTGATCTTCTGCCTGCCTGCTTGGGGAGTCTTATGCCGCTGCTGCCTTTGCTGTTGCCTCTGCGGCTTCCTCCGCCACTTCCTCCTGAGGGGGCCTGAGCCACGGAGACACCCAGATGTCTCTCTCATTGACCTGTAGTGTCTGTGGGTGGAGGGAACTTCATGGCCACTGGAGGTTCCGTCCCTGAAGCCTGCTCAGATCTGCTTCTCTGGGGCTGTGGCCAGGGCAGCTCAGGGGTGGGGTCCCCTTTCCGTGGCGCGATGGACCCCTGGGGACAGCTCTCCATGGCTCTCTGAAATGGAGATCTTTTCTGCTGTGTTTCTGCGCGCCTTGCAGTGATCCAGAATTTGTGGGGAGTTCTTCTTTCAGGAAATATATGGGCTGTGGGTTCGGAGCTAGCATACGTGAGTCTTTCTATTCCACCATCTTGGCTCCATCCCCTAATAGTTGATTCTCATGGTCTTGAGTTGACTCCAGCATAACTCTACTTTGATTCTATGAGGTTTATGAGGTCCATTTCTGTTTACAGGGGGGAGAGAAAGATTGAGGTCAAGTAAAAGCTGCTTCCCCCCATGCAGTTTCTCCCTGGTAGCTTGACTGGAAGGCTTGTAGTGCAAGCAGCAGATAACTTGAATTTCTTGTTCTAGGCTGACTCACACGTAATATCAACTCTCTCCAACCAATCCAAACACATGTCCTGTGCAACATTAGTGCAATTCATCTAAAGGCTTTCAGAGACATATAAACCATTGAGGTCTTTGTCACTTAGTTGTTCTCACCTGGTTAAGGCATCCTGTGTAGCATCTTGACATTTGATTTAAATGGGATGGAATTGTAGGCTGACCACCATCCTTATAAATATTAAAGTAGAATATAGATATCTATTATATTAAATATTCTGTCCATTGATACAGCTTACTGAGATCATTTTGTAGCCTTATTCTGCCATCTAACAATTTAGCTATCCTTCCCAGCTTTTTGTCACCTGTACAGATGACAAGGATGCCCTCCATACCTTTATCCACATCAGTGATAAGAGCGCTGGACAGCACAGGGCCAGACAGATTCCTGGGGCTACCTTTAGTGACTTCTCTTGAAGGTGATATTTATTCATTAAGGATTTATCATAGGCTTGTTCATTTAAGCAGCTCCAAAAGCACCTTAACATGTAGTTACCTAGCTATCATCTTTCCTGCTTGTCCACAAGGATATCATGAGAGACCTGATCAAGTGCTTTTCTGAAATCTCAGTATTATATGCCTGTAGCATCTCCCTAACTAACTAGTAATTGTTTAAAAAAATGAGGTTAATCAGGCATGACCTGTTCTTGGTTAAGTCATGCTGGCTTTAGTGACTAATCTTTGGGGCCAAGTCTGAAACTTCTTCTACATGAAAGCCCTCCAAATGCTTACAGCTAGCTCTTATGTCCCCCTGAGCCTTCTTTTAAAAATGTTTTGTTGTCACCTTGGAAGATGATGTCTACTGGAGTCCTCTAGGCATCTAGTCAACATTTTTATCGATGACTTCAAAGAAGCCATAAAAGGCATTCTTGTTACATTTTCATGTAAGTTTGGAAGTTTGGAGGGCTAGCTAATACATGGAAAGACAAAGTTATGTTCTAAAAGGCTCTAAACTGGGTAAAATGATGGATTGAGTTCAATAAGATGAAAGTCAGCAGGGATAAGCACAGAGTTTTCTCTTTTACACTTGTAATACTCTTGAGTATCACTGTGGAATTCAGAGTTGGCTAGCTGGAACCTGATCTTTTTCTCTTACCTTCTCCCTACTGTACTAGGAGAGAACTTTTCATACCTTTCCTTTTTACTCGCTGGGACTGTGTAATGTTTTCTCTGGTCACCACTTTCAAGACCCTTTCTCTCTGGAGATTTAATCAGAAATGCTCTACTAACAGCAATTACCTCACTCTTTAGCTTAGCTGTCGTTTCCTCCTCTGCTGTTTTATGGAGCTCATGTCAGGTGAGAAATTGAGAGTACAATCCTAGTAACTCAGAGCCCCAATAAAGAAATCCCTAACATCCAGACAGAGGCTTGACTCTGCTCCAATTTAAATGTGAACTTATCTCTTGTTAGTCTCTACGTTTGAGACAAAAATTGGACACAGTATTATTATTATTAGGGTATAATTTATTGTAATTATTATTAGAATCCATTTAGGTAAAGAAATGAACATAGTATATTATGGTGTCTGTTATCAGACAGGCATAGGAAGTGGAAGTTGGGGAAAGATTACTGATGGTCCTCCACACTCTCTGCCCCTTCTCTGGGCCTCCTCTCACTTTATCTGTTGACTTTCTCTTTTTCTGCCTCTTGTCTCTGTGTCACTGACTCGTCCTCGTTCGACTCCTTGAGTGTTGGACAGATCTGGGGCTTCGATCTGTCCAGCGGTCCTTCTTAACCCTTGAAGTTTCATCTCCCTTCTGTCAGGGTCTCATAGACCCTCTCTCCCTCTCACTTCCTCTCCCCCATGTTTCTCTCTCTGTCTCTGTCTTTGTCTTTGTCTCTGTCTCTCTCTGTCTCTCTCTCCTCTGTCATGACTCAGGTTTAGTATTTCAGTAGACACAAATCAGTCTCAGGGCTGAGAGGGAATTCTTATGTCTCTGAACCACAGACTCCAGGATTTCAGTTGGTTCTTAAACCCCAACTATACAGAAGTGCTAACTGTATATTTCCTCTTTAGCCTTCCCATCTTTACCTGAAGGTGAGAGGACTGCCTCATCTTCTCCCCATGTGAGCCTGATACAACTTGGCATCATTTCAAAGAGTTGTGATCATGACCCCAGGACATGACTGGCATAAAATGGAGATCATGATCAATAAAAGGGTCACCATCATTGTGAAAGATGGTCAACTTAAGATGAAGAGAGATTCTCTGTAGGCAACAAGGACCCTCCCCCTCACCCCCAGATCTGGGAGGGCCAGTTTGCTTGCATTCTTGCAAGATGTCTGGAATATCACATTCCATTCTGGGCCTCACATAACATTAGTAAGGGCAAAGAACAGTTTGAGTTAAGATAGCAGTGAGTTACCACAATGTCAAAAGGACTGGAGGACATACTATATGTGGATTGATTGGAGAAAGGAAGGTGTTTAGCCTTGAGAATGGAAGATTCAGAGGAGATGTGATGTTTGTCTTCAAATATTTGAAGGCTGTCATGCAGAGGGGTGGAGGTGACTTGCTCTATTTGGCCCTAAGGGGCCAGACCAGGAATACTGGGGCTGGGGAGTGATGCATGGGGTAAAATTTAGGCAAAGGCATTGAAAAGCTTCCTTGTAATCAGAGACATCTGAAAGTACAGTGGGGGCCATTCATTGTCTGTGGCCTTCAAGTTGAATCTGGAAGTCCACTTTTTTTGGGATGTCACAGAGATCATTTTAGGCAGGTATTGGCTGAACTTGATATCCTTCAAGGCTTCTGCCATCTTGAAGATTCAGCTATCAGTTCCGCTTCTGTCAATATCTTTCTTAAAAAAAATCATAGAATTTTACCAGGAATTGAGGTCAAACTCTGACCTATATTTTACACACTCTGTCATGTCTCCCCTGTTTTAGCAATTGGGACATTTGCCCAATTTTGGCCACATATTGTCAATACACACACACACACACACACACACACACACACAGTCTGCTTGACCCAAATAGAATCACGTGTCCCCACAGACAGAGCCTCATTTGGCAGGCTCATTCTGAAGATTTTCATATAATGCTCCACCATGCTGATTCTGCAGATGCCCAAGCTGCCAAGTAGGGCAGAAGGAGCTGCCGGCTTCCTTCTTGCCCAAAGTGAGCAGCAGGTTGCATTTTGTTAACCTCTTCCTCCCCAGAGTCCTCCTAACCAAGGCTCTGACTAGGCTCTCTTTCCGCACAGGCCATGGGAACACCACCATGTAAAGCCCAGAGGGCTTGCTCTCTGATGCCACAATCATGGTCTCAGCCTCTGAGGAGGTCTCTTGGCATTCACTAGTCCCAACAACAGGACAGATGAGGCTGCAGGAGGCAGTTTGTAGAAGGTGGTGTATTGCTGTTCACATCCAGCCTTTCTTTATTTGTTTTAGCCCTCCCTGCCCTGCTGACCCACTAACGGAGTAGTCAGTGCTTCATCCAGGTGGGACAGCCCACCAGCAATCTCCAGAGCCTCACCTTTCCCTGCTGTGCCCCAGCCTGTTCCGTGGCCTCATGCCCTCTGTGAGGAGCCCATTGTGGGGTATGCCCTCACCTCATCTCTGGGCTTCTGGTCACTCCATGGACCTTCAGAAATCTCCCAAGGAGATGGGAAGGGTGGCCTCAGGAGCCACATTTTCTTTTATGTGTCTTGGACCACTGCAGTGCCAACTGACTTCAGCTCACAGATTGGTAGACATTGAACGCACCCCTCCCCATGGCCATGGAAGGTGAAGCCCCAGAGTTCGTGGCCATGTTCCTTTTTGCCTTCATTCTTTTAACAACAGCAGGGACAATGGAGCTTCTGTTGAGCCATTATGGAGCCAGTGGGCTCAAGAGGTCACAGTGAGGGAGGACAGGGATCCAGAGCAGGTCAATCTGTCCCTGCTGAGCTGAGAAGGAAGGGAGGGGGCTCCCCAGCTTGACAGGCAAGAGATCCTATGGGTTCCACAGAGTCAGGCCTATCCACCATGGGCTGAGGGAGGCATAGAATGTGGCCTTTCACCAAAGTTAATGAGTCTGTACCAGCAGTGAGACGTAACGAGGGACCGATGTCTAAGGGAACTCGGGGAGCTTATTGACCCATGGTGCTTCTTGGTGGTTTGGTTTCACTGTATTTCCACAGTATCTCTGCTAATATTTTTTATTGAATATTTTTACATTGATATTCACTAGAATGTTGATCTAGGCTCTTTTTTCTCTGCTTTAGGTTCAGGTACAAAATTTGTCTCTTAAAAGTTTGGTAGGAGGACTTTTTCTATTTTTATAAAATGTTTATGTGACGGTCCCCAAACCCAGAGACCAGAGCAATGTCATGATGCTTTCAACTTCTGAACTTCAGAGAAATAAGAAATCCTCACCAAAAGGACTCTGCACCATTAGATTAGAACATCCCCATCATGGAACTGCCACCATGTGGCCTCCTGGGAGTAGAGACCAGTCTATATACATGTTAGTGATGATGCCCCTTGACAAGGGGCACCACTTTATACCAAGGAGAGGCTATTTGGCACAGCTAAATTCTCCATTAGAGGTGCTGGCCTCCGTTGCGTCTTGCGACTTTCGTAGGACAGGCATTTTCTCCTCCCTCTCATATCACTCTTATTTTCTCTCCATTTTTACTCAGCGTTCCTGTAGCCCTCTGTGTCTCTGACATGAGAAGTGCTTATTTTTCTGTTTGTCTTGATAGGCTTTTCCTTTTTCTTTTCCTTTTTTGAAAAATATTTCTAAATTCTTACACAAACTCATTTCTGATAATGATTGTTGTGTATATTAATGACCAGATGAAGAGAAGGAACAATTTAAAAGGTCAATCAATAGGAATGGAGAAAATTTATAGCCTCATTTCATTCCTTGACAGCAAGTTCCATCCCTCTTCAATGGCTGCTCTTTATGATTTTTCTGTATCTCAAGATGAGGTGAGTGAGACACTGTCTGGGAATAAGGTTTTCACCTGAGGGAAAATGAAGGATTCTTTCAAGACTCCAGGTCTCAGTGTCTTTCTGTGGACACAAACTTGAATAAACCCAGCAGGCAGTTAGGCAAACGCCCAGTGGACCACACAAGAGCCTGGGTCCGTGTAGGAGCACAAGGGTGGCTGCAGTTCTCCCTGAGTCTGTCTCATCAGGGATGGCAGCAACCCTGGGTCTCCATGACCTGTTATTCTCTGGGGAGGATGAATTCAACTAGGCTGAGCTTTTGTGTTCTCCTGGAGGCAGTGGGTCATACATGGTCATCCGGGGGAAGGAATGACTAGCCCCGGATGATTGGGCAGCAGTGAATACTGTGGTAGATTGGAAGACCTTTGCACTGCAGACAAAATAAAGCAACCCCACCTTTCCCTAGGAGATGTTTGGTGTACCTGCTGACAGACTGGGCCTCTTGGCTTGTCCTTAGATAGGATCCTCCTCCCACCTCTAGCCCTTTGCACTGGGAGTCCCTCATATTTGGGATGCCCTCTCTCTTCCTTTCTACCTCCTGGTTTCCTCCAAATCCCACCTAAAGTTCCACCTCCTGCAGAAAACCTTTTCCAGTTAATCCCCCCTCAATTCTAGCACCTCTCTTCTGGTCATGATCTCCAATTTACCCTGTCTATAGCTCATCTGTACATTGTCTCCCCCATTAGCTTGGGAGTTTCTTGAGGACATAGACTGTCTTTTGCTCCTCTCTGTGTCCTTAGAGCTTAGCATGATGTCCAGCACATAGTAGGCACTTCATAACTGTTGACTGACTTCTTATTATTGGTTGAATGGAGGGTAAAGGGTGTTCAGGAGGAGGAGTGCCTCTGGTGTGATGGGGCCAAATCCTTCTCAGGGCTGCTTATCCACCTTTGTGTCCCCTTGCTCCAAGAAGCTGTGACAGGAGTAGCAGCTACACCCTTATAAACCATCTGCCTGATGAACTAACCCAGGTGGAGGGTAAACACTGGACCTCAAGTCATCAGGGAGTTAGGGGGTATCTACTCCAAGTAGGAGAAGACTCCCTCAATGGAATGAGCAGAAGACAACCATGCATTCCAATGGCCATGAAGGTGTCTGAAGCAGGCACTGTGGAGGCTGAGAGTTTGGTCAGATTGTAAGGTCACCCACCACATCCCAAGTCACGGTCAAACATCCTGAATGCGAGATAGTGAGGCTGGTCACTTGATATGGCTCTGCCTCACTGAAACCCAATTCATCCATGACTGATGTTGACTACCACTTCTTCCAATAATAAACTGTCACCCCCTGCATTAAAAAAAAAATCCATCTTCATCAGTACGAAACCCATGCAACAATAATAACTGACTTTTATTTAGCATTTTAAGGTTTGTGAAGTGCCCCACACCAATAATCTCCTGTAATGATGTGAGTCCTGTGTGAGGGGTGAGGTGCCTGGGGGGCAGTGGGTCTTGCTTCCAAGGCCTGGACATGAGTGGAAATCTGCTCTGGTCAGAGCCTTTTATCATCAAATCACATGGGAAGGTCCTAGGCTTTACTGAAGCTCACAGGTAAAGTGGGTGAGGGACAGAGATCAGGAAGGTCCTGGACAGCTTACTGCATCCTCTGGTTCCTTTGCCAAGGGCTCTCATTCAGCTCATCTGTCCTTCAGAGTCACCCCAGGTACTCAGGGCACATGCACGGCCTTGAATGTTGCTGATTGATTTACATTCTGTTATCAAGCAACCATCAGCCTCAGAGTGGAAGGGCTCCAGGATAACACTGCGTTCAGGTGTTATACCTATACATGCTCTGCCCAGCTGTGTCAGGGAGAGGAGCACACTGGCTCTTGTTTGCTTCCATCCCATCCCATCCCTTCTCCTCTTCTCTTACCCCTGCCACACTCTGGGGGAGTTCTGAGGCCAGGCCCCAGCAGCCCCCGATCCTGCCCTCACAGCCTCCATTTGGGCTCATCTCAGAAATACCACTGACCCCTGGGAGCACTGCCATTAGCAGAGGCACACACTCTCTGTACCTTCAGGACTTGGTTCTGGCCAGGGATGACATTTTGACAATGATCCAGGCAATGGTTTCCTTTCATTGTGGGCCTGAATTCTCCAGAAGGGCTTGATGTCTGTAACTGAGCTCCAGTATGAAGGTAACAGGTTTCAACTCTATCTGAGGGACAGCTGTCCTTTGTTAGCTTTGTTTTGGACCCAGTTTGTGATATCATTGGACCAAAGGGCTCCTGGTGAGGAAATCCCTGCCATCAGCAGATCAGAGATGGTGCCCGTGCTCTGATGTCCAGTCTTCAAGGTTCTGGGGCTGTCAGTCAGGCTGAGGTGCTGGGGCAGGAGGCTGGCCCTCTCTCAAGTACATCATGCCACACTGAGGCCAATCCCAGGCCTGGATGGAGTGATGCTGCTCCCGGTTCAGAATCCTCAGTGGTTCCACGCTGCATCTCCTCTGGACTCCCAGCTCTTCTGCCAGATATTCAAGGCCCCTCACAGTCTCTCTCCTGGTTCCCTTTCAAGCTTATCTGATGTTATTTCCTTTTAGTGATATCCAGTCACACTGTCACTCTTTGTTCCCTCTCCTCCCAATGATCTCTTGCCTCCGAGTCTTTGCTCATGCTGCTTTCTCAGCCTGTGATGCCCTTTCTCCCCATCCTCTTCTAACTGTACCTGGTGTCCTGTGTCCTCCTTAAAGCTCAGACCCAAGGGTGCCTCTCCCATGAAGTCTTCTGTGATCCCCCAGCTGGTACTCACAAAGACCCATCTGGGTAGGAGCCTTCTTCCCTTGCCAGATGGGGAGCTCCAGAAGGGCAGGGATGGCGGATACCCCAATCTTTGCATCCTGAGCCCAGGGCACTCAGTAGACCCCCCAGGTCCTGCTTGTTGACTGGACTGCTTGGCCCAGGCTCTCTGTCCCTTCAGCAGTGACTCACTCCCACCTACAGTGCTGGGTACCAGAAGATAGACTTCCATTATCAGCATTAAAGACTGGCTCATTGCTCTCTGGGGGTGGGGAGGTCTCCTGAGTCTAGGCCTAGTTCCCTGCAGCTTCTGCTCTTCCATAAAGCCAGTGTGTCTGCTAGCTTTGCAATGACATCTGTGGCAGCCTCAGGATTTATGACTTTGGGGCTGGAATGATGTAAGCCCTGGTCAGAATGAAAAACAAAGATAGAGCCTGGTTGGATGAGGTAGGAGGCAGGCTGGGATGTGTCTTCCTTGTACAGAGGGCTTGGCCCTGCTCACACCCTGAAGCCCTTAGAAAAGCCCTGAGCCCCGGCAGAGCCTAGGGGAGGTTGTTCTCACTGCCAGGTCTGGGTACCTGGGTACCAGAGAGCCTCTGGATGACAGAAGCAGCAGAAACCAAGATGGTCCCTCTCCCATCCCCCTTCCCCCACAGCAGGTGCCCTTGGGGTGTACTCTGGGCAAGTCTGGGCATGTTAGTGCTACAAGGACTTGGGAGTGTATTGAAGTCTGTGGGCATCTCTGCTCAAGGGGGAGGCAGGCTCTTCTGCACAGATCCAGGCTGGATGGAAGCTGAGAGAAGGACTCAGGAGAGTACCCTTAGTCCCATGACTCAGGCTGGACTTCCTACCTGGGAAGAGATGCTCCTAGCTGGAGAGGAAGTGGGGCAGGGAGACAGGAAACCTTCCCCAGACCCTCTTAATTCCAGCACCTTCCCTTGTTCATTATCTCCTATTTGCCCTGTACAGCACCTGTCGGTAGAGAGGCATCTGCACCTCGTCTCTCCCATTAGACTAGGATCTCCTTGTGAACAGGGGACTATCTTCTGCTCTTTTTGAATCCCTAGGGCTTAGTACAGTGCCAGGCACACAGTAGGCACTTCATAGAGGCTCACTGCCTGCCTACCTAAGGGGAGACAGGAAGGGTTTTAGTCATCCCCTGAGACTTGACGACCACCCACCTGCCTCACTGAAGGGGTTGTCTACACTGGAAGGTTGCTGACTCAAGAAGGAGGAAATGTGACTGAACTTAGGACCAGGAAGACCTGGCTTCACATCCTTTCTCAGACACTTGCTGTGTGATCCTGGGCACTTCTCCTAACCTCTCTGTTCCTCTCTCTCTTTCTCTGTAAAATGTCTTGATGCTCTCAAAGGCCCTTGCAGCTTTAAATCTGTGATTTTGCTGTTTTGATGCAAAAGCAGTGAAGCAGACAGAGCCCATTTCTCCTCCCTGCTTCCCTTTCTGATGGAAGGACCAGGAACAGTGGGAGGCCTGAATGATGCATGAGCCAACTGAAAAGGTACTTTGGCCAATTTGGAGGGGAGGGAGTGTGGCAGTAGTGCTATTGACAGGGAGAGACTGAAGACTGGAGCCAGAGTGACAGTTCAGCTGTTTTCCAGTGAGGACCACGGGCCTCAGGGAATGCTTGAGCAGATTGTGCAGGCAGATGTGGCTCTGTCACCCATAAGTAAGGGGTCTCCAGCTCTTGGCTGGGCCTGAAGGTGTCTCCTAATGGCATGATGCTGACCCAGCCAGTTGTGGAGACATATTCCTTGTGATTGCTAGAGCAGAAACGGATCCATTCACCAAGCTGCCTTCCCAGTGAGTTTGTGGGCTCGAAAATGAGCTGCATTACGAATGCCCAGCAATCAATAATGATGCCAGGGATAGCAAGCAGAGAGGAGAATGCAGCCTACCCACCAATGACCCCAGTTGGAAATCTATATCCGGAAAGAGCCGCTCCCAGGAGGTATGTGCTGCTCTGAGTCAGTGGCTGCCTTCAGGAGCAGAATTTGATTCACCCAATTCCTAGAAAAGAATCTATAGATTTTTAAATAGAAAGAAAAAGCATAATTAAGGAGAGTATGCACTGCTCCAAAAGCTGCTTGCTCTCAGTGACCTGGGCACCAGTCACCAGCTGCTTCTTCCTTGCTCCTCCTCTTTTCCAGAATCAGATAAAAATGTGTTCCCTGAATGACTTTTGCTCTTCTTAACTTTCCAGTGTACCCCTAGCTCCCCTTCCCCCACTTGCTGGTCAGACTTTGTTCCCGACAGAAGCCACACCCCATCTCCTTTGTGACTCTCCTCCTTTTGTTGGGAATGCCTTCTGCACTACTTCTTGGAATTCCTGATTTTCTTCAAAATAACTCAGATACCCCCTTTCCTGGTCCCTTCAGCTGTTAGAGCCTTTCTAAGGTAACCTTGTATTGACTCTGCATGAATCATATAGAGACCTATGTGTCTCCATACTGTCTCTCCTCCCAACCCCCTCTGGAGAACAGGAACTTTGACCTTCATATCCCAAGGCCTGTGCACAGTACCTGGCACATAGTGGCACATATATTACATAGCAGACCTTATATAAATGCTTACTGATTAATTTATCATTTGATTGGCCACAACAACTCTGGGAGGCCATCTCCTGAGCTGTAGAAGGGCTGCTATCAATCATTGGAGAGGGGGTGTCCACACTGTCCAATACACAAACCTTTGGGATATGAAAATGCATCAATATGCCCCCTAGTTATTCTCCCGTGTCTGCCCCAAATGTACCCAGCTTCTCTCTTCTCTGCTCCTGTCATCCCAAATAATGGGGATGTCTGAGGACTCCACCCCAGAACAGAATCTCCTCAAGGGCAAAGGATGATGGTTTCCCTTTTATTCCTGGGTCACCAGCCCCCAACTCCCAGTACAGACACTTACTAGGTGCTCTGTGAATGACTGTTGGATTGAAGAAAATTGAAAGCAGCAAGGTGGGCAGAGGTAAAGTAGGCTATGATGGGAGGAGGGATGAGGGAGAGGAGTTTTCTCTTCCTGAAACCTTTTGGAGGCTTCTTTCTCACTCAAGCAGGCACAGGAGCTCAGACAGCCTCAACTTGGCTTTTTCTTTAAAAAAAAAGTTGTGTTTTTATTTTGTTAGATATTTTCCAATTACATTAAACATTTTTAATATTCATTCTTAAATTTTGAATTCCAAATTTTCCCTCCCTCCAGCCCCTCTCCCAGTCATTGAGAAGAGAAGTAATAGGATACCTAATAGATGCATGAAATTATGCAAACCATGCTTTCATATTAACCATGTTGCAGAAAAGCACGGAAAAATAAAATGATAAAATGGACTTCAGTCTCAGAGTTCAACAGGCGAGGCTTGTCTTGAAGATGCATTCACTCTTTGAAAGGTGGAGGCAGTCAGTAGGGAACCTGCCCTAAAGGGTCTGATTTAGGTAGACAGCAAGGGAGGAGAAATGTTGGCCAACACTGGAATGACAGGGCCTTGGGAGGAAGATCTCAACCCCATAACAGCTACATAAGAGAAGGAGGTGAAAGCTAGGTGTGGGAAGACACCTAGTAAATGTCTGAGGCACATGACCCAAAGACTGTAACCTGGTCTCAAAGCTCATTGATGTGGGACTCTTTCCTTCCTGGTAGAGATGAAGGTAAGAGGTGAGAGTTTCACCAGCCAGTATCCTTTTTGGCACTCTCAAGCAAGAATCTCTCTTTGGGACAGTGTAGTGTTCAGGTGGCTTCAAGCTTTAAGACAGAAGCTAGAAGAGGCCAACCCAGCTTCAGGAGGCTGAAGGCAAAGACTCTGGGAAGACATGAGAAGGAATGTCTCTGTTGTGTCTCTACTTCCAACTTGCGACTCTAGAGATGTTGAGGAGCTTCCTCTTGAGTGAGATCTGGGACTCTCTTGGTTGCCTCTGAGCTTCCTTCTAAGTATAAAATGGATAATTCTGACAGCTATTTATCTATATATTTATCCATCCATCCATCCATTCATCCATCCGCCTGTCCATCTATCCATCCATCCACCTATATCTTATCAGTCTCCTATCTACCTCTACCAGTCATCTACCTCATCTATTAATCTGTTTCTTTCTATCCACTTTTCTCTCTATCTCTTTCTTTTTTTTAATACTAATTTATTTATTTAACTTTTTACATTCATTTTCACAAAATTTTGGGTTGCAAATTTTTCTCCCCTTTTATCCCCTCCCCCCACCCCAATACACTGAGCATTCTAATTTTCCCTATCTCCAATCTGCCCTCTCTTCTA
Source organism: Bettongia penicillata ogilbyi (assembly GCA_023548195.1). Classification (NCBI taxonomy): domain Eukaryota; kingdom Metazoa; phylum Chordata; class Mammalia; order Diprotodontia; family Potoroidae; genus Bettongia; species Bettongia penicillata. The sequence continues at coordinate 20,816,687 of JAJHZJ010000132.1, forward strand.
TCATCCCTCCCTTCTCTTGTCCCCATCTTCTCTTTTGTCCTGTAGGGCCAGATGACTTTCTATTCCCCTTTGACTGTATTTCTTATTTCCTAGTAGCAACAACAATACTAAACAGTTGTTTCTAAAACTTTGAGTTCCAAATTCTCTCCATCCCTCCCTCCCCACCCATTCCCTTTGGGAAGGCAGGCAATTCAATATAGGGCCTATCTGTGTAGTTTTGCAAATGACTTCGATAATAGTCGTGTTGTGTAAGACTAACTGTGTTTCCCTCCCTCCTATTCTGCCCCCCATTGTTTCTATTCTGTCTTTTGATCCTGTCCCTCCCCCAGAGTGTTGACTTCAAATTGCTCCCTCCTCCCATTACCCTCCCTACCATCACCCCCCTTGCTTATCTCCTTCTCCCCCACTTTCCTGTATTGTAAGATAGATTTTATTCCTTCCTTTAGTCGAATGTAATGAAGGTAAACTTCTTGTTTTTTTCTCAGCTCTCCTCTTTTTCCCTCCACTAAAAAGTCTCCTGCTTGCTTCTTGAACGAGATATAATTTACCCCATTCCATTTCACCCTCTTTCCTCCCACTGCATTTCTCTCTCACCATTTACCTTAATTTCTTTTAACATATGGTCCCATCCTATTCAATTCACTCTGTGCTCTCTGTCTCTGTATGTGCGTGCATATGTGTATGTGTGTGTGCATGCATGAGTGTACGTGTGTGTGTGTGTGTGTGTGTGTGTGTGTGTGTGTGTGTGGTCCCACGAACTACTCAGATACTGAAAAGTTTTAAGAGTTACCAATATTGTCTTTCCATGTAGGAATGTAAACAGTTCACTTTTGGTAAGTCCCTTATGACTTCTCTTTGCTGTTTACTTTTTCATGCTTCTTCTCATTCTTGTGTTTGAAAGTTAAATTTTCTTTTCAGCTCTGGTCTTTTCATCAAGAATGATTGAAAGTTCTCTGTTTCATTGAAAGACCATATTTTCCCCTGAAGTATTATACTCAGTTTTGCTGGGTAGGTGATTCTTGGTTTGAGTCCTAGTTCCTTTGACTTCTGAAATATCCTATTCCATGCCCTTCGATCCCTTAATGTAGAAGCTGCTAGATCTTGAGTTATCCTGATTGTATTTCCACAATACTGGAATTGTTTCTTTTTAGCTGCTTGCAATATTTTCTCCTTGACCTGGGAATTCTGGAATTTGGCCACAATGTTCCTAGGAGTTTCTCTTTTTGGATCTCTTTCAGGCGGGATCGATGGATTCTTTCAATACTTATTTTGCCCTCTGGTTCTAGAATGTCAGGGTAGTTTTCCTCAATAATTTCATGGAAGATGATGTCTAGGCTCTTTTTTTGATCATGACTTTGAGGTAGTCCCATAATTTTTAAATTGTCTCTCCTTGATCTATTTTCCAGGTCAGTTGTTTTTCCAATGAGATATTTCACATTCTCTTCCATTTTTTCATTCTTTTGGTTTTGTTTTGTGATTTCTTGGTTTTTCAGAAAGTCATCAGAAACTCCATCTGTTCTATTGTAATTTTGAGAGAACTATTCTCTTCAGTGAGCTTTTGAACCTCTTTTTCCATTTGGCTAATTCTGCTTTTGAAAGCATTCTTGTCCTCATTGGCTTTTTGAACCTCTTTTGCCAATTGAGTGAGCCTATTTTTCAAGGTGTTATTTTCTTCAGCAATTTTTGGAGTCTCCTTTAGCAAGGTATTCACCCATTTTTCATGCTTCTCTTGCATCTCTCTCATTTCTCTTCCCAGTTTTTCCTCCACCTGTCTAATTTGCTTTTCAAAATCCTTTTTGAGTTCTTCCATGGCCTGAGCCCACTGGACATCCACCTGGGATGTCTGGGATACAGAGGCCCCGACCTCCACGTCTTTCCCTGATGGTAAGAATATTTCCTCGTCATCGGAATTGAAAGGCGGGAACATCTGTACCCCATCAAAGCAGCTCTCTATGGTCTTATTTTGCTTCCTTTTTCTGGGCATTTTCCCAGCCAGTTACTTGACTTCTGAGATTCCTGTCCACCCCTGCCTAGATCTGCCCAGCTAGTGCTTGGGGTCTGAGATTCAAATGGGCTTACTGCGGCAGGTGCGGCTGCTATTCAATGTGAGCTTATGTTCTGGTGCTTGAGTGGGGGCAGGGCCACCTCCCAGGCTCAGTTCCCTCAGGAGCTTTATGCAGAGACCTTCAGTAATGGGGCGGGTGGGGGCAGGGCCACCTCCTAGGCTTAGTTCCCTCAGGGGGTTTATGCAGAGACCTGAACTTCTGCTTGCCTGCTTGGGGAGTCCAGGGCCGCTGTCACTGCCTCTGCCGCTCCCTCCGCTGCTGCCTCTGCCACTTCCTCCTGAGGGCCCGAGCCACGGACACACCCTGCTCACCTCTCAGCCAGCTCAGAGGTCTCTCTCACTGACTTGTAGCATCTGTGGGCGGAGGGAACTTCATGGCCACTGGAAATTCCATCCCTGAAGCCTGCTCGGATCTGCTCTTCTGGGGCTGTCCAGCCAGGGCAGCACAGGGGTGGGCTCTGCTTTCCAGGGCACGAAGGACCCTGGGGATGGCTCTCCAGGGCTCTCTGGAATGGCGAGCTTTTCCACTGTGTTTCTGTGTGCCTTGCAGTGATCCAGAATTTGTGGGGAGTTCTTCTTGCAGGAAATATATGGGCTGTGGGTTCGGAGATAGCATACGTGTTTCTACTCTGCCATCTTGGCTCCACCTCCTCTCTCTATCTCTTTCATCCATATCTATAAATGGATAGGTACAATAGATGGGTGGATAGACAGATAGACATTCCCATGGTGAGAATACCCATACCTCTGAAATCATAGACTTTAGAAGAAGCATTAGAATGTTCTTAGAATATTTATCCCCAGTAACATTTTCTTAGTTTCAAGAGACTGCCATTTCACAAAGGACTCCAATAAACCAGCCGGATGCCCAGGCATGCTGCTTGGAGATATGAACTAAGGAGTGACCCAAGTAATGAGATCACCTGCTTAGCTAGGAAAGTTAGTGCTCTCCCCACCTGGTGATTTTTTGGGGCAACAGCCAATAAGACACTTTGTGTGCCAAAGTCTGTGGAAAAAAGCAAAGTTTCTGTAAAAGACAGAAAAGGAAGGAAAGAAGAGAAAGACTGGAGAAGAAAAAAAATATGAGTGCAAATTATTGAGATGCTTGCGATATTTTCTCCTTGACCTTGGAACTCTGAAATTTGGCCACAGTATTCCTAGGAGTTTCTCTTTTTGGGTCTCTTTCAAGAGGTGATTGGTGGATTCTTTCAATATTTATTTTGCTCTCTAGTTTTAGAATGTCAGGGTAATTTTACTTGATAATTTCATGAGAGATGATGTCCAAGCTCTTTTTTAGATCATGGCTTTCAGGTAGTCCCATAATTTTTAAATTGTCTCTCCTGGATCTGTTTTCCAGGTCAGTTGTTTTTCTAATGAGATATTTCACATTATCTTCCATTTTTTCATTCATTTGGTTTTGTTTTGTAATTTCTTGGTTTCTCATGAAGTCATTAACTTCCATCTGCTCCATTCTAATTTTTAAAGAATTATTCTCTTCAGTGAGGTTTTGTTCCTCCTTTTCCATTTGGTTAATTCTGCTTTTGAAAGTATTCTTCTTCTCATTGACTTTTTTGGATCTCTTTTTCCAATTGATTTAGCCTATTTTTAAAGGTGTTATTTTTTTTGGGGTCTCCTTAGCAAGCTGTTGACTTGCTTTTCATGATTTTCTCACATCTCTCTCATTTCTCTTCCCTATTTTTCCTCCACCTTTCTTACTTGATTTCCAAAGTCCTTTTTGAGCTCTTTCATGGCCTGAGATCATTGAATATTTTGGATGTTTGGGATACAGAAGCCTTGACTTTTATGTCTTTCCCTGATGGTAAGCAATGTTCTGCCTCATCCAAAAGAATGGGAGAAGATATCTGTTCAACAAGAAAGCAATCTTGTATAGTCTTATTTTTTCTCCCTTTTTTGGGCATTTCCCCAACCAGTTCCTTGACTTTGGAGTCTTTTGTCAAGAGTAGGGTATACTCTGGGGATCTGTAACATCTCAGTTCCTCCAAGGTGGCACAATAAAGCCTGTACACTGGTCTGGGAGTGACCAGAAACTTTTGTGCCCAGAATCTGTGAGTAGTAGAGTTTCATCTCCACAATCACCTTGACTCCAGTCCTGCCAAGCCAGTACTGGAGGCTGAGATTCAGATCAGCTGCTCAAAACCCCCAGGAGCTTTAGCTGGGGGCAGGGAAACCACACAGGGTTCAATTCCCTCAGGAGCTTTACGATGAGGCCTTCAACAATGGATACAGGCTGCTGCCTGCCTTAGAAGCCATCTGCCCACTGCCGCCTCTACTGCCGCAGCCTGAAGCTGGAGCTATGGGGACACCCTGCTCCCTTCTCGGCCAGCGGGTTGAGGGATCTGCGCTGCCACTGGAGATTTTGTCCCTGAAGCCTTCCTGGTCCTGCTTCTCCCAGAGCCACGTGGCCAAGATTGGGCTGGGTTCCACTCCACGTCTGATTTGACAAACCTTTCTCATTGGCCTTTCAGGTCACCCTGAGCTAGCAATCCCCTCCACTCCATTGTTCTGTGACTTCTGTTGCTCTAGAATTTGTTCAGAGTCTTTCTTTACAGGTATTTTATGGGTTATGGGGGAAGAGCTACTGTATGTGCATCTTTCTACTCCACCATCTTGGCTCCCCCCTGCAATGTGCTTCTTTTTAAAGGATGAGTCTAAACTTTCCTACCCTGTTTACAACAGAAAACTACCTCCTCAATTCAGTTAACATGACTTCCCCACGACTGCTGTAATTCTAACTGGAACTGAGTGTAAGAGGAGAGAATTATGGTCCTGCTCAACAAAACTATACAACTAGAAGATGACTCTATGTCATCCATAATCACAAAATTACCAAGTATTCTTGAGGAGGGAAGTGGAAAAGTAAGAGAAGAAAGTGGGGATCTGTAGTGTGTTGGGACTGACTGCTGGAAGGGTTCAGGGAGGAGAAGACCTGATCTGGAGACCATCTACTGCAATCCATTTGTTTTGCTGAGGAGTAAACTGAGACTCAGAGAGCAGAAGTGCCTTGTGTTTCGTTGCATCAAATTCAAAGCCCTAGAAGCAGGGAGCCCTTACTGGGGGAGCATCACACCTATAGTTAGACACTTGAATCTGAATCTTGATGCAGAAGCTTCTTAAATTTCCCATCCTGAGTAGTCCGTTCAACTCTCTGAAATCTATTTCTTCTTCTGTGAAATGAGACTAATAATATGCAACCTGACTCACAGGTTGTGAGGAATGTTTTATTAACCTCAAAATGCTACGTAAATGAGAATTATTATTGTCATAAACATATTATTCCACCTCCCAAGGAACTTCTAATCTAGGAAGAAAATGAACAAAAGCATCCAGGCAGAGAGCTGAAGTGTCCTCTGGGAAAGTCTGTAAGATCCAAGGAGGGAGCTTTCTCACTTGGGAGGGCCAGGGTAAACCTGGTACAGAAGGTGGCCCCTGAAACAGGAGGAGTTAGCAGACAAATGGAAGGACCACAGGCAGGGAGGGAGGAGAAGTCAGGAGGTTGCTCTTAGAGCTTAGCATGGCATGTATGACAGGAAGTGTCATGATGCTGGGTTTGAAAAGTGGTTACAGCTGACTTGGGAAAGGTCTCAGATGCCCATTTCTTGACTTATTTGTAAGGCTAGCTTGCTTTTTATCCAGCAGGGAGTGGAGTGGCCTGGATGGTTTTTGAACAAGGAAGTGTGATGGCCAGACTTTGGCATATTTCAGTGGCCATGTGAAGGATGGAGACCGGGAGGTCAATAGGAGCCCATCACAATAGTCTGGCCAAGAGTTAGTGAGGTTATTGAGGTAGTAACAGTGAACATGGGGAAAGGAAACAGACAGAAGAGAGGAATGGGAAATCTGGATCATGTTTGGCCCATATTCAGATGGGTGCTGGGAGGGGCTGAGGAACATGGAAGGTTCAAGGATGACAACATAACTTACAGGTGACTGAGAGCATGATGGTGCCAACTACAGAAATGGAAAAAATGAGAGGAGGGATAGGTTTTGGAGAAATGGTGATATGTTTCATTTTGTTTAGATTATATTAGAGGCATTGAGACAACTAGGCAGAGATATCCAACAGGGAGGTAGAGATGCAGGTGCAGACATAAAAAAAAATAGGATCTGTAGATAAGAATTTAAGAGCGATATTCATGTGGTGATTATTGGAGTCAGAGGTGTGAACAAAGGATATATAGAGAAGATGACATAACTAATGACCTGGAGAGAAGATAGCCAAGGACATTTCCCCGTGTGTGTGTGTGTGTGTGTGTGTGTGTGTGTGTGTGTGTGTGTGCGTGCGTGTGTGTGTGTGTGGAGGGCTTTTACTGTTTGGAGGTTGGAAGGAGGAGGATAGCCACTTGAGCACACCAGGAAGATCAACTAGACAGAGAACCAGGGACAGACAGAGTTATGGAAGACAAAGGAAAAGTGAATATCAAGGAGAGATTTTCCAAGTCCTGAAGAGAGGTCAATGAAGAGAACTGAGAACAGTCCACTGCATCGGCAAAAAATCATCATCATCATTGTAACAGTGAGTATTTCTACAGTGCTTACTCTCTGCCAGGCACTGTGTTAAACATTTTTGCAATTATTTCCTCATTTGATTCTCACAATGATGTTGGAAGGTAGGTGCTATAGTTAGCCCATTTTACCGATGAGTAAACTGAGGCAAACAAGTTAAGTGACTTGCTTAGGGTCACACAGCTAGTGTCTGAGGTTATATTTGAACCCAGGTCTTCCTGACTCCTGGCTTTCTATCTACTGTGCTGCCAATGTAGCTGCCAGTGTAGCCAGATTAGAATGAGATAAGGAGTAAACAAGTGGTAAGAAAGTAGAGACCATGGTGTGGAGAACTCTTTCTTGTAATTTGTGTGTTTGTCCTTTGTTGCTGAAGAAGACATGCCATCAGAGAAATGATGACATGACTTGCACTTGACTTTGTTTTGAGTGAGTGAGGGCTGTGCAGGTCACCAGCCTCGCTTCTCCTCCAGAGTCATCTGAATCCAGTGACCAGATATTCATCAAGATGACTGAAGATGACCCAGGATGAGGCAATTGGGGTTAAGTGACTTGCCCAGGGTCACACAGTTAGTGAGTGTCAAGTGTCTGAGGTGATATTTGAACTCAGATTCTCCTGACTCCTGCACTGGTGCTCTATCCACTGCACCATCTAGCTGCCCCTCTTGCAATTTAGCAGTGAAGGGAAGGAGACAGATCAGATAATGGCTCCAGGGTCAAGCAGGGCTAAGGAAAGATGATGATTTTTGGTGGCTTGTTTGAAGTCAGAAGGGAAGGACCCACTAGAAAAGAAGAGACTGAAAACGAGAGCAATGATTGACAGGACAAGCTGGGCCAGCGGATGGGATGGGATTCAAAGCATGACCTGTAGCCATTGACTTGGACAAAGGGGAGGGACAATTTTTGAAGACTGGAAAGCAGGTGAGAAGGTATTGGAGGCTGGGAAATGGAGGTCACAGTTACCTCCATCCACTGATGCATGGGAGGTGAAGGAAGGGGCATGGGTTGCAGCTGAGAGTTGGAGGAGGGATGAGCAAGGGGAATGTGAGTAATTTGATAGAGTTGAGCCTTGGGGAAGAGAAGGCTTTCTTTACAGCAGGGAGGTCTCCATGGTGCTGGAGAAGATCCCTTCTCCAGCCAAGCCTGGGGCTGCACTAACTGTGACAGAACAATGTGGCTTTTCCCATCCCAACCTGAGGATTTCTGACCTCATTTCAATTCATTCCCAAATACAGGTGTTGTTTCTAACTCTGCAGCCTTTCCCCTCAGCCCCCAACAATCTTCTCACAGGTAAATGATCTCAACTTTCATCTGCCATGACACTGCTAACTACAGACCTCAGCCTGTTGTGTTGCTTTCAAAATAAAGCCTAATGATCTGCTCAGAAGTTTCTGCTGGGCCTCTCTCTTTACTCTGGGCCTGCAGACTGACTGCAAATGTCTTCCAGAGCCATTACTGTGACCTTGGACTTCAGGTACCAGAAGGACACTTGTGTCCTGGCCTCTGAAGACCCACTCCCATCTCCTCCTGCTCTGGAGGTCTTGTCCTCTCTTTTTCTCCTGGAAATTTGGGGGATCTTTAATTTGGAAAAGAGAGGCTCGAGTGGAGGGAAAATGGTCCCTGCCTTCAAAGATTTAAAGGATTAGGTGGAGGTGTGATGGGACTTGATCTTCTTGCCCCTAGAAGGCAGAATTAAGAACAACAGAGGAGGAAAAATTTGGTCATAAACTGCAATGAGGCTGACTTGAGCTCAGTGAAAGGGAGCATGTTCTAACAATGAGAACCCATTAGAAATGAAATGGACTCCCAACCCAACCATCCATAACATATCTACAAAACAGAGGCAACCTGCCCACCCCGACATTTGCACAGAAAAGTGAATTGTTTGTGCTCCTAGAGTCTAAGTTTGTTTTGCCATGACTGTAGCCCCTTCTCAGAGCTTTCTTTGCCCCTAAGGACAAGTGGAAACAAAGAAAAATGTCACTCATCACAATAAATATTAGAGACTTGAATCTTCATGGCTGAGGTGGCCATGAAAATGTTGGATCTGTGTGGGATTTGCCATAAAACCAGTGAAATCAAATTATTGTAAAATTAATTTTGAAGTAATACTGTCAAAAGTCTGTTGAAAACTCATCTGGTTGTAAAACTTGATTGTCTTGTAGCTAAGATCCTTGTTTCTTATTAAAATGTACATTAAATTCGTCCTAATGACATGGATTCATCAGGAGGAGATTAGAAATGCCGAACAAAAGAACAGGAAGCTACATTCAGGGAGCCTAGATGACAGAGGTGCTGAGTGGACTGTGAGAGACCCATCCAAACCTCAGCTGGAGGCAGTCAAAGGATCTGGCTTGGAATTCCACCTCTGCCTTCCAGGACGCTGGACAGCTCAAGTCATGTCCCTGGGTCTCTTTTCCCTCTTCTGGAAAACAAAGAGTGTTAAGTAAAAGTCTCTTCCAGCTGTACCTCTGTGGTCCTCTGGCCCAGAGTGGATCATATATCACAGCTTGTCCCCTGATCTGAATGAAGGACTTAGACACAGTTTAGGTGATTTCCCGTCCTCTGGTTCATTGCCAAAATGAGAGATGAAAAGAACAAAAATAATAGACCCAAAATTGTAAGTTACCTGAAGGCAGACACTGGTTCTATTGGTGTTTATAGTCTCAGGCCTTGGCACAGTACTTGGCACTTGTCCTGTCTGGTATGCACCTATGATTTCATTGATGGAGGGAAAGAAACGTTTCCCATCCACCTAGACTGGCACCTGTTTTGTGTTTGAAGTCTGTGGGAGCTGCCAAAGCCCTGGGAGACTCACCCAACCAGTGTCAGTGGTGGGACTTAAACCCAAGCTTATCTTTGTTGATATCAATTGTTTTTAATCTTAATTTTCCCTCTCTTTCCTCTCTTCCTCCCATACAAGTGACATTTTCTAGAGAAAAGTAAGAAAGAAGAAAAATTCTGGACAATTAAAAGGAGTGCATGTTATTTTCCAAGGTGTATATTAAGGAGCTTCTCCTTAAAGGATGAACATGGAGTGAGATGGAGCCAGAACTAAGCCAGGTCAAGTAGTCAGGAGCTCAGGGATCCAGAATCCACTGCTCCTGTGCTCTGGGAGGAGAGCAGAAAGCCACAGTCTCACTTCTCTGAGACCCGTTCCTCATTCAGAACCTTGGAACCTTGGATACCAGAGATGTAAACTAGCCAGGTCCCACTGATGATGGGGAGTCACCTGGCTATCTTGCCTGCACCCGAGCACTTCTCGAACTGGAACTATTTTTCCTTATAGGGTCAGTGCCATAGAAGGCACCCAAGGAAGAAGCACAGAAAGTGCCCTTGAATCTACTTTTTAAAACTAATGTAGTCAGAGAAGGGAAACAGAAGCCCTAGGCCCCCTCCCCCAAGTCTCAAGAGGGCCAGAATGCAGTCTAGATGCCTCCATCATGGCTCACCAGAAGGAGAACCCTAGGTCATCTGGAAACTGTCCAACATTCTCTGTGAGTCAGCTACTAAGCTCGGCTGTGTTTGGGTGCTGCCCTTCCTCCCTGAGGTTAGAATCTGAGATAAAGAGCTACTGGTCCCACCCTGGTTATGGCTCTGACATTGAGAAGGGGATCTGTTAGAGGTAGTGACAAATGCAGGGCTGTCTGTCTTCCTGAAGTCTCGGATAAATGGCCAAGATGTTGGTTTACGGAGAGATTGTGGCTAGTTTAAGGTCCAGTTTAAGCTTAAAAATTCCTTGACACGAGGGAAACTGTTCTTCAAACCAGGAAAGCAGAGTGCTATGTCCATTCGTTCAGTGAGCCATTGCTTCTTTAAACAAGCAGTAATTATGCTAATTATAGATAACAGTATCTAATTATATGTAACATTATTAATTATGTTTATTAAGCTAATAATTAATTAGCCCTGAGCCAGGTGCTGGGATGCAAAGTAAAAAGAAAATAGTCCTTGACTTGGAAGAGTTGATATTTTGGGGGGTGGGGGTGGGGTTGTTGATATATCCATAGAAATGAAATATCAAATATTCACCAAGTGATTCTGATGGTGAGGGCTGGGGGAAGGCACTCTCAGTATGGATCTCAGCCTTGGTTCTGCACTAATCAGCTGTTTCACTGAGGTAAGTCACTTCCTAACCAACTGTTTCACTGAGGTAGGTCCCTCCCTTGCCCAGGGGTCCATTTCTTTCATCTGTGGAATGAGAACACGACTGGCCAGGCAGGTCTGAAGGTCCCTTCCCATTCTTACATTTTATGACCCATTAGTCTTAATCATATTAGCACATTAGATAAGTGAGGCCCAGGAGATCTGCTGCAGTGTTCCAGAACTTATGCCTTCCTTCATAGAATCTCAGGATGTTCAAGAGGGAAGGGAACTCCGAGACCAACTGTTCTTCCCCCACCCTGGAAAGAGCCCCCTGTACAATACACAGGTCATATGCCCTCCCAGCTCCTGCGCAAACACATCTCAGGTGGGGAAGCCCCTTCTCCACCAAGGCTGCCCCTTTGTAATCACCCTTATGAAAAGGGGAGGATCATGGGAGGGCAGGCCTAGCTAGAGCTAGCCTCAAGGTCCTGGAATCCCTTCTCCCAAGGTCAGCCTGTGGTAACTCTGTCCTCCTCCCTTTGTGGCTGCTGCAGCAAGCAAGTAACCAGCTCTGAAATCTGTGCCATTCCTGTGGCTCTAGGCTGTGGCTCCTACTTGCTTCTGGGAGGTGACTTTGGCCAGCTCTGGCTGCTCTAGGTCTCTGACGATCCCTGCCTCCCCATCCTTTCTTCCTGGTACTCTCCTTTGCACTCTCTCATGAGCAAATGTTATTGAATTTCACTCTGGTAATGGAATCCATATGATAACCAAACCCAGGTTGAAGCTCATGCCCTCCTTCCACAGCATGAGCAGAAATGCCAAGTATTTCCCTAAAAAATTCTTGAGAATGGAGAGGGCAAGTTAATCAAGAGACTGGCCCACAGGGACAAGTCCTGGTTTAAAAGATAACGTGATTTTTCACAAGATTAATGTGCTTGGGAGAAGAAGGGAACAGGCAACAAAGGCTGAACATTTTAGATAAAAATACAGGCCTTGGGTATCCCTGCCTAGCTCTGCTGCTGTAAAAGGAGATGAAGTCAAAGCAGAGGCATTTCTTATTCAGGTCAGACCTCTTCAGTCAACATGTCCTTTCTTCTTTCATTCGTGGCATGCGACAGCGACCAGAGCACTGGACCTGTCGGCTGTTGCTGGGCAGCCCAGCCCTGACTGGCCAGCAGCCTGGCTGCCTTCTTTCCCTGCCAGCTGCTGCCTTGTGTCCTTTTTCTTCCTTCCATGCCTAACACAGGCCAGGAGCAGGATCTTGGGCCATGCAGAGAGGAGCCCTTTGCCCACAGAAGCTGAATCACTGGCAGGCTCTATTGCAAGGAGCTGTTTTGTCAGCAAAACTATTGTTGAAGGCAGAAGGATACCTTGGGCTAAGACCTGCAACGAATACTTTGGGCAGTGCCAAAGACTTCCCTGCTCTCCACTTTCCTTCTCATTCTCACTCCTCCTCTCTTCATTGGAAAATTGGATTTTCTTGTTGTCAGGGAACCCGTCCTCCTCACATCTGCACTAGTCTCCTCTCTGTCTTTGATTCAGCTCAGCAGAGAGCTTGCTGCTCCCGCAGACACGCAGTCATAAAGTATCCTGAACAAATTTCTCTTTTTTAAGTATGTTTTTCCACTTCAAAAGAAAGAAATCATTCTTAGTACTCTAATTGCCAGATAAATACTTTGCACAGAGAACATTAATGTATCTAGGATATGAAGAGAAGTGTTGGTGATAAATCTTTTTATCAACTTTCTCTGACAAGGGTTTGATATTCAAATTGTATAAATTATATGTATGTGTGTGTATGTAAATGCATATACACACATTCATATGCATATGTATATCATATATATGCAGTTCCCTAATAGAGACATGATCAAAGATATGAACAAACCATTCTCAAAAGAAAAACAGCAACACATTCAGAATCACATGAAAAATGCTTCAAATCCCTCATAATAAGAGAAATGCAAATTAAAATGACCCTGAAGTTTCATCTCACACCCTTTAAATTGGAAAAATGACAAAATAAATAGTGTCAATGTTGAAGGATTTGTAGAAGGCTAGACACACTAATACATTGTTAGTGGAACTGTGAAATGGCAGATCATTTAAAAAAGCAATATGGAATTATTCAAATAAAATGACTAAACTGTCCATACCCTTTGAACCAGAAACTCTGTTATTGATTTTATGACCCAAGGAAACCATCAATAAGAAAAAAAAGTTCCTATAGCCTCCAAAATATTTACAGCAGTGCTTCTTTCTGATGAGTACTAAGAATTAAAAATGGATTCTTCTTGATTGGGGAATGGCTAAACAATTGTGGTACATGAATATTATGAAATATTACTGTGTTGCAGGAAGTGATGTATGTGATAAATACAGAAAAGCATTGAAAGATCTATATGAATCAATGCAGAGCAAAGTGAGCAGAGCCAAGAAAAAAAGATATACAATAATTATAAGAATTTAAACAGAAAGAACATGAAAAAAGTAAATATAACAATATTACAAAGATCAAATAAATTTCAAATGAAGAGATATGAGAAGATATTCTCAACCAACCCAGGTGTTACATATTGCACAGGTTTTGAGACTTTTTCATTTGTCAATCAGTTGAGTTGACTATTTTCCCCTCTCTAAAAAAATTACTGTTTTTCATGTGGAATGTCTCTCTGGAAGGGGGAGGAGGAAGGATACATGGGATACCATGACAATATAAGAAACAGAAAATATCAATAAAAATTTAATAAAAACATGTATATACCAGTGGGGCCATGATTTAGTATTTGCTCTCCTTCCAGTGGAGCAGATCACAATTCATTCCCACAGTCCACATAGGAGTGGGGCTATTTTCTATTTATCTTTTAATTTAGGGCTTAACATTGTCAAAGGATCTGTTGTCCAACCAATGCTTGGCTTATTAGTGATGGTTTTTTCCAGCTCAGTTGGGCTAGTCCTTGGAAAGCAGGCTCAATCTTTTGTCAGATCCATCCTGCAAAGCCCTTCTAACATGATGGAGTCTCTCAGTTTTCTACTCCATTCGTTTAGTTTTCTGAAACACTGAGCCACTTCCACATCATGGTGAATCTGGGGAGAGGACCTTGTGACTGTCAGGCTTAATGTCATTCATTGTTAAATGGCACATTTAAAAATTTTAATTAATATTTTGTTTCCCACCAATTATATGTTAAAACAATTTTTAGCATTTAAAGAAAATTTTGAGTTCCAACTTCCCTCTCTCTGTCCCTCTGTCCCTCCTCTTGCCCCTCCATGAGACAGTAAGTAGTCTGACATAGGTTAAACATGTGCAATTTCCATATTAGTCATTTTATACAAGAAGACAAAAAAGAGAATGAAAAAAGAAAGTAAAAAAGTCTGCTTCAGCCTGTATTCAGACACTATGAGCATTTTTTTCTGGAACTGGATATCGTATTTCATCATTTGTCCCTTGAGATTATCTTGGATCATTATATTGTTAAGAATGGCTAAGTCATTCACAGTTGTTCATCTTACAACGTTGCTGTTCCTGTGTTCAATGTTCTCTTGGTTCTGCTAATTTCAGTTTGCATCAGTTCAAGTGAGTCTTTTCAGGTTTTTCTGAAATTGTCATGCTTTTCATTTAATGCACAGTAATATTGCATTGCAATCATACACAACAGCTTGTTCAGCCATTTCCCAATGGATGGGGAATCAACGGGCAGTTCTTGACCACCAGAAAAAAAGAGGTGCTAGAAAAATTTTTGTACATGTGGGTCTTTTTCCTTTTTCATGATCTCTTTGGGATATAGACCAAGGAGTGGTATTGCTGGAGGAAAGGGGATGGACCATTTTATTGCCCTTTGGGCAGAGTTCATGGTACATTAAAAAAATTTTTAAATTCTGCAGAAAGACTGTTTCTAAAGGTTTTAACTGGACTCTAGAAAGAAACAGGAGCATCTGTTTTCTTTTTCTTCTCCTTTTCCCATTTTAGAAATTTCTGTGGGGGCAGGAAACTGTGACAAGCCATCAACTTCTGTGAGAGTGCACTTACAGAAGAAGGCAAGAGGTCTGAGCTCAAATTGCATGTGGCAAGAAGAATATCACCCATAGCAGTGTGGACACAGGGACAGGGGTAGGAAACGAGGCTGGGAAGGCTAATGCCTCTTAGCAGTTGCTCCTAAGAGCACGGGACAGTGATATGGAAGAAAGATGTGGTCGGTAGGTCTTTGGGGTTGGGATCTGGATCAGCGTCTTCGGAATGATAGCCTTCCGAGCTGGGTCCCGATCAATTCTATTTGGGCGGTTAGTGTGCATAACAGGCTACAGAGCTCTAATGAGAACACAAGACTGTTGTGGGGGAACGTTGCAGAAAAGAGCTCTGTTGAGCAGGCACAGGGCAATCGATTTGTCTCATCCCTGTGAGGTGGGGCTCAGACTCTGGTGTCTTCCTTTCATTTTCAAGTAAAGAGGAAAATATTAGATTCTGAGCACCTGGTCTTTCACCATTCTTTGTACCCCCAGCACTTAGCCCAGTACCTGCCATAGTAGGAACTTGATAAGTGTTTATTGACTGACTTACTGACCATTTCCTCATGCAAAAAGGGACTAGAGGCCAGGCAGAACAAAGGCACTCATTTGTGTTGCTATCCATGCCTCTGAGAAGTTCTGAAGACCTCTGACCTGCTCCTTGAGTGGCTGGCTTTGAATCTGACATTACTCTAGGGGCTAGTTCAGCCTCCTGGCAGGAGTGATGGGGCACAGGTAGCCTGATGATCCCAGGTGACCTTGAATTCAGATTTGGAACTTGCAAAAAGGCAGAAAATTAATAATAATAACACCAATGAGGAAACTGAGGTAGCTAGAAGTTACTATTGGGGTAGCATAGCTAGACAGTGTCTAAAGTCAGATTTAAACAGGTTTTATCCTGACTCTAAATTAAACACTCAATCAACCCACTGGGCTGTGAGAGCTGTGATCCTTTGTTGGAACCACAGAAAATAGATTTGCACTCAGGAACACCTGGGTTCAAGTCCCAGCTCTGACAGTGACAAGTTGTGTGACCCTGGACAAATCACTTAACTTATATAAACCTCAGTTTCCTCATCTGTAAAGTCAGGACAATAAGAGCATCAATCTCAATGCATTATTGCGAAAATGAAATGAAATGACGTCTGTAAAACATTTTGCAAACTTTGATGTTCCCGACAAATGTCTTTCATTGCGTATTTTTTCTTTCTCTTCTGCTCTCTGCCTCTATTTACTCGTCCTATAGCAACAGAGCAGCCCTATCCCATCGGTCCTGTGTGCTTGGGTACTGGGGATGTTCCCCAAGGCGGTATCCTAGGGCGCCTGTGCTCTGTTTCTTAATGCCCTTCATCACCACAGAACAATTAGTAGTGAATGTGCTTGTTTCTTATTCTGTAATTGACAAGAAGCTCCTTAATTGAAAATATGGTAATTTCAAATCCAGGGTTATTTTTAGTGCCATCCATGCATTCAGATCTGCCAATTCATTAAAGCAAATTGTCTGACTTGGAGAATGATGAGAAAAGCTGCTTTACTGTGACTCAGGGATCCACATTTCCTAACATTTTCTGGGGAACTGGGGTCTGGGCTAGGCTCCTTCTCCCCATGTCTGTTAGTCATGATACATCTCAAGGCCTGGTGGTCTCATTCATGTGAAATGTCCTTCTAAAACTCTGGATTCAACTCACAATTCTGAAGTACCCCACCTCCCCCAGCAATTTCGCAATGGAGCAACTTCATGGATTCGCATCCCATTGCTGCCAAGGTCTGTACAGCAGCCATCCCCCATCCGTTTGGCTTTTCCTGTATGGATTGTCAGACCTTTCTCTGGAGTAATGATGGAGACCTAGTAATGTTCTGGGACATGATGCAACTACCAATTCTAAGATATCCACACATATGAGCAATGTTCTTATTGTATGAAATGCATTTTTACTTGCTAAGGGTTGTGAGGGGACAATGAAGTCATGGAGGGTGCTTTGCACCATAAGACACCCCAAAACAGCTCATTCCTCCGCAGATGCAGACATATACTTTAAACAAATGACATATAAAAATTCAGATTGATGCACAGAGTAGAACAGGAGATACTTCTTTTTACTAACTGGATTCCTCATGGGACTGATTTAAAGAGTATGTGCCTGGGTTACCTGAGCTCCATTGCTTAAATACACCTGACTTCTCAGATTGGGGCACATTATGTACAGAGAAGTGAGCCTCTACCAACTCTCACTCTGGTCTGGCCTGGCCACCATGAGACATTCAGACTTGGATAAATCCAAGGATTTGGATTTATGTGAGGGAATATCAAAGTTTGCAAAATGTTTTACAGACATAATTTCATTTCATTTTTGCAATAATGCATTGAGATTGATGCTGTCATTGTCCTCTAAGCCACAGTGCCTTGGCCCTATGTAACCAGTGGACACCCAGACATCAGATCCCTTGCTACCAAGGTCCTCTCCATAGGCAGTGAGTGCACATCATCCTCTGTCATCTTAGGATAAGGTGAAGTGACTGGTGCCTACCCCTAACTCCTGGTTGCCAGGTGTTTGCTTATGCACACACCTAACTTTCTTTCCCTGGAGGTTCAGCACCTGTCTCTCTGTGTGGGGAGGGGATGGGCCAAATCCTGGAGGGTGGGAGTCCCAGTCAAGTGCCTTTTCCCATCCTGGGTCAAGCAAACTCTAACCTTCTTCTCTAATCACTGTGATTACAGTTGTCTCCTGCAGAGACAAAACCACTCCTCCCTTGTGACTGCTTCTTGATTCCTTGTTACCATCTACCTCCATCATATCTCTCTCTAGTCCTTTCCCTCCTGGGCCTACTGCTTCCTCTGCATCCTCTGGAACCCCTAGTCTGTCATCAGCAGGCTCATCTCCCTCAGATCTGATCTCTTTCTTTTAGCCCTCACCTGACTCATAGAAGCCTGGTTTCTTCTGGAAGACATCCTCTTTAATACTAGAGGAGTGGGAGCCATACTCCTGGCTCTTCCTAGATACTTACATCCTTTCTGCCACCTTCACTGTGAGCTCTCCTCTTTGAGGTACACTCTGTGCAGCCATAGCATTCAGCTCATCTACCATTCCCTAGGTTATTTTCTGACCTTCCTTAAGGAATTCAGTTCCTGATTTAGTCTCTCTCCACCTCAATGGCTGACCTCACATGGGGTCTTGATGTCCCCTTTCTGGCTTCTTTAGCTTCTATGGCCTGTCTTTGCTCCAGTTTAGCTACCCAATGGGTTGTCAGATCTTACATCTCACCATGGCCCATAAGTGTGTCCTGTCCTCTCCAATACTCTGAACTCTTAAATTCCCCCATCTCTCCATTAGCTCTTGCCTTTCTAACTCTCCCTCTGTTTCATTCCTCTTAAGCATTTTATTTGCTCCTGATACAACCCTCAACCCTTCCCTATTCTCCAAGTCCATTACCTACTGTCTTGCTTCATTTTTCCAGCCTATAGTTGACCAGTTCAACTATTCACTTTCCTTCACCCCTAAATTCCTTGCTCTTTTGTCCTATTGTGACTCAGATCTTGCCACATCCTGGCCTGAAGAAACTTCTACCAACCACCTTCTCTGTGTCTACTCCCAAGCTTCTGATTGTGGCTAGAGAAAGCTGTACACTGCCCTGACTGAGTCCACTATGAGTTCATGTTACCTGCCCTCAATGGGATTCTCAAAGCTATGAGACAATCCTGCTATTCATCCTGGACTGACTATTGCAAATGCCTCAGTGGCTGTTTAAAACTTTCCTTCTCTTCTTAAGTCACTGAGAGCATCCTCTATTTTTTGTCTCTTAGGAAAGCACCTCAGATATTTAATCAAGGAAATCTAGACTACCCATTATGAGCTCTTCTCCTATTCTGGACCGCAAAATCTTTGGACCTCAAAAATTTCCTTGTAATCTTCTTGGGCCCTGGGTTTTACCCTCTTCTATCACCTTTAGAATGATTTCCCATCCTCAAATTCAGTCTCTTCTAATCTTCTGGGGGTTCTGTTATCTATGAAAATGTCATCTCCTTCATTTTAAAGAAATCTTTTCTTCTGCTCACAGTGCCCTTGAGCTACAGTCCCAGATCTCTCTCCTCTGTAACATCCAAGGGGCTAGAAAGGATCTGTTATACTCATTACCTCTACTTCACTTCCTACTCATTTGACACTTCTCCTGTTCTTTCTTGTCGTGTAAGTTTGTGTGGATGTAAGGGGTGTGTGTGTGTGTGTGTGTGTGTGTGTGTGTGTGTGTGTGTGTGTGCGTGCACATGTATTATAGGCTCCTTGAAGGCAGTCACTGTCTTGAACTTATTTATAGCTTTCAGAGAGTCTTTGATGACCAAAGTAAGGCTCAGTAAATCTATGTTGATGGACGAGCTTTAGCTGGTCCCAGATTCTGCCTCCGTGAGGTAGGCTCCATTCGTATCTTCCCATCCTTCCTTTTACTCCTTTTCTACCTCGTCTTCTTCCCTCTCCTTGTATTTTTTTTTCTCCCACTCTTCCTCCTTCTCCACTTCCTTCTTCCTTTTCTCTTTCTCTTCAACTTTCTCCTCCCCATTAGCACACATGGCAGCGTGTGCTAGAGATTAATGTCAATGGATGCCAGTCCAGTTCTACTCACCTACTCATCCTGAAGGAAGCAGTTCACTCAATGAGGATATCTCCCTGAAACCAATTAGATGAGGGTATGCTTGCTGGGGGGCCTGGTCACCATGCCCAGCAGAGCCAGGTTATTGAGGTGCACCTAGAAGTTGGATGGCGAACTTTCCTTTCCTGGTCTCCAATATGAAATAGCAAAATTCCACAGAAGCCAGCTTTTTCAGTTCAAGCAAGATGTCAATAGGTAAGTCACTAAGTGCCGTCAGGGCAAGAGTGGCTACTTTTGCTCTGCTGAAATCTTATTGAACAGACATGGATTTCTCCAGCTGAATCAAAGCCCAAACAATCTGAATCAGGCTGCTATTTGAAGGCATAATTTCTAGCCATTCAGTTAACCAGTCTCTCAGTTTTCTTTTCCAGCTTCTCATCAAGCCCTGGACAGAACAAACAGCTGTTCCCCATGTGGCAACCCCAGTGTTTAAAAGGAGTTGTCCGTGGCTGGATTTTGTCAAAGAGCAAGGGTAGGGAGTTAGTTTCCAAAACAGTCACTCTATTGAGTAACATTGAGAGTCTCAGGCTAGAAAGAAAATCTGACCCCAGACCTGCTTAGCTGATTGAACTCCAGCTTAACCTTAGACCATTGTTAGTTACCATCTTATCTGGTCAAATCTTACACTCAACTCTACTTCTGTTCCCCCTTCTAGTGAGGGTGACCATCACAGATAGTCCCTCTGAGGATGACTGTCTAGAAAGATTTAGAACCTGATCTACAGGCGGCTTAGAGCAATAAACTCAGACAAGAAGCAGGGGAAAAGGGCACACCTGGTGGTCAGGAGAGCTTTTCAAATGTCATCCTTATCTGTGGGGCTTCAGCCAATTCATTTCTCTCTGGGCCTTAGCTTCCTCTCTATAATGAAGGGAGCTGTAGCCCATGACTTCTACAATGGTTTCTAGTTCCAATGTCCTACTATTCGATTCATTTTCTTTTCTTTAAAACAATTGCAGTGAACAGATTTGTAGTTAGTCATTTCCCTTGACCTTTAGCCATCTTTATTTGTCACACATAAGAGGACTTTCATATAATTAAATAATTTATTTGCACATAAATCAAATTTAAAAAGAAATATTTTGAGAATTCCCATGCATCCCTCCCTTAGCAAATAATTAAAGCTATTTAAAGATCCTTAACTGTCCTAATTTTACTAACTGCAGGTAATATTTTAAGTAAAACACATTTTTTATGTATTTTAATTTCCTCTCTATACTCATTTGAATGTGAAGGCACAAAAATGAAAAAAGGAAAGGGTGGGAGAAACCTGACCACACTGGTCTGAGAAGCCTGGAAACAGAGGGATAGAGACATTATGGGAAAGAGAATAGTCAGGAGTGGAGAAGAATCTTGGGGTAAAGTGGCCATTCCATCTTAGAACAGTAATGGAGAAGGATTGGGAGCAAAGCTAGTGAACTGGTAGTTTACTACTCTGTAGACAGAGTTTACCTACATTTTAGCAAAGCACTTGATAAAGTTTCTCATGCTATTGTTATGGAAGAGTCAGAGAGAGTGGGCTAGATGATAAATCATTACATGGCCCTGTAGCTAGCTGAACGTGTGACTCAAAGTGCTGGCTCATTAATGGTCCGATGCCAACTTGGAAGGAAGTATTCAGTGATGTGCTCCAGGGATCTGTGCTTAGTTTGATGACATATAATGTTCTTTTTCAATGCCTTGGGTAAAGGCATAGACATCATGTTTATCATTGACTGATGACACGAAGCTGAATGAAGTAGCTGACGCAGCATCTGATAGAATCAATATTCTAAAAGATCTTGCTGGGCTAGAACACTGGGCTAAATCTAATAAAACGTAATCTAATAGAGATAAATGTAAAATCTTACACTTGAGTTCAGAAAGTCATCTTCGTAATTAGAAGCTGGAAGAGGCGTGGCTACACAGGAGTTGGTCTGCAAAAGATCTGGGAGTTTTGTTGGTCTGCAAAATCAATATGATTGAATAATATGATATGTTATAAATACTAAATGCTCTGCTTGACATTCAAAGTCCTTCACAACCTGGCTCCCTTCTTCCCAGTCTTCTTAAACCTTACCTCCTATGTACTCTTTGATTGATCCAATGACAGTGGCCTCCTGACAGTTCCACAAATAAGACCCTCCATGTCTCAGGCTGTCCCTCATGCCTGGAATGCTCTTCCTCCTCCACTCCATCAACTTCCCTCGTTGGCTTCCTTGAAATGCTCACTGAAATCCCACCTTTGACAAGAAGCCTTTCCCAGCTCCTCCTAATTCTAGTGTCTTTCTTCTGTTACTTATTTCCTATTTATCATATATATATATATATATATATATACATACATACATACATATATATAATTGTTTGCATGCTGTCTCCTCCATTAGAATGTGCGCTTCTTGAGACAAAGGATTGTCTTTTGCATCTTTTTGTGTCCCCAGTACTTAGCACAGTACCTGGCACATAGTAGGCATTTGATAAATACTTACTGCATGGAATTGAATTGAAAGATAGTGACTAGGAAAGTTAAAACCCTGCATTGCATTAAGAGAGGAATCTGGAATAAGAAAGTGATGATGTCCTAATGTACTCTGACCTGATGGAACCACTGCCAGAACACTGTGCTTAGCTCTGGGAGCTACTATTTAGGTAAGATGTTGATAAAGTAAAGAACATACAGAGGAGGGAGACCTCAGTAGTGAAAGGCTCCCTGCCTTGAGCATTGACTGGAGAAGGTCGGAGGGTCTATCTTGGAGAAGAGAAAACTTAGTGGACAAAATAGCTCTCTTTAAATATTTAAAGAGCTCTCAATTGGGAGAGGATTATGGACTAGTCATGTATACGCCTAGGGAATAGAACTAGGAGAAATGAGTGGAAGATGCAAGGAGGCCAGTTCAGGTTTGTCAGAAGGAAACACTACCTAACAATAAGAGTTAAAGTGGGGAGCTAGCCTTGGGAGGCAATGGACTCACCTTTATTTGAGGCCTTCAAGGAGGCATTGGGTATGCATGCCATAGAGGAGATTCTTCTTCAGGTAGAGAGGGGGCAAGATGAACCACTGGGGACATTCTGATTGAGCTTTTGGGATTCTGGGCACTAAGTCAAGGCAAGTTAACAAAAATGCTTTTTGTTGTGGCAGGTGCTGTGTTAATTGTTGAGGATACAAAACTAAATAAAAAGAAAGACAATCCCTGCCCTCAAGGTGCTTCTGTTCCAATGCAGTAAAACAATAAATAAAAGAGGATCTGAAGAATGAGGAGGAAATAGGAGGTGCACCTAGAGCCCTTGTGACTAAATCCTGAGAACCCGGGATGCCTGGTCTGGGGCCAGCCCCCTAGATGGAGGTTCTGGGAAGAACTCAGCAAAGGGACAAGGGGCCCACAGCACTGGAGGTCAGACAGTCTTTCAGAGAATGAGAGAGAGCCACTGTCTAAGGCAGTATCGTTCTCTTCTAGATTCCTAAGACCTGATAAATCGTCTTCTCTGCTGCTTAGCCAGGGCTGACCATCAGGGGCAGCAT
This sequence comes from Bettongia penicillata ogilbyi, assembly GCA_023548195.1. Classification (NCBI taxonomy): domain Eukaryota; kingdom Metazoa; phylum Chordata; class Mammalia; order Diprotodontia; family Potoroidae; genus Bettongia; species Bettongia penicillata. Next base: position 20,839,504 of record JAJHZJ010000132.1, read on the forward strand.
CTGTCACTCTTCCTGTTGTTCGATGGTCCCAGGCCTTGGGAGGCTCTGGCCCTCGTGGGCAGGACCCAAACTCCCCATCCATCACTTAGGCTGCAGCTGCTGGTCCTTGGTCTTGGCTCCCAGCATGCATCCATATCACTTCTCTTAGGCTGCTTCTTGTTTTTCCTGCTCTTGCCTCTTCTTTCTCAACTTGCTCTCCCTGACCTCAAGGAAGAAAATGCCAGACTGCGGAGTCTTTGGGAGAATTGAAGACTCCTTCCGCTGATGATCTCTGATGCAGTGGCTGGAGTCCCACCATAGCAGAATGGGAAGGAAACCTAGAGAAAGTTGTCGCAAGCCCAGATTTTACAGTGAGAGGAACCACACTTGGGTCTGGTTTGTGAAATCTGAATCATTTACGTCCTTGAGTTGTTTGCCTCTGAACCCTGTCCCAGGGGTTTGTATTTAGATGTTTTCCTTTTGTGATAAACACAGTCCAAGGATAGCATGGCCATGTCCCCTCTCTTGGCTTCCTCTTAATACTTTTAACATGAAATCAGGACTATGATTTGGAAAGTCAGAAAGACAGGAAGATTGGTGATTCCTACTGGCTCTCGTTTCCTAACAGAATGCCTCCTTTGACTGAAGAAATGTCTTCTAGGTTTAGGAGAAAGAAGAAAGTGCTTGTTATTTGGGGAGCATATTCATATCAAACCCTGAAATCAAACCTGACAAGGTAATGGAGAATGCCAGACCCCATAGGGAGCTTCTAGGATATTTTGGAGAAATTGCTCTGGCCAGTGGCTGGACTCAAAGATCAACAAGCCTTGTTGTTAAGGTCTATGATTCTTTGCAATGGCTTAAAATGGATGACCTTAAGATCAGAGACAAAGAACAATTGAACTAAGAAAAGGAGTTTTAATCCATCACCAACAATAATGTCCCATATTGGTGGTAATGACATGTAACTAGGATGAGCTGAGACATTAGCACCAAGAAAGCCTGCCATACCATGTGACCACAATGTCCAGAATGGGGAATAGAGCATTACTGAAGGACTCTGGCTTGGGCAGACCCAAACTGGGCTACTGATTTCTGGTTAGCCCCTTTTAGGGAGAATGGGACCATCTGAAAAGCGACCATTCAGAGGAGGGCCACTATGTTGATGAAGGCCCTTGAGTCCATATCACATAAGGAATGGTTGAAAGAACTGGGGATGTACAGCCTGGAGAAGAGAGATGTGAGGAGTGGAGTGTGGATCTGTTGCTGATCCATGAAATAGAGATTAAAATTGTTCTGCTTGACCCCAGAGGGTAGAGTCAGGAACAATGAGAAGGTAGACACTGAAAAGAGGCAGATGAAGGCTGGATGTCAGGAGACACAAAGGAGAGCAGTCTGAGTATGAGATGGACAATCTCCAGAGGTGGAGAGTCAAGGTTTCCCCCCTTCTTGGAGGCTTCAAGCAGAGTCCACAGGGCCATTGGTCATACCCATGGCAGTGGGGCTCATTTTCTAGATGTGAGTTAGAATTGATGTCTTCTAAGATCCCCTTCGGTTCTGAAATTCTGGTTTATGGGACTATAGGATCATAAGCATGGGATATAGATGGAGACCTTGAAAGGATCTCTTAGATCATCTAGTCCAAGCCAATCATTAACATATGAGAAAACTGAGGCTCACAGAGGTTATGACTTACCTAAGGAAACAAGGCAGTACTGATCACTTTTTTGAAAGCCTGACAATTGGTTCATATATGTAGGTTAAAAATGTTAGATGCACATTTGATTTTGGAAAAATGGGAAATATAGAGATAAGATTATATTAGAAAATTAAAAGAGTTGGTGGCACTATCTGAAGAAAATCAGTTTGAGAAATTAGTATAGGAATGTTCTCCAGGAAGAGAAGACATTTGTGTCAACAGTGAATACTCAAATGTATCTAGGATTCCATTGATACGAATGTTTCCTCCGACGATGCCAATAGAGAGCTCATCTTAGGGGAATCTTGTCTGAATCCATTGGGTTCCATGTAGGGATGTTCTGGTAAATATTTAACAACCTGCTCTCTGTGGGGAAAAGGAGGCACAACACAGGTTTATTCTGATTTACTAACATTTTTCTTCCATTGCTTTCTTAAGTCTAGATAATCAACTAAACCCCAAATCAAGTCTCGTTTAGAGCATTTACTGAATTCTGAGTAATGTTCATACTGAAAATTTAACAATTGGCTGTCCTGAACTGGTTCAAACTGACTTCAGTATATCACTGGGTCCATGTTGCTGTTGTTAAGCCATTCAGTTGTGTCTGACTCTTTGTGACCCCGTTCCAGGTCCCTTTCTCCTCCACTATCTCTCAGAATCTGTCCAAGCTCATGTTCGTTGTTTCCATGATACTGTTTCTCCATCTCACTCTCTGTCACCCCTTCTCCTTTTGTCTTCAATCTTTCCCAATATTTCCAGTGAGTCCCATCTTCTCATTATGTGGCCAGAGTATTTAAGCTTAAGCTTCAGTGTTTATTCCAGTGAATGGCCTAAATTAATTTCTTTAAGTATTAACTGATTTGATCTTCTTGCTGTCCAAGGGACTCTCAAAAAATCTTCCCCAGCACCACAATTCCATGCCCATTTTCTTTCAGGCATGAGAAACAAAAACCTCAAGATCAGGGTGCAGAATATCAACAGAGAACAATTGACCATTTCTAAAACATTTATAGCCCTAGCTCTTACACTGGGGTAGAATGGAGGTGGCTTTTCAATCTGCCATACTGCAGGAGGAAATGTTGTGACATGATTTAATATCATTGGGAAACAGTATGGAGCAATTGAACTTTCTTTCCAAATGAGTGAAGACAAAGAGACTAAAGTGTACGAATTGCATGGTTTGCCTTACTGAATATGCTCACTGGATTTCCAGGGGTGTGGGACTCAAATAGCAAATTTGAGTGTCTGGAAAACTGCTATTTCTCATCATCCATACAGTTAATTAGTGGGTAATAAGTGCATTCACAAGCACTTCTCCCACCCCCTGTTTCTTCTTTCAAAGCCTCTGCCAAAGTGTCAACTCCCCAAGGGCAAATATCTGCACTCAACAATTTCTTTGGAAGAGCAGGTTGACACTTGAAACGTGGGAAAAGTTGTTTACAAAAATATCAATATTTTATTTCCAGACAGGATCCAGAAGATTACTCTCAGAACACTATAGATTAATATCACTAGTGAATATTAATAACAACAACTTAAAATGAAGTAATAGCAAATGTGTTACAATAACATACTAGAAAGATTGTACACTCTGACCAGGTTGTGTTTATAATGCAAATACAGAGCTTGATCAGCATGAGGATGACTATAAATATAATAAACCATGTTAATGATATAAATAATAGAAGCCGTATGATTATATCAATGGATGCTGAAAAGGATTCTGACAAATTCTCACAACAGTTTCTATTAAGCGTTCTAAAAAAAATTGAAAAAAGTTCTAGAAAGCATAGGAATAAATGTACCTTTCTTTAAAATAGTGAACAATACCCATCTAAATCCAAGAGCAAATATTTTATACAATAGAGAAAAATGAGGGGCCTTTCCGATAAGATTGGGATAAAATAAAGATGTTTATTATCATCACTACTATTTAACGATGCATTTACTGAATACTAACAGAAATTGAAATCAGCATTAGCAAAGAGAAAATAAGATTGTTAGGTTTTCATAGGTGTATGATTTACTTAGAAACCCCCAAATAACTAACCCAGAATTGCTACAAATAATGAAGAAATTTAACAGCATTGCTGGATATAAAATAAGTTCACACAAATCATCATCATTCTTATATGTTACCTCCCTCTAGAAATCCCAGCAAGGAGAGTTAGAAAGCAAAGCAGAAATATCTTTTCCAACTTGCATTAAGGGATGATATGAATTCACCTGTAAAAACATTTTGTAGAAATAGAGGTCTAAACAATTAGCGAAACATTAATTGCTCATGGGTATGTCAAGCCAATATAATAAAAAAACACAATTCCACCTAAATTAACTTGCCTATTCAGAACTATATCAAATTACTATAGAACTAGAAAAATTAATTATAAAATCCATATAGAAGAACAAAAGGTCAAGAATCTAAGGGGAAATAATGAAAAAATGTGTGAGTCTACCTGTGTCAGATCTCTAACTGTATTACAAAGCAATTATCATTAAAATGATTTGGTACTGCCTAAAAAATAGAGGCTGACCAGTATAGCAAATTAGGTTACAATATACAGAAATAAATAAGCATGATAGCATAGTACTTAATAAACACAAAGATTTCAGTTACTGGAGGAGGAAAGGGAATGGAACAAGGATTTATTAAGCACCTATTATGTGCCTACTATATTTACTATGCTCTAAATGCTTTCCAAATACTATTTAATTTGATCTCATACTTGATCCTCACAATAACCCTGGGAGGTAGGTGCTGTTATCACCCCCATTTTATAGATGAGGAAACTGAGATAAACAGAGGTTAAGTAATGTGATCAAGGTCATATAGCTAATAAATATTTAAGGGGAGATTTGACCTTGGGTCTTCCTGATCTTATGCTTCCAGGATCAACTCTATCCACTGTGTTAACTAGCTTCCCCTTAAGGAAGGACTTGCCACGTGATGAAAACTCCTGGGAAAACTAGATATTAGACTGGAAGATATTAGATTTGTTCCTACCAATGCTACCCACCATATGTCAAGATAGGCTTCAAATGGATACATGATCTCAGCATAAAATATCCCATCATAAACCAACTACAAGAGTGAGGAAGAAATGTATTTTCAGCTCTTTGGCTAAGGGAAGAATCCGCAATTAAACATGGGACAGAGAGGATCACATGAGGTAAAATGGACAATTTTGAATATATAAAATAAAGAAGGGCCTGAACAAACAAATCTAATATAGTCAAGTTTAGAGGGCAAACTGGTAGATTGGAAAAAATCTTTGCCGAAAATTTCTCTGAAACAGGTCTCATATTTGAGATGCATAAGGAAACGATTTAAATGTATAAGACAGAGAGCCATTCCACAACAGGCAAGTTGTCAAAGGATATGAACAGATGGTTTTCAAAGGAAGAAAGCAAAGCTATCAATGAACTCTTAAAAAACGTTCAAAATCATAAATAATGAGGGAAATGTCAATTAAACCAGCTTCTGGGTTCCATCTCACAAGTCAAGGGACAGGCGGGGGAGGGGAAGGGAACAACCTGCCATCTTGTTTGATTTGATCAGTTTCCATCACAACTGTGAGAATGACAAAGATAACAAAAGAGCAAACTGACAGATGTTCGTGGCGCTGCTGGAAAACAGACACAACCGAAGACTCCCGGTAGAAGTGTTAATGGGTCCAGTCCTTCTAGAAAGCCATTTGGAACCAGATACGGTAGATCATGACTAGGTCTATGCCCTGAAAGACTGAAGTAAGGAAAAAAGAAAGACCTACGTGCAGTCCAAATGCATAGGTTTTTGTAGAGGCAAAGAATAGGAAACTGAGGATGTGTCCTCCTATTGGGGAATGGCTAAGCAAATTAAAGCGTATGACTGTAAGAGTATTGTGCCATAAGAAACTGTAAAATGGACAGTTTCAGAGGAAGCTGGTATGACTGTTACGAATTAAAGCAGACAGCAAAGTGAGCAGAACTAGGAGAAAAGTTCCTACAATAATAACATAACAAATAATAACATAAGTCTTTGAAAGACTTGAGACTCTGAACAATGACAAACGATGGCTTCAGAGGACCAAAGCTGAAATGTGCCCTGCACTCCTTGCCAGAGTGCTGAGAAACTTCAAATGCCAAGAAAGACTGACAATTTCAGGCTTGTCTGGACCATATTTGTTTGTGATGAGGATTTTTTTCCTTTTTCCTTTTCCAATTGGAGAAGGATGTGGTGAGAGGAATAAGTTATAAATGCATGTAAATAAACAAATAGATTTATATTAATAAACAAAAAAGGAAATGGAGAAGGGTCTAAAAATCAAAGATAGCAAAAAATGCAAAATAATGCTCATGGATGTGCGTATGGCCTCCACCCACTTTGGTTCCCTGTTAGCACACTCCATCCAAGCCACCAGTTCCTCTGGGTTCAACGGTTCTGTATCTCCTGACTCCCCGTTTCTGTGCTCTTGATATGGGACTCTGACATTCCCAAATCTCTAGTTATCCCTGGTTCAGACTCCAAGCATGTGATGGACCTATGCATGCTCCCCAAGAATGCCAATCACAAATCAGTCAAACCTCTAAGCTTTCTTTTCATCAGAGTAAGGCCCTCCCTCCCCACTTCCTTCAGTCACTTCCCACGTATACTTTGGGTCTTCTTTCCACCTCCATCCCTTTCTTCTGGCTGCTCTCCAGCGTGGCAGCATTATTCCTAGCTCTGGTGCCAAGAAGTGGAACGACTCTATGGTTGTGATTCATTGAGGGCAGAGGACAATGAGACTCTCTTTCCTCCAGAATTATTTTTCTTCCTCTCATCTTCTCCAGGATTTGTGCTTGATGGCAGGACTGGCACTTTCATGCCAAGCATCCCCAGCTCAGCAATTGAGGCCTCACTGATGATGGCTCAGAAGTGGTGTGCTATGAAGATGAATCCTTAAGCAGCTGTTTAATAAATCAGTTGAAGATGAAATCAACAGGACAGAGAGGATGCAGTTTGGTCACTGGCACAATGGCTGTTCCTTTCATCCCATTCCAGGGAGTCTGAGGAAATTCCTTAAGAACATATAAAGAGTCAGGTAGGCAAGGAGGGATTTCCTGGCAATTTTCATATGACTATAGATAGCTTTAATTTCTCTATCTGAAAACTGCCTGTTTATATTCTTTGACAATTATCAATTGGAGAATGACTTGTATATTTATCCATTTGTTTTGGTTCTCTATATGAAATGAGGCCTTCATCAAAAACATTGGCTGTCAAAAATTGTTTCCCAGTTTTCTGCTTTCCTTCTAATCTTGGTTGTGTTGGTTTTGTTTGTTCAAAATCATTTTAATTTAATGTAATCAAATCAATCCATTTTGCCTTTCATAACATCTCTTATTTGGTCATAAATTCTTCCCTTTTTCATCGATCTGACAGGTAAACTATTCCTTACTCTCCTAATTTGCTTATGGTATCATCCTTTATGTCTAAATCATGTACCCATTTACACTTTATCTTGGTATAAAAGTGTGAGAGTCTGGTCTATGCCTAGTTTCTGCCATACTTTTTTCTAATTTTCCCTGCAGTTTTTGTCAAATAGTGAGTTCTTATCCCAGGATTTGGAATCTTTGGGTTTATCAAACACTAGATTACCATGGTCATTTACTACTGTCTTGTGTACCTCATCCATCACTCTATTTCTTAGTCAGCACCAAATAGTTTTGGCGATTGCCACTTTACAATATAGTTTTAGATCTGGTACAGCTAGGCCACCTCCCTTTGCATTTTTTCCCATTAATTTCCTTTATATTCTTGACCTTTTTTTCCCAGATGAATTTTATTATTATTATTTTCTAGCTCTATAAAACCATTTTTGGGAGTTTGATTGGTGTGGCACTGAATAAGTAAATTAAGTTAAGTAGAATTGTCATTTTGATTATGGTAACTCAGTCTACCCATGAGCACTTGGCACTTTTCCAATTGCTTAATCTGATTATATTTGTGAGAAAAATTGTTCATACATTTCCTGGGTTTGTCTTGGTGTATAGACTCCCAAATATTTTATATTGTTTACAGTTGTTTTAAATAGAATTTCTCTTTTTATCTTTTGCTGCTGGGCTTTGTTGGTGTGTATATAAATGCTAATGATTTATGTGGAACATACCTCCTCTCTTTAGAAGTTGGTAACTGCCCCCGGTCACCTCTCCCAAATTAGAGTGAGACTGGTCTTGGGATTTCCTCAGTCTACCAAGACATTGACCACAGATTGACCCCTGCTCAGGGAAATACTTTTGCAGACAACTGCTTAAGACTCTTAGATGTGATGTGACTTGTTCATGGTCATCCAGCTAGAATATACTGAAGGTAGAATCAGGCCTTCCTAATTCTGAAACTGGATCACTATTCGTTGGGAGGGCTAGAGCCATGCAGCCATGATGCTCCTGTGTCCAGTGGTTGGAAACCCTGTACTGGAGACCTTTGCGTGTCAAGTGAAGGGGAGCAACCTGACAATTTGATGCAAGTATTTTTTTGGTGAATTTCATATTTTTTCAGACAAAGAATAACATGGAAAGATAAATAACTGGGGGAAGGAAATGCAGGACATAAATCAAAATAGAGGCCCTATTTTTTTTGGAAATAAGCCTCTTTCAAAAAAAAAAAAAAAGCTGGCCTATGAGTGAGAGAGAAGATGAAGAAGCCAGTTTTGAGAGGTGTGGCACCTGAACATCTGGGTGAGAGATGACGTTCACTTCCACAGTGGAACAATTAGACAGTGGAATTAGATTAAGGAGCATTGGAGTTAATCTCTTTTGTAGTGGTGGGAGAATGTGACCGACTTTGCCAATCTGCTTCCTGCCTCCCTGGCAGTAAGTGACAGGATAGGGTGACTACCTCCCAGAGATGCCCGAGGAAACTCAGATTGACAGTCTTCATCCTGGTACTGGCCATGCAAATTACCCTTTTTTTCATCTAGCCTCACCCCTGGCTCAGTCTTGGGCTACCAATGACTATAATCCATCCGTCCAGACCCTAACTCCCCAGAAGTCTCAAGGTGCTGATATGCTTAGAAATATTATTCTTTCCCTCTCCAGATTCCAGGCTCTGCTCGCTTGCTGAAGGACAAGGAGGCAAAGGAGCCAGCAGCTTCAGCCAGTTCATCAGTCAACAAGGGCTCAATGAGTGCTCATGGGCTGTCCCATGCTAGGGCATTCAGGACATGAACAGCAACCACCGGGGCTTCTCGTGTGGAACTCTTTTTCTATTGTTCCCACCAGGTAACTTTGAATTTGAAGTCCAAAGCACCAACAGACCCATTATGAGAGAGAGAGAGAGAGGGAGGGGGGGAGAAAGAGAAGAGGCAGAGAGACAGAGATATTTGGACATGATTAAAAAAATCATTTCAGCTAAACTTAATTTAAGCTTTGTGAAGGTCATGTTACAGAAATACCTCATTTCTCTGGCATGATTAGGGATAACCTTAGCAAAATTCCTATATAATTGGAAATACATTTCCATGAGTTAATTTCTCAGAGGACTAAAGTTCTATCCTTTAGATAGAACAAACTATTGCAAAACTATTACTATTTTAAACTTTGTGTGTATGTGTGTGTATATAATTCTGGACTCTGTACATTGTCCTTGAATGGGGCATGTTAAATGAGTGAATGGTGGATACAGTGAGGAGATATGCATTCTTGTTCCAGTTCTAAGTTGTGTGACCTTGAGAACAATTTCCAACCTCTTTGGGCATGTTTCTTCATCTGCAACAGGAAGGTGCCCTAAGTACCTGAGGAGTACCCTTGGGGGAGGCTAGCTCTGGGACTTTCCATAGGCTGAGGACCAGCCTGTTAGTCTATTACCAGAAGATGGTGATGACCCTTGGTCACTAATATTTGGTCTCAACAATTCATGACTATGGCATCTGTGAGTGTCCATTTTTTTCTAGAAAACAGGGTGTAGAGGACTAAACCTCCTGAGTGTCCACAGTCTGGGAAATGGCTGAACAAGTGAAGTAGTATCCTAGATGAATAAGGGAGCTAGAAGGGGACTCTGCCAGTCAGTCAATCCAACTAGCTTCCTTTTACAGTTGAGAAGACTTCAGTTACCTTTTGCACCTCCTTTCTCATTTGACCAATTCTACTTTTTAAGGAGTTATTTTCTTAAGTGTACTTTCCCCCCATTTTGTCAATTGTGTTTTTAAAGGAATTGTTCAATTTTTCTTGTATCTATCTAATTTGACTTTTAACATGCTTCTTGAGCTCCTCCAAGAAGGTTTTTTGGACTTCAGACCAGTTCACATTCCCCTTTGAGGTTTCAGATGTGGGTATAGTGACAATGCTATCCTTTCCTGAATTTGTGTTTTGACCTTCTCTGTCCCCATAGTAAGAATCTATAATCTTTGTTTTTCTATGTTGCTTCTTGCTCATGGTGTTTGCCTTTTCCCTGGCTTTTAAAGCTGATCTCTATTTCTGGAACACAGGGGACACAGTCCCATGATTCTTCTGCTAGGTGCTAGGGGCTGGGTTATTGGCTTTGTGTGTTGGACCCTCAGGTGCTGGCAGCTGGAGGCTGTAGAGGCTGTAGCTTATCTGGTACTGAGCTGGAGCTGGTGATGGTGCCTGGTGTTTGCTGATGTCAGGTTGAGTTTTACTGAATTATTCAGGGGTTATACTGAAGCATGTGGAGTGGGGAGTGGGGTCTGGATGCAGGAGGATGCTTCCTCAGCTTGGGCTGTGCTAAAGCATGGGTAGGCTCAGATGCTGGTGGACATCCATCTGCCAGCACAAGTGGTGATTCTCTGTGCTGGCATCCGCCGATTCCCCTGGCTGTTCCAAGGTACACGATGGGAGGGAGAACTGGTGGTGGCACTTGCCTGATCCACCATCCTGGAACTCAGAATCTCCTGATGGTTTACTGAGGTGGGGCTTGATAGGCTCCCTCCCATCTTGTACTGGTCCCCTTTAGCCACAGCAAGAGGAACCTTTCCAGTTAACCCCCAAGCTTCATGAGTAAAAGACTGCTACACCCTGTCCTTCTATAGACTCCACTGTTCCAGGTTAAACTACCAGGGGTAGTGTTTTCTGGATTTTTCAAGTTCAGTATGGGAGAGTGAGAGTGATTTATTGCTTACTCTGCCATCTTGACTCCCAGGAGTACCTACAGTTGAGAAAACAAAGGGAAATGAAGTGACTTATCTGAGGTCACACATGTGTCAAACAAGAGCTAATGTCTCATCCCAAATCATCTTATTTCTATGCCAGTGAACTTTCCGCTGCCCTGTGCTGACAGGTGTAGTACGTATATTTAATGAAATATTGCTGCTTTGTGAGAATTTATGGCTATGACAAAGAGAAATGTGGGGAAACTCATATGAACTGATGAAAAGTGAAATGAGAAAACTGAGGAAAGCAATATGGACCATCACTATACTAATGTATGTGGGAAGAACGACAAACAGTAATAATGAAGGAAATGGAATTAAAAGGATCCTTTGGGAGAGACAGGAAGAGCTGTTCTCCCCTTTCATGGAAGGAAGAGGGGTTTTGGGTGGGAAGCTCAGCATTCAAAGCTAGGTCTCAATTAGTTCAAATAATGAATCTTCTGAAGTGGTCACATTGTACAAGTTGACACTGTAGATTCCCGAGATTGGAACCAAGCATTGTATTTTTTGTAATTATTACTTTGAAAAATACAGATTTGAATATGCATGACCACTTTAGGGAATTCATTAATCACACTAATTGGAATCATCACAAATATTGGATCATGGAGAGGTGGGATATAGGATCATAGTGCTGGAAAAAACCTCAGAGATTGTCTAGTCGAATCATCTCATTAAGAGATGAGGAAACTGAGACACAGAGAAGTTCAGCAGCATCCAAGCTCATACAGAGAAGGTGACTGAGGAAGGGTTCAAAGCCAGGCCCAGTGAGCCACAAAAGTGTGTTCACAGATTTTTAATTGTCCTGTGATTCCAAGTTTAGATTTCTTGCCTTTGCCACTGTAAGTTCTGGTTAAGTGACTGAGCCAAAGTCACTGGGTTTGTACAGAAGATCTTCATGATGCTGACCCAGGCCTCTTGATTCACCATGTAACTCCCTTTCCCCACACTACATGGTGCCTCTTAGGAAAAGGCATCTGTAGAGAAGGACTTACCAGGTATCCTCAAACCATCGAGGAAGCGAGAAATGAATCATGCCAAAGCTGTGTTTGTCAGCAGAACCCTCTCCTGGCATGACTGAGCTGTTTGGCCTGATGTTCTGTGCATGATGGAGGCATCTCCACTCTCTGGAGAGTTTTCATTTGGCATTTGGTGAGAGTGGTGGCTGGCAGGGAGGTCAAGTACAAGCTATACCAATGGCTCTGAGAAAACCTGGTTCATTTTTATTAGTAGCTCCAAGATAGTTGTCTTCTCTGAAAATGTCAATGGCATGTTTTTTTTGGCATTTTCATCTTGTAAATCCCCCAGAGCTTCTGAGGAACTGGCAAAAGTGTCCGATATTTGACTACCCAATAAATAACCCAGGCTGCAGTTATAGGGCAGTTATATCTAGTGAAGTGGCCAGGTGGTGTGAGTCCCAGGCTGAATCTGTGCAGGAGCATTTCTGTCTGAGGGGACCCTTGTAGCCACAGTTGCACCCCAAGCAATAGTCTTCAGAATCCACTTTAAGTACCCATGATTCCTGGGCCAGCTTATGATACAGGTCCTGCCCCTAAGTCAAGGGGCACAGCCACAGGGCTGTCCTGGCCCCTGCTCTTTTCTCCTCACATGCTCTCTTTGTAACCTCATCAGATTCCATGGATCTAAATAGCATCTCTGTGCAGATGACTCATAGACCTATATAGCCAGTCCTAGATTCCTGAACTTTAGTTCAACATCTCTTCCTGCCCCTTGGACATCACCAACATGTCTGGTCCACGTCCTCAACATGTCCAAAACACAACTTGTCCCTTCTCTTCCAGTCCTGGTGAGTGAACTTGTAGACTCAGAGACATCTTGTCTACTTAATTTTGCAAATTATTTGACCCAGTTTCTTATGTAATCCACAAAGACAAGTCACACAGATATGGGGCAAAGCACTGAGCAGGAGCCTTAAAAAGGGCAGAAGAGTGTGATTTTCCTCCCCAAACACCTGACTCCTCCTTGTGGCATGGAAGTGGTCTTGGGGCATGAAGACTCTGCAAGCAGAGTTCCAACTCTCCCAGGCTGGAGAGGTCATGGGTCCAGTCCCAGTGGCCAAGAAGGCTGCTGTCCATCTTGCTAAGATTGGAGAGACATCCCCAGGACAGTGACAGACAGGACACTTGTTAGAATGTTTCAGAAACTGCTAAGCACCAAGGGTAAAAACAAGAGCCAACCAAAAAACTCCAGTCTTGACTTCAAGGAGCTGAGATTCTAATGGGGCAAGGCAATTCACGAAGGCATGATGGCAAGTGGGAGGGAGGGAAAGGGGGTGGAGCGTTGTGGCCTGATAAAGCCACCCATCAGAGCCAGAAGTGTACTCCTGGTTTCTGGGACACAATGATTTCAATCTACTTATGTATGCAAATGTCTCCTTTGATAGAATTTGAACTCTTTAAGACCAAGGACTGTTGTAATTTTGTTTTGTATCTCAAGAACCATGTCTTATATTCTGTAGGTATAGCAATACATGCTTTTTATTAATTGAAGGCTTTTATAGATGAGGCAAATTGAGGAATATATCAGACACTCCTTCAGGCTCTAACGTTCTTTAGCTTTAAAAACGTATCAAAGATAGTAATGAACGAATAACTCTAAAATGAATTGGTTTTTGTTGGAGTAGTGTGTCTGTGTGTGTGTAAGGAGAGAGGGGGAGCGAGATGGGGGGAGATTGCCTCACATAGACACAAAAGACACTTCCAGGGACAACAATGTTCTCTTTTATTTTTTCTCCAATGAATAGTATTTTGTTTTTCCGATTACATATAAAAATAGTTTTCAACACTCACTTTTATAGGATTTCGAGTTCCAAATTTTTCTCCTTCCCTCCCTTTTCTCTCTCTCCCCAGATGGCAAGCAATCTGATATAGGTTATACACGTACAATTATACTAAACATATTTCCACATTAGTCACGTCATGAAAGAAGAATCGACAAAAGGGAAAAACCACAAGAAAGATAAAAAAGGAGAATAGCATGTTCCTCTCTGCATTCAGACTCTATAGTTCTTTCTCTGGATGTGGACAGTGTTTTCTATCATGGACCTTTTGGAGTTGTCTTAGCTCATTGCATTGCTGAGAAGATCTAAGTCAGTCAGTTGATCATCACACAGTATTACTGTTACTGTGTACAGCATTCTCCTGGTTCTTCTCACTTCACTTAGCATCAGTTCATAGAAGTCTTTCCAGGTTTTTCTGAAATCTGCCTGCTCATCATTTCTTATGGTACAATAATATTCCATCACAATCATATACCACAGCTTGTTCTATCATTTCCCAAGTGATGTGCATCCCCTCACTTTCCAGTTCTTGGCCACCACAACAAGAGATGCTATACATATTTTTGTACATGTGAGTCCTTTTCCCTTTTTAGGATCTTTTTAGGATGCAGACCTAGAAGTGGTATTGCTGAATCGAGGGTATGCATGATTTTATAGCCCTTTGGGCACAGTTTCAAACTGTTCTCCAGAGTGGCTGGGTCAGGACACACAAATTGCTTTTGCAACTGTGAACCCTGGGACCATTGATGGCTCGTTCTATTGCATTCATAAAAGGTCAGAGTCCTTGGGGCAAAGCAGAGCCCCTTTATCTCAAGGAGCTTTTCTGCTCTCTTTGGCCTTTAAAAGCTGAGATTAAGCTGACCTTGTGTTTCTGTGTAATAGACCTACCAAATTCAGGTCTTTCCTGACTCCTCTTTGAGCATTTTGAGGTCAGTCACCCACCTTCCACTCCTTGAACTGAAGCCAGTCATTTATTAAAGAACAAATACAGGCCCAGAGCTGACACTGAATTCTTTCCCATGAAGTAAAGAGTTCAGCTGAAGACAGGCTGCTGTCCTTGAGGCAAACTGTCTTCAGCCACTTCCCCAGCCTTTGCTGAGGCATCTGCCTAAGCCCAGTCCTTCCCCTCGGAGCCTCCCTCATGAAGTGCAAGCATGAGTTTGGAGTGCTTGCAAACAAATTTCAGAGCAAGACTTGAATTCTGGCAGGTGCCTGGACAACTGAGCTCCCATCATCCCAGAAAACAGGCAGCTTCCCAAACAGGTCACTGAAAGGCAAACACAAGGATGGGAGCTCCTGGGTTTCCAGATAGTCAGTGATAATGGACCAGGAAGTCCAGGCAGAGTCTCATCCTGACCAGCTTCTGGAGCCACAAAGGCTTTTGATGACAAGACCCTGTTCATTGTTGGCTTCCATTAATTATCTGACATAAGAGATTTATTATGTTAGAGAGAAATGAAATTCTATTATGTCATTATGATGATTAATTGTGGATGAGTTGACACGACACAGAAGGATTTATGGATCCAATTTGTGACTGCATTGCTGAAGCCTTGTTCATGAGCAGGATCTCGATCATAGTAGGAATTGTCCAATAAAAACAGACTCAAAGTCAGGGCCAGAATTTCTGCTCTGAATTAGTGAAGCGCATCAGGATGTGACTTGCAAGGAGTAGTGGAGCCTTTCTCCAATCTTCCCAACCCCTCGAATTTGTCTGAAATAATAATTATGCTCAAGGGATAAAGTAAATATTCCCCATGGTTTTGGGGACCAAGAATTCAAATAAGGTAAAAATCCCATGAACTCATGGCAGAGAAGAAGACCTAAATCCTAACTTCATAATTGGCACCCCCACCACTACCTCCCACTCTCTGGAAGGACATGAGCTTGCAACAGAATCCAGCCCCCTCATTCCTCACACTGTCAAGGCCTTGGAAAACCAAGAGGCAAAAGCTTTCTCTGCCTTGGATTATAACTCTCTGGGCTTCAGTAGGGCTGGGCTAGAGAACTCAGGAGCAGATAACTTTGGCTAGACTGCAGAGGGTGCATGGATCTATCAGACCTGCTTAGAGTCAAAGGCCCTGTATCCAGCTGGGGCTGGTTATGTCCCCTTAGGAATCACTTGGGGAAGAGCCTGAGGTTGGTAAGATAGGAATCGTCAATCTTGGGAAGACGCTGAGATAATTTTGAGGTCCAGTTCTCAGGAAATCGCTATCATATGGAAAGGAGGGGTGGCTGGTGCCACAATACATGGGGCGCTGGGCCTAGAGTCAGGAAGACTTGAATTCAAACTTAACTTCAGACTCTTACCAGACATGGAGCATTGGGCAGGTCACTAACCTGCTTGCCTTAGTTTTCTCAACTGTAAAATGGGGATCATGAATGCCCAAAAGACCCTCATTTGTTCCTTCTGTTCCCAAATAACTATCCTGTCTCTTCTGGCTTCTGACCTCATCGTTCCCAAAAGTGCTCTCTCTGAAAGTACCAGTGATCTCTTAGCTGTCAAATCCAATGGCTATTCCTCAGTCCTCCCTGTTCCCAAAGCAGGAGTTGAAGCTGTAGTGTCAGTGTCTGCCTCGGACAGCAGATGTGTCTTTTCGGTGATGGCACATTCAGCTCACAAGGAATAGGATTGCTTCCCAGGCAATGTCAGACCTTGGCTTGGCTCCCTTTCAGATACTGATTATTGGGAGACCTTGTTGATCTTTTGTCTAATGGGGTGACTGGACTTACCTTCTCCCCTATTTACCCACAGTGCTCATGGGGAACCCCAATAACTGACACTGAGGTGGTTGTTCCAGTGCTCCTGACACTGTGGGCAACCTCCCCTTCTGGGTCATGTGGAAGCACCCTGATCTCACCTCTTCCTGAAGGAGAATTCCAGGTAGGGACCTCCCCTGGAGCAGAAACTTGGGGCTGGTCCCTGCTGTCCTTGAGCTACCCCAAGGGCTGCTGCTCTATGTCTCCCAGAGAAGGGGTTGTGACCTAGGGTTCTTCATCTCAAAAATATGAGCCTTGGAAATGAGAGCTGAGATTCAATTAGTCTAGCCTTCTATTATTTAGTAGAGAAAGGCTTTGCCTGTGAGCCCAGTGACCATGATATGGAGTGGGAAAGCAATAAATGGATGATTAGGATTATTATAAGTCATTTCAAAATGATTTAAAAAATCAAAGCCTCCTCAGTTTGACCAAGGCCACCAGAGAGGAGAATTGTAGAGAAGGTGTTGTTGCCCCCGTGGCTACCCCTTTTTGGGGCCACCCTAGGCTGTGAGTAGGGTACTCCTGGTCTAGGCTCCCAACATGAACTGAGCCTTCTGCTGGACAGGGATGAGAGGTAGGCCTGCTAAGAACAGCAGCTCCCAGTGTTGGCCTGGGAAGGCCAGCTTCTGCCCTTCCCAAATGCAGCAGCTAAGGAAGGTCAGAGTGGGGCGAAGAGAAGAGGAGGAGTGGGCAGCCTGCCCTAGCCCAGATGGGATGGAGGGCAGACTTTGTAGATGACAATTCCTGGGGCATTTGAGTAGAGTCATTTTCTACCTATCAAACCTGACATAGGCCACCTGAAAGTGGTCTATGTTTGGTGCTATGTTTGGGGTGTGTGTGTGTGTGTGTGTGTGTGTGTGTGTGTGTGCGTGCGTGCATGCGCGCGCACTATAGTGCACTCATATTTTTACCTCTGTGTAGAACCACATATAGACTCTAGGGGTAGGGAATCATTGGCATTGAGGTCACATGTGGCCCTTTAGGTCCTCAAGTGAGGCCCTTTGTTCTGAGATTTGTTCTGTGAAGTTTGGATTCAGCCAAAGGGTCACACTTGAGTCTAAGTCACTGAGCAAATAAATAAAATCACTCCCTTCCCCATTTGAATTTGAGTCAAGATGCTACTCCTTGACATATCACCAGGTGAGAATGCCTCAATCCATCAGCTCAGGTAAACATTTATTAAATACCTATAAGCTACAGATATTGTGCTAAGTTCTGAGAAACAAGAAAGGCCAAAGGCAGGTCCCTGCTCCAAGCTGCTCACAATCTAAATAGGAAAGAATGAACAGGGATGACACTGGAATTAAGAGGGATTTGGGAATGAATGAGTGAATCAATGGAGCAATGCATCCTAGGCTTCAGACCTAAGATGGAATATTCCTCGGCCACCTGGGGAGACAGCACAGGATGTGTGTTCTGATTAGCCAAGGGTACTTGTTGTGTGTCCATCACGGAGCTGGGCAAACAATTCAAGAGCCTGGCAGCAGAGAGAAGGGAGCATGCCAGTTAAAGCCACAAGAAGAATTGCTTGGGAGGGAAGGCGGAGGATGCCTTGGCCTCCTCCCCAGCTCTGCCTTGGCTGGAGGTGGACCTAATGAGCTTCAGAAGGTCTGGAGGATTTGGGACTCCCCTCTGCCCAATGACATCGCCCCATTAGGTTATAAATTCCTTGAAAGCAAGGACTATCTTCTGCGTCTTTTTGTATCCCTAACACTTAACACCATGCCTAGCACATAGTAGGTGCTTAATGTTTACTAACTAATTGCCATCCTAGCAGTGTTCCCAGAACAAGTATCAGCACTGACATTATGTCTAGAGATTCAAGGCTTGACAAAGAACCCAGAAGGGAAAACAAAAAGATGAAATAACATCATATCCAAGGTGAACATCCTGGAGGAGGAGGAGTCCAACAGAAGGACTTTCAGGAACTGTGAGCTACCTTTGTCCCAGATCTCTCTAAGATGGAGCTCATTTTTTCCTGGATTCTGGATGAACTAGTGGGAGAGGGTGTCAGAATCTTTGGTTTTCCTCCTAGACTCTTTGGATCGTTAATGTCCCTGATAATCAGGAGGGGAAGCAAACAGGGGAATAATGAGCTACAGTATTAAAAAGGCACCTGAAAACCCTCACAGATGTTCTAGAGCCCTGAGAGGATGCAGTAGCCATCCTCTGGAGGTCCAACACTACCGTGGTCCTCTGACCTCAGACACTTAGTAACTTAACCTCTCTCTGCGAGTTTCTTTTATTTGTAAAATGGGGATAATAATAGCACCTACTTCCCAGGGATGTTGTGAGAGTCAAGAGTTAGTATATGTAAAGCACTTTGCAAACTTTAAAGCACTAACTGCTATCATCACCATCGCCACCACCACCATCATCATCACCACCACCACCACCATCATCACCATCACCATCGTCATCATCACCATCATCACCATCATCATCATCATCATCATCACCATTGTCATCATCACCATCATCATCATCACCATCACCACCATCATCATCATCACCACCACCATCACCATCATCACCACCATCGTCATCATCACCATCACCACCATCATCATCACCACCACCACCACCATCATCACCATCATTACCACCACCATCATCAGGCAATGCCTGCCTTCAGAACCTCTCAGTGTTGATGGGGAGGGACATAAGTGAGGTAGTATGTCCAAAAGCCCTTTATAAATTAGGAAGGATAATCATATCATTGTAAGGTTGGCCTCCAGATGATGGAACACAAGTACTTTGTTTTTTAAGTACACCTCAAATAAAAATTTGTTACCAGCAGGCAAAAAAAGCAAAAACTTGTTCTGTAATCTATCTTCAAGATAAATAACCCCAAAGCACTGGGCAGTGAGATGGCATGGTGGGGACAGTGGATAGAGTCAGGAGGACTGTGTTCAAATCCAGCCTTAGGCACTGTGCCATCCTGGATAACTCGCCTAATTCTGTTTGCCTCAGTTTCCTCAACTGCAAAATGAGCTGGAGAGGGAAATGGCAAACCACTCCAATATATTTGCCAAGAAAACCCTAAATAAGGTCACAGAGAGATGGACACAACTGAAATGACTCAATAACAAATTGGACTATATGATTGTTTCATGGTTATCTCTGCCTGTTAGTGACAAATCCTGTTCAGTCATGTTCATTGCAGGCTTTTAACAAAGTTGGATAAATCACATTGGATGTGACTTATTGTATGTTTTGTTAATTTCACCAAAATTAGAAATTATGGGAGAGAAATTCAAGACATTCTGAGTTCTCTGTTCCTTCCTTGAAGTGCTCACAGGGGTTCAGGGTGTTTCTACCTGTGTGAGATTTGAGGTGTCTAGTTAGTAGATACGGTGTTTCTCCCCAAATCGCTGCCCCTCATTTCTCTTTTTCCCATCTCTAAAGTCCCTCGTGATAGGAGAGAACTTGTCCCATGGAACCCTAAAATCCCTGGGGGAGAAGGAAAAAGGAGGAAAGGAAAGATGGAAATGAGACTTGGGAGACATGGGTAATGAGTGAGGATAGAGATTGAAAAGGAGGCAAATGTGGGAAAGAGAAAAGTAAGTGAGAGGGAAAGATGGTGAGAGGGAGAGAATAGAGAGAAGCAGAGAGAGAGGAAGCAGGCAAGGAGGAACCAGGGTCAGGTTCTGGCCACCTTGGGGTCCGGCTCCATCCAGCTTCCTTGGACCAACCAGTCATTGCTAGCAGCAGCCCCCTCTGTATGCATGGGCTATCGAACAGAGCTTCTGGGATGCTGAGCGCAGGCGGGACTCCCACTGACCTTGATCCAATGTCGTTTTTGCTCGTCACTTGACATTTCCTGGAATAGTAACAATTAACCTTGCCCCAGTGGGGGGACTTTCAATAGCTCACAAAGATTCTCCGGTTCCCACTCAGAGGTAATACCTGCTACAGGGAGACGTCTGAAATTGACTGCTCAGTACGTGCTAAGACCTTGCACCTGCTGCCCTGCCTCAGCCTGGGGATGAAGGACCAAGATGTTCTCTGTGCTCCTGCATGCCCAGGTGTTCACATGGCATGTGCTCACACACACATCACACATGTTCATGGAGAGACGGCCGGTCAGGCTCACATCTCCAGGCACCACTCTGTCCCAGGACAACAGGACTCTCCCCTTTCCCCAAATTTCTTCAATATTCATGTCCATCCTTCTGCAGGAGACATTTCCTGCTTCTCTCCCATCTCTGGCTCACTGCTTGTGCCTTCATCTGTCATCTGAGATGACCTTCCTTCTCTTTATCTTGTTAGCTCCTTGAGATCCAGAGGAGGATTTGGGGAGGGGAGGGGAAGGATGCTTTGTTGCTTTTTGCTTTTCTTTGTATTCCCAGCATTTACCATGGTATCTGGCACATCGTAGATGCTTAATAAAAACTTGTCAGTGATCATGGTAATGATGTGCATTTCTGAATCTCTGGAAATGGGCTGGGTTCAGAGTATTTCGGAACTGGGAAACTCTGTACAATGCACTAATATAACTAATCCTTTGAAGTTGATAATGTATGCAATGCTGGTGTTCACATCCCCATTTTATAGATGAGGAAACTGCATTTCAGAGAAAGAAACCAACTTGTCCAGGGCCACAAGACCAATACATTTTGTTGTTTTGAGTATGTGATAAAGCCCCAAATGGGGGGAATCATCAGGATTTTCTCACATTTCTGAGTGTCTCGACAAGGTGCTAGAAATGGGTATAAAATAGGCATACAGACACAGGCATATTTATATATGAGGCTAGGGGGTACGGTGGATAGAGCCTGAAGTCAGGAAGACCTGAGTTCAACTCTGGCCTCAGACATATCCTCGCTGTATGACCCTGGGACTCTATTTCCCCAATTGTAAAATGGAGATAATCATAGCATCCACCTTGCAGGATTGTTTTAAGGATGAAATGAGGTCATCTTGTATGTGCTTATCATTCACTAATGGCCCCGCCTGTATTTTTCTGACGCTGTGTGTCCAGGGACTTGTTGGCTTTTACAGAGAGAAGTGCCCAGTGAATGAGGGCTCTGACCCTGAGATGTAGCTGAAGGTGGTGATCTTCACCTCAGTCATGTGCACAGACACCCATGGGTCCCTAGTGCTCAGAGGGGCCTTAGAGGACAGCAAGTCACTTTTCCTCCCCTCTTCCCCCCTGCCATTTACTCTGTCCAAACTTCACAGAAGAAATCCCTTTCCTAAAGGCTAGACTCGCCATTCTACTCATCCTGAAGCCACTCAAGTGCATTGTCATCCAGTGGGAACTGCTTCTCTCCTTTCTCAGAATAACATAAGACACTTCACCAATTGCTTTGGGGAAACCTCTGTGGATTGCACCCTTTCCCTTCTCTCCTAGCATTACCGAATTTCTCTATCTTCCCCAGGAACCTCCTCATCCTGCAGGACTCCTTCAGTCCTGCGCCGCTCCACTCCTCGGTGCTTTCTGCCCTGGGGCTCCTCCTGCATCTGACTGGAGTTGGAGAGAGGAGGTAAGCTTCTCCCTGGCCTCCAGTTAAGAAGCACTCCAGGCCAGTTAGCTCTTCCTTTCCCACCTGGATGCATTTTGGACTTCATCTCATTCCTGAGCCAAGCACATCTCCCCTCCCACATCACTTTCCACTTTCTTTCTGTGCGGTGTCTTACTTTGTTAAAATATTGGCTCTTTAATGCAGGGACTGTTTTAGCCTGGTACTTGGCACTTAAAAAATGTTTAGTGACCTACTGTCCTGCAGCAGTCCCCTGAGATACCAGGTCAGGAACTCTACTGCAAATGGAAATCAGGTGTTTCCACCATGAACTATTCCCAAGGGAGCCTTGACCCATCTTTGGAATCACTGCTTTAGGTTCTAGATATTTGCTAACATACCTTTGTCTATAACACCTTCACATTTTCACAGGAGTCAAAATCAAACTCCTTGACCTGTAGTTTGCAGTTTCCATTTAAAAACAACAGACCAAGGTGCCTTTGCTTCGTTCAGTGGTCCCTTCCTGCTCCCTAGTTCCCGCCCCCCAAGGAAGACTACTGAGAGAGCAGCCCCTCCCTTCTCTGCCTCTTCTGGTCCCTGAATAAGCCTCGAGACCCTCAGGACCTTGGAAGTCTCTTAGGATCTCCTCCCTGTGCTTGGGGCTGGCTCCTTGCTAATGCCACACTAGGCTAATGTTTATCTTCTTTCCCGTGAGAGCCAATGCAAAGAAATTGTTGTTGCCAGCCTGGCTGCTAGCACCCTGCCTTCCCCCTAAACAAACAGATTTCTAATTTTACTGTTTCCATGACAACTGTTTATTTTTTTTAGGGAAGTAATGGTGCAAATTGCTCTCAGTGTTAAATTGATCTCCCTACCTCCCTCTTCTCTTCACCAGTTTTGTTCAGAGACACTTAGTGATGCACCAACCTTGTATCTCTAACTGGATTCACATGCCATTTGTCTACATCTTGAAATACAAACAACCAAACTCCCTCTGCCTCCTCCTTCCAAGGCTGGGGCTCCTAATAGGCAGTCCAGGTTGAGAAAGGACTATGGAGGTGCCCTCATCCAACCTGGGCTGAACAAGCCTCTCTCTGTCCTTCCACTACATCCAGAATGGGCTTGAAGACCCATGGGGTGGGGGAGCCCATCCTTCCTCTTGGGAAAGGGCTCATTGTTAAACTAACCTCAAACTCAAACCTATCCCTGACAGACTCCACCCCTGGTAACTGTGGTCTAGGTGATCACTCAGCCAGGCCACACAGGCCTTTTGTATGCCAGGATGACTATCCGAGGCTCTGGGGGATGAAGTGTCCTCAAGAAGATTGGGGGAGACAACATGGCACAGTTAAGACTATACAAGATAACAAAACAAACACCCAGTGGTTTTGGGGTGTGGGTAGGGTTGGGCCCACTAGCAGATGGGAGAATCAGGAGGTGGATTCTTAAATGGAGTCAAGGTTTTTAAAAGGTGACATGAAAGAAGAGGGCATTCCAGGTGGGTGGGGACAGCCCTGGCAAAGGCACCGTAGGCAGAGATGAAAGGTGATGCTCAGAGTGCAGCCAGTTTGAAGCACAGAGGGCAGGAAGGGCATGCCATTTGGTTGGCAGAGGAGTTCATGTCTTGTCTTAAAACAGACAAATATTTCTTCAGAAACCCCATTGCTGCCAGGTTCCCTCTCTTCTCTGGATGACGATTGTGCTCGCCAACCCTCACAGGCCACGGGCCTTTGGCAGCCGGGCTGCTCCCCAGCTTTCCAATGTCCTTCTCAACCTAGAGCACTTGGAACTGAACACAGTCCAGATGGACCAACCAACCAATCGACCGATCAATAAGTCAATCAATAAGCATTTACTGAGGGGCTACTGTTTGCCAGGGGCTGAGCTGGGTGAGGTAGGAAGATGAAAATGAAACATTTCCTGCCTCCAGGGAGCTTACAGTCTCAGGACAGAGATAGAGACATGCCAAATATGTGACAAACAGCATTGGGGTGGGGGTCAGAACAAGGCTGTATACAGCTAGGCTTTCACCTTTGGGGCCTGGACACAGTGTCTTCTTGGTGTATCTGAGATCTGCCTGCTGGGACCAAGGAAGAGGAGCAGACGGACCGTGCGCTAAGTGTCTGGGCGTGGCAGGACAGCCTGATGAAATCCTTCAAATTCCTCTTCCCACCTTGGGTCCATCCCTGTTCCCCCATTTGACTGTGAGCTGTCCCCATCTGAGCCGCATGAAGCCCTGGACTTCTGTGTGCCTCAAACCTTGGTAATCACATTTTATATAACTCTTATTTGAGCCTTTTTTCTGGTAACCTCCCAGAGGGTCCGAAGGCAGCTGAAGCTCACCTGTCTCCTCTCCCATGCCTGACCCAGGGCAGCCTGACCAGGGGCTCAGCAGGTGTTTGCCTGATGGAGCCCACAGAAGCTTACTCATTGCTCTCCATCTGCTCCCTTTGTTACTAAGTAATGAAGGAGCTCTCCCAAAGGAAGTAGAAAAAAGCATTGTGGGTATTTGTTAGAGAAAAGTCATCCTTGTCTCTGGTAATTAAGGACATCTTAGGACTGACCTTCCTATACACTCTGAGGCCTGCAGGTGCTGGAGCCAGCTCGCACGCATGCACACACACACACACACACACACACGCACGCACGCACACAGGCACACACTAACTAGCTCACCCTAACGCTCCTTTCTTTCTAAGCACTCAACAGAGATGTTTAGTCACTCTGAGGAGGGAACAAGGGCCTCAGAGATGTGTTCAGGAGGTAGGAACCCTAACCCTAAATGTACTTCCTTTCTCTGAGGCACAGCTGGGAAATGGGAGTAATGGGGATGAAATAAAATCTGTGATATGCCAGAGAACGCCAGCTAGCAATGTACTAATGCTCACAAAGCTGCTAAGAAATCCAATGAAGGAATGAAGTAGGAGCAGCACCCTCCCCCAGTGCCGGGCAGCACCTCCTAGTCTTAGCCTGGGCCACCAAGAGGCTTGTTGATGTTCCCAGCATACAATGTCCCTAAGTGGGACTTGAACCCAGACCTTCCTGGCTTTGAGAATGACTACTGCCTGCTCCCTCTCAGCACACACCATGGGGCTGGATAGCTGCAGAGTAATGGTGGCAGTCTGCTGTGGAGGCCCTGAGAACTAAGGAAATACTGAAAGCTTTGGGGTGCAGAAGCAGGGGGAGGGGGCAGAACTGGCAGACGAGAACTGTAGGAAAACAGGCTTCTTTTATCAGAGGTTCAAAGGAGAGAAGGCCGAGTTCTGGGTACATCTAGGAAGGAACAACCTTTGCTGCCAGGGCCCTTCCCACCCCTGCAGTCAGTGACCCTCTTCCTGCATAAACCATCCCAACATTGCTCCCTTCCCCTGGATTTCCTCAGTCAGATGGTGATGAAGATCTGCCAAACTGCCAGCTACTAATTTTTGAGAGTGACTATTCTTTGAGAGTCTATACAATTGAAGGATTAAATCTTTAATGGTGGATATTTAGGCACTTTAGTAGGTGGCAGGGAGATATTTTGGGGCATGGTGAGCCTGTCCTCCATCATGGCAACTGCACTGCTTGGGGCATGTCCTCCTTGTCAGCCTGGCCCCAGTAGGGAATAACTCATGACCTTGTCCACTTGCAGCTTTTCAGGCAGTGCCAGATTCGAGAAAGTTGAGCTTGGGGTGGAGTATGTGAGCCGGTGTGGTCTGCTGCTCATGGACATTCCTGAGGCTGTGGCAATGGGCTTGGAAGCAGACTAGGAGGACAAGCAACCCAGGATTCCTGGAGACCTCCTGACTGCTTGGGGTGGGCAATGGCACAGATTTGTAGGGCAGTGACCGCCCACCTCGGAGACTTTGAAGGATCACTAGAGGCTGGGTCAATGCACCAAAGTTTGGCCACATCTGGGCTGAGCTCCTGAAGCACTTCCTGAGTGGCTCCTCCAACTTGGACTTTAGCCCTTGTTCTCAATGGCACTGCCTGGCTGCCCTTTGATGAACTATGCAGAGGAGGCTTGAATAATCATCGTGGTTCCTTCTCCCTTTGCCATGACTTTTCCTTGCTCATTTTGTACTTTCTTAGTTTGGTTCCCCCTCTTCTCTTTACTCAGGTTAACCCCAAGGTTCATTCATTCTGACCATCTTTTTAGAGAACCAGCTTATGGCTTTGTTCATCATTTTCACAGTCTTTTTGGTTCCTAATATATCTGTTTTCCTCCAGTTTTCAAGATTTCCTTCTCTCCTTTATTTTGGATTTACTTATTGGTTTTCTAAGTTTTAAATGGAATATTCCATTCATGAACTTATTTTTCTACTTTGTGAACAAATACTTTTAAGTATGTACTTTTGTCTTCTGAAGATTGTATTGGCTACATCCCGAGAATCTTGGTATGGTGGTATGGTATGGTAATGTCATCATCATTATTGTGTTTTATATAGTTATCATTTGTTTCTATGATAAGGATGGGACTGGTTGAGAAAATCAATGCGATTACCCCACTCCACCTAGGTGACACAATGCAGTGCCCTGAGACCTCAGCCAGGTAGAATTAATCTCAATGGAATAAAATCTGTTCTGCTCATGGATCTGGGGAATTGTCAGGAGCATGCCACTATGTGCCCCAGCCAGAAAGGAGGCATTAAAGTCATAGGGTGGATGCTGGAACAGTCATGTCATTCGCCAGTAAGTTGAAAGACCAAAGCCCTGTGGACATGAGGGAAAGTATAGTTTGGAGAGATGGTTGACTGTATCTCCAGGACAAGGCCCATATGAGCAGAGCAGACTGACAGCTCCCACAATTAGGGGTAGAGAATTGCCTCCTGACTAATCTCTCTGTTCTTGTGAACTCTGGCCATGACAGTGGGCCCTGGCAGGGAACAGCTGCTGAGATATCACACTCCAAATCTTATACCCTAAAGGCCTTCAGGGTTCCTCCCAGACACTCAAGGGGACACAACTTTTCCTCCTTTCGAGAGATAACAGCAAGTAGACCCTTCTTGCTTGGCTTCTCTCCAGGACTGGGGGCAGCAAATTGAATTGCTCAGATGTCTTTAGGAACAAACCAACTGAACCAGAACAAGCAAACCAGGAAAAGGGGTAAGGAGCTGTCCAAGCTGGTCAGGGCTGGTGTACATGAAGGCCAAGTGTGGAAAGAAGACTTTCCAGAGTCTGAAACACTTGCAGAAACTTGTCACCACAAGCGCTGTTGTCAGCATCACCCACCTCTATGGTTTCCTCTTGTGCTTGTGTTGTTGCAGGTAGATTTATAGTAACTGAGGAAACAAAGTCTGAGTTATGCAATTGATTTGCAAAGCATGAATAATAAACATATAAAAAATAATAAAAAAGGGTTTCTCAGCAGGCACAAAGACCCTGAATACAGATTCTGTACAGATTTTATATGGTAAAAATGAAACAGTCCCTGGTTGGAAGGAACTCACAACGGAAATCTTCTGATCTACAGGTACTTGGATGCTCACACCCTGTGTCCTCCCCTTTCTCATCCAAACCACAACCTAAAGCCAGAGCTCTTCACCTTATGGACATTGTGGACCTCTCTGAGTCTGGAAGAGCCTATGGATTCCTTCTCCTAGGGATGCTCTTAAAAGTACAAAATATAGTACATAGGATTGCAAGGAAAACAATTATATTGAAATACAATCATCCACCTATTCATCTCTTTCTCTATTTGTTTGTCTTCCTGTCTATATATCTATTGGTCTATTTGTCTTTCTGTGTTATCTATCTATCTATCTATCTATCTATCTATCTATCTATCTATCTATCTATCTATCTATCTATCTATCTATCTATCTGTCATCATCAGCTCTCTCTAATTATCCATTTATCTACCTATCTACTTATCACCAGGTTCATGGGCTTCAGTTTAACAACCCTCGATCTAAAGTAACCTTACCAGTTTTAAGTTTACTGGGAGGAAAAATTGTATTCTTAAATTAGACTTTGATGCTAAAGAAGGGAAAAATTGGAGTCTTTCTTGGGCATGAGATGTTAATTGAAAAATTTCCATTGACTGTGAATGAAAAATCACCATAAATTTACATGTTTCATGTAATCAGCAGAAATAGAGGACTAGATTGCAAACAGGAATATTACAGGCAAACAAACCAGCTCAAACCATGTGTCGTGCTCAGAGATCTGCCAGGATGAAAACTTTTTTTAAAAAAATAAATTTATTTATTTAACTTTTCCACAAAATTTTGAGTTCCAAATTTTCTGCCCTCCCCCACCCCAATACACCAAGTATTCTAATTTCCCCTATAACCAATCTGCCCTCTCTTCTATCATCCCTCCCTTCCCTTGTCCCCATCTTCTCTTTTGTCCTGTAGGGCCAGATAACTTTCTATTCCCCATTACCTGTATTTCTTATTTCCTAGTAGCAAGAACAATACTCAACCGTTGTTCCTAAAACTTTGAGTTCCAACTTCTCCCCATCCCTCCCTCCCCACCCATTTCCTTTGGGAAGGCAGGCAATTCAGTATTAGCCATATCTGTGTAGTTTTGCAAATGACTTCCATAATAGTCATGTTCTGTAAGACTAACTACATTTCCCTCCATCCTATCCTGCCCCCCATTGTTTCTATTCTCTCTTTTGATCCTGTCCCTCCCCCAGAGTGTTGACTTCAAATTGCTCCCTCCTCCCATTGCCCTCCCTTCCATCATCCCCCACCCTGCTTATCCCCTTCTCCCCCACTTTCCTGTATTACAAGATGGGTTTTCATACCAAAATGAGTGTGCATTTTATTCCTTCCTTTAGTAGAATGTGATGAGAGTAAACTTCATGTTTTTCTCTCAGCTCCCCTCTTTTCCCTCCACTAAAAAGTCTCCTGCCTGCCTCTTCTATGTGAGATCAGTGGATTCCTTGAATACTTATTTTGCCCTCTGGTGTAGAATATCAGGGCAGTTTTCCTTGATAATTTCATGAAAGATGATGTCTAGGCTCTTTTATTGATCATGGCTTTCAGGTAGTCCCATGATTTTAAAATTGTCTCTCCTGGATCTATTTTCCAGGTCAGTCGTTTTTCCAATGAGATATTTCACATTATGTTCCATTTTTTCATTCTTTTGGTTTTGGTTTGTGATTTCTTGGTTTCTCAGAAAGTCATTAGCCTCCATCTGTTCCATTCTAATTTTGAAAGAACTATTTTCTTCAGTGAGCTTTTGAACCTCCTTTTCCATTTGGCTAATTCTGCTTTTGAAAGCATTCTTCTCCTCATTGGCTTTTTGAACCCCTTTTGCCAATTGAGTTAGCCTATTTTTCAAGGTGTTATTTTCTTCAGCATTTTTTGGGGTCTCCTTTAGCAAGGTGTTGACCGGCTTTTCATGCTGTTCTTGCATCTCTCTCATTTCTCTTCCCAGTTTTTCCCTCCACCTGTCTAACTTGATTTTCAAAATCCTTTTTGAGCTCTTCCATGGCCTTAGCCCACTGAATATTTATTTTGGATGTTTGGGATACAGAAGCCTTGACTTCCATGTCTTTCCCTGATGGTAAGCATTGTTCTTCCTTATCAGAAAGGAAGGGAGGAGATATCTGTTCACGAAGAAAGTAACCTTCTATGGTCTTATTTTTTTCCCCTTTTCTGGGCATTTTTCCCAGCCAGTTACTTGACTTCTGAGTTTCCTTTCCACACCCACCTCACCTCCAGATCTGCCCAGCTAGTCCTTGGGGTCTGAGATTCAAATGATGCTTCCCAGCCTCAGGGCTTTCAGCAGGGGCAGGACTGCTATTCAGTTTAAGTTTAAATTCAGGGGGGGTGGACCCAAGATGGCGGAGTAGAAAGACTCACGTATGCTAGCTCCGAACCTACAGCCCATATATTTCCTGCAAGAAGAACTCCCCACAAATTCTGAAGCACTGCAAGGTGCACAGAAACACAGTGGAAGAGATTTCCGTTCCAGAGAGCCCTGGAGAGCCATCCCCAGGTCCATTGCGCCCCGGAAAGCAGAGCCCACCCCTGGCCTGCCCTGGCCATGGCCCCAGAGGAGCAGATCTGAGCAAGCTTCAGGAATGGAATCTCTGGTGGCCGGGAAGGTCCCTCTGCCCGCAGATGCTACAGGTCAGTGAGAGAGACTTCTGGGCTGGCCGAGAGGGGAGGGGGGTGTCTCTGTGACTTGGGTTCCCTTGGGAGGAAGTGGCAGAGGGAGCGGCAGAGGCAGCAGCGGCGGGGGCCCCCAGGACTCCCCGAGCAGCAGGCAGAAGTTCAGGGCCATTACTGAGGGTCTCTGCATAAACCCCCTGAGGGAACTGAGCCTGGGACATGGCCCTGCTCCCACCCAAGCACCAGAACTTAAGCTCACATTGAATAGCAGCCACACCTGCCACAGAAAGCCCATTTGAATCTCACCTAGCTGGGCGGATCTAGGCGGGGGTGCAGAGGAATCTCAGAAGTCAAGTAACTGGCTGGGAAACTGCCCAGAAAAAAGAAGCAAAATAAGACCATAGAGAGCTACTTTGATGGGGTGCAGATGTTCCCACCTTTCAATTCTGATGATGAGGAACTATTCTTACCATCAGGGAAAGACGTGGAGGGCGGGGCCTCTGTATCCCAAACATCCCAGATGGATGTCCGGTGGGCTCAGGCCATGGAAGAACTCAAAAAGGATTTTGAAAATCAAGTTAGACAGGTGGAGGAAAAACTGGGAAGAGAAATGAGAGAGATGCAAGAAAAGCATGAAAAATGGGTCAATACCTTGGTAAAAGAGACCCAAAAAAATGCTGAAGAAAATAACACCTTGAAAAATAGGCTAACTCAATTGGCAAAAGAGGTTCAAAAAGCCAATGAGGAGAAGAATGCTTTCAAAAGCAGAATTAGCCAAATGGAAAAAGAGGTTCAAAAGCTCACTGAAGAAAATAGTTCTCTCAAAATTAGAATGGAACAGATGGAGTATAATGACTTTCCAAAAAACCAAGTAATCACAAACCAAAACCAAAAGAATGAAAAAATGGAACATAATGTGAAATATCTCATTGGAAAAACAACTGACCTGGAAAATAGATTCAGGAAAGAAAATTCAAAAATCATGGGACTACCTGAAAGTCATGATCAAAAAAAGAGCCTAGTCATCATCTTCCATGAAATTATTGAGGAAAACTGCCCTGATATTCTACCACCAGAGGGCAAAATAAGTATTGAAAGAATCCATCGATCACCACCTGAAAGAGATCCAAAAAGAGAAACTCCTAGGAACATTGTGGCCAAATTCCAGAATTCCCAGGTCAAGGAGAAAATCTTGCAAGCAGCTAGAAAGAAACAATTCCAGTATTGTGGAAATACAATCAGGATAACACAAGATCTAGCAGCTTCTACATTAAAGGATCAAAGGGCGTGGAATAGGATATTCCACAAGTCAAAGGAACTAGGACTCAAACCAAGAATCACCTAGTCAGCAAAACTGAGTATAATACTTCAGGGGAAAATATGGTCTTTCAATGAAACAGAGGACTTTCACTCATTCTTGATGAAAAGACCAGAGCTGAAAAGAAAATTTGACTTTCAAACACAAGAATGAGAAGAAGCATGAAAAAGTTAACAGCAAAGAGAAGCCATAAGGGACTTACCAAAGTTGAACTGTTTACATTCCTACATGGAAAGACAATATTGGTAACTCTTAAAACTTTTCAGTATCTGAGTGGTTGGTGGGACCACACACACACACACACATGTACACACATGCATGCACACACACATACACATATGCACGCACATACAGAGACAGAGAGCACAGAGTGAATTGAATAGGATGGGACCGTATGTTAAAAGAAATTAAGGTAAATGGTGAGAGAGAAATGTAGTGGGAGGAAAGAGGGTGAAATGGAATGAGGTAAATTATATCTCATTCAAGAGGCAAGCAGGAGACTTTTTAGTGGAGGGAAAAAGAGGAGAGCTGAGAAAAAAAACAAGAAGTTTACCTTCATCACATTCGACTAAAGGAAGGAATAAAACCTATCTTACAATACAGGAAAGTGGGGGAGAAGGAGATAAGCAAGGGGGTGGGGATGATGGAAGGGAGGGCAATGGGAGGAGGGAGCAATTTGAAGTCAACACTCTGGGGGAGGCACAGGTTCAAAAGACAGAATAGAAACAATGGGGAGCAGGATAGGATGGAGGGAAATACAGTTAGTCTTACACAACATGACTATTATCGAAGTCATTTGCAAAACTACACAGATAGGGCCTATATTGAATTGCCTGCCTTCCCAAAGGGAACGGGTGGGGAGGGAGGGATGGGGCGTATTTGGAACTCAAAGTTTTAGGAACAACTGTTTAGTATTGTTCTTGCTACTAGGAAATAAGAAATACAGTTAATGGGGAATAGAAAGTCATCTGGCCCTACAGGACAAAAGAGAAGATGGGGATAAGAGAAGGGAGGGATGATAGAAGAGAGGGCAGATTGGTGATAGGGAAAATTAGAATGCTCGGTGTATTGGGGTGGGGGGAGGAGATAAAAGGGGAGAAAATTTGGAACCCAAAATTTTGTGAAAATGAATGTAAAAAGTTAAATAAATAAATTTTTATTAAAAAAATAGATTAAATTCAGGTGCTCAGGTGGGGGGAGGGCTGGTATTCAGTGTGAGATTAAGTTCAGCTGCTCGGATGTGGGCAGGG
Source organism: Bettongia penicillata ogilbyi (assembly GCA_023548195.1). Taxonomy (NCBI): domain Eukaryota; kingdom Metazoa; phylum Chordata; class Mammalia; order Diprotodontia; family Potoroidae; genus Bettongia; species Bettongia penicillata. The sequence goes on from JAJHZJ010000132.1 coordinate 20,871,948, forward strand.
CTGCCACAGGGGGTTCAGTTCCCTCAGGGGGTTTATGTGGAGATCTTCAATCATGAATCTGAGCTTCTGCCTGCCTTGGGAGCTCTTGACTGGTTCTGCCTCTGCTGCTGCCTCCCGAGGGGGCCTGAGTTATGGAGTCACCCCTCTCCCCTCTTGGCCAGCCATAAAGATTCTCTCACTAACCTTTGGCGTATGTGGGTGGAGGTACCTGTGCGGCTGCTGGAGATTCTGTCCCTGAACCCTGCTGGGATCTGCTCCTCTCGGTGCAGCACGACCAAGGCAGGGCTGGTCTGTGCTTCAGGTCAGGTGCGTGATGGACCTTTGGGGTCAGTTTTTCAGGTCTCTCTGGAACAGAAATCTCCTCCACTCTGATGTTCTGTGGCTTCCGCTGCTCCAGAATTTGTTGGGAGTTCTTTTTTACAGGTATTTTATGGGCTGCATGTTAGGAGGTAGTGTATGTGTGTCTTTCTACTCTGCCATCTTGGCTCCTCTCCACAAAAACCTTTCATTTTGGATATGGCTAGTATTTTCTAGAAGTTGTTCCAGACTCAGGCTCTCTCATCTTGATTTTTATAATTGAATAATTCTGGCCTACTTGTGCTTTATAGCATCTCAGGAGCTAGCTGGATTGACCACTTACCCATCTACATTATAAATCTAAAGCCTGAGGCATCCTAAAGAGGCTTATCTCCCCCAGACTCCAAGTCTCAGGTGACTCCTTTAAGGAATGGCTACCTGGTTGGCAGCATACATGTCCCAACACCAGTTGGTAATTATAGTTAGTTCCTGAGGAGTAGATGAAATTGATCAGTTCTATGACTCTCCAGTTGTCCAGCATTACCATCTAAAGATGAAATACAGTCCAGAAGCCATCATTTCATCTTTGTATCCATGGCACATAGTAAGTACCTGTTTGATGATTGGGTTGGACATTGGGGGCTTCCTAGTCCAAGCTATACATGAAAGTGGGTTCCCTCTTAATTGTGTCTCACAAAAGATGAGGCACATCCAACTCCAACCCTCCATTCCTTTTCCTGAAGAGTGCTCTGAATGGGCTGCCATATGCTGAGGGGTTTTCTCCACTTTGGGGCAGCCTCAGTGTATCTCTTTGCTCGACTCCTGGAATCAAACACACTTAATCTGACTCTCTTGCCTTCAGACTTTTGAACAGAGCTTCCATGGCCCCCTGAGTCTCTTCTTCTTCAGGTTAAACATCATCTGGTCCTTCAATTGATCCTCATAAGATAGAGACTGCAGACTCTCTCGTCCTTGTCACTCTCCTCTCAACCTTCTCCAACTCATCAGGATCCTTCTTGAACTGTGGCCAGGAGGCCCAGGGGTCTCTGAGCAGGGCAGAGCACAGTAAGCCATGATCCCATTGTTCTGGAAAGCTCTGATCCCTTTAGACAGGCAGAGATCACATTAGCTTCTTAGGCTACTATCTGCTACTGAAGACTCATTGTGAACTTGCAGGCCACTTGACCTCCTCACTTCTTTGTCTCATCATGTCTCCTCCACCTTATACAAATGGAAGAGATTTCTTTTTTGAATGCATGGTTTTCCTTCATGAGTTTTATCTGCTTCAGCCTTCAAGGTCTCCAGAGGGGACCTCAGAAGTCATGGAGTCTAACCTGTGTGTAAAAATAAATCTCTTGTGCAACACCCCAGGAAAGGGTGGTCACTCTGCCTCGTCTTGGAGACCTCAGAGACCTTGGAGAATGGGCTTCCTGACCCATCTTGGTTCAGGTCGTTCATTTTTGTAACAGCTATCATTGTTGGTAAATATATGCCAACACTGAGCCTGAATTAGACACAAAACATCTTCTCATTGCTCTTGGCTCTGCCCTTGAGGACACGAAAGAAAAATTGCAATTTCTCTTCTAGGTGACATCGATATGGATATTCCAGATGGCTCCTCCTCCCTCTGACTGCTTGTCCTGTGAGTACCCTGTGAGACACCTTTGGTGTCTACCTGACATTCAAGTGTCACCTGTGATTCCAGGAGGCTGTAGCAAGCACAGTAACTCAATTCTGCTAAACTGTCTTGACAGAGAGGCTAGACCAGGCTGAGTTACAAACAAATGAACTGGTGAGTTGGTGGTTGTTTACCCCAGGCATGTGAAGACTTCCCCTTGCAGAAAGGGTAGATGAGAATGATTTGTTCCAGCAGCCATGAAGGCAGCTAAAGCAGACTCTGTGGAGTGCTTAGAGCTTGGTCAGATATCAAAGATGCCAAGGTCATCTACGACATTCCAGGCCATTGCCAGTAATCCTGATTTTATCTTACCACTGGACTTCAATGACTCTGGAATAGAGTGAGGCTGATGACTCTGTGTAACTCAGCCTCACTTAAACCCAATTGAGGTGCAAGTCCAGACATCACCCTGTGAAATCATTGATCCTCTTTGAAAACAGGACAAACAAGGGTAGCATCACATAATAAGGAGGAAATGGGAATCCTGGTCACATGGCTCCTTTAAAGAAAAGGCTTTTCCATTCTATACAAATTCTGCCCCTGTTCCAGAAAGATCCAGTGAGTCCACCTGGGCAGTGCTGGTAGCTGGCAAAGGAGATACCCCATTCTGTCCCAGAACAAATGACTGAGTACAGCATTGGCTCCTATTCAAGATGACCTCATTCAGAGGATGCTGAGTTCACTAGTAGAAGAATTTTTTCTACATGGTCTGATCATATTGTATTTCAACACACCATGAGGAATAATTGTTCAAATTGGAAGTCTCTAGTCTCAGTCCTGGGAGGGACCTCTGAGACAGCTGTCCCAATATGGTCCTAAACAAGAGAGTGCACAAATGGCTGGTCATCTGGCTTCTGTGGGAAGGCCTCCAGTGAGGGGATTCCCTATTTTCAGAGGAATCCCTTTCCATCTGTGACAGCTCAAACTAAAAGGAAGCTTTTCCTTGTGTCTATTCTAACTTTACCTTTTTGCATTTCTTCCCACCACTCCTGATCTTGTTCCCTGGAACCAAACAGAATTAGTCCAACCCTTTCACATGACAGACAGTTCCCCAGATATGTGGGGACAACTGTTACATCCTGCCCAAATCTTGTCTTCTCCAGGCTAACTATCCCCAATTTCTTTAACATGTATATCATGTTATCCATGTATAGCATCATCTTATAGCCCACTACCATCATAGTTACATGATGAGCCCTTGTCCCAGAGTTCTCATACCTTGAACCCTAAGCCAGAGGGTCTGTGCCCTGGTCCCAGAGTTTCTGTGCCCTGAGCCATATTAAGAGGTTCTCTGGGCAGAAACTTCCTTAAGGAGGTCCTGTGTGCTGGGGCCTGACTTGAGGTTTGGTGCCCAGGAATCTAGATTCATTTCCCATATCCTTTTCTTTTCATCTCTTCTCTCTACACACTCCTTCCAGTGGAAGGACAAAGGTGAAAAGCTGACAGTTTGACTCATCTCTTAAGAAATGCCTGAATCCTTTTGGCTTTTATGGGAAGAGACTTTCCTGGGCTACAGGGACCAGGGTGGGGACATTCAGAGTTGTGAACCACAGTCACAAGGCACTTCCATTCCAAAACCAAAGGCTAGGTCTATGTTTCCTACACCTGTTGCATGTTTGCCCAGGTGTCCCTGCTCTGTCCTGCCCTGCACTTTATAAGGCATTGGTAGTTCTCCATGCATGGCACACATTCCCTCCATTCCTCCACCTTTCAGAAGCCACTTTCAATATGAATCCTTCCCTGCCTTCCCTTCCACCCCCAGTTGTTAAAATCATCCCAGATCTCCACAATTTGCCTTTAATTTTTTTGATATATGTTTTGTAAGTGCTTTAATATGTTCACATTTCCCCGCTTTAGAATGTCATTTCCTTATTTCCAAAGGACTATGAGACTGTGAATACCCTATGACCCAGCAGTATCACTACTAGGTCTATATCCCAAGGAAATCAAAGAAAAAGGAAAAGTACCCATATGTACAAAAGTATTTATAGAAGCTCTTTTTGTGGTAGCAAAGAATTGGGAACTGAAAGGATGGCCATCAGTTGAGGAATGACTGAACAAGTTACTACTATGATGTTGTATGAAATGATGATGGGGATATTAACAGAAAAGAGCCTGAGAAGACCTGGATGAACTGACACAAAGAGAAGTGAGCAGAACTAGGAGAACAAGTACACAGTGACACTAATATTGCAAGGCATGCCAACTGTGAAAGACCTAGTGACTGACCAGATGATGACCCACTAGAGTTCCAAATGACTCACCATGTAGAACGCGCTCCACCAGCACATAGAGAGCTGAGGATCTCAAAGTGCAGATTAAGGCATGTTTTTCCTTTATTTTCCTTGCCTTTTGGGATGGGGCATAGCTGATGCAGAAAGGTGTTTTGCATGACTTCGTAGAAGGGATGTCATGTTCTTGCCTCCTCATTGGGTGTGGGTTCATGGAGGGAGGGAAAAGTTTGGATCTGAAATGAAAAATAAAGTACAATAAAAAGCGTTTCCTCCCTGGAGGGCAGGGGATCCCCAGCACTGAGCGCAGTGCCTGGAACAGAGTAGGCGTTTGTTGGTTGACTGACTGACTGTCTGGGTGCTCAGGTACTGGCAGCAGAGACATTCTAGCAGCTCTTCTCTCATAATTCAAAGGACACGCAGGTCTGCCAGGCTGTGAGGGGGCTCAGCATCTTTTCCCTTGCTTCCTGTGGTTCAGGGAAGAACAGAGCTTATCAAACTTGGGGAATTTCCAGGCCCATCAAACATTGATTGGAGAGAAGCTGTAAAAGGATGATTAGATCATTAAATAATCATAAAGTAATCAGCTCCAAGAAGTGTCAGAGGAGTGCTGATGGGGCCTGGAGCCCTCCATGGTTTCTCCTGGCCCATTCTCTCTCCTCCCCTGCCTTTCACTTTCTCTCTTTCCTCTGCTTTGGCATCTCCCCTCTCTCTCTCTCCTCCTTCCTTCCTCAATTGCTTCTCTCTTCTGTCTCCATCCAGTCCACCAACCAGTCCCTCTTTACTCTGAAAGCAAATCTTGTAAGATTTAGAGGTAAAGCATCAGGAAGGATCATAGGAGGAGAGAAATATGGGCCCCATTTCCAGTAGAACATTGACTTCTGAGGCTAAAGGCCCCAGAAAATATCTCACTTCACTTCTCCAACCAACTCTGGTTCTATAAGAAGCATCACCATCTTCATACCTCTGTGGGGTAGAGGTGGGGAGCAGTGTGTGGAGGAAAGAAGGGAGAAAGGGTCGAAAATAAGAAATGAAGAAAAATGGAATGGAGAAAGAGAAGGAAGGAGAAAAGGGTGAAATGGAGTAAAGGAGGAAGGGAAGAAAAAAGAAAGGAAGGGAGAGAAAGAGGAAAGGAGAAAGGATATTATGGAGAAAGGGAAGAAAGGAAGGGAGGATGAAAGAAAGAATAGAAGGGAGGGAAGGAGGAGCTATGTAATGGAGGAAGGGAAGAAAGAGGAATGGAGGATAGGAGAAAAGGAGGGAAGGGAGAAGGGAAGAATGGAGGGAGAGAAGAAGGAAAGGAGGAAGTGTGCCAGTGCATATTTTTCTCAGTGTCAGGGATTTCTTTTTGACACAGAAACTGTTTCTTCTCTCTAGAAAGCTCATTTCACAAGTTTGAATCATTCTCTCTCTCTCTCACACACATACATACACACATACTCTCACTCACTAACACACACTCACACAGACACACACACTCACACACTCATATACTCTCTGTCTCTGTCTTTGACTCTGTCTCTCTCTGTCTGTCTTTCCCTCTGTCTCTGTCTCTGTCTCTGTCTCTGTCTCTCTCTCTCTCTCTTTCTCTCTCATACACTCAGTTCCAGTAGTTCAGAGTTAGGGAGTATCGCAGGTATCCCACTTCTCCCCAGCCAGGTATCTAAACAAAAACTTTGCTGCTTCCCAAGGCAACACTATTCTGTGAAACAGCATATGTAGCTTAAAAATGCTTTCCTTTGGGAAAACTTGGCCCTCCTCCCCCAACCCCAACCCTATCCAGTAAATCTCCTGCTTGTAATCAGAAAGTAGCTCATTGCTGCATCATGGGATTGAAGGGGAGGGACCTGAGAGTCCCATCTTGTCCCACCTCCTCAAAATGAAGTCCTAACATGGCTTGTGAGAGCTCAGTCCATTATTGAGAGCATACAGATGGGGTGCCAGAGACTATCCCAACCATCTAAAAGGCATTAGTTACCTTTGTTACTTTTTTTTGAATTGATTCATTCTATCAACTGATCAAAATTGAATGTGAACAGGATTTGCCCACCTCCTTGAATTAATCAAAGCTGTTGCATGAGAGACTAGGTCATGTCCTAAGGCATTTGCCTAATTGGAAGTAACCACTTCATCACTGGAGGGAGAATTTCTGGAGTGTGGAATGAGAGAGACTGGAGAAAGCATGGCTTTCCAGCACATCTCTGAGGAGCAAATAGAGGACTGAACCAGGAGAGAGAAAGGAGAGGAGGATGGTTATTGGTTTCATAGGCTCCTAGGAACAGAAGGCTTGGACTGAAGTTGGTTGCCAGAAGAGACTGGCTCTTTCCACAACATCTTTTCCTAGTATCTGTCCATCAACAGCAATGTACTATAATCTGCTATTTTATTACCTAAATGTTTTCAGTAAAAGGAGTTTTGCCTCAACCACAAAGAAGTCAGCAACTAACCAGAGAGGTATAAAGGTAAAATTAAACAGTGGGCCCAAGTTCTGGACCAATAGAGTCAGAATCAGGAAACATTTATTAAGTACCTACTATGTGCCAGGCATTCAGTCTCCGTGAAATCTAGCTAAGTGCTGGAGTCCAAAGAAAGGCACATGAAAGTCTCTGCCCTCAAGAAGCTCACACAATCGAATGGGGGAAAACAACAGGTCCTAAGAGGAGGAGGAGGAGGGAAGAAGTCCTCCAACTAGGGAATAAGATGATCTGAGGAGGTGAGACTTTCAGAGTTGATGAGGTTCTGCAAAATAATGAGTTTCTGGAGATGATGAAATTCAGGAGCTAGGTGAGAAAGGAAGAAGTGAATTTAGAGAGAGCTCTCCTTAAATGCTGGAGGATCAAGGAAGAGGTCTCCAATGTCCACCTCCCACTCTCTCCAATAAGGGGGGGGGGCCCAGGAACAGGGGCTGCTGAGGAGGAGAGAGTTTTTGAGTTGATTTTATCTTGCAGCATTATGAGTCTCTGGAGATCATGAAGTCTAGGAAAGCAGCTGGGTGGGAAATGTCTAAATGTTTGGGGGATTCAGAGTGATTGAGCTCATAACTTTTTATCTAAAATAACCTCTTTAGAAGTAAAGAGGGAACCATAGAGATCATTACATTGCCCGCATCCTTAAAGTGAGATAACTGTTGTGACAAGAAATGTAGCATGTGACAATTACAAAGGGACCAAAGCAGGACTTGGAAACATTTTGGTAAAGGTAACATAAGATTTGTAAGTAGAATGCAATGAAGATTTAACATAGGGGAAGCAAAGACATCATAGCAATAGGAAAAAGAATGAAATTGTCAGAGAAAGTCTTTGAAAAAACACAGCACTCACTTGTGTTAAATTATTATAAAATCAAAGAATAGAAGGATCTTACCTTCTATTAAGAAAAAAATAAGTATATCTCTCTGTGTGTATGTATGTATGTATATGCATATGTATTAACTGTGTATATATATACATATATGTGTACATATATATATATGTGTGTGTGTGTGTGTGTGTGTGTGTGTGTGCTGTGATTTGATATGATATCAATGGAAAAACACTAGAAATTTTCTCACTAAGTTTGGAGTCTCCCTGGGTTGCCCACTCTTACCACTACTATTCAAGACAGAAATTTTAGCAATGAAAATAAGGCATGACAAAGAAACAAAGGAAGTAAACATTGAAGATATTAAAATTGTTCTATTTGTTCATGATTTGATTTCTATCTGGAAAACCCAAGATCTCCAGTGTCAACACTGGAGTTGTGAAGTGATTTTGAAGAAAATCAGGATAAAATTAGTAACTAAGGAAATCTTCATTCCTCCATATCACCACCAAGAATCAGAGACATTGGATAGAAATAAAAAATGCCCTTTATGATTATGGCAAATGTATCCTCTACTTGAGAGTTAATTGATCAGTTCATGTAATAAGCCTACATAAAGATAAATTCAACATGATTTGGATAGAAATAAGGATACCAGGTTAGATGACCCCAGTGTAATGGAACACATCGTCTTGCCCCAAATCTTCATTCTTCTTGTGAGCATCACCACCCTTTCTGTCACCCAAGTTCACAATGTAGGAACTGCCTTTGAGTCTTCCTACTTCAAACTCCCACATCCAGTCAGTTGCCTCATCTTGCTAACTTTCTATTCATAGCATCTCTTGTGTGTCTCCCTATATTGCCACTTTCATGGCCACCATCCTAGTTCAGACCCTCATCATCTTTCACTGGGGTTATTGTAATAGCCTCTTTATAGGTCCCCCAGTCCCCAGACTCCCTTCCCTCAAATCTGTCCATATTCAGGAACTTCCAAACAGATGTTTGTAAAGCAGAGCTTGGACACTATCACACCCTTTCTTTTTCTCTCTGTAATATTTATATTTGTTCATAACATGGACAAATTAACATGATAATATTTGTTTGTTCATTAAATAAATTCTTAGTGTGAGCACAGCAGAGCAGACCAAGTGGGGAATCTACAAAGTATGTTTGCTACTATCAGAAGTTAGCTAGTTCCCCGAAGTTGGTCGCAGACACAGTCAAACCTCGAAAACAAGCATAAGGTATGTTACCACTTGGATCGGCAGATTGAAAATCATGATATGATTGCTCTTTGACTTGTAGTCACACATGTAGCATTTGTCAGAGGAAGGATCTGAAGCCAGATTTTCCTGTTTGCATGATTGCAAGTCAAGTCGTTTGTATTCTGCTGCTTCCCTATTTGATGTACTGCAGTTAGTCTTAAAATTGATTTGTATCTTTTAAGTTCATTTATTTTAAATTCTCCAAATGTGAAAAGGGTCTTTTTCATTCTGCAAATAAAGTAGCAATGATTGCATATGATTTTCTCTTCTTTCCCCAACTCTATTTCCCCATGAGGCCTTGGAATTCCTAATATTATGATTTATTAATACAATTGCCTTTCCATGTCACACCCTTTCTCAAGAAGGTATAGGGACTTTTCTTTGTGTCCCTGGCTTTTAATGCAGTGCATGGCACATGGTAGCCACTTAATAATTGCTTGTTGACTGACTGGTTGGCTCCCTATTGCCTTTAAGAGAAAACACAAAGTCCTCTGTTTGACCTTTAAAGTCCTTCCTAACTGGATTCTAACCTCTGTTGGCAGCATCTTATTGTTGATAGAAAGACCTCTATTACAAGAGACAAGATGGGGTAGTAGATGGAGCACTGGATGTGGAGTCTTGAAGATGTGGATTCAAATTCCACCTTCGACATTTATTAGTCTCATACTCCTGGGTAACTTGTGTAACCTCTCTAGAGCCCAGTTCCTCATTGGTGAAATAATGGCATTGGACTTGACCTATGTGAGTCCTTCTAGTTCTAAATTTATGATAAGTCTCCCTTATGACACGTACATTGAATGATGCTGGAACAGTCATTAACCCTCTCAGTGTCTCTGGGCAAACCTCTTGGATAAAGTTTCAGAGACTGCACTGACCTCTCTTGGTAGAGCTTATCTCCTTTGATGAGTATTTCCTGTCTCAAATAAATCACAGGTCTTGCCTCTGACTCAGGCTCAATTGCTTCAAGAAGTGGCTCATGTTTGATAAATTAGACTTTGAATATCCTGAGGAATGGAACCAACACCCATTGAAGATCACAGGGACAGCCAGAGAGTGGGGCTGTGAATATGGCCTCAGATCACATGTTCCAGGAGAACCTCTAATTGGATTCCCAATATAAGCATCTAAGAAAAAATCTCTAGCAAAGTCTAGAAGAACAGATAATACATTTGTCCCAATGAAGGAGAGAAGAATAATGTAGTTATCAAGCATTTGTAAGAAATTATTAGAAATAACATTGATGACAACCATTGGAGGTTGATGGAAGACATTTCCCAATGATCCATAGTGACGGTGATCAATTGTATTAATGTAATGATATAAAACAGAACAGAGAGCATGGAGAATATAAGGGAAGAGGGAAAGGATCTGAGGAGGGTATATACAGCAAGATCAGTGAGACAAACACCCTCACTCCAAGTAGAATTGTGTGTGTGTGTGTGTGTGTGCATGCTTGCATACACGCATATGTGTATATGTGCCTGAACAATTCAGATGACAAGCACACTGACAAGGCAGCCTATTTCACTTATGAACAATCCTGACAGGTAGGCAATCTATATTAATAAATTCAATCCATTAGACCACTTTTTATTAGACACCATGTTATAACAGATAGAGCTTTGAACCTGGAGTCAGGAGTACTGGGTTCAAATCCATGCCAGCTCTCTGTTCCCAACTATATTATCACTGATCAGTCTATTCCTTTTCTATGGATTGGTGGGGAGTAATTTACATGGAATAAAGAGAAAAAAATGTATTTCATTCCTTGAAATTGATTTAATTGTAAATGGCTACTAGACACATTTACTTGTCCATATTGATGATTTTCAGTAAAACATGTAATTTATGAAACCAAACCAACAAGTTTAGAGCTGGTAGAAGGCATGGGGAATTTATCATTTCTTGTCAGCTTTGATGTAAGGAAAATCTGGTAAGAATTGAGCTGTTTAAAATTGTGAGAGTTTGCCCAGGAGGCAACCCCCTCCCTAGAAGTTTCCAAGCAAAAGCTGAATGGCTGCTCTTTAGGGATATTTTAGTGGAAATTTCTATTTAGGTGTGGTTTGGGTTGAATCAAATTCTAAATGAGGATTCTTCCCACTCTGAAATTCTATCAGGTAATTAGATGAGAAAAGCAAATGTATATTGATCTGGGCTTAGAGTGAGATCCTGAGACTCCCTTAAACCTAAGGCACAGTCACTGAAGGCTTCTGATTATAATTACATGACTAGATTTTTGTTTTAGGAAAATTATTTTGGAAACCATACAGGGGATTTAATTGAAGGGGGAGAGGAAGGGAAGGGATAACACTTGTTAAATGATCATGGAGTTCAGGTGAACAATAAGAAGGACCTGAATGAACTTTGTGGAAGAGGAAGGAAAAGTGGAAGGTTCCATGAGATATTTGAAAGGTAAAATCGATGGGGCTTGACAACTGATAGGATGTGAGGGAAGGAAAAAGGAAAGAGTCTATAGAATCTGAGTCCAAGTATTTGAACTATGGTGCTTGAAGCATGTTGATATTTTCAACAGATATGTAGAAGTTTGGAGGGTCTAGTGTAGAGGAATAGTTCTGTCTTGACATTTGGCAAAATTCTTCCTGATTCTTTTTTAGAATAATATTTTATTTCCCCCTCCATTACATGTAAAAACAAATTTTAACATTCTTTTAAAAAAGTTTTCCAAATTCCATACCTCCTTCTCTCCCTCCACTCTCTTCTCCCTGAGATGGTAAGCAATCTGATATTGGTTTTACATGTGCAAATGTGGAAAACATTTTCGTATTAGTCATTTTGTAGAAAAAGACTTGAACAAGAAGAAATAAAGCAGTAAAGGAAAGAAGGAAGAAAATTAGAAAGGAAGAAAAAAAGAAAGAGAAAAATAATATGCTTTTGACTACATTCAGACTCCAGCACTTCTTTCTTTGGAGGCAGATAGCATGCTTCATCATGAGCCCTTCAGAATTGTTTTGGAGGTCAAGATGGCAGAGTACAAGCAGAGACTTGCTAGAGCTGTCTCCACACACACCTGTGAAATGACTCTAAACAAATTCCGGAGCTGCAGAACCCACCAAATGATGGACTGAAGCAAATCTCCAGCCCAAGACAGCCTCGAAGGTTGACAGAAAGCATCTATGCACTGGGAGCAGAGCTTAGTTTAGTGTGGGCTGTTCTGGCACAGACAGGACTTGAGCAGGCCTCGGGGGACTGAATCTCTGCACTTGTGTCAGTTTCCAGACTTCCTGGAAGATCAGGGGAAAAAACCTGAGGGACCTGTGTGAGTGAGTAGAATGGTCTAGTCCCAGGTTCAGGGCAGCAGAGGGGATGGAGGAGCCTGCAGCAGTCACAGTAGCAGGGACAGAGGCAGTGATTGTTTCTGGAGCTCTAGGCCCACAGATTGTGAGGGGTTCAGGTGACTGACAGTGCACCACCCCCAGCCCCACTGGAAGCAGAGAACTACCTTGACAAAGAGCTCAAAAGTCAAGTAAATGGTTGGGGAAATGGGTAAAGAAACAGAAAAAGAATCAGACTACAGAATTTTACTTTGGTGGCAAGGAAGACCAAAATAAAAGAAGACAGCAAAGTCAAAGCTCCTACAGTCAAAGCCTCCAAGAAAAATATGAATCGGTCTGAAGACATGGAAGAGCTCAAAAATGATTTTGAAAATTAAGTAGAAAAGTAAAGCAAAAATTGGGAAGAGAAATGAGCACAATACAAGAAAATAATGAAAAACAAATCAGCTCCTTGCTAGAGGGGACCCCAAAATGTTGAGGAAAATAACACCTTAAAAATAGACTAACCCAAATGGCCAAAGAGGTCCAAAAAGCACATGAGAAGAATGTCTTAAAAAGCAGAATTGGCCAGATAGAAAAGGAGGTCCAAAAGTTTACTGAAGAAAATAATTCCTTAAATATTAAAGTGGAACAGATGGAGGCTAATGACTTTATGAAAAATCAAGAAATTATAAAACAAAACCAAAGGAACAAAAAAATAGCAGACAACATGAAAAATCTCATTGAAAAAACAACTGATCTGAAAAATAGATCCAGGGGAAACAATTTAAAATTTTTAGACTACCTTAAAGGCATGATAAAAAGAAGGAGCATAGACATCATCTTCCAAGAAATTATCAAGGAAAACTTCTCTGATATTCTAGAACCAGAGGATAAAATAGATATTGAAAGAATCTACTGATCACATCCTGAAAGATATCTCAAAAGAAAAACTCCTAGGAATATTGTAGCCAAATTCCTGAGCTCCTAGGTCAAGAAGAAAATAATTCAAGAAGACAGAAAGAAAAAGTTCGAGTATTGTGGAAACACAATCACGACAACACAAGATCTAGTAACTTTTATATTAAGGAATTGAAGGGCTTGGAATATGATACTCCAGAGATCAAAGGAGCAAGGGTTAATACCAAGAATCATTTACCCAGTAAAACTGAGTATAATATTTTAGGGGGAAAATGGTCATTCAATGAAATAGAAGACTTACAAACATCCTTGATGAAAAGACCAGAACGGAATAGAAATTTTGACTTTCAAACACAAGAATCAAGAGAAGCATGAAAAGGTAAACAGGAAAGAAAAATCATAAGGGACTTACTAAAGTTGAACTCTTTGCATTTCTACACAGAAAGAAAATATTTGTAATTCTTGGGACATTTCCCAGTATTAGTGTAGTTGGAGGGATTATATACACACAGACAGAGAGCACGGGTTGAACATGAAGGGACAATATCTAAAAAATAAAATTAAGGAGTGAGAGAGGAATATATTGGGAGAAGGAGAAAGGGAGAAATACAATGGGGATAAATTATCTCTCACATAGAAGAAGCAAGAAAAAGCTTTTTCTTTTATTTTCTTTTATTTATTTTCAGCATTCCACAATCACCACCATACAACTTAGATTTTTTCTTTCCCTCCCGCCCACTCCGTCCCCACCACCTCTTACCTCCCTCACTGAGATGGCATACAATTTTATGTAATTCCTACACATACATTCCTATTAAATGCATTTTCACCATAGCCATGTTATATAGAAGAATTAAAATGAATAGGAGACATAATATAACAAACCAAAACGTAATACAAAGGAAAAGTATCTGCTACATTTTACGATTGAATTCCATAGTTCTTTCTCTGGATGTGGGAGGCAATTTGCTTAAAAGACCACTGGGAATTTTTTAAGTCCTCGCATTGCAATGAAGTTCTAAGTCTACCAGAAAAACCTCTCACACACTGTGGTTGTTGCTGTATACAAAATTCTCCTGGTTCTACTCCTTTCACTCACGTGTCTCTGAAGTCTTCCTGTTCATCATTTCTCATAGTGCAATAGTATTCCATTACATTCATATACCATAATTTGTTCAGTCATTCCCCAATTGATGGGTATCCCCTTGATTTCTAGTTTTTGGCCACCACAAAGAATATTGCTATAAATATTTTTGTACATGTGAGACCCTTTCCCATTTTTATGATGTCTTGGGGATACAGTCCTAGAAGCAATATTGCTGGGTTAAAGAATATGCATATTTTTGTAGCCCTTTGTGCATAGTTCCAGAAGAATGATTGGATCATCTCACAGCTTCACCAACAATGAATTAGTGTTCCAACTCTCCCACATCCTCTCCAATATTTATCATCTTCCTGTTTTTTCATGTTACCCAATCTGATAGCTGTGATGTGGTTTCTCAGAATTGTTTTGATTTGCATCTCTCAAATCAAAAGTGATTTAGAGCATTTTTTCATATGACTATAGATATCTTGAATTTCTTCCTCTGAAAACTGCTTGTTCATATCTTTTGACCATTTATCAATTGAGGAGAAAATGCTTTTTCAATAGAGGGGAAGAGGAAGGAGGTTAGAGGGAAAGAGGGAAGCACACTGTTATCAGATTTGACTTAAAGAGGGAATAACATGCACACTCAATTTGATATGAAAATCTATTTCACACTGCAGGAAAGTGGGAGAAAAGGGATAAGTGGGGGGTGAAGGATGATAGAAGGGAGAGTAAAGAGGAGAGGATAACTAGGAGGAAATACTTTTGAAGAGAGACAGCCTCAAAAGAGAGAATAGAATTAATGGGGGGCAGGATAGGATAGAAGGAAATGTAGTTAGTCTTTCATATAGTGACTGTAATGGAAGTATTTTGTATGATTACACATGAATAACCTATATTGAATTGAGTGCCTTTTTAATCGGAATGGGTGGGGAGGAAATTTGGAACTCAAAGTTTTAAAAAAGAAAATTAAAAATTGTTTTTACATGCCACTGGGAAGTAAGACATACAGACAATGGGGTATAGAAATCTATCTTGCCCTACCAAAAAAATGAGGAGAAGGGAATGAGTTAAGGGAGAGGTGAGATAGAAGGGAGGGCAGATTGGGGGAAGGAGTAATCAGAACGCACGATCTCTTGGGGTGGACAGAGGGGAGAGATGGGGAGAAAATTTGGAACTCAAAATCTTGTGGAAGTGAATGTTGAAAACTTAAAATAAATAAATAAAAAAGAATTATCTTGGACCATTTTATTGCTTATAGTAGCTAAGTCATTCACAGTTCTTCATCATACAATTGCTGTTACTGTGAACAATGTTCTTCTAGTTCTTTTCACTTCACTGTGTATCTTGCACGTGCTTCTAGGTTTTTATGAAATCATCCTACTTGTAATTTCTTATAGCATAATAATATTCCATTACAGTCATATATCACAACTAATTTAGCCTCGCTCCAATTAATAGGTACCCCTTAATTTTAATTCTTAGTCACCACAAAAAGAGCTGCTATAAATAATTTTGTACAAATAAGTTCTTTTCCTTTTTTAAAAAATCTCTTTGGGATACAGATCTAGTAGTGAAGTATGCACATGTTTATAGCTCTTTGGGCATAGTTCCAAATTGCTCTCCAGAACGGTTGAATCAGTTCACAACTCCATCAATATTGCATTAGTATTCCAGTTTTCCGCATCCCCTCTAACACTGATAATTTTCTCTTTTTTATCGTATTGGAGAATCTGATGGGTGTAAGGTCATATCATAGACTTGCTTTAATTTTCATTTTCCTAATCAATACTGTTTGAGTGTATTTTTTTCCATATGACTT
Source organism: Bettongia penicillata ogilbyi (assembly GCA_023548195.1). Taxonomy (NCBI): domain Eukaryota; kingdom Metazoa; phylum Chordata; class Mammalia; order Diprotodontia; family Potoroidae; genus Bettongia; species Bettongia penicillata. The sequence goes on from JAJHZJ010000132.1 coordinate 20,887,821, forward strand.
TGCATAGCTTTTATTTCTTAGTTTGAAAACTGCCTGTTTCACTGGAGAATGACTTGTATTTCTATATATTTGATTCAGTTTGCCATATATTTGAGAAATAAATCCTTTATCAAAGATATTTGCTGTAAAAATTTCCTTTTCTTTTCTTTTTATTTATTTATTCACTTATTCATTCATTCATTTATTTATTCATTCATTCATCTATTTATTTATTTATTTGTTTATTTATTTAACTTTTTACATTCATTTTCACAAAATTTTGGGTTCCAAATTTTTTCCCCCTTTAATCCCCTCCCCCCACCCCAATACCCCAAGCAATCTAATTTTCCCTATCTCCAATCTGCCCTCTCTTCTGTCATCCCTCCCTTCTCTTGTCTCCATCTTCTCTTTTCTCCTGTAGGGCCAGATGACTTTCTATTCCTCATTAACTGTATGTCTTCTTTTCTAGTAGCAACACAAAACTAAACAGTTGTTCCTAAAACTTTGAGTTCCAAATTCTCCCCATCCCTCCCTCCCCACCCATTCCCTTTGGGAAGGCAGGCAATTCAATATAGGCCATATCTGTGTAATTTTGCAAATGCCTTCCCTGATAGTCGTGTTGTGTAAGACTAACTGAATTACCCTCCATCCTATCCTGCCCCTCATTGTTTCTCTTCTGTCTTTTGATCCTGTCCCTCCCCAAGTGTTGACTTCAAATAGCTCCCTCCTCCCTTTGCCCTCCCTTCCATCATCCCCCGCCCCTGCTTATCTCCTTCCCCACTTTCCTGTATTGTAAGATAGGTTTTCATACCAAAATGAGTGTGCATTTTATTCCTTCCTTTAGTCAAATGTGATGAGGGTAAACTTCTTGGTTTTTTTTTTCTCAGCTCTCCTCTTTTTCCCTCCACTAAACAGTCTCCTACTTGCCTCTTAAATGACATATAATTATCCCATTCCATTTCACCCTCTTACCTCCCACTACATTTCTCTCTCAGTATTTACCTTAATTTCTTTTAAGATATGGTCCCATTCTATTCAATTCACTCTGTGCTCTCTGTCTCTGTATGTGTGTGCATGTGTGTATGTGTGTGTGCGTGCATGCGTGTACATGTGTGTGTGTGATCCCACCAACTACCCAGATACTGAAAAGTTTTAAGAGTTACAAATATTATCTTTCCATGTGGGAATGTAAACAGTTCACTTCTGGTAAGTCCCTTAAGACTTCTCTTTGCTGTTTACTTTTTCATGCTTCTTCTCATTCCTGTGTTTGAAAGTCAAATTTTCTTTTCAGCTCTGGTCTTTTCATCAAGAATGCTTGAAAGTCCTCTGTTTCATTGAAAGACCATAATTTCCCCTTAAGTATTATACTCAGTTTTGCTGGGTAGGTGATTCTTGGTTTGAGTCCTAGTTCCTTTGACTTCTGGAATATCCTATTCCAGGCCCTTTGATCCCTTAATGTAGAAGCTGCTAGATCTTGCGTTATCCTGATTGTATTTCCACAGTACTGGAATTGTTTCTTTCTAGCTGCTTGCAAGATTTTCTCTTTGAGCTGGGAGTTCTGGAATTTGGCCACAATGTTCCTAGGAGTTTCTCTTTTTGGATTTCTTTCAGGTGGTGATCGATGGATTCTTTCAATACTTATTTTGCCCTCTGGTTCTAGAATGTCAGGGCAGTTTTCCTTGATAATTTCTTGGAAGATGATGTCTAGGCTCTTTTTTTGATCATGACTTTCAGGTAGTCCCATAATTTTTAAATTGTCTCTCCTGGATCTATTTTCCAGGTCAGTTGTTTTTCCCATGAGATATTTCACATTCTCTTCCATTTTTTCATTCTTTTGGTTTTGTTTGGTGATTTCTTGGTTTCTCGTAAAGTCATTAGACTCCATCTGTTCCATTCTAATTTTGAGAGAACTATTATCTTCAGTGAGCTTTTGAACCTCTTTTTCTATTTGGCTCATTCTGCTTTTGAAAGCATTCTTCTCCTCGTTGACTTTTGAACCTCTTTTGCCAATTGAGTGAGCCTATTTTTCAAGGTGTTATTTTCCTCAGCATTTTTTTGGGTCTCCTTTACCAAGGTATTGACCCGTTTTTCATATTTTTCTTGTATCTCTCTCATTTCTCTTCCCAGTTTTTCCTCCACCTGTTTAACTTGCTTTTCAAAATCCTTTTTGAGTTCTTCCAAGGCCTGAGCCCATTCGACATCCCCCTGGGATGTCTGGGGTACTGCGGCCCCGCCCTCCACGTCTTTCCCTGATGGCAAGAATATTTCCTCGTCAGATCCGGAAGTCGGGATCATTTGCACCTGTTCGAAAAAACTCTCTATAGCCTTATTTTTCTTCCCTTTTCTAGGCATTTTCCCAGCCAGCTACTTGACTTCTGAGATTCCTGTCCACCCCTGCCTAGATCTGCCCAGCCAGTGCTTGGGGTCTGAGGTTCAAATGGGCTTTCTGCAGCAAGCTTTAGTTCAGGTGCTGGGGTGGGGGCAGGGCCACCTCCCAGGCTCAGCTCCCTCAGGGGCTTCATGCAGAAACCTTCAGGAATGGAGTGGGTGAGGGTGTGGGGGGGCCCTGCCTCCCAGGCTCAGTTCCCACAGGGGCTTTATGCAGAGGCCTTCAGTAATAGAGTGGAGTGGGGCAGGGCCAGTCTCCCAGGCTCAGCTCCCTCAGGTTGTTTATGCAGAGACCTTCCATAATGAAGATCCTGCCTGCTGCTGGGCGAGTCTGGGCCGCCGCTGCCTCTGCTGCCGCCCACGCCTCTGCCTCTGCCACTTCCTGCCCCTGTCTCTGCTGCTGCCGCTTCCTCCCGAGGGTGCCCAAGTCACGGAGACACTCCGCTCCCCCTCTCGTCCAGCCCAGCCTTCTCTCTCACTGACCTGTAGCTTCTGTGGGCGGAGGAACTTTCCCGGCTGCCGGAGCCTCTGTCCCTGAAGCCTGCTCGGGTCAGCTTCTCTGGGGCCGCGGCCAGGGCAACGCTGGGATGGGGTCCGCTTTCCAGGGCGCGACACTCTGTGGACGGCTCTCCAGGGAATCACCGGAGCGGAAATCTCTTCCCCTATGTTTATGCACCCCCTGCAGTGATTCAGAATTTATGGGGATCTCTTTTTACCTTAATTCTATGGGTTGTGGGTTCGGAGTTCGTAAACGTGCATCTTTCTACTCCACCATCTTGGCTCCGCTCCCCTGTAAAAATTTCCCCCAGTTTTCTTCTTTCCTTCTAATCTTGGTTTCAATGATTTGCTTGTGCAAAAACTTTTAAATTTTATATAATTAAAATTATCCATTTTATATTCTGTAATGCTGTCTATATCTTTGGTCTTGAATTCTTCCCTTCTTCCTAGATCTGCAGGCAAACTATTCCATACTCTACTAATTTCATTTGCCCTGATTTTACTCAACTTTTCCCCTTTAGAATAGCTCCTCCTGAACCTGATCTTTAGAGATCTTCACTACTGGGAGAAATAAATCAAATAACTTTGGAACTGCCCTGGGGTTGAACTGTCCTGATCTAGCAGTGAGAGAGTACAAGGTTGTCTAACCCATATATGTCACTGACTCCAGACCTTGTTTCAAGTCCCTCTCCATGCATCTTCCAAGCCTATTTTCCATTTATCCTGCCATTGTTTTTACATTCTCTCCTCATACCCTCCCCCTCCAACACACATTTTCAACCTTGATTTGAGAATAGGGACCATTTCAACATTTTCATTGCCTTTATGGAAAAAGAGATGCCAATTGATTGTGGAGGGCTCTGGGACTTTACAACTCAAGACACCTTTTCCTGGAAACTACTTCTCTATTGTCTTCATCTATCAGAAAGTAAGCCCTGTGAGGACAAGGACTATGTGACTTTCTATTTGAGTATCTTGTGTCTCATGTTTAGTAAATGATTTTTCATTGATTCATTAATTTACTCATTCATTTTGGACATATTGAAATTGAGATGCCAGTGGGATGTAGAAATTTCTGGGAATAGTCAATGTTGGACTCTTAAAGTAGAGAGGATGGAATAGGATCAAAGATGCAAGAGACGAGGTTATGGTTGACCTAGGAACTAAACTCCCTCTTCCTAAGAGACTACAGCAAAGGAGAAGAGGAGGTAAAATGATGTCCATGACTTTATTCAGGCATCTTGGGTTTCCATTCGTGCTGACTGCTAACTGTTGTTCTAGCCTTTTCAGTGCCAGAGTCTTTATATTTGGTAAAATGTAAGTCGATTCTAAATGCGCTGTAAGAAGTCAAGAAAAATCACATTTTTGCACTTGTATCCATGCAGCCTAGCATGGTGCCTAGATCATAGTAGGTATTTTATACATGCTTGTAGATTGATTGACTGAATGGAGAAAATGGAACATGTTTCCTGATCGACCAAATGAAAATGCAAAAGAGAGTTTGGTTTGCTCTGTAGCATCCCTTCTCATTGTCTCATCCATCCTAAACCTTTTCCTCTCGTTTCCAATATGACTTCAATAATCCACTCCCTTTGGTCATTAGCATTCATCCCCTGTTAAATTTATATTGAGAGTATTATTCTAGGATCACCCCATGCTGCTCTATTCATCTTTCCTTCCAGCTTCTCCACTTCTACCTAACCTCTGGCTCAGTAACTGCATTGATGTGGCTACATTACCCTCAGTGTTCACCTTGGAGGAATCTAAGTTTGGTTTTTGTTCTGTTCTTCAGATCTTGCCTGTCTTAAGTCATGTCTGTCTCTGTGTCTCAGGTATTGAAATGCTCGATTTAAACAATGTGGACTGCATTTAGCCAAATCCTGTCCCGCATAAAAACCTTTGGTTCCTCCCTGGATAGCCCTATGTGTTTATCCCTCTGAGATAAATGATAAGTTGTAGGCATCCCTAGAGATGGTCAGCCCAGGGGACTTACTAGGTACCACTCCACCCTCCTAGCACAAAGTGGTCTGAAGAGTGACCCAGGGCAGAGCAATCCAGAGAGTGTCAGTGATTAGAAGACCTTCACCTTCATAGGGAGGCTGGAGACAAGCTATAAGGGGCTGTTGGGGGAGGGCTGCAAGGTCCAACAGGGTTTTAGGGTCATGAGATCAAGGTGTCTCAAAATCGGTTCTACATGGGACACAGCGTGCCATATAGTGAAGCTGAGGTGAGATGCAGAACAGGATGGCAACACTGTTCCAGGTGTGACTGAGCCATCAAATCTCCATACATCCTCAGACTACATAATGTGATCCTGGCTCTGTAAATGAGAATGTAAACAAACCCTTCAAAAGTGAGAAGGAAAACAGGAAATCAAAGCAACGTCACCACCGTTCCAGCAAGAGGATTGTGTGTGATGTTGGCTGGGTCCCTTAGACTCAGAATGGCCCCTTGAGAGGCGCTTTGGCAGAGGGAGGAAGACGGTTTGGACTGTGGTGAATCAGATCCCTGTCTTGTTGGAGAGGACTGGGCTTGTGGACAGAAGTGGGAGGAGCTGCAGAAACAGCTAAAGCTGCCCAAAGGAGAGGCTGACCCTTCCAGACCCTTCCAGAGCCTTCCAAATTGGGCCATAATTGTTAATCTGTCTGAAGGGGAAAAGGAGAGTAGCTGAGGCAGTGCAAGAAATCACCACCGGCTGGTGCAACGCCAAGCACTCTCAGCCAGGAGGCTTTCTTGGGTGGTGACCCTCTCCTCTTTCCAAGTTCTCAGCCCTGTTTCTGGGTGGTCCCACAGAAGGATGTGAGGGAGTCTCTGGGCAGCCTCAGGAGGCCAACTTCTATGTTCAGCCAAAGGAACTTTAACAAGGCCAGGCCTCAAATGCCCAATTTGATTAATCAGACATTAATTAAGCTCCTGTTCTCTGAAAGGTACTGGGCTAGACACTGAAGATGTGAATATCAAAAGGCTAGGCCTTCTGTCTTTTGGGGTCTTCCATCCCACCAGGAACTTCATATTCAAGAATGAGTAGTGTCTAGCAATGTAGAGTAGTGGTTAGAGAGCTGGCTGTGGGGTCAGGAAGACGAGTTTAAATTTCATTTGCAGCATGTGATGGCTGCGTGACCTTGGGCTGGGCAATTTTCTGAGACTACAAGCAGCAGAGAAGGTGTCAACCTGCAGTGATGTAGGGAACTTTCTCATCCAGGACTTCCCTATGCCATGGAAATCAAAGGTCCAATTCTGACCTCAGCAGCAGGCAGAAAAGCAACATTCTGCCAAGGCCAAGGAAATGGAGGAAGTACAAAAACCTTGGTGCAGCACTGGGGTCATGACTGACTTTTCCTTGAATGTGCCTTGACTACTCAGCTTCTTAAGTGTGCACTTGTCAGCATATGACTTCTCTATGTTTACACATTCACTGCTGGTGTTGGTTGTGGTTGTGAAAGAATGAATCTTGGGTTTATAGCGGAGATGTTTCTGGTACCGTTTCAGTAAAGGTTTTTTCTGGGAGCTAATGATGTCCTCTGTCTGACTGTTGAAATCTAAACACATTGATGGGGGCACACAGTGTTAGGAGTGCTGAGCCACAGAATATCTTGTACCTGGGGAAGTCATCTTTGGTGCTATTCACCTGAAAGTTGGGGGTTGGAGTGGGGTTGATATACTCTAACAATTACCCACCTAAAGGCCCAACAGAGTGAGGTCTTTAATTTCTTACACTGAGGCTGGAGCTACCATTCAATCAGAAGGCAAAGACCTTGACAGAGTAGGTGCAATGGATGGAACTTGTAGAGAGGTGGGTTTCAACTCAATATTAGGGGAAAAAAGGCTTCCTGATAACCAGTTTCCCCAAAATGGAATGAGCACCTTTGTAGAGGGTGAACTCCCTATCACAGGAAGTCCCCAAGCAAATAAAGGGCATCCAGGTGCTGGGCCATCTGGAGGAAATTCCTGTGAAGACTGGACCACAGGGTCATCCAGAGGCCACTGAGACACTCTCTGAGGCTGAGATTCTATGACCAAATTTGGGCAGCAATTTGTGCTTCCTTTAAGAAGTACCAGATGTGGATACACAGCCCTGTGGGTGTGCTTCAGGTAAATTAAATCCTGGAGAGGGGGTTTTTATAGTCCTTTCTTGCATGATCTGGATATGACTCACAAGGAGCTTTGTTACTTAACAAGACCTTTAATGCCAAGAAAAGGGGGAGCAACTCTTATTTCCCTCAACACAGACATGAAAGGATCCTTCCTCCTTGATTCATTGTGTGTGAGATTGGCAGCCCCCTTCTCCTGGAGTGGGAAGAGAGGGAGACATTAATGACAACCTGTTCCCATCCAATGAATGCAAAATGAAGCGTGAGCCTCCATCCCTCACCATCCGGCAAGGGAGGGAAGGCAGGAGAAAGAATCCTCCTGCGCCTCCATTCATCCCCATCCTCATTACATGAAGCTGGCCCCAAAGCATCAGGCTCAAGAGCACTCACTGTTACCATGGCAACCACTGCATCACTTTGTGGACTAGGGTCAGGAAATGTGCGTCTGTAGATGTGGAGTTGTGTGTGTGTGTATGCTTACACATATGCATAAGCATGTATGTCTTCGTGTATGTATGAATGTGTGTAGATGTGCATGTATGTGCATACAGTAGACATGTAGGTATGTGTATCTGTAAATGTGTGTATACATATTTACACATACATATTTGCATTTGTATATCTATGTATGTGTTTAAATGCATGTATCAATGGACATGTGGAAATGTGTATGCATGTGTATACACATGTAGATGTATAGATGTGTAGATGTATGTGTTGGTGGGGGTGCTAAGGCGGGCCACTGAATCATCTCATACAAGGAGCCTGGCCAAAGTCTGAGGGTTCTGAGCCAGGTGCTTCAATGCCAACCCCTTGTATCTCTGCACTCAGAGCCTTGGATGCCGGCTCTGATTCCAAGGTCACTCCTTTCCAATATGGGCTTTGGTGAGAGTCCCATTCACCGACCTGTAGTTCCTGCGGTCATTTCTTCCCTTTGTCTTAAAGTCATATCTCCATTCACTTCCTGGGGGTTGAGCCTGAGAGTGAGCTTCTGCCAGGCATGGGCCTTCTCAGGACCAGGGAGAGCTCCCAGCGGCACCTACTTCCCTCTCTCCAGAAAGCCCTTGGTGAGACTGCAGCCCACCTGACTCAGGGCAGAGTAAACAGAGAATCTGGAACACTGTCCCTCTCTAGCACTCACCAGATCTTTCCATTAGTCTCAAGTGGCTTTCTAGCCAATTTCTCTAAGCCTCCTGGGATCCTCCGCATTCCCTGCTTTGTCCTAACTTCCCTCACCCCTCCTGGATCTCAGTGTCTGCCCTCCGAAGTCATCTCTAACTTAGCTTGCCTTGGTCTTCTTTGGTCATTTGTGTGTGGCCTCCCCCTTAGGCTAGGAGCACCTTGAAAATGAGGACTGTCTGGCCTTTCTTTCTATCCTCAATGCTTACCACAGTGGCTGGTATAAGTAGGTGTTTACTAAACGCTTATTGAGAGACTAACATCCTCCCAGTCATCCAGGCTTGCTACCCAGGAGTCTTCCTTGACTCCTCTCTCTGGCTCTGGCTGGTGCTCTCCCACTCCCCCAGTCAATCTACTTCTGAGACCTGCCTAGTTTGCCCTTGTAATACTTCTAAGGCATCTGGGTGGTGCCATGGGGCCAGGGGACTGGGCCCCAAGTCAGGAAGACCCAACTTGAGTTTATTGAGTTTAAATCCAATGTCAGGCATGTACCAGCTGCATGATCCAGGGCAAGTCATTTAACTACTATGTGTCTCAGCTTCCCCACTTGTTAAATGGGGATAATTTTACTCCTATCTCTCAGGGTCATTGTGACAATCAAATGATATCCTATCTGTAAAGCACTTAGTGCAGTCCTGGCACATAGTAAGCACTTCATAAACACTTATTTTCAAGTTGTCTCCATTCTGTGTTCTGACACTGGTACTAACCCTGGCTCAAACCCTCATACCTTCATGTCTGTATTATTACAGTAGCTGCTGGCTGGGCTCTGGGTTTCAGATCTTGCTCACTCTCTACTCCACCACCAGAGTGATCTTCCTAAGGTGTAATACACCAACCATGCCATCCCTGTCCTCAATGAACTCCAGTGGCTCCAAGGGCAGCTAGGGGACACCATGATACCCAGATTGTTGGCCCTGGCATCAGGAAGAAGACTCATCTTCATGAGCTCAGACCCCCAACTGGCTGAGTGATCCTGGGCAAGTCATTTCACTTTGTTTGCCTCAGTTTCCTCATCTGTAAAATGAGCTGGAGAAGAAAATGGCAAACCCTTCCAGTGACTATATTAATGCAGCTGCCCCCTCCCAGGCTTTTGTGGAAGGATATGAGGCAGCATCAATTAGCTGAAACAGTTTCTCCTTGGTCTTCTCCAGAGTGAGGTTGAGGTCATCTTTTAAAAATGGATCCTCGTAGTCACTCACAATTCAGCACCAATCGTGATACATTCTGAAAAGGAACTCCAAACTCAACCATGGCCAAGCCCTGGGTGTGTGAGTGTTAATGCCCTTGCTTGAAGAGGGCAAAGAATACCAAGTCATGAGCCTTGAGGCCTCTTAATGATCATCTGGTTCCACCTCTGATGAGAGCTACCAATTCATAGGGTTGGAGGGAGGAGGGGATGGCCCACAAGCCCCTGACATCTCTTTCCCCCAGGGCTGGCAGCAGAGAGAAGGGGCAGAAAAGGTAGTCATACCAGTGTCTCACAACTCAGCCATCTCCTCTCGATGGCAGTACTTCTGTCAGGGCAGAAGCTACCCCCTTCTCCTCCCACGGGTCGTGACTCAGAAGACCAGGAGTGAGCACCCTCGACCTAAGTGTCTCCATCTAAGAAGCAGAAGGAGCATCTGTCTGGAATAGCACAACATAAGGCCCTCTCTCTCTTCTCCCCTAAAATAGGGATGTTAAGTATCTCTAGTTCCTCTGGAGAAGGTACTTGAGAATGGAAGGAGAAAGCATTTTGTTGAAAATAAACTCATTATAATCAGTCATGGGGCACGGCAGGAAAGCATGACTCCTACTGTCTGTGTCCTATGGCTTGTATATAGGCCTTGATATCCATATACTCTTCAAAGGGGGAAGTACCTGGCAAAAATGTTGCCTTGCTAAAGACAAAGGCTTCAATTTGTCCAGAGTTTATGAATTTTGTTCATACTAGGTTGAAAAAAATAATTAGCCTCTTTATGCTGTCAGTGAGTGGGCAGGTCATCAGACCAATGCAGAGTAGTGGGCAGCTGGTAGAGCTGTTGCTCCGATTCCTCAGATTCAGGGGAAAAGGAGTCACTGACCTTTGGTCAGCGAGATTTTGGAAAGAAAGATCAAGCAGGTGTATTGTAAATGGTATTTAAGTTCTTCCCCACCCATTAATAAGCCTCACATGGAGGTCATTAAGAGAAACTTACTTGGGGCCAGCTTGCTGGTGGGAAGGCTTTCACACCTTTTGCTAATTTCTAATTAGGCACTGAGTCACAGGGGTTGTGATACCTTCTGGCTCTGAGAAGAGTACATATACTTTGAGGTGAAGTTTTACTTTGGGGGCTCACTTATGAGGAGGACCTTAGGAGACTCTGAGTGGCCTTATGTTTGGACTCCAATGACTCTCTTGCTCCAGGGATGTATGGAAAGTGTATAGCAATACTGCCTTGATTCAGGCAGTAGAGCCCTGTCTGGTGGTCTTTATTTCTCTCCTTAATGTAATTAAAAACAAAGATAGTTGACCCCTTAAACAGTTCTCTTTCCTGGTAAAGGAGATCTAAGAACCTGTGCTAGCAGTTATCCAGGGTACACCAGCATGGCTGTCATTACAGGACATCACGTTTGATCCCACTAAGACTTAGCGCTGTTGGCATTAGACAGTGAACAATGCGAAAGGGCTCTGCACTGGCAGCCTCTGCCTTGTCCACACTGGTCATTCCAAAAGGTCATCAAATCAAACAAGCTCCAGAACTTCCTCTAGTGCTTGAAGATAATAAAGTGGAGGCCTCTAAGAAGATCCAGGAAACAGTTTTGCCACTTAAGAAGCTTAAGGAATGAAATGGCATCCAAAAGGGCTGAGCTGGCAAGAGAAAAAGAGAAACTGTCATTGGATGCAGTAGAGGACATCTTGTATCATCTATAATGAAGACAATGGGGTTCACAATGTTTCAGAAGTATTCCTGGTATTCTCTTTAATGTGAGCAAATTGAATCTTTGGAGACTTGTTGCTGATGGGCACATGGGGCATTTCCATATTTGGGCTGAAAGTGGCTTCTGCAAATCCGATGACTTGTGTGGTGTGTGGCACAGGCCTTTTATCCTCAAGAGCCACTCTCATCTCCCCATGCACAAGATAACCAACAGAGGCCTTATCAGGATTTTGAAAAGTCCAGTGATCTGGACAGTCCATGGGCCACACAAAGATTCATTGGCCAGTACTCAAGAAGAACCCAAGGAAGAACTTGGGAATCCTGGCCAAACCAAACTTGTAGTAGGCCAAGACAATGCACTGAAATTCAATTCTATGCCAGGTGAAGAGGCAGAGGAAATAAAGCAGTTGCCAAACTAAAGAAGGTTCTGGAGGCAAAGAAAGGGTGATCAGAAGAAGCTGGTTAACAATGAGAAGCTTGAGGGAGCAAAGAGAGTGACAGCAGCAAAGAGGCTAATGGGAAAGAAGCCCTCTGCAGTGACTCAGCATATCAATCTGTCCATTAGACCACAACCTACTGTGTCAGTCTTGTGAATTTTTAAACAATAAATATTCAAAGTGATTCTGAAAAACCCTCAAATAAGCAAACACAAACCTATGTATGGTTCCCACTTGGACAGGGCCTGAAGGGTATTATTTACATGGGGTGAGGGTGGCTAAAGTAGCTGCTGGATCTCAGCTGGATGAATTCAGAAGGTGGGAAGGATTTGGGTCGGACTTCCATCATATTTTCCTGGGGAGGGTGTGGACGTACCGCTTGTGGCTTCCTGAGGGATGGATTTCATTGATAGGGGATTTCAAGGGGCTTTCTTGAATAGATAACCTGTTACCTAGCATGCCAACCTTAAATGCATCAGAGCCAGTCTTGAGTGTAAGCCCAAGAATCACTTTCTTGGCATGTAACGCCCTCAGCCAAAGCTGCAAGGGATCTCAGAAGATAGTTCACTTTTAGCTCTCTGTGCATCTGGGTCATGCGCCATTCCTCTCCAAGCACCAAGGACAACAGTGCAGATACCAAGTACAGGGCAGCACACTGAAGGACTTAGAATAGCCCATAAACCGCCAATGCATTTCTCCTCCTGCTACATGTTGTACCACTTTGTCTCAGAATTCTGAAGTTGTTCTTTACTATTAGTGCCGCAGGATGGCTGACACCTTTTTTCCTAGGAGGAAAAGTTTCTAAGTTTGCTATAAAGGTAACACAATGGAAATCCAATAACACTTTCTCTCCCCCCATTTAATAGTATTTGATTTTTTCTGATTACATGTAAATATAGCTTCCAACATTCACTTTTATAAGATTTGGACTTCCACATTTTTTTCTCCTTTCTCCTCTTCTCCCTTCCCAAGACGGCATACAATCAGATATAGGCTATATATGTACAATCATATTAAACATCATTAGTCACATTGTATCACTTTCTTTTTAAAAAAATGAATTTATTTTTACAAGCATGTGTTATATCTTCCTCCTCTTGTCCCACTGGTAACTGAACAATGACAATAAAACCCCTTGCAATAAATATTTATAGTGAAGAACAAAATTTCACATTGGCTGTATTCGAAAATGCATGTTTCATCAGAGATTTAAGGTCTATTACCTCTCTGGCAACAGGTTGGGTGGAATAACCGATCTTCACTTGTCTAGTGAGTCCCATTTTCTTATTCTGGATTTTAAAAATATTTGATTTTCTTCCAATTATGTGTAAAAATTTTAAACTTTTCTTTTTAAATTTTGAGTTCCACATTCTCTCTCTTTCTCTATCTCACCTCATCCTCATTGAGAAAGCAAGCAATTCTTTTACTTGTAATTTTTAAATTTTAAACTTAAGTACAAAATAAGAAAAGAAAAAAGAAATAAGTACTAAAACTAAAATAATATAAAATAAGAATAGAAAAAAAGTACTCACATGTATACAGTAGAACGACAGAGGATTCAAAATACATAGCAATAAATTTCCATTTCAACAAAGCCTACATAATAAATACTATGCAGTATGTTGAGAACTGTCCATATTTTCTTTGCTTACTTGCAAGTTTTCTTTTGTTCTCTCCTGGGCACTTTTTACTTTGTTCTTTTCCCCACTTCCTACGCACCCCACCAGAAGGCTACAATTAAGTATGTGTATACTCATGTACACATATGTACACATAAAAACAAAGATACAGATATTCATATATAGATATATACCCATACACACATATACTTACACATACTTAGATATCAATAATCATAGTCATATGTAGACATATACATTCCTAGGCATCTCTGTAAGTCCATACCATACCTATTTATCTTCTGTTTCTCTGAGGGTGGAAAACCTCTTCCTTCATAAGTCCAAGTCTTTCCATATTTTTTCAAGTCCACCAACTCATCATCTCCTGCACCACAGCAATATTCCCACCTTCTACTGTGTAGTTGTTTTAAATATTCCAAAACAATGTTCATAACTATAGCTGACACATAGTGTAGTTTCCCTATTTTTCTCTTTTGATTAAATCTATTTTAGCCTTTTCTTTGTCCAAGATTATGATTACCACCTCTGCTACGTTTTACTTAACAAATTTTACTCCTGATTTTTTTTGTTTGTGTGTGTCTCTCTCATTCCCTATCCCTTCAGACTGCTCTACTTTATTTCTACCTGCTACCTTGTCCTTCTATTACTTAAACTATCTCCCTTACAAAAACTTCTCCCTTATACTCCCATTCCCATTAATCTAAATACCCTTCTATACTCCTTTAACCTATTCCCAGATAGGGACTACCTGTGTTGTTCCTTCTTGAACCAATTTCTGGAAAGTAGGTTTCCAGAACTACCAGTCTCCTCCCCTAATTCCTCTCTGCTGATTCTTCCTTTCACACTCCATTTATATAAGGTAATTATTCTTTTTGGCTACTCCTAAATGGTTTTACTTTTTAAAGTCATACCATACTCAGATCTACCCTAATCTTTCTGAACTATGCTATTACTAATAGCAATCTTAGACATACATTTACATATATGAAAGGTAAACAGTTTGTTCTTATGGAGTCCCTTGTAATTAATCTTTGGTATGTACTTTATATTTCTCTTGGCTCTTGTATATCAAATCTATTAAGTTTTTTTTAAACAAAGTCCTGAAGTTCTGACAGCTTCATTAAATATTCATTTTTTCCCCATTCAGGATTATACTTAGCTTTGCTGGGTATGATATCTTCAGCCAGAACCCCCAAGCATTTTGGTATACATTATGATGTGCAGTCATGCAAAACACATTTCCATATTAGTCATGTTGTGGAAGAAAACAGATTAAAAAAAAGAAAATCTAAAAAGGTTAAAAAAGTATGCTTTGATCTGCATTCAGACTCCATCAGTCCTTGCTCAGGAAGTGAATAACATCTTTCACCATGAATCCTTCAGAATTTTCTTAGATAATTGTATTGTTGAAAATAGCTAAGTCATTCATAGTTGAGCATCTTTCAAATTGCTGTTACTGAATATAGTCTTCTCCTGGTTCTGCTCACTTCATTTCGCATCAGTTCATGTATGTTTTTCAAGGTTTTTCTAGTAGCATCTTGGCTCATCATTTCTTACAATACAATAGTATTCTATCAAATTATGTATCACAATGTGTTCAGCTATTACGCAATTGATGGACATCCCCTCAATTCTTTGACACCACAAAAAGAACTGCTATAAATATTTTTGTACACATAGGTATTTTCTTTCTTTCTTTTCCTTCCTTCCTTCCTTCCTTCCTTCCTTCCTTCCTTCCTTCCTTCCTTCCTTCCTTCCTTCCTTCCTTCCTTCCTTCCTTCCTTCCTTTCTTTCTTTCTTTCTTTCTTTCTTTCTTTCTTTCTTTCTTTCTTCTCTCCATCAAGCTGGATCAATATGTTGACCTTGGCCACATTGATGTCATATAGCTTCTTTACTGCCTGCTTGATCTGATGCTTGTTGGTCTTGACGTCCACAATGAAGACTAGGGTATTGTTGTCCTCAGTCTTCTTCATAGAAGACTCAGTGGTCAAGGGAAATTTAATGATGGCATAGTGATCAAACTTGCTTCTCTGAGAGGTACTTTTCCGAGGGTACTTGGGCTGCCTTCAAAGTGTTAGTGTCTTGAGTTGCTGGAAGGTGGGGGATGTTTGGATTTTATTTTGTGGCTACGGACACCCTTCAACACTGCCTTCTTGGCCTTCAAGGCCTTGGATTTGGCTTCTGTGTTGGTGGGGACAACAGGCTTTCTTCTTTGCCTTCAACACCACCTTGGGGGGAAGGGCTCAGAGTTGTTTTAATGTGCATTTCTCTAATTAATAATGATTTAGAGAATTTTTTTATGTGACTATAGATAACTTTGATTTCTTCATCTGAAAACTTACTGATCCCCTTGATCATTTATTGGAATGGCTTATATACTTATACATTTAGCTAAAATCTTTATACATTTCAGAAATTAGGCCTTTATCAGAGAAACATTGTAAAAAAAGATTTCCTCTAGTTCTGTGCTTTCTTAATCTTGGCAGCACTGGTTTTGTCTGTGCAAAAAAAAAAATTCATGCAATGAAAATTATCCATTTTACATCCTATAATGCTCTTTATCTTTTGGCATAAATTCTTCCCTTCTCCACAGATCTGACAAGTTACTTATTCCATGCTCCCCTAATCTTCTTATGTTATCACCCTTTATGTATAGATCATGTACCCATTTTGATCTTATCTTGGTGTACAATATGAGATGTTAGTCTGTACATAGTTTCTGCCAAACTGCTTTTCAGTTTTCCCAACAGCTATGTCCAATAGTGAGTTTATGTCTCAAAAGTCTGGAGCTTTGCATTTATCAAACAGTAGATTACTATGGTCATTTACTACCACGTGTTGTGTATCTAGTCTATTCCACTGATCCACCATTCTATGTCTTAACCTTTTCCAAATGGTTTTGATGGTTTCTGCTTTGTAATACATTTTGAGATCTGGTAGAGCTAAGTCACCTTTCTTCACATATTTTCCCCTTCATTCACTTTATATTTTTGATCTTTTTCTCTTCCAGATGAATTTTGTTATTATTTTTTCTGGCTCTATAAAATTTTAGTAGCTTGATTAAGTAAATTAATTTAGGTTGAACTGTCATTTTTACTAAATTGACTTGTTCTACTCATGAGCAATTAACATTTTCCCCAATTTAGATCTAACTTTATTTGTGTGAAAAGTGTTTTGTATTTGCATTCATATAGTTTCTGGGTTTGTCTTTGCAGGTAGGTTCCTAAGTATTTTATATTGTCTGCAGTGATTTAAAATGTAATTTCTATTTCTAGCTCCTCTTGCTGGAATTTGTTGATATCATAGATATGTTGATGATTTATATGTGTTTTTTTTATATCCTGCAATTTTACTAACATTTTTAATTATTTCAATTAGATTGTTACTTGATTCTCTGTGATTTTCCAAATATATCATCATATCATCTACAGAATGATATTTTTGTTTCCTCATTGCCTATTCTGATTCCTTCAATTGCTTTTTTTCTATTATTGCTGTAACTAGAATTTCTTTTTTAAAATAATATTTTTCCCCAATTACATGTTAAAACATTTTTTTGACATTTTTAAAAAGTTTTAAGTTCCAAATTCTATCTTCTTCTCTGTGATGGTCGGTAATCGAATATAGATTATACATGTGTAGGCATGTAAAACATTTCCATATTAGTAATTTTGTATAAGAAGACTCAAATAAAAGAAGGAAGGGAGGAAGGAAGTGAAAAACAGTATGCTTCAGTCTGTATTCAGAACATATCAGTACTTTGTCTGGGGGTAGATAGCATACTTCGTCATGAGTCCTTTGAAATTGTCTTGGATCATTGTATTACTGAGAATAGCTATGTCATTCACAGTTCTTCATTGCACCACGTTGCTATTGCTATGTACAATATTCTCCTGGTTCTGCTCATTTCACCTTACATTAGTTAATATAAGTCCACATTTTCCTGAAATCATCCTACTTGTCATTTTTTTATAGCACAAGAACATTCCATCCCAATCACATACCACAGCTTGTTCAACCATTCCCCAGCTGATAAGCATCCCCTCGATTTCCAATTCTTAGTCATCACAAAGAGAGCTGCTGGAAATATTCTCCTTGGGAGAAAGATCTAGTAGTGGTATCAAAGGATATGCACAGTTTTATAGCACTTTAGACATAGTTCCAAGTTGCTTTCTAAAATGATTGGCTCATTTAACTCCACCAATAGTGGATTAGTATCCTAGTTTTCCCTCCAATATTTATCACTTTTGTTTTTTTGTCATATTAACCTATCTGATAGGTGTGAGGTGGTACCTTAGAGTTGTTTTTAATTTGAATTTTTCTGATCAAGAGTGATTTAGGACATTTTTTCGCATGACTATATATAGCTTTGATTTCTTTGTTCAAAAACTGCCTGTCCATATCCTTTGACCATTTGTCAATTAGGGAATGACTTGTATTTTTATGAATTTGATTCAGTTCTCTGTATATTTGAGAAATGAGACCTTTATCAGCAATAGTTGTTGCAAAAATTTCCCCTCAGTTTTCTGTATAGCTAGCATTTCTAACACAGCATTGAATAATAGTGGTGATAATGGACATCCTTGCTTCATCTCTGATTTTATTGGGAAGGCTTCTAGCTTATCTCCAATACAAATAATAATTAATAGTTTTAGATAGTTTTAGAAAGCTCCATTCATTCTTGTGTTTTTACTGTTTTTTATGTAAGAATAAGCATTACATTTTGTCAAAACCTACTTGTAAGCAATTATCTTCTTTCTTTAACACATCCATAAGGCAAGAGGTTCTCTTCTTTGTGGAAGGCCAAATCCTAGAATCTCAAATTTAGGGCTGTTTTAAATACAACTCCCAAGAAATCTTACCCCTTGATCATATGAGTTTCCTCCATGTTGTTGGCATGTGGTTGAGAGGTTATGCCATTGTTCCAAGACTGGAACCAAAATCTTGACTTCATACTCAAGTCATTATTAAGAGCTGTTTTTGTGTGTGTGTGTGTGTGTGTGTGTGTGTGTGTGTGTGTGTGTGTGAGTTTACCCTGAGCCCACTGACCTGCTTGGCTTTCATATCCCATCGGAAAGAAAGTCAAAAGGGAAAAAGAGATCAAAAACCTCTCTAGGTTTCCTTTCACAGGGCAGATGGAAGAAGGAGCTGTTTCCCTGAACAATCATTCCTCATCCTAAAGAGCCAATAGCCTCCATCAGAGAAGTGCAATCATCAGGAAACTCCTATGGGCAGGCTCCTGTCTGTCCTAGGAAGACGTGATTGAGCTTCCCCCCAACAGCTGGCCCCTTTGTGGCTGCAAAGGTGCTTCAGTAACCCCCTTGAACACTTTGGCTGAAAAAATAAATATATTGATTTAAGGTGAAAAGACACACCATTTGTCCCCATGTTTGTTATTTTCTTCTGTTTCCCTCGGTGGAGGTGGCGATTTCCACTGTGATACTTCTCTTTTCATACATCAGTCCATGTCTTTGGATTCCCAGGGTGCCTCAGGTTCCTGATTTGTTTCATTTCTTCATGTTTTTCTTATTTTCATTCTTTATTTCCCTCCCTGTATTTATTATCCAGTTGGACGAGTCCAGAGAGAATTCTGCCTTTGTTTTTAATGTTACGGTTGGTGTCGCTTTTTGAATTTTTCTCCTGGCTTGATTGTCTAGGTTCTTTTTCATCCATGACACATTTTCATTATGTTAGCATTCTACTGTGGCTTGCACATCTTTTGAGTGATTCTTTGAGTTTCTTTTGCCGTTTTTGAAGGGGTGGTGATGAGGGGGGCTCCTCTGTGACCTCTCCCTCTGCCATCTTCACTGGTTGTGGACCTACGTTTTGTGCTCCCCTATGCTTTCAGTGTGGTCCCCTCTTTCCAGCAAGTAGAAGTTTTGCCAGAAGGTGGTGGATCTCCTGGATAGCCCCCTGAGGGGCTTGATGTCTCCTGGTGGGGAAAAGAAAGGACAGAAAAGACAGACTTACCTGCTTTTGTATTAGTCTATGCGTGTGGAGGCTGGGCAGGAATGGTGCTGAGAGGCAGAGGTGTTCTCATTACTCCTGGGCCATCTGCCATTTCACAATCCATGACTACTAGGGCTGCAAACTGCCTTTCTGAGACTTGCATTGCCTTCTTTCAGCTGGGTTTTGTTGGGGCTGTCAAATCTGGAAATCACCCAGATGAGTCATGTGCTTTGCTGGAGATGGCCAGAAGTGCTTGACATTTGTAGGAATCACAGAACTACAGATCTTGAGCATTGAAAGGGACCTTACTTACCATCTGATAACACAGGCAGCTAAGTGGGGAAGAGGATCCTAATAGTCCTTTTGAAAGGCTCTGCCAACTTTGACATCAGGTGCCCCCTCCTCCTAGAGAGCCTCTTCTTTCTGGGGCTCTTTTTTCTCATGTGTGTGCACATGTGCATGCATGTGTGTGCACATGTGTGTGCTCTCTCCTAGTTGTCTCCATGCCTGTTTGACCCTGCTCCTCAGCCTCCTTTGCTTGGCAGTCTTTCATCTCATGGCCTTTCCAGTGGCTGTTGACCATTGCCTTTTCCTGGAGCCTCTTCCCTTTTCAATCTACATTCCATCACATGGTGATTTCATTGGCTCTCATCTCGCTGAGTCTGATTCCTAGGTCTGTGTGTCCAACCCAAGTCTCTCCTTTGAGCTCCAGGCCCACATCACCAAGGGTTTCTTAGAAACATCTGACTTGCTGCATTGTAGATGTCTCAGACTCAACAGATCCCAAACCAAACCGATCTCCCCCAAACCCTCCTCTTTCCTCTTTCCCCATTGTTGTGTAGAGCATCTTGGCCCTCCTTGTCTCCTAAGTTCAGAACCTCAGCATCTTCCTTGACTTCTCATGTTCAGTCACTCTACTTTGCCAGTCTGTTGCTCAGTCTTGTCATTACCACCACTACCTTCCCAATGGTCTAGAATTGGGACTTTGGACAGATGTTCCATTTTCTCTCCTGACACAGAAACCATGTACATCAGGAATCAGCCAGGTCTCATACGTGGGCTGTTTATTCTCCTTTCATAGAGACTCTCTCTACTCCAATTAATTTTCCACTCACTTAGCTAAGAGATTTTCCTAAAGCCTAGATTTCATCATTCTTCATTCCTTCCCACCCCATGCCCATATACTCCAGTGGCTCACTAATATCCACAGGCCCAAACAGAAAATCCTCTGGCATTAAAATTCTTTTCAGAATGTGACTTCTTCCTTCCTTCCTTCCTTCCTTCCTTCCTTCCTTCCTTCCTTCCTTCCTTCCTTCCTTCCTTCCTTCCTTCCTTCCTTCCTTCCTTCCTTCCTTCCTTCCTTCTTTCCTTCCTTCCTGTTCATCCATCTATCATCTCATATCATCACAGAGGAAAGAGCTCGTGAATCATCATGTTCCTTTCTTTTTTCCTGTCTAGTGTTCAAATTCCAGCTAAGATGGCCCATTCAGATTTAGAAGGGGACCCTCAGCCAGCAGTATGTTAGATAAAGGTCCCTTTGTTTCTTTTTGGTGAGGAAATAGGTTGCAGAACCTATATTGAGACGATGTCATTCCTGCCCATGATATGAGTCAGTTCGGTGACACACTGGGGATTATGGGGCTAATCCTCCCTTAAAAACTTAATTGTCTTGTGGTCCTGGGTTAATCACTTAACATTTCTCAGTCTCAGTTTTCTACCTATAAAAAGAGGATGATAAAAATAGCATCTACTTCACAAGGCTATTGTAAAGATTAAAGGTGGCACCAAGTGATTTGAAAACCTGAGATCTGATGTCAATGTGAGTTGTGATTCCTTCTTGAAGGGTGCCATGGTCTTGCATTTTAATTCTTGTTGCAATATATTCATTATACCTAGCTTGGGCAATCCTGGAAGGTCAACAGGACCAGAGCCGTATAGGTGGAGAAGGGGATGCCCAGGTTCAGGCAGGCATTCCAATGGTCTGGGCCAGGGCCTGACTCAGAACTGTTAGTAAAGGTGGTGGGGAATGATGTTGTTTGACGACTGTCTTTAAAGGGAAGCTCCAGGCCTGGGTCTCTCTCTCTATCTCCCTCTATATTTTCTGACCCATGATGTCTTGATTGTTCATCATTCTCAGAGTTTTCCACATTCCTTTCTTTTCATACAGTTCTCAGAGAGACAAGCAAGGTAGTGCTTCCCAATTCACAGACTAGAAGAGACTGAAGATGGAGTCATGATGGAGGGGAGAGAGTGCCTGGGTTGGGGAGGGGAGGAGAACAATGACCTCACTATGCACAGGCCAGAGCATTTGGGCCTATTTGAAGAGACAGAAACTTCCTTGGGTGTTGACCTGACATGGGCATTCACTATTTTGATCTGGGCTTTGCTTTTTTTTTACCCAGAAGGACCAGCCAGGGCACATCTAGCTGCTAAGAGATTGGATGACTAGCCTGTTCTGCAGCATCCCTGCCCATCATCCCCATCACTCCACAAGTGACTGCCTCTTCCCAAGATATTCTCTTCCCCAGGACTCATCACCTGGGTCATGAGTCCTCAGGGTCCCCCTGGTACACACAGGGCAGATCATTGGCAAGACTGTCTCTAAGAGCAAGGCTGATGTTTCTTTAACCAAAGAAGAGAGGCAGTGGCACATGCCTGGCCCCAGCACAACAGTTAGCAGGACAGAGGGCAGTGGGGCGGCCCCTGGGGAGAGGATTCTCTCTGCCTTTAAAATATTGGGCACTTGGTGACACTTTGGGTATTGTCTCCATGGAGACCGTCACATGACTCTGCCATTATTCTAAACAGATGCAGCCCCTGGTTCAGAAGCTCTAGTTAACAGATGTTTTCAGAGGCATTGCTCTTTCGAGGGACCCATCTTCTCTGCTCCCCTGGTACCCATTATTCCTTTTCTGTCTGCAAAAAGGAGGAGCTCTACTGAATACTTTTTAGTGAAAGAAACAGGTCCCAGGAAGCCAGTTTTCAAAACTCTTTTTATCAAATGATTCATCTGTGTGTATGCGTGTGTGTGTGTACACATGGATTTTATACATGGGATAGTTAAGGACTTGAACACTGTTCTTAGGACCTGCAACAAAAGTAAATTCTGCATGTGAAGAAGTAATAGTTTTTTACAGTAAAACCTTCTGTTTTCACCACAACTATTATTCATCCTTCATTCTGAAAAGGGCCCAGGGCATCATAGACTGATGTTTTGACTTGCATCAAAATTGAATTTAAGTGAAGCGCAGCAGAGTTGTACAAAGTTGGCAGCCTCGTTCTCTCTTCCAGAGTCATCAAAGTCCAGCAGCAAAACGAAAGTCTGGAGGACCTCAGGGGCCTAGGATCCAGTGAATAACTTTGGCATCTTTGGCGTCTGACCAGACTGTAAGGCTCCATAGCACTCACCTCAGCTGCCTTCGTGGCTGTTGGAACAAATTGTTTTCATCCACCCATTCTGCCTGGGAGTCTCCACATACTTGGAGGAGATATTCCTCTAACTTCCCGATGAGTTTAAGGCCTGTTGGTTACTCTCATTCTGGTTTATTCTGTCTGGTGGGATAGTTTTACTGGGGTGAGGCCTCCACACATGTGATGTTCAGAGAGGACCAGCATCTCGGGTGTGAGGGCTTGCTAAACCTTTTTCAGGAATACTTATCCAATTTTGGTGTCCACTTTTCACCTAGCTCTTACCTGTGGCTCCTAGAAACTGTGACTCACTACAACTGTTAGGGTGAGGAAGGACTGACTGAGGCCACATCCCAGCTAGGATGTGCAAAAATTTGAAATTCAGACCTTATGAAAATTCATTTCTTTAAAGCACATGCATATTAGCCCGGGCACTTGTGACTTTAATCAGGATGTAGTATTGTACTTAACGAAATACACAAATGATTAATCTTGACAGTGGAAATGGCACAAAGGCCCCTAATTCATACATTTG
Organism: Bettongia penicillata ogilbyi; assembly: GCA_023548195.1. NCBI lineage: Eukaryota > Metazoa > Chordata > Mammalia > Diprotodontia > Potoroidae > Bettongia > Bettongia penicillata. Next base: position 20,910,828 of record JAJHZJ010000132.1, read on the forward strand.
CTCATTGTTCTTTGCCTGAAATATAGGCCAGGCATGAGTGTTTCCACTGAGGACAGACATAAGACACGATGGTCACGTGAGGAATGATTGAAACTTCTGTTTCCACGGAAATTGTGAAATCTAGGGAATCCATACATACCAGAAGGTCTTTTGACTTGCAACAAATGCAGGAAAATAAAGTGATTGTAGAAGACACTGTCAGCATAGACTAGCATTAGCTTATCTGCTAGCAGAAGAAGAGGGAAAATTGGGAGATATAGCAGAGAACTTTATTTCCATATATTCAGAATAACAATCAGCAGAATGGGAGACATAATGAAGGAGTTATATCTTACATAGAAGACAACAGGCAAAGCAAGGATCCAACTTGTTTTTTATTGTGTTTAGAAGACAACAGGCAAAGCAAGGATCCAACTTGTTTTTTATTTGTGTTTTGAGGTTGGAAGTCAGGTAAGTAGAGTAAAAGTTTTCTTGCTTGGAATGCTCATGTGTAATAAGCTTATGAATATTAACTTCTCCTCCTCTTGGAGGGTTAAAGGGTCATTTGAATGATCATACAATACATGTAGTGGGAGGCGAATACATGTTAAGGGGAACAATGTAGTGGGCATATTGGAGAGTTGTACCCCCTGTATTACCCAGTCAGTGGGGAGACAGAGGAGGGACTTTGCAGTTGGGCATAGTTTTTTAAGGTTTATTTTTGTTTCTGGAGGATGTGTCTGTTCTATGAGGCATCCTCCACTGGAGTCAGGTTAATAAACTTTTCTTTTATCTTCACCATTCCTGAGTCTCAGTGAGTTATTTCTCACAATTATCCTCCCAGTCAAGCTAATATTGGAGAGGAGCTTCAAGATAAAAAAATTGGGGAAATTGGATGGGAACCTTACTTTTTATAGGTCAATCCAGCAAACTTCCAGTTTTTTCCTTTTTCCTTTCTTCCTACATCGGGATCCATTATTCCCCTTCAGAAGCCACTTACCATCTTCCACAAACTCTGAAACTAGTTGGACAAGCCATATTTTTCACATTTCATTTTGATTCTGAACTTAAACATCAGATAAAATGATCATTTCCTTATAAATGCAAAGCAATAAGGATGATTATGCATGAATCTGTAGCTTTGTTAATTACAGATTTCTTTTCTTTTTAAGATAATAACTTTAACCTGTAATTTTCCAAGTTTTCCTGCTCATTTCTCTGTATTTCTTTCAGTCATTCCTTCTGTTCTTTCCTCTGGATTTTTAAAAAAAGGGGTTGCTTCATTTGTCTTCTTTTATTCTTTGCTTTCTTTTCCCTTCCCTTGCTTTCCCATGCCTTTTATTCCTTTTCATCCTCTCTCTTATTGGGTAAAAAGGAAAAAAAATAAGCCTCTAAAAATATGCTTAGTTAAGCAAGATTAAGTCACACTTTGTCCAGGTCCAAAAATGTCTTCTCCTTCTGCATCTTGAGTCAAACACTTTTTCTGTCAAGAGATGTATAGCATTCTATAAGCACAAGCAAAGTAGGATTTGTTGTTGTTTTTCTGGAGTTCAGTTTCCTAGACTCAGGACAAATTGTAAACATCTGAAGGATAACCTTGGTAATTTATAGCTATGCTCAGCCACATGTGTTGTGATGCCTTGCTCTGAGCCTGTTAGTTGAAAACTATATATAGTGGGAAGTTGGCATTTTGCTTTGGGGGCTCACTTATGAGAAGGACTTTTTGATTCCCTGGATGGGTCTCTGAGTAGCCATTTGTTAAGAACTCCCTCACCACTCAGGGGTTTGTGCTCTCCTGATCTGGTGGTATATGTAGATGGTTGTATTACTTTGTTCAGACAGTTGGAGCCTTGTCTATTGAGTCTCTGTGCTCATTTCTCTGCTTGTCCTTTCTATACTCACATCTTTCTACTTATCTGTAATTAAAGTAAGATTGTTGCCCCCTTTGAAGCTGACTTTCCTTCAGAAAAGCGGATCAAAGAATGTGTGTTAGCAGACCATCCTTGCTGTGCTAGGGTGCTTGCAAATACACATGCTTTATCACCAATACCCTAGAACCGTATTTGGTCATTGCAGGGGCCAGATTTCTCAAGTTTATTTTTTCATTTACAATTTTGTTGTTAACATGGATTATTCTCCTGGTTCTGTTCCCTTCACTGTGCATCAATTCATACAGATCTTTGCCGATACTTCCCAAACTGCTCCTTTCATCTTTTATTGTGGACCAATAATATTCCATGATATTCAAATATCATACTATATCTAGCTATTCCTCAACAGATGAACACATCCTTAACCTCCAGTGTTTTGCCACCGTGAAAAAGCAATAATAATTTTGTGCATATATGTTGTTTTCCTCTTTGTTTTTTTCTCCTTGGCATACAGTTCTAGTAGTTTATATAGCTAGGTCAAAGGGTACATACAGCTTAAATATTTTAGGTGCATAGCTTAGATTGTAAGTTCCTTGTAAGTTCCTTCTTTTATCTCTTTCCTAGCACTCAACAGTGACTGGCACATAGTAGGTGCTTAATAAATGTCAATGGATTGATTGGTTGCTTTCTAGAATCTTTGAATCAATTCACAGATCCATGAATAGTACCTAAATTTTCTGGTTTTCCATACCTACTACAAAAGTTGTCAATTTTCTTTTTGTCATATTTGCTGAAGTGATGGATATTATACTGAACATCAGAGTTATTTTCATTTTCATTTCTGTAATTATTAGTGCTTTGGGACCCCTTTTTCATGAGATAATGAATAAATGAGATAAATATAACCAGAAATAAATAAAAAAAGAAGCTAAGGAGTTGAATAGATTTTAGAAAAGTTAGATGTAATAGACCACTGCAGAAAACTGAATGGGAATAGAAAGGAATATACCATTTTTAAAAAAATTCTAATTAATTAATTATTTTTTAGTTTTCAATATTCATTTCCACAAGATTTTGAGTTCCAAAATCTCCCCATCTCTCTCCTCCTCCCACCCCAAAGACACTATGCATTCTGATTACCCTTTCCCCCAATATGCCCTCCCTTCTATCACACCCTCTCCCTTCCTTTTCCCCCATATTCTCTTTTTTCTTGTAGGGCAAGATAGATTTCTATACCCCATTATCTGTATTTCTTATTTCCCAGTTGCATGCAAAAACAATTCTCAGCATTCATTCCTAAAACTCTGAGTTCCAACTTCTCTCCCTTCAGCCCTTTTATCTCCACTGAGAAGGAAAGAAATTCAATACAGACCATAAATATGCAGTCATGCAAAAGACTTCCATAATATTGTGAGAGACTAACCATAATTTCCCTCTATCCTACCCTGCACCCCATTTATTCTATTCTCTCTTTTGACTTTGGCCCTCCCCAGAAGTGTTTACTTCTAATTACTCCCTCCTCCCATTTGCCTGCCCTTCTATCATTCCCCCCCCACCTCACTTATCCCCTTCTCCCCTACTTTCCTATAGTGTAAGATAGATTTTCATAACAAGTTGAGTGTGCATGTTATTTCCTCCTTAAGCCAAATGTGATGAGAGTAAACTTTGCTTTTCCCCTCTTATCTCCCCCCTTTCCCCTCCATTTAAAAACTTTTTCTTTCCTCTTTTATGAGATAATTTGTCCTTTCTCTTTTTTTCCATTTCTCCCTTTCTCTTTCCAATATATTCTTCTCTCACACCTTAATTTTATTTTTTAGATATCGTTCCTTCCTATTCAACTTAGCCTTTGCTCTCTCTATGTGTGTATGTATGTGTGTGTGTGTGTGTGTGTGTATATATATATATATATATATATATATATATATGTATTTCCTCCAACTACCCAAATACTGAGAAAAGTTTCAAGAGTTACAAATATTATCTGTCCATGTAGGAATGTAAACAATTCAACTTTAGTAAGTCCCTTGTGATTTCTCTTTCTCTTTCCTGTTTACCTTTTCATGCTTCTCTTCACTTTTTGTTCAAAAGTCAAATTTTCTTTATTTTTTTTGATAAAAATTTATTTATTTAACTTTTACATTCATTTTCACAAAATTTTGGGTTCCAAATTTTCTCCCCTTTTATCCCCTCCCCCCACCCCAATACACCGAGCAATCTAATTTTCCCTATCTCCAATCTGCCCTCTCTTCTATCATCCCTCCCTTCTCTTGTCCCCATCTTCTCTTTTGTCCTGTAGGGCCAGATGACTTTCTATTCCTCATTAACTGTATGTCTTCTTTCCTAGTAGCAACAACAATACTAAACAGTTGTTCCTAAAACTTTGAGTTCCAAATTCTCCCCATCCCTCCCTCCCCACCCATTCCCTTTGGGACAGCAGGCAATTCAATATAGGCCATATCTGTGTAGTTTTGCAAATGACTTCCATAATAGTCATGCTGTGTAAGACTAACTGAATTACTCTCCATCCTATCCTGCCCCTCATTGTTTCTATTCTGTCTTTTGATCCTGTCCCTCCCCCAGAGTGTTGACTTCAAATTGCTCCCTCCTCCCATTGCCCTCCCTTCCATCATCCCCCCACCCTGCTTATCTCCTTCTCCCCCACTTTCCTGTACTTTAAGACAGGTTTTCATGCCAAAATGAGTGTGCATTTTATTCCTTCCTTTAGTCAAATGTTATAAGGGTAAACTTCTTGCTTTTTTTCCTGCTTGTCTCTTAAATGACATATAATTTACCCCATTCTATTTCACCCTCTTTCCTCCCCCTACCTTTCTCTCTCACCATTTACCTTAATTTCTTTTAAGATATGGTCCCATCCTATTCAATTCACTCTGTGCTCCCTGTCTCTGTATGTGCGTGCATTTGTGTATGTGTGTGTGTGTGCATGCCTGTACATGTGTGTGTGTGTGTGTGATCCCACCAACTACCCAGATACTGAAAAGTTTTAAGAGTTACAAATATTGTCTTTCCATGTAGGAATGTAAACAGTTCACTTTTGGTAAGTCCCTTATGGCTTCTCTTTGCTGTTTACTTTTTCATGCTTCTTCTCATTCTTGTGTTTAAAAGTCAAATTTTCTTTTCAGCTCTGGTCTTTTCATCAAGAATGCTTGAAAGTACTCTGTTTCATTGAAAGACCGTATTTTCCCCTGAAGTGTTATACTCAGTTTTGCTGGGTAGGTGATTCTTGGTTTGAGTCCTAGTTCCTTTGACTTCTGGAATATCCTATTCCATGCCCTTCGATCCCTTAATGTAGAAGCTGCTAGATCTTGTGTTATCCTGATTGTATTTCCACAATACTGGAATTGTTTCTTTCTAGCTGCTTGCAAGATTTTCTCCTTGACCTGGGAGTTCTGGAATTTGGCCACAATGTGGAGTTTCTCTTTTTGGATCTCTTTCAGGTGGTGATTGATGGATTCTTTCAATACTTATTTTGCCCTCTGGTTGTAGAATATCAGGGCAGTTTTCCTTGATAATTTCATGGAAGATGATGTCTAGGCTCTTTTTTTGATCATGGCTTTCAGGTAGTCCCATAATTTTTAAATTGTCTCTCCTGGATCTATTTTCCAGATCAGTTGTTTTTCCAATGAGATATTTCACATTCTCTTCCATTTTTTTCATTCTTTTGGTTTTGTTTTGTGATTTCTTGGTTTCTCAGAAAGTCATTAGACTCCATCTGTTCCATTCTAATTTTGAAAGAACTATTCTCTTCAGTGAGCTTTTGAACTTCTTTTTCCATTTGTCTAATTCTGCTTTTGAAAGCATTCTTCTCTTCATTGGCTTTTTGAACCTCTTTTGCCAATTGAGTTAGCCTATTTTTCAAGGTGTTATTTTCTTCAGCATTTTTTGGGGTCTCCTTTAGCAAGGTATTGACCCGTTTTTCATACTTTTCTTGCATCTCTCTCATTTCTCTTCCCAGTTTTTCCTCCACTTGTCTAACTTGCTTTTCAAAATCCTTTTTGAGCTCTTCCAAGGCCTGAGCCCACCCGACATCCCCCTGGGATGTCTGGGATGCAGAGGCTCCACCCTCCACGTCTTTCCCTGATGGTAAGAATATTTCCTCGTCATCAGAACTGAAAGGCGGGAACATCTGCACCCCATCAAAATAGCTCTCTATGGTCTTATTCTGCTTCCTTTTTCTGGGCATTTTCCCAGCCAGTTACTTGACTTCTGAGATTCCTGTCCACCCCTGCCTAGATCCGCCCAGCTAGTGCTTGGGGTCTGAGATTCAAATGCTGCTTCCCAGTCTCAGGGCTATCCATGGAGGGAGCAGCTGCTATTCAAAGTGAGCTTAAATTCTGGTGCTTGGGTGGGGGCAGGGCCGCCTCCCAGGCTCAGCTCCCTCAGGGGCTTTATGCAGAGACCTTCAGTAATGAAGATCCTGCCTGCTCTGGGAGTCCTGGGGGCCACCGCTGCTGCCTCTGCCACTGCCTCTGCCTCCTGAGGGGCCCTGAGTCACGGAGACACCCTGCTCCCCTCTCAGTCAGCCCAGATGTCTCTCTCACTGACCTGTAGCGTCTGTGGGTGGAGGGACCTTCCTGGCCGCCGGAGGTTCTGTCCCTGAAGCCTGCTCAGATCTGCTCCTCTCGGGCCACGTGGTCAGGGCAGCTCAGGGGTGGACTCCGCTTTCCGGGGCTCGACCAACCCTGGGGACAGTTCTCCAGGGCTCTCTGGAATGGAAATCTTTTCCACTGTGTTTCTGCATGCCTTGCAGTGATCCAGAATTTGTGGGGAGTTCTTCTTGTAGGAAATATATGGGCTGTGGGTTGGAGCTACCATACGTGAGTCTTTCTACTCTGCCATCTTGGCTCCACCCCCAAAAGAGAGATTAATAAAGTTGAAAGTAAGAAACTATTGAACTAAGTAAGACTAAGAGTTGGTATCATGAAAAAACCCCAATAAAATATATAAAACGTTGGTTAATTTGAATTTAATAAAAAAGAAAACAAAATCATCAATATCAAAAATGAAAAGGATGAATTAACCCACAACAAAAAAGAAATTAAAGCAATTATTAGGAACTATTTTTACCTGATTATATACCGATAAATCTGACATTCTCAGTGAAATGAATGAATATTTACAAAAAAATAGAAATGGCCCAGTTTAGCAGAAGAGGAAATAGAATACTTAAATAAGCCTTTCTTAGAAAAGGTAACCTAACAAGCAATCAATGAGCTCTCTAGGAAAAAATCCCCGGGACCAAATGGATTCATAAATGAATTCTACCAAATATATAAAGAATTATTCATTCCAATGCTATGCAAATTATTTAGCAAAGTAGGCAAAAATTGATTCCTACCAAATTCCTTTTATGACACAAATATGGTTTTGATACCTAAACCAGTATGGTATTTTAAGTATCTTGAGAGACATAGTTTCTGGGTAATTAATAATTTTATTAATGGTGCTATCATTTTATTAACACAAGGAATGTAGCCATCTGTCTCTTGGACCAAAGGTAGTCATCTATGTTGCTGGTGGACTCACAGTTTATATGCCCTTGGAAGAGTGGGTGTTTCTGAGGGTGACAATAAACTCTGATTGGTTAATAATTAATTATTGGTGGACCTCATCTAATGAGGGGCTGGGAGAGTGACATTACATCACTCTTGGACAAAGGGACTACCTCTATACCCACATCACCCACAGCCTTGGGCAACCTAGACAGAAGAGCTAACTCTGTCCAAATTAGCTTGAAAGCAATGCAAGAATTCATTTTAGATTAGAAGTCTGATCTAGTTGGATGGAGTTTGCTGTCCATTCTTGAACAGGACCAAAATGACATCACTATGCTAGAGTCAAGTTACAATGTGTCTGACTGTGGCTAATTAGAAAAAATGAACTCAGAATGTTCTACCACAGGTAGTCCAAGTGAACATTAGGTATGACTTCTCTAAATTGAGTGGAGGAACAATACCCAGAAGGCAGAGAATGTTAATCCCATCTTTGATCAGTCATGTCCTTAAGAGACTGGGCTTCAGTCAAGGAAATAGGGCAAGGAAAAAAGCATGGGTCTCCCCAATTTTAATAATTGGCTATTAATATGAGAGAGAAATAATCACTTCTCTCATCAGAAAAAGCAAAAACAGAAAGGAAATTTTAGACCATTTTTTCTAGTGAATATTGATGCAAACATTTTAAATAAAATACTAGCATGAGGATTACAGTGATATTTCACCAGAGTCATAGCACTGCTACCAAGGCAACTGGGCCATCCCAACCCACCTAAATCACCTGATTAGCTTACTTGACATTACTCTCACTGTTCCAGACCTCTCCTTAATTCTATCCAGATCACCTCATTAGCCTACTTTACAATCTTTTCACTGCTTGCACCTGGTCACCTCAGACTACTTACCATTCCTTATTTCCATCCTTTCGCCCTGTTTTTGGTATATAAACATCATCCCCCCCCATTAAGTTGCAGGTTCACTGGGAACCCTGCCTGCTCCTCTTGACGTTATAATACACTTTGTCTCTGACTAGAAGATAGTTTGAGTTCATGAATTTATTCCAGGCAGACACTGCCCTGTACCCTGACATTTTGGGGTTAACCAGCAACCTCAAACTAGGGTTAGTTCAATACAGGATTAGTTCAATATTAAAGAAACTATCAACATAATTGACCACATCAATAGTAATATAAAATATAATATAAATAATATGAATATATAAACAATAATAATGTAAAATAATAATATAAAAATGCATGATTTTATCAGTAGATACAGAAAACATCTTTGGCAAAATACAACATTTGTTCCTGTTAATATCACTCACTTGAAAGCATAGGGAGCATTGGAACCTGTCTTAAAATAATAAGTAGTATTTATCCCAAACAATTGTCAATTACTATCTGTAATGGGGATAATTTAATAGCCTTCATAATAGAATCAGGAGTGAAGCAAGGCTGTCAGTTGTCATCACTAATATTAAATATTGTATTAGAAATGCTACCTATAACAATAAGACAAGGAAAAGAAATTGAAGGAATTAGAATAGATAATGAAGAAACAAAGCTATAAATCTTTGCAGATGATAGGATGGTATCTTTAGAAGACCCTGGAGAATCGACTAAAACACTATTAGTTATTGCAAACAACTTCAACAGAGATGCAAGATATGAAACGAAGTCACCTAAAGCATGACCATATCTATATACTACCAGAAAAGTCCACCAGCAAGAGATAGAGAAATTCCATTTAAAATAATGGTAGATAATATAAAATACTTGGCAGTTTGCCTGCCAAGACAAACTTAGGAATTATAACAACACAATCACAAAACATTTTTCCTACAAATAAAGTCAGATCTAAATAATTGGGGAAATATTCATTGTTCATGGATAGGCTGAGCCAATATAATAAAAATGACAATGTTATATAAGTTAATTCACTTATTCAATGTCATACTAATCAAACTACCAAAGAATTATTTAATAGAAGTTGAAAAATAGTAACAAAATTAATCTGGAAGACCAAAACATCAAGAATATTAAGGGAATCAATTACAAAAAAGGTTAAGGAAGGCTGCTTAGCAGTTTCGGATTTTAAGCTATATTAAAAAGTGTTAATCATTAAAACGATCGAATAATACTGGCTAAGAAATACAGTGCTGGATCAGTGGAAGAGATTAGGTATAAGATACACAGTAGCAAATGACCATAGTAATCTAGTGTTTGATAAATCCAGAGATCCAAGCTTTTGGGTTAAGAACTCAACAAGATAAGGTCAAAATGCAGAAAGGATTTAGACATAAATGATGATAAATCATAAATTAGGGGAATGTGGGAAGATGTACCTGTCAGATCAATGGGTAAGGAAGTAGTTTATGACCAAACAAGAGATAGAAATTACAGGTAATAAAATAATTTTGATTACATGAAACTAAAAAGCTTTTGCACAAACAGAACTAATGAAGTCAAAAATTAAAAGGAAAATAGGAAATTGGGGGGAAAATTTTGCAAAGAGTTCATCTGACAAAGACCTCATTTATCAAATATATAGGGAGCTGGTGCTATTGTTCAGTCACTTTAGTCAATTCTTAATGACCCCATTTGGGGCTTTCTTGACAAAGATACTTGGGCAGTTTACCGTTTCCTCCTCCAGCTCTTTTTTTTTTTTAACAGATGAGGAACTGAGGCAAGCAAGGGTTCAGTGATTTACCCAGGGTCACACAGCTATGTGTCCAAGGCTGGATTTGAACTCAAGTCTTCCTGATTCTAGGCTCAACATTCCATGTACCATGCCATCTAGATTTCTCATAGGGAGCTGAGTCAATTTTATAAGGATAAGAATAATTTTCTAGTTGAGAAATGGTTAAAGGATATGAACATGCAGTCTTTAGAAGAAGTAATCAAAGCTATCAATAGTAACTTTAAAAAAAGCTTTAAATCACTGATTAGAGAAATGCAAATTAAAACAACTCTGAGATACCACTCTACACCTGTCAGACTGACTAACATGACAGAAAAGAAAAATGACAAATGCTGGAGGGTATGTGAGAAAAACGGTATACTATTGCATAGTTGATAGAATTGTGAATAACCATTCTGGAGAGGAATTTGGAACTATATCCAAAGGACTATAAAACTGTGCATGCCCTTTAACCCAGCAATACACTACTAGGTCTGTATCTCAAAGAGATCAAAGAAAAGTTAAAAGGATATATTTATAGCAGCTCTGTTTGTGGTGTCAAAGCACTGGAAATTGAGTGAATGATCACCAACTGGGGAATGACTGAATGAATTGTGGTTTATAATTATGATGGAATATTACTGTGCTATAAGGAATGATGAGAGGGATAGTTTCAGAAAAAAAAGGGAAGACTTTTATAAATTCATGCAAAATTAAGTGAGCAGAAACAGTAGATCATTCTATATAGTAATAGCAATGTTGTAAGGATTTTCAACTGTGAAAGTCTTAGCTACTCCAATCAAGACAATGACCCAAGATAATTCCAAAGGACTATGATGAAAAATTCTCCCCACCTTCAGATCTGATAAACTCTGAATTCAGATTGAAACATACTTTTTTTTACTTTATTGTTACTCTGGTTTTTTCGAGTTTTAAATTTTTTTTTCATTCTTAGCACAGTTTATAACAGATAAAATAATTCAACTTTTGGTCAAGTAATAATTCTTTTTAAAGAATTTATAATATGGACCATAAAAGAATGGTTTTTTAAAACATTAACCAACTGAGACACAAATAATATTTATGTTTGCTAACTTCAAATGCTCTTGACCTAATTGTCTCCATAGTATTACTAAGAATTAAAGGACCCTAACGTATTGTTATTGACCTAAAGTCCTAAGCCTAATAGCTTAATTTTAGACTTAACCTGGGATGTTCCCTTACCAATAATCTATAATTTAATAGATCTGGTATTAAGCTTACAAACCTTTTGACTACAGGAAATTGCCACCAAGAGTAGGGACATTTCAGGGAAACAATATCTCCCCCAACTTCATGTCAGTTCCAGGCAGGAGTAGATTGTCCACTTGCATTCAGTCAGGCTTAAAGTCTGCCAGGTATCAGTGGGGAAACTGAGTCAGGAGACTCCTACCTCAGCCCAGGCTGAAGAGCTGCTCTCCTACCCTTCCCATGAGATCACCTTTTTCAGTTCATACCAGCATCTCACAGGCTTACTGGCATCATGGATTAGAGGCTCAGACCACCTTTCTTGATATCCATACCTGGAGTTAGACTCAGAAGAACAGTCACTTAATATAGCATGTAAAAATAGCAAGTTCCAATAACCAGGTTTCAAATATGATTATAATTTCTCTTTGGCTAAGGAACATCTTTTGAGGCAAGTCTTAAGTGGCTTACCTGCCTTTCTATATATGTTCTAGTTCCTGATTAAATAGCAATCAAAAAAATCAAAATGCCAAATTTTGCCTGAGATTGCCTTCCTCTAGGAGATTTAGACTAAAATTCTTTTCCCCAGACTAAAGATGTCATTGATTTTTCTCAGTAATTAATTTAGTCAATTGTTTTAATACTAATTGCTTTTACCTCATTTTGTAGCATGTCCAATTTTTCTCCCCATCACTCCCTGTCCCCTCTTCCCAATACCTTGCATTCTGATTACTCCTTCCCTCAATGTACCCTACCTTCTATTACACCCCACCCTTCCCTTATCCCCATCTTCTCTCTTTTATTGTAAGGCAAGAGAAATTTCTACACTTCTTTCCTTGTATTTCTTATTTCCCGATTATATGCAATAAAAATTCTCAACATCCGTTGCTAATACTTTTAATTCCAACTTCTCTCCCTTCCCCTTCCCTCCCCAACCTCACTGAGAAGGCAAACAATTCAATACAGACTAAATATGTGCCATTTTGCAAAAGACTTCCATAATAATCATGTTGTGTAATACTAACTATATTGCCCTCTGTCCTACTCTATCCTCCCTTATTTTCACCCCTCAATTGACCTTGTCCCTTCTCGAAAGTGTTTACTTCTAGTAACTCCCTTCTCCCATTTTCCTCCCTTCTATCATTCCCCTCAACCCACTTGACGCCTCCTCCCCTACTTTCCTGTGGTGTAAGATAGATTTTCATATCAAATTTAGTGAACATGATATTCCCTCCTTCAGCCATATGTGGAGATAGTAGCTTCACTTTTCCCCTCTCCCCTTCTCCTTTTTCTCCTCCATTGAACAAGACTTTTCTTATTTCTTTTATGAGTTATAGCCTGCCCCGTTCCATTTCTACCTTTCTTCTCCTGGTGTTTTCCTCCCTCACCCCTCAATTTTATTTTACTTTTTTTGTGTGGATATCATCTCTTCTGATTCAACATATCCTGTACTCTCTGTATATATATGTGTATGCGTGTGTCTGTGTGTATGTACAGTCTTCCATCTACCCAAATACTGAGAAAAGATTCAAGAATTATAAATATTTTCTTTCCATGTAATGTAATATGAACAGTTCAGCTTTAGAAAGTCTTTTATGATTTTTATTTTCTGTTTACCTTTTCATGCTTCTCTTGATTATTGTATTGGAAAGTCAAATTTTCTATACAGATCTGGTCTTTTCCTCAATATGAATGCTAGAAAGTCCTCTATATCATTGAGTGACCATTTATTCCCTTGAAAAATTATACTCAGATTTTCTGGGTAGGTGATTCTTGGTTTCAGTCCCAGTTCCTTTGACCTCTGGAATATCCTATTCTAAGCCCTTTGATCCCTTAATGATGAAGCTGCCAGATCCTGTGTTATCCTGATTGTATTTCCACAATACTCAAATTGTTTCTTTCTAGCTGCTTGCAGTATTTTCTCCTTGATCTGGGAACTCTGAAATTTGGCCACAATATTCCCAGGAGTTTCTCTTTTTGTGTCTCTTTCAGGAGGTGATTTGTGGATTCTTTCAATATTTATTTTGCCCTCTGGTTCTAGAATATCAGGGCAGTTTTCCTTGATAATTTCATGGAAGATAATGTCTAGGCTCTTTTTTTGATCATGGCTTTCAGGTAGTCCCATAATTTTTAAATTGTTTCTCCTGGATCTATTTTCCAGGTCAGTTGTTTTTCCAATGAAATGTTTTACATTATCTTCTATTTTTTCAAACTTTTGGTTTTGTTTTTTAACTGCTTGGTTTATCTCATAGTCGTTCATTTCCCTGAATTCTCTCCTTCAACGAATTATTTTGTTCAGTGAGCTTTTGAACATTCTCCTCCATTTGGCTAATTCTACTTTTTAAGACCTCCTTCTTATTGACTGTTTGGACCTCTTTTTTGCAATTGAGTTAGCCTCTTTTTAAAGGTGCTATTTTCCTCAGCATTTTTTTTTGGTTTTCCTTTCGTAAGCTGCTAACTCATTTTTCAATCTCTTCTATTGCCTGAGCCCCATTGAAGTTCCTTTTGGAGGCCCTAGAGGTAGGGGCTTTGACTTCCTCTGACAGTATGCCTTGTTCTTCCTCATCCAAAAGGATGGGGGGAGACACTTGTTCCCCAAGAAAGTAGCCTTCTGTGGTCTTATTTTTTGGGCATTTTCCCAGCCAGTTACTTGACTTCTGAGTTTGCTCTCCATAACCACCTTGCCTCCAGTTCCAATAAGCCAGCACTGGAGGCTGAGATTCAGATGAGCTGCTCCAATCCCTTAGGGGTTTTAGGTGGGGCCAGGGCCACTATTCAGTGTGAGATTAAGGTCAGCTGCTCAGGTGGGGGCAGGGCCGCCACACAGAGCTCAGTTCCCTGGAGGGGAGGTCTGAGTTGTGGGGACACCCTGCTCCCTTCTTGGCCAACTGAAAAAACCCTCTCACTGACCTTTAGCACCTGTGGGTTGAGGGATCTGCCCTGCCATTGGAGATTCTGTCCCTCAAGCCTGTTTGGTCCTGCTCCTCCCAGTGCCCTGCGGCCAAGGCTGGGCTGGACTCTGCTCTGCATCTGGTGCAACAGACCTTTTCTGTCAGTCTTTCAGGTCACTATTGGCTAGAAATCTCCTCCGCTCCATTGTTCTGTGACTTCTGCTGCTCTAGACATGGTTGAGAGTTCTTCTTTACAGGCATTTTATGGGCTGTGGGGGAAGAGCTAGAGTATGTGCTCTTTCTACTCCACCATCTTGGCTCTACCCCCCTTATTGTTATTGTTACATTTTGTTTGTGTTTTCTTTCACAATGTGGCTAACATGAAAATATGTTTGGCTGGATCCATGTAACTGAGATCAAAGTTCTTGCCTTCTCAAGAAGAGGGGCAGAGAGTGGTGTGTGTGTGTGTGTGTGTGTGTGTGTGTGTGTGTGTGTGAGAGAGAGAGAGAGAGAGAGAGAGAGAGACAGAGACAGAGACAGAGACAGACAGAGACAGACAGAGAGAGAGGGAGAAAGAGAGATAGATAGACAGAGACAGAGAGAGAGACAGAGAGAGAGAGGGAGAGGGAGAGAGAGAGACAGAGACAGATAGACAGAGGCAGATAGACAGAGAGATAGACAGAGACAGAGACAGAGAGACAGATAGACAGAGACAGAGAGAGACAGAGAAAGACAGATAGAGACAGAGAGAGAGACAGATAGACAGAGACAGAGAGAGACAGAGAGAGCGAGACAGAGAGACAGATAGACAGAAACAGAGAGAGACAGAGAGAGAGACAGAGAGAGAGAAAGATAGAGACAGAGAGAGAGACAGATAGACAGAGACAGAGACAGAGAGACAGAGAGAGACAGAGAGAGAGACAGACAGAGAGAGACAGACAGAGACAGAGAGAAACAGAGAGAGACAGATAGAGACAGAGAGAGATAGACAGAGAGAGAGAGAGAGAGAGAGAGAGAGAGAGAGAGAGAGAGAGAGAGAGAGAGAGAGAGAGAGAGAAACAGACAGACTGCTCAGCTGACAGAGAGAGAGAGAATTTGGAACTCAAAAATTTTAAAAATGGTTGCTAAAACTTTTTACTTGTAATTGGTAAATATTTAATGAAATAAAATAGAAAAAGTAACATTAGCTTGGCAATGAAAAGTTCATTAGTAACATCAGAGAAGACAATTTCCATTGAATGATGATGTCAGAAGTCAGATTGCAGAGGAAACAAGGAAGGAAAGAAGAGTTTATTAAGTTCCTGTACCAGAACTCATGCTGAATGCTTTCAGAAATATTATCTCCTTGAATACTCACAACAACCCTGGGAGAAAGGTACTGTTTATTATTCACATTTCACAGTTAAGAAAACTGAGGCAGGCAAAGGTTGTCCAGGGTTACACAGCTAGGAAAGTATTGAGGGCTGGACCTAAACTCAGTTCTTCCTGACCAGAAAGTTCAGCACTCTGTCCTCTGTACCACCTACCCAGGCCTGTCAACAAGCTGGAAAGAAGCAGATAGCAGATAAGGAGACTAGAGAGGACCGCTCGCTGGAGCATTTGAGAAGGGATTGAATCAAGGGCAAATGCAGAGCAGTTGACCTTTCCAGGAGAAGCTTCAGCTCCTTATGTGACACCAGGAAATTGACAACTAAGGAGATTAAGTGACTTTTTTCTTCCTTAAGATCATATAAATCCTTAGTGGAAGAGACAGAAGTGAAAGGCAGCTAGCTGCCCACTATGTTTGAGTCCAGTACTAGGTGCTTCACAAGAGAAGGGAAGGGGGCATTTTATGAATACTGCTTATTCCTAATCTTAACTGATTTTTTTGAGACTATGTTCCCTGAATATTTTGACTCCTCACAGAACGCTTCTGAAGCAGTGAGGTTTAGAAGACTGGTGATGGCCCAAGATGCAGTGGATGACCTTTGAACTATAGCTAATCAAACTCCAAGGACTTCATCCTGCTATTCATGCCACAATGTTGTTCATATTTTGCTTTTGAAGAGGACCAATGACATCTTGGGGTGATATCTTAACTTTCTTGTGAATTTGATTTAAGTGAGATGGAGTTGCACAAAGTAATCAGGCTTACTCTCTCTTTCAGAGTCATTTAAGTCTAACGGCAAGACAAAGTAAAGTTCTGTGATCCTGGGATCAAAACCAACGAGGTACCTCTTTTGTAATTAGCCAAAATAATTTCACGCTTGAATGAAAGTACAGTTTTGACAGTCAATAGTTGGGGGAGAGGGCCTTAATGGTTAACAAAAAGTGTCAGTGAAAAGAAATACAAAAGAAAGTACCCTCCCCCGCTCCCCCATCATGACCACAAACCCATGCATGGCCCCTTTAATCACTCCTTCCACACTCACACAGCTCCAGTTGATTATTCTTTCCTCATTCACTTGTGGCACTCATACATTGAGCAAAGGTGATAATGCCCTGTGAAAAACAGATGTACCTCATGAAGTAGTAGTAAACGTGCTGAATTTTTAAACCAGTCTGAACTTTAAAAATGAAATGAATCTTTCAATGGATCTGTGGTCTGGTAGATGTGTTCTTGAAGTGGACATTATTCCTCCCTGGGCCCCTAGGTTGAGAGATATGTGTTAGGTTGCTGGGCAGGGTTGCATAACCTGCCTAGCAACAGGCTTTTGTTGGGCCCCTGTCAAAACATTATTTCCCCCCTTGGGTTGTGAAATATCTGTTGAGTTGCTAACAGCCATTTTCCTGTTGAGTCCCCTTGCATGGCAACAATTGGGCCCCTCCTTGCCAGAACTGTTCATGTTAGACCCCTTTGCCAAGCAACTACCTTCTGCTGGACACCCCTCTTCCTGACAACCACTTTTTGTTGGGTGACAACCATTCTGATTGGGTAAAATGCACACACCCATCTTAGTTCAGGGCTGTCTCCTCTGAGTTTTCCCATGAGGCAGCCACCAGCCTGGACAATAAAGATGCTCTCGAAATTCCTGATTGACTCTCTTGCCTGTGCATTGCTTACTCCTTCCATTTAATTCTCTTCAGCCAAACCCCATGATTAGAATGTCACCTCAAGGCTCTTTGCCATCCTACTTTTCTAGTGAAGTAGAAAATGACTTGTGCTGCTTGCTGTAGAGGTTTAAGAGTAGTTTTAATGAGCATTCCGCTTTGACAAGAAGACTCTCTCCACACCCTTGGCCTGTGAAGTCCCCATATCAGGGGATGGAGATGGCTCTCTACTCTACTTACTGCTCTGATGTTTGTACACCACAGAATGATATTAAGGTTGAAGGATGTTGGAACTGCAGGGGCCTTGGAGGTTATCTAGCCCAATGTTATCCTGCCAAGTGTGAGGAAAATAAGGATAAGTGACTTGTCCAAGGTCACAGGAAGTAAGTGGCAGAGTTAGGACGAGAAGTCAAGTCTCCTTACTCTGGGAGGTGGGACTGGGATGGGGAAGAGGGGGAGAAGAAATGAACCAGCAAGTGGGAGCACAGGATAAATAGAAAAGAAGTGAAAGGGAGGTGGCACTCCTCTAAGGATGGATGTGGGAGGTGGGAAGGGGCTATATTTATCTTCTAAGTAAAGATCTGAGAATTCTGGAGAAATAAAGGCACCTCAGGTGTGAAGTTCATTGGTTTCCTGGTATTTACACAGCATGAATGCCTTCCTCCCACTCATCCCAGCCATCTTTAAATGGTACAGTGTTTTATTTTTGAATGGAGAATTTAGAGCTTAGTCCCTAAAAGGCACTGAGTTTAGATGTTTTTGTGGTGGTGGAGGTGGTGGTGGTGGGGAAAGCACCTTAAAGCTCTGAACCAAGATCAGACATTTCAGGAGATAATTTCACATCAGGCAATATTGTACTACTCACATAATCATCTCCAGCAAGTCATCCAAAGTCCCTTAGAACCATTGGTTCCTTCTCCCAAGAGTTCTGTGACATGAGGGAAAGGGGTAAGGGGGTTGTATTCTAAGATAAAGCTATAGCAAAGTGAGGTATGTGATGTAGCTGTCTTAGGTGAACAAAGCTCAGCAGGGGGAGAGAAAAATAACACACTGCCTTAAGGAAGTGTCTGCTGTCTTAAACATGCCATATTATTAGACCAAAGGATTTTGGGAGTTGAGGGTGGTGGAGGAGCACAGGAAAGATAATTTTGCATTCCTGTCTCAGGCATAAAATTACCCTGGTAAAGTGATAGATCACTTCTAGAAAGGTAAGCTGTAGTCCAGGAGAGCTAAGTGGCAATACTCACATAGGTTTTGGAGAAAGATTTGCCTGCTGAATTCAATTGCTAAACTGTGAGTCACTCAGACCTCAGGTAAAGTCCCTTGTGGAGGGTTGCAGCAGGATGGAGAATTGGAAGAGCAAGGTCAGGTACAAGATGAAGATATGGGCTGTATTTGCTTATAGCTGAAAATGAACTAGTGACATAGGTACCACAAGTCAACTCTGAGTCTATGCTTTAACACTAAATTTAAAAAAGTAGCCCCATCCAGGGCTGTAGCAACAAACATGAGGAAGAAAGGATGCTTCCCTAGGTCCCTACTAGAGCACAACTTCTAGTGATAGCCATGGCCATGAAGCCAAGATGGAGCGGCTGGGCCTGGAGTAAAGTCACACAAATGATTCTTTTTAATGGGAAAATAATATAAGGAGGAAAGGTTAAAAGGACAGGTCTTATTCAGCCTGGGAATTAGCAGTCTAAAGGCTAATTTACTAATCAATTTACAATCAGCATGTAAGAAGCACCTACTGTATGCCAGGCATTCTGTTAAATGCTGAGGATACAAAAAGAGACCAAAGACAGTCTCTCCCCTTCACCAGTCTAGTGGAGATGAGTGGTAACTTCCCAAGTTCTGGCCATGAGGGACGAGGGCCAGGATTGAATGAATGTTTCTGCCTGGATTGGCCACATTTCAGTCAGATTTTACTCCACGTGGTCAGTGCTGAAATGGGGAGATTTTCTCCACCTCTCTGTTGTCTGCATTCTCTGTATTTTTCAGCAGACCATCCATGAGTTGCTTTGGAAAGAATGTGGACTTTGAACTGAGAGGAGGCACTGCCACTTAGAGCAGAGCCCCCTGAGGTGTCCAGCTTAGAACCCAAGAGACTATGGAGATGTATCAGTGAGCCATGGGGAAATAGACCATCAGCATCAGCTGAAGGTCTGAGAGTAGAAATAAGAAATGATCTGAATAAGAAGTGAAAAAGACTGAAGACCATATCCAGGAGGCTGGTCATTGGGGGATGAATCTTCGCTCCATAGCAATCCATGAAACAACTACACAGACACAGACACACGTGCACACAGATGTACAATAGTCTTCATTTCTATGTGGCCCCTTACACTTCTTCAGTGACAGTGATGTAAGGGGAGGACAGTGGTAAGAAGGCTAAGAATGACTCAGATTTTAGATCACCTATGAACTCACGCTTATCCATTTACACTCAGAATCTAAGCTTCTTGTCCAATGACCAAAGAGCAGGCAGATCACTAGAGCAAGGACTCTTAACCAGGGCCCTAGGAACTATTTTATCTTTAAAAAAACAACAGATTCAAGAAAGACACACAGACGCTTAGCTCTTGCCCCACAGCCCATAAAATACCAGTGAAGAAGAACTCTCAACAAATTCTAGAGCAGCAGAAGCCACAGAACAATGGAGCAGAGGAGATTTCTGTTCCAGAGAGACCTGAAAAACCAACAGCAAAGGTCTGTCACGAACCAGATGTGGAGCAGAGCCCAGCCCTGCATTGACCACAGGGCACCGAGAGGAGCAGATCCAAGCAGGCTTCAGGGGCCCAATCTCCAGCAGCACCGCAGATCCCTCAAACCGCAGGTGCCAAAGATCAGTGAGAGGGTCTTTTCAGCTGGCCAAGAGGAGGGCGGGGTGTCACCATAACTCAGGCCCCTTGAGAAGGCAGCAGTGGAGGCAGCAGACAGGCGATCCCAAAGCAGGCAGTAGCCCGAGTCCATTATTGAAAGTCTCCTTGCAAACCCCCAGAGGGAACTGAACCCGGGGTGGCACCCTGCCCCCACCTGAGCAGCTGATCTTTATCTCACATTGAATAGCAGCCCCACCCCTGCCAAAAGCTCTGGAGGTTTGGGAGCAGCATTTAAATCTCAGCCCCCAAGCGCTGGCCAGAACTGGAGGGTTAGAGGTGGTTGTGGAGAGGAAACTCAGAGGTCAAGTAACTGGCTGGGAAAATGCCCAGAAAAGGGGAAAAAAGAGACCATAGAATGTTACTTTCTTGGGGAACAGGTGTCTCCCCACATCCTTTTAGATGAGAAAGAACAAGGTATACTGTCAGAGGAAGTCAAGGGCCCTGCCTCCAAAGGGGACTTAAACTTGGCTCAGGCAATAGAAGACCTTAAAAAACAAGTTAGCAGCTTACTAAAGGAGAACCAAAAAAACGCTGAGGAAGATAGCAGCTTTAAAAGAGGCTAACTCAATTGGAAAAAGAGGTCCAAAAAGCCAATGAGGAGAAGGAGGTTTTAAAAAGCAGAATTAGTCAAATGGAGGAGAAGGTTCAAAAAACAACAGATTCAATATAATTAGCTTCCTTTGTAATGATATATCTTTTTATTTTATAGAGAAATGAATTATTCTTAGAAAAGGCTCATGGAATTCACCAGGCTGACAGCTCAAAGAGTCCATGACTCAATAAAGGAAGTGGATTCTGTTCATCTGGTTTTTCTCCTTCTAAACAAAACCAAATCAAAGAAGAAAGTCGCAGTTAAAAGCAGCTGGGAGGGGGGCGGGTACTTCCAGATTCTCTGTGGCCAGTCAAATAAAGGAGCTGATAAGGTTGGCTTTATTATGCACCAAAAGAAAATGAGAATCATCTCATTGGATAGTTGGTAAGCTCACACTGTGATGCTTTTGATTAACATTTGCAAGAAGTCCACAATAAAAATAATGGAAACTTATGCATCAACATGTGTTGAAGAGGAGAGAGGCAGGAAAATTTTATGACAAATTCAACTTATTTGATGACTTCATGTCAAAAGTGGAAAGAGATGAGGCTGGATGGAAATGGATTGGAAAATCTAGAACAAGAATCAAGTATGAGAGGGGTCACACAATGACTCTAAACCACTTATCTCTGGCCCCCACCCCACTCTGACTTATCTCAATTTGTTCACCTAGCTTTATCCCAATGGGAGGGTCTGTCCTTGTGGACTCCATCAATTCATTTGAGCCCTCTCCATTCTTTCTCTGTGAGGACCTCCACTGCAGTCACACCTTTTCTTCTGAGTTTCTTCTTCTCCCTTCCTCTTCTATTTCTCCTTATCTGATATACCCCCTGGTTTCTTCCTTGCCCCAGACCTCTTCTCTTTCTTCTTGTCACTCATGGCCTCTGTCTTTCATCCCTTAAGGATAAGTACCAAAATGACTAAGTGCCTTAAATCAGTCTGACTTTGTTACCCCAACTTGTTCTCTTCCTTTGCGACTTCATTTTGGTCAGCTCTATAGTCAAGCTTTCCACACAATAACTTTGTGGAACTTTATGGGCAGTAATCACAAAAGATTATTTCTGGAAGCCTGTGTATTCATTAAAGTCTTAATGAGGTCAACTTCATGTCATTAGGAAGAGTCTAACTGGAAAAAATTTAACAGACAAATATAGAGTGACAGGACATGCTAAGTGAAAGTTAATTTGTCTAAATATTCTGTTTTTTTTTACTTGATTTATCCTGGGACTTTTCCTGTCTAGAATTTGTTTTTTATGTAGGGACTGTGGAGTTTCTAAAGAACTTAGATTAAAAAAGACATTTGCTTGGAAATGCTTGACTTTGGTGATTTTAAAAAATACCAAGAAAGAAGCAACAATGATTTTAAAAGCTGTCTAAGTACATGTTTGGAAATCTTTCACATCACTGATGAGAGAGATGTTTATGAAACCATAACAGAAGCCTGCCCCATAGAGCTCTGAATTTATCACGTTGTTACTGCTGTTTTTTAAACATTCCATTATGTTTCCTACAGAATTATGTTATTCATCGTAACCCTATTTTGCAAAGATTTTGATGAAATCATTGTCTAGATGGGACATCTTGGCTCTTCTGTCTGCACAGCACATGACTGAGAGGTAACAGTGGGGAGTCCAGGGGAAGGGCAGACCTTATGTAATCAATTACACTTACAGGTATCACCAGTTCCTTTGGAACTTGGAGAGAACTCATTGAAGGACAGAGTACCTTCCATGTACAAATCGCAATTCATTCCAATCTTCCTGCTCTGGGTAGTGCTTGGCAGACACCTCTCAGAGAAGACAAAGATGATTCACCCACCTTGTGACTAGTCTTTCCCAGTTTTGCCATTGCAAGCCCATTAACAGGACCAGTGAGCTGTCTTCCTCGTGGGCCCAGTTGTCCTATGTCTAAACATTTTTGCTGTCTGAGCACTTCTCCTGAGTTACTCTTCATCTCTCATGGGTCCCAACTGCTCACACCTCCCACTTGCCTTTCTCTGTTGCCACAAGAATCATTCATGAATTTAGTTCTTGGGAAATGGTGGTGTTCCATGACTTTTAGTTACACACTGTTAACATAACCAGTTTAATAGAAAAGGCATGAGCCTCTATTTCAGGCAGAATTTGGAGGCATTTCAATGCTGTACAATTGTTTAAAGACAGCCAGCTCCTCCTCTTCTTTTTGACCAATTCTAAATCTAGTTTATTGTTAATATGAGATAACTCCTCAGGAATTAATGGCTCTCTGAGTCAGCCATCTTACTCCATGGATGTTGTGACCAAGAGTTACTCTTCATCCACTTCAGTTTTCTCCTGCATATGGTCAGAACATTCATTGAAGATGACTCTCATCAAGGAGGCTTTGTTCCATTCCAGTGAGTGTCTAATTAGACCAGCACAAGATCCTTTAAGAGCAGGAGAATTGTTAGGATCTCTTCATCTATGAGAAACTGAGCCTGCTTCCATTTGGACTCTGTCCTGGGCATCCTCCAGGGCACTGACAGACAGATGGCCCTCCATTTGAGGCTCAGGCTGAGAACTTAACAAGGTTAACTCCTTTGCTCACCTTTTCAGGAACTAGATTTGAGTCTT
Organism: Bettongia penicillata ogilbyi; assembly: GCA_023548195.1. Taxonomy (NCBI): domain Eukaryota; kingdom Metazoa; phylum Chordata; class Mammalia; order Diprotodontia; family Potoroidae; genus Bettongia; species Bettongia penicillata. The sequence goes on from JAJHZJ010000132.1 coordinate 20,934,080, forward strand.
TTCAGAGGAGGCAGTTGGGTGGTGGCACTGGATTTGGGGCCAGGATGAAAGCATCAGAGTTACTGCTCAGACACTGTGTGATTCTTGGAAAATCACTTCAACTTGCTGGGTTTCAGTTTCCTCATCTAAAAAAGAGGGGCAGTAATAGTGCCTATTTCACAGGGTTGTACTGAGACTTAAATGAGACATTTGGAGAGGACTTGGCTGATTTTAAACCACTGTATTGAAGTTAACTATCACTTTTGTTGTTTACTGCTGTTGTATGCATCAGAAACACTAGTGGAAGAGAGCTTTGAAGGTAGAAAACAACACAGGCCATGAGATCTTGTATTCCTTCCCCCTTTAAGTCAATTGTTGTTCTGTGATCCTGTGGTCAGCCCTAAAAGAACATGTACACACGTAGAGAGAGAGACACACACACACGCAGACACACAGACCCGTTGTATCAGTAGGCACCCTAACATGCCCAAGGGATGTGCTGTCGCAGGTTTCTTAGGTCTGCATTCATAAAAGGAAAGCAATTTTCAAGGAATTAACAATCAATTTAACCAAGCACATGCATCATTACTTTAACCAGTACACATATTCAGTTAGTTCAGGAGAGTCAGCACCCTGAACTTCAGAGAAAATACAAAGAAATCAAAAGATCAAAAAACATGGCTTCCTCTTCCTGAATTTAAAAGACAGTTGGACTCCAGCTGTCTGGTCTCAGTTACCAGAAAGGGAAGCAATGACATCTGGGTTTTCAAAGTCAGAGAGCTCCTTTAGTGACTTCCCAGAGTCCTTTCCTGGCCAAACAAATGCTTCCAGTCAGTAAGCCCCAAAGTAAAACTTCAACTCAGAGTATTTACACCATTTTTAGAGTCAGAGGGCATTGCAACCCTTGAGAACCAATGCCTCATTAACAAAATGCTTGCCTTCCCACAAAGCTTCCCTAATCAAACTCCCCTTAATGGGGCCCATTAATGGGTGGGGAAGATCTTTAATCACATTGAAATAATTAACAATACAAATACATATACTATTTCTAGTTAAAGAAATTCTTGTTTCTGTACTTTACTCCTAGTAAAGACTCTTGATTGATAAAGGCAAGATTCAATCAGCACTTACTAAAAGAAAAGTAGCAAAAGATTCTATTTTGCTTGCCCTTACACACACAGACACACACATATAGACAGACACACATACACACCCTCTTCCTGTTTCCTTCCCCTCCCTTCCTCTAGAATGTCCTAGGTACTGTGGGCATTACTCCCCCTCTCAGTTCATCTACTGCTCTCTGTTCTCAGCCTCTGCCTGCCTCACCTTCCTAAGCCTGGTGTTCATACCCACCTCCATTCCCACTGTCTGCTTTTCTGTTCCATGTCCTGCTCTGGTTTTGCTCCAAGCTCAGAGTTCTCAGTCTGACTCACCTCTCCTTCATCTCTGAATCACCTGACCCCTTGTCTGCTGCCAAGCTCTGGTTCTGGGAGGATGCTAGTTACTGTTTACCAGTTGGTTCCCTGAAACAAAGGACTCATGGTACACTTTTAAGCTGAATCAGGACTATTGCCCTTTTCTCCATAACTTTCTTACATTCATACAATCAAGGAAACAACAAATCAAGACCTGAGTTACAGCATTTACTGATTTCTGTTTTTTTAAAATTTTTAGTTCTGAAACTCTCTCCCTTCCACTTCCTTGTCCCACAGTTGTTGAGAATGCAAGGAAACACAAGCCATCACAGATGTGTAAAGTTAAGTAAAACGAATTCCCAGATTGGTCGTGTCAAGTTTGCTCATTTCCCAAGTGTAAATGCTGACACCAATCATTGAGCACTTGGCTCTGGAATGAGCTACCCCACCCCATCTCTGCCTGCCTCCCCCATTTACTCTGCTCTGTTGCTCATGTCAGCTGACTTCAAGCCTCATGCCCAGACTTAGCTGGTGTTACTTTAGGAGTGAAGTTGCAAACAGCTGAGAACAAAGGCTGCTCCCCTAAATCGTGTTTGGCTTGTAGTGCAGAGAGCAGCTCTATCGGGCTGCAAAACCCTTCTCAACATGAAGAAAATGTAGACAGACATTGAGTGCATTGGTTTGTCAAGGGCACGTGGCAAGTAGGGAAGAGGGAGGGAAGATGCTCAAACCCTCACCTGAAATTGTATTTTTTTAAACAAAATTCAGATTCTGTATCCTCAAAATCCCTCACACTGCCATAACCATTTCCATCTGAGTTCCTCCAAAAGCCATCAGTGTTAACCCATTCCACTTTGGACTGGTCTTAGGGGGAGGCAGCTGGACAGCATTAGAAATGACAGCTGGATGATTGAGGGCAGGCAGAGGGGACCTGAGCTGACACTGAGGTAGCAGCAGAGACTAGAATAGAAATGCCAACCATCAGGCTCTTGCCCTTCCCCTCTGCCCCTCCTGTTCCTTCCCCTCTCTTGGCTCACACAGTTTCCCAATGATCTAAGTGGCTTCTGCAACTAATTGGGTTATAGCCTTCTGCTTCTGAAATCTAATTTAATCTCTGCTCTAAGCAATTTCTCCTGGTTTGTGAAATCCCTACGAATCTTCATCAACATTTCTGAGAGAGCTAGGAGATGAAATAGTCATTTTAAAGATCCAAAACTAAGTGAAGTTTTAATTTGGGGGCTGAGGGAGAGAGAGACAGACACAGAGAGAGACAGAGAGAAAGAGACAGAGAATGACAGAGAGACAAAGAAGAAGGAGGAAGAGAAGAAGAAGTAGTCTCTACTGCAGCTGCCTTAGACAGCAAAGGGAAAGCACAGACCAGAACTTCCAGGCAGGAGGTACAGCCTGACAGCACCAGGAAGGAATCCATCTATCCAAACCAACCATGTCCATTTGTCCACTTACCCCTCTTTCTCCTGCAGGATTAACTGTTTGCTAGGAGGTGCCTTTGATGACACAGTGATATATCACCCAATCCTGACAATCCCCTCATCATCTTCTTTAGAATGTTTCCACCTCGTCCTGTCCAGCCTTGCCATGCCCAGGGGAAAATATGTGAAGGGAGGGCCCCTTTAAAATCCAGCATCCTATGTGCCAATAAGGTTGGAAGGAGAAGGGGCATGAAAACAAGAAGGGAACTAGATGAGGATCCCAGCAGTCATGTGTGAGCTCCAAAAGACAATTTCAGCCTCTACTGATGGATGAGACAACCAAAACTGGTAGCAATAATTGACCAAAGACCAAGGAGAGGAGAGAAAGTACATCCTTGCTTCCCCATCACTGATTGCTCAGAGTTCATACTGGAGGTCACCTGAGGAGCTTTTGGTCCTGGGCTCTCATTTTACTCATAGTGACTCTGAGGCCTGAAAAGGTCAAGGGGCATTTTCAAGATTCCATCAGTAGCAATTCCAATCCAAATTTCTCTGACATCTTTTCAAGATGGGCACTAAGTGCATGGAAGGCTCCTCTTCAATTTCCCCTCCAAGGTTCCTCTCCCCAATTAAGGCCAGGTGGGAGAGAAGACATGGCCTTTGGGACATGGGACATGGAGCACATTAACATCTTTGACTACTGTCACTTCTCTTGTCCCTTTCTCTAGTGGAAATCTAGGACCCCTGCCCAATTGTATTTTTCTGCTGTTTCTTAAGTGGCTATTTGCACACTGATGTAACCAAGTACCTCAGTGATGGGGGTTAAAGTCCTCTCCAAGGTGCTGGAGAATTCCCCTATGATACCCTTCACAAGAGGTTGACCAGTCTTAAAAAGAACAAGAGACCCATTTCTCCCTGAGGTTAAGCTCCCCACTCTACTTTGGGATATATCTCATTGTTAGGAAGGTGTTTTCTTGACATCAAGCCCTAATTGTGTGTGTGTGTGTGTGTGTGTGTGCTCCCTTGTCTCATATATGAATACTTAGCAGGGAGGGGGTAAATGGTGCTTCCCAGGAAGACTGAGAGGACAGGGCTCCCTAAGCCTCAATTTTGGAGCATGGCTTTTGCTGTGGTCCCTTTCATGATATAGTCTAAGATTATTCCTGTCCTCAAAGTCAGGCTCACACTGGTGTTGTTGGCAGCTTTCATTTTTCTTCCTCATTTTTGGAAGTCGGGACAATATTTTCCCTTCTCTCCTTCTGTGGTGTCTTTTCTGTCCCCCCACAACAGAGAGAGCTCATCTCCTGGAACTCTGGGAACTTGGCTTTAGGGTAGAAAGTGTACTCTCCCTTGAGAGAGGAGAGTCTTGAGGTTGATGTTTGGAGGGTCGGCAGCCAGGTCCCAGAGAGACCTTGGAGTCTTTCCTTTATGGGGAAGGGCCTTCCAGAGTTTCCATGATAAGTGGCCCACAGGCCTTCCTTCCTAACCTTGCTTACGAAGGCGGAAGATGACATGATCTTGGTGGCATCATGTTGAATAGACTAACATATCTATATCACTGGAGAGACAGGTCTTTAGACAACAGAGGGAGGGGTCTTTCGCAGGAGACTTTAAAGACTCCTTCCTCAAACTCCTATTCTAATGTAAGGAATCACTGCTTTGGAGGTCCTAGGCAACATCAGAGGCTGGTGAGGAGTGATAGTGAGATAGAAGGCTGTTGTGGACATCCTGCTGGGCAAGTCCTGCCCTATAATGATGCAGTTTCCCTCCCTTGGAGCCTCAGAGTTGCCGCCCCCCCATTCTTCCATAATCATTGCTCTTCCATAGCCAATTTTCTTTGGATAAAGGCCTTCCAAGGATGCAAGATGGAGAGACTCCATGATTGAAGTCAGGAAAACTCATCTTTCTGACTTCAAATCTGGTCTCAGTCACCTCCTTGCTGCGTGACCCTGGGCAAGTCACTTCACCTTGTTGTCTTAGTTTCCTCATCTGTAAAATGAACCAAATTAGGAAATGGCAAACCACTCCACTATCTCTGCCAAGAAAACCTCAGACAGGGTCATGAGGAGTTGGATACAACTGAAGAAAACGAGAAGAAAAAGGTATAGCAGGAGGAACCCCAGTACAACATGGAGAGGTATGCTCCCTTAACACATATACTCGGATGTGCAGAAATCACGTCTGGGGAAGACCATGGCATCTAGCATGACCCCGAGGGCCTTCTCCTGGTCCTGGGAATGCTTCTCAATAAGGTGATCATGGTAGTATAGGCTAAGTAGTGCCCAAGGATAGAACCACAAGAAGGTGGTCCTAAACTCCAACTGGTGAGAAGTAGCTCCAGGGAGTCATGTGGAGGAGCTTCCCAGTGCCCCTGGGAAGTTTCCCAAGCACCAAGCAAAAGCAGAGAACAGGACTTTCAGTAGCCAAGACCTGTGAATTAGCCATGTGTGCTCTCACTTTCAGCCCACTCCTTCTTAGACTGTAGGCACTGGTGGGAGAATGTGTCATAGACACTTGAGGAGGGGTGCTGGTGCTAATTGTTCTTACTAGATCACCTTAGTAATTTTTTGTTATTTAGTCATTTTAGTCAGATGCAACTCTCTGTGACCCCATTTGGGGTTTCTTGGCAGAGATACTGGAGTAGTTGGCCATTTCCTTCTCCAGCTCATTTTACAGATGAGGAAACTGAAGCAAACAGGGTTAAATGACTTGTCCAGGGTCATACAGCTAGAAAGTATCTAAAACCAGATTTGAACTCAGGAAGTCTTCTTGACTTTAGGCCCACTGTGCTTCCTTGTTGCCTCACCTTAGAAAATACCTCTTTCTAAAAGCTAATGCAATTTGGCTAATTAATACCAACTGATAATTAGGGGAGTAGCACATCAGTAGGGGTTCATAAACTATAGTATAGGAAAGACTCCTCCCCACTTAGATCCACCCAAAAGCCCTGAGGGGAACAGTTACCATTGTTTGGGGATCTAGTCTGCCAACATGAGCGGGATGGGATGGTTGTTTTAGAGCCACACTAAAGACAGGGATGAATTTTTCTTATTCATTCATCCATCCATAACTTTTGGTGTCTTTGATCAACCTCTACCAACCATGGTAGATTCGTTCATGTAAACTGTGCAGACTTACACTGCTGTTCTCACCAAGAGTCAAGGCAAATCAAGGCAAATTGATAAAAGCGTTTATTAAGGACCTACTATGACTGAGGCACCTTGTTGAGCCCTGGGTAAAAGCAAAGAGAAAAGTAAAAAATCATTTTCTGTTCTCAAGGAACTATCAGTCCAATGGTGTGTGTGTGTGTGTGTGTGTGTGTGTCTGTGTGTGTGTGTGTGTGACAACATGTACACTACCAGAGGTGTATAAGATACGTACAATGCAAATGGGAGACCAGACAACCTCAGCATGAAGTCCTTTGGAAAGGACCAGGAGAGACCTCTTGCAGAGTGTGGGAAATGAATTGGTACGCAAGCACACAAACGTACAGGAATAAATGCATGTATATACATCATATATTAATCATATCAGTATAATCCATGCTGTATAAGCATGTTACAGACTTGTCGGACAAAAGAGCCTCAGGCTTCACCTGCTGAGCTAGTTTTGACCTGGCTTTGAGTCTCAGCTCTTTCTTTTGATTTTTCTTCTGGCTTCTACTCCTTAGCTTTCAACACTTGGAAGAAACCTTGGTTCTATTCAAGTCTGGCTTTGTGCTTATACTCATAGGGACCTTACAGGACAATACTATCATTTTACAGATGAGAAAACTGAGGCCCAGGGAAATGAAGAGACTTGCCCAGGGTCACACCGTTAGTTAGGGCTTAAAGTGACCTTTGAACTCAGATTCAGTTTTCAGCCCTTGCCCCTCTCCCCAGAAAAAAGCCTGCTTTTCCTGGTACTTCCCATCTTCACAGACCCCTGACTTCCTTTCTTCTCAGGCAGGATATCACATCTGTAAGGAATGAGAGGGAGAGTTGAGAAGGAAGAGGAAAGGAACTGCCCTGTAGTGCCAACGATACAGTTGAGTCTCTGGACTATTGATTGGCAGTTGGTGAAGTCAGCTGTACTCTGGAATCGCCACCTTGATTGCACAGAAAAGTGAACCATCCTTATAGTGTATCCTATAAAGCTTGTAATAATGCATGGGTTATCCTTGTCTCTTGGGCCATTTTCTCCTAACTACCTTTTCCCACCTGTAGAATGAGTGCTAATTAAATAAAGCCATACACGTTTTTTCCTTAGCACCTCTGTGTTCTGAAAGTGAATGCTGATTTGAAATAGTAAGTTCCCACCTCAGTCTGGAAGCCTGAGGGTGCATCATCACCCTCTGAGGGAGTTCTCATGCCAAGGAATCTGACTTCCAGCATGGGTATTCCATGTTTTATTTGGAATATTATTAATGTTTTCTCATAAATATGTTTTCCTTTGAATATGTGATTTTGCAAAACTACTGGCACCCTCAAGAAGGACTTTAATTTACATTAGTCTTGGTGCCAAAATTCTTCCCAGAAAAATGTGCCTTCAACATAAAATGAAAGTCAGTGGAAAAACCCAAGCTGTGAAATAAGAGCTAGCTTCACAATCACCTTTTCAGAAAGACACTTATTCTATGAAATCTGAGCCACTCCAGAATCTTGTGGGAGTAAATGTCTCATTATCTGCAGATAGAGTCCGATGCTCGACAGAGCCCTGAACAGTTCTCCAAGATGAGTTGAAGAGGACGCTCCAGTCACCTTGGGAGAAGGACTGCCCATCGCACCATGGGACCCCACCCTTTTTCAAGAGGCAGGAGCTTTCTCTCTTCAGCTGGGATAAGCAGTGATCTCAAAGATGACAATGATGTCCCCTTTCCTGGTGGCAGATGGGCAAATGCCTGCATTCTTCCATGCAGTGACGAAACTACTATGGAATATGGTTTGAAAATGAATATGTTGCATTCAATGTGTTATTTGGCATGCCTGAATTCCTCACTTTTAGACACTGTTCAAGCCAACTTGTTTCTTAAAGAGAATAAACTACTTTTCTAAGAAATTTTTCTAAGAAAACCAAAGTTAAGTGAATATTGATAAAGAAGGTACTGGAGAAGTGCATTTGGTGAGCAGGCAACTTGGTGTTTGAGAGTAATCCGTTTTCCTAAGTGAAAGGAAATCCTCGGAGTGGGATGAGTAATTTAGGTAGAAGGCAGGGCAGCATTCCTGCCCCCTCTTCCCTCCTTTTGGAGTTAAAAAAGGAAAGTTGATACTGTGAGGGTGGGGTGGGTGGAGGGTGGGAGGGTTCACCTGAAGTTTCCCTTGAGTTGACTGGAGCAAATTTCCATCAGAAGATGGAATATTTAATGAAGATCGTAAAACAATGGTATTATTCATTCCTGTCAATAACGGGAGTAGAAAAAGGCATCCCACTGGTTTTTATTGAGCTCTCAGTGGTTTACCGGCTTGGCCAAGGCTGGGAACTTTTCAACATCTAGAAACACTCCACTGAGAGAAAGCAAAGGCGTTGTCTATAACAGTACAAAGGAAAGTGAAATCAACCTATATGGTAATGGATAATGTTTCAGTCTAGTGGGAGTTACTTACCTTGTACCTAATTGTTTTTGCTTCTTTATATCGTTAGTTGAAGTGGGAAGTATTCATCACAGAGAGCCTTGATCAGTTTGGTGAACTGCCAAATAAACTTGATGAGGTTGCAGGTGTCAACATTTGGAGGTGGGGAACAATCTTAAATGTAGAGCAGGCATTCATAGGACCATCCCACTGAGAGGGCATAGGGAATTCCTCTGTTCTCTCAGCAGCTTGGGGATGCTTTCAAGATGGTTGCCATCTACCAGTGAGGGGAAGTCACTCTTGGCAGAAGGGCCGGCCCTCTCTTGTGTTCTATAAAAGCTAGGTTCTGTCTGTCTGTTTCCCTCTCTCCATCCCTCTTGTCATCGTGAGCTATTTGTGCTCACCCAGATGGCCTCAAATTCCTGGTACCATCCACCTTCCTATTTCCATTTCTGAAAAGATATTGGTCACCACAGTTCCTGGAGATAGGTATTTTCTTACAGCACAAACAGACAGGTTGTTGATTACTGGGTTTTTTTCTTTATTTTTTTAAATTTTTTTTAGTTAAATTTATTTATTTAACTTTTTACATTAATTTTCACAAAATTTTGAGTTCCAAATTTCCTCCCCATTTGTCCCCTCCCACACCCAAATACACCAAGCATTCCAATTTCCTCTATCACCCATCTGCCCTCTCTTCTATCCTCCCTCCCTTCCCTTGTCCCCACCTTCTCTTTTGTCCTGTAGGGCCAGATGACTTTCTATTCCCCATTACCTGTATTTCTTATTTCCTAGTAGCAAGAACAATACTCAACAATTGTTCCTAAAACTTTGAGTTCCAACTTCTCCCCATCCCTCCCTCCCCACCCATTCCTTTTGGGAAGGCAGGCAATTCAATATAGGCCATTTCTGTGTAGTTTTGCAAATGACTTTGATAATAGTTGTGTTGTGTAAGACTAACTATATTTCCCTCCATCCTATCCTGCCCCCTATTGCTTCTATTCTCTCTTTTGATCGTGTTCCTCCCCAACAGTGTTGACTTCAAATTGCTCCCTCCTCCCATTGCCCTCCCTTCCATCATCCCCCCCACCCTACTTATGTCTTTCACCCCCATTTTCCTATACTGTAACATAGGTTTTCATACCAAAATGAGTGTGCATTTTATTCCTTCCTTTAGTAGAATGTGATGAGAGTAAACTTCATGTTTTTCTCTCACCTTCCCTCTTTTTCCCTCCACTAAAAAGCCTCCTGCCTGCCTCTTCTCTGAGAGATAATTTGCCCCATTCCATTTCTCCCTCTCTCCTCCCAATACATTTCTCTCTCACTGCTTAACTTCATTATTTATTTATTTATTTTTAAAATTTATTTATTTATTTAACTTTTTACATTCATTTTCACAAAATTTTGGGTTCCAAATTTTCTCCCCTTTTATACCCTCCCCCCACCTCAATACCCCAAGCAATCTAATTTTCCCTATCTCCAATCTGCCCTCTCTTCTGTCATCCCTCCCTTCTCTTGTCTCCATCTTCTCTTTTCTCCTGTAGGGCCAGATGACTTTCTATTCCTCCTTAACTGTATGTCTTCTTTCCTAGTAGCAACAACAATACTAAACAGTTGTTCCTAAAACTTTGAGTTCCAAATTCTCCCCATCCCTCCCTCCCCACCCATTCCTTTTGGGACAGCAGGCAATTCAATATAGGCCATATCTGTGTAATTTTGCAAATGACTTCCCTGATAGTCATGTTGTGTAAGACCAATTGAATTACCATCCCTCCTAACCTGCCCCTCATTGTTTCTCTTCTGTCTTATGATCCTGTCCCTCCCCAAGTGTTGACTTCAAATTGCTCCCTCCTCCCTTTGCCTTCCCTTCCATCATCCCCCCTTGCATTATCTCCTTCTCCCCTACTTTCTTATACTGTAAGATAGGTTTTCATACCAAAATGAGTGTGCATTTTATTCCTTCCTTTAGTCAAATGTGATGAGGGTAAACTTCTTGTTTTTTGTTTTTGTTTTTTTTTTCTCAGCTCTCCTCTTTTTCCCTCCACTAAAAAGTCTCCTACTTGCCTCTTAAATGACATATAGTTACCCCCTTCCATTTCACCCTCTTTCCTCCCACTACATTTCTCTCTCACCATTTACCTTAATTTCTTTTAAGATATGGTTCCCTCCTATTCAGTTCAATCTGTGCTCTCTGTCTCTGTATGTGTGTGCATGTGTGTATGTGTGTGTGCGTGCATGCATGTACATGTGTGTGTGTGGTCCCACCACCTACCCAGATACTGAAAAGTTTCAAGAGTTACAAATATTGTCTTTCCATGTAGGAATGTAAACAGTTCACTTCTGGTAAGTCCCTTAAGACTTCTCTTTGCTGTTTACCTTTTCATGCTTCTTCTCATTCTTGTGTTTGAAAGTCAAATTTTCTTTTCAGCTCTGGTCTTTTCATCAAGAATGATTGAAAGTCCTCTGTTTCATTGAAAGACCATATTTTCCCCTGAAGTATTATACTCAGTTTAGCTGGGTAGGTGATCCTTGGTTTGAGTCCTAGTTCCTTTGACTTCTGGAATATCCTATTCCACACCCCTTGATCCCTTAATGTAGAGGCTGCTAGATCTTGAGTTATCCTGATTGTATTTCCACAGTACTGGAATTGTTTCTTTCTAGCTGCTTGCAATAGAAAGCAGCTAGACCTTGACCTGGGAACTCTGGAATTTGGCCACAATGTTCCTAGGAGTTTCTCTTTTTGGATCTCTGGAGATTCTGTCCCTGAAGCCTGCTCAGATCTGCCTCTCTCAGTGCCACATGGCCAAGGCAGGGCTGGGCTCTGCTCCAGGTCTGGTGAGTGACGAACCTTTGGTGTCAGTTTTTCAGGGCTCTCTGGAACAGAAGTTTCCTCCATTCAGTTGTTGTATGGCTTCCACTTCTCCAGAATTTGTTGGGAGTTCTTCTTTACGGTATTTTATGGGCTGTTTATTCGGAGCTAGCATATGTGAATTTTTCTACTCTGCCATCTTGGCTCCTCCCCTAAAACAATTTTTAACATTCATTCTTAAAGCTTTGAGTTTCATGTTCTCTTCCTCCCTCACCACCCACCTTCACTGAGAAAACAAGCAATTCAATATAGGTCATACATGTGTAGCAATACAAAGTACTTCCATAATAGTTACGTTGTAAAAGATCAACCAAATTTCCCTCTTTCCTATCCTGCCCTTCATTTATTCCATTCTCTCCCTTGACCTATTCTCCCACAATTGTGTTTGGTTCTGATTATCCCTTTCCCCAATTTGCTATCCCTTCTATTATCTTCCCTCTCCTATCCCCTTCCCCCTTGCCTACCTGCAAGGGAAAATAGATTTCCATATTCAGTTGAGTGTGTTATTCCTTCCTTAAACCAAATCCAATGAGAGTAAGGCTCAATTATTTCCTTTCATCACCCCCCTTCCCCTCCACTGTAGAAGCTCTTTCTTTCCTCTTTTTTGTGAGATGATTTGCTATATTCCACCTGTCTCTTTCTCTTACTCCTAATATATTCCATTGAACAGTAAATTTTATTTTTTTTAGGCATTCTCCCTTCACATTCAGCTCACTCTGCACCATCTGTCTTTGTGTGTGTGTGTATATATGTGTGTGTGTATATATATATACACACACATACACCCATGTACATGTACATATCTACACATATGTAATATGCACATACATACATACCTATACTGACCTATATATGTGTGTATATATGTATGTATGTATATATTTCCTCTAACCACCTCAAAACCGAAAAAGGTCTCATGAGTTACAAATACCATCTTTCCATGTAGGAATGTGAACGGTTCAACTTTAATGAGTTCCTCAAGGTTTCTCTTTCCTGTTTGCATTTTCATGTTTCTCTTGATTCTTGCATTTGAAAGTCAAATTTTCTATTCAACTCTGGTCTTTTCAACAAGAATGCTTGGAAGTCCTCTATTTCACTGAAATTCCATTTTTTCCTCATGAAGTATTATACTCAGATTTTCTGGGTAGGAGATTCCCAATTTTAATCCTATCTCCTTTGACCTCTAGAATATCATATTTCAAGCCCTTCAATCCCTTAGTGTAGAAGCTTCTAAATCCTGTGTTATCCTGATTGCATTTCCACAATACTTGAATTGTTTCTTTCTGGATGCTTATAATATTTTCTCCTTGACCTTGAAACTCTGGAATTGGGCTACAATATTCCTAGGAATTTTCCTTTTGGGATCTCTTTCACGAGGTGATCGATGAACTCTTTCCTTTTCTATTTTATCCTCTGGTTCTAAAATATCAGAGCAGTTTTCCTAGATAATTTCTTGGAAGATGATATCCAAGCTCTATTTTTGATCATGGTTTTCAGGTAGACCAATAATTTTTAAATTATCTCTCCTGAATCTCTTTCTTAGGTCAGTTCTTTTTCCAATGAGATACTTCACATTGTCTTCTATTTTTTCATTATTTTGGTTTTGTTTTGTAATTTCTCGGTTTCTCATAAAGTCATTAGCTTCCATTTGCTCCATTCTACTATTGAAAGAAATATTTTCTTCAGTGAGCTTGAACCTCCTTTTCCATTTGGCCCATTCTGCTTTTTAAAGCATTTTTCTCTTCATTGACTTTTTGGATTTCTTTACCATTTGGATTAATATATTTTTCAAGGTGTTAATTTTCTTCAGCATTTTCTTGGGGCTCCTTTAGCAAGCTATTGACTTGTTTTTCATGATTTTCTTGCATGATTCTCATTTCTCCTCCCAATTTTTCCTCCTCCTTTCTTACTTGATTTTCAAAATTATTTTTAAGCTCTTCCATGGCCTGAGACCATTGCATATTTATTTTGGAGGTTTTGGGTGTAGAAGCCTTGACTTTACATCTTCCACTGATTGTTCTTCCTTATCCAAAAGGATGGAAGAAAATACCTGTTTACCAAGAAAGTAACCTTCTATAGTCTTATTTCTTTCCTTCTTTTGGGCATTTTCTCAGCCTGTTACTTGATTTTTGAATCCTTTGTCAAGTGGAAGGTATAGTTTAGGGACCTGTAAATTCTCAGTTCCTCCAAGGTGACACAAGAAAGGGAGAGGAGTTTACTCCTCTCCTGGCCTGAGCTCTGGTCTGGAAGCAACCACAAGCACTTTTTGCCCGGGACCTGCAAGTAGGTTTACCTCTCCAGAGCATCCACTATCTCTACCACAACAGTGCCCCTTCCCACCCCGGCTTTTAGCATTTTTACTTTCACACAAGCTTTCTTTATCCAGTGGTAGAACCACTGCCTTATTTTGGATTTCTGTCTCTGACAATTTCTGTGCCCATCCACATTTCCATCATGGAGCAAACAATGAAGGCCTCTGTGGGAGAGGAAAGGTCACTATTGACTCTTATGACATCTTTGGATTGTTCAGGTCTTCCCAAGATTCCTTTTTCTTGTTTCCATTGTCAACATATAATTATAGATCTGCTTCTATTTTCACTTTCAAAATCTGTATCCTGCTTCTTCAAAGAGAAATTCACTGCTCTGGATAATAACTGTCCTCTCTATGTTGACTCATCCACTCAGTGGCAGTGGAGACACGTGGTGGTATATAAATGTATACTCTTTTTCTGATTCAGTTCCCTTTGTGGTCAACTGAATTCATTGACAAAGTGGCCTGCTTGGACCCTACTTCTGCAGATGCATACGCCATGCTTCATGGATTTCACAGTGCAGCTCCTAACTCAGGCCATGCCTTAGGCACTAAAGCCACAAACTCCACTGACCCAGGAGGCCATGTGTAGACCTGTGGACTCATATTTACTCTGCTTATCTGCTCCTTTGGTTCTAACTTAGCTAATCAATTGATGAACAAGCATTTATTCAGCCTCTGACAAAGGTCAGGTAGGGACACCAGGTGAAAGGGTAACATCCCTTGCTCTCCAGGCACTTGTGGTCCAGCTGGGAAGACCACAGCAGGTACACATAGAAGTAGATACGACAGAAAAAGGAGACTGACAAAATCACACTCTCATGAATGTTATGACTTTCAATGTGAATTCATTCTGGTTTCTCTAAGCCCAGAATGTGTTTTAAGGCCAGTGATGGAAGGCCCAATCTTGGTGGAGATCTCCTGCTCATGTGATATTTGTCAGCTCCTGCTCATAAGCAGAGCTGACCCTGAAAACAACCCCTTGGCATGAAAAACATCCACCAGTGTCTCTACTAGGAAATGTAACAGACATTGCAGATTTCTCAGAATGTACCTTATTCACGGCATCTCTACAAGGACAATAACTGATGTTCCCATTTATTGATACCAAGAAGTAAGGTCACATAGCAAGAGGTTGACTTTTAAAATCAGAAAATGAATTTAGATAGTTGTTGGGTTTGATCTTCCTTGTCAGAAAAGCAAAGTGGGGACTTTTGTGGGGCTTATTCAGGAGCTCTTTCAATTCACTAAGATCAAGGATACTCTTGGTCTGAATGTTTCAAAGGGCAAGTGTAGACAAGCCTGCTAAACCAGTTAGAGAGCTGGGGCTTGTTTCTGTTCAAGTTTTCTCATAGGACACTAAAAGCAGGAGGAATGAAGAATGCTTTCAGCTTTTCATGGGCTCTTAAAGCCAGAAAGACATCTTCGGGTGAAATCTTACAATTCTATTCAGTTGAATCCCCATTTATCTAGTGCCTACTGCATGACCCACACTGTGCTAGGCACTGGGACAAAAAAGACCCCATTAAGACTGGCCCTGCCTTCGAGAAAAGTGTTCTTTCTCCATGAAGAGAGTCCAGGCTCTTGCTTCAGTCAGTGGTCCCTGATGGTGACTACAAAGGGAGCCGATCCTTTCCAGACATGTATGAGGCTGGGTTTGGACTTGGCTCTTTCTGACTCCAAGTCTAGCACTCTGACTACTGCACAGCAACCAACTCCCACCCCAGCCCTAGTACTCTAAATATGAAATCCATTTCTGGGCTCTACTGCATGGGCATATCACTGGAGGAATTTAATTTTGTCCATCTTGACTCTCTGGATAGAAACCAGAAGCCAAAAATGAAATTCCGGTTCTGTGGGAAGGGATCACAAGTTATCTTAGAAGAGACAACAGAAGGAGTTACAAACTCTCCTGTAAAATGAAAGGATGATAGAACACTATGAATAGCATCACCTCCTAAAATGGCTACAATCAATAGAGTGAAAATAAAGTCTTTGTCAAATTTTCTTCTAGCTTAAGTAATTGTAGGAATATTCTTTTTTCCTTGTTGGGCCACTCCAATATAGAGACAATAAGAAGAAGAATAAGAAATACCTAAATTACTTTATAGAATTTTGTTCCACGCCAATCGCACTACTCAGGGATTGCTTTATAGAAGGAGACAAAGTAATGATAGCATTCATCTAGAGGTTGAGTTAGTGGGAAGTGATAGAGATAAAAAACCAAGAATATTAATAAACATTTTTTAAAAAGGAAGGTTTAAAATTTTTTTTAAAAAAACATTTAAGAAAATAAACATTTTTAAAAAGCAAATAACACAAAAAGAATTCAGAAGGGAGGTGTAAACAAATATCCATTTTGTTACCATCTTCTTACATTTAAAATGAACTTTTAAAAAACAAATTGATAGAAGTTCTTGGTTTATATACAGGCCAATTTTTCTTTTCATATTGGAATATTTGATATTCTTATATTTATAACAAATTCAAATTTGGAGGGACATGGAAGGAGTAATTCTCATTCTGGGCAGGAGGATAATTCTTTTTTTTTTTTTAAATTTATTTCTTTTCAGTTTTCAACAATCACTTCAGTAAGTTTTAAATTTTCATTCCCTCTCACCCTGAGAAGGCATGCAATGTTGTATGGGCTTTACATATACATTCTTATTAAACACATTTTCTCACTAGTCATGTTGCATAGAAGAATTAAAATGAATGGGAGAAACCATGAGAAAAACCAAACGAAAACAAAACATAACACAAGAGAAAATAGTCTGCTTCATTCTGTGTTCCAACTCCATAGTTTTTTCTCTTCATGTGAATGGGATTTTACATCAACAGTCCTTTGGAAGTGTTTTAGGACCTCACATTGTTGTGACGGTTGAAGTCTATCAGAAACAGTCCTTGCACACTGTGGCTGTTATTGTGTGTAATGTTTCCCTAGTTCTGCTCCCTTTACTCTGCATCAGTTCATATAGGTCTTTCCAAGTTTTTCTGAAGTCCAACTGTTCGTCATTTGTTATAGCACAATAGCATTCCATTAAATTCATATACCACAACTTGTTCAGCCATTCCTCAGTTGATGGGCATTCCTTCAATAACCAGTTCTGGGCCACCACAAAGAGAGCTGCTATAAATATTTTTGCACATGTGAGACCTTTCCCCATTTTAGTGATCTCTTTGGAATATAGTCCTAGAACCGATATTGCTGGGTTAAAAGGTATGCACATTTTTGTAGCCCTTTGGGCATAGTTTCAAAAGAATGATTGAATCAGCTCACAAATTTATCAACAATGAACTAGTGTTCCACCTCTCCCACATCTTCTCCAACATTTATCATCTTCCTGTTTTGTCATGTTAGCCAGTCTGATAGGTGTGATGTGGTACCTCAGACTTGCTTTAATTTGCATCTCTCTAATCAGTAGTAATTTAGAGCATTCTTTCATATGACTCTACATAGCTTTCATTTCTTCCTCTGAAAACTGCCTTTTTATATTCTTTGACCATTTATCAACTGAGCAATGACTTGTACTCTTGCAAATTTGACTCAGTTCTCTATATACTTGAGAAACGAGGCCTTTACCACAGACGCTGCTGTAAAAGTTCTTTGCAGGTTTTCTGCTTCCTTCCTAATCTTGGTTGTATTGGGTTTGTTTGTGTAAAATATTTTCAATTAAAATTATCCATTTTGCACTTCATAATTTTCTCTGTCTCTTATTTGGTCTTAAAATTTTCCATTCTCCATAAATCTGACAAATAAACATTCCCTTGATCCCTTAATTTGTTTATAGTATCAGCCTTTATGTCTAGATCACATATCCATTTGGACTTTATTCTGATGTATCGTGTCAGTCATTGGTCTATGCCCAGTTTCCATCACATTATTATCCAGTTTTCTCAGCGATTTTTGTAAAACAGTGAGTTCTTATCCCAGAAGCTGGGGTTCTTGGATTTATCAAACAATAGAATGCTATAATAATTGACTACTGTGTCCTATGTACCTAATCTGAATTCCCCTTATATTTCTTAGTCAGTACCAAATGGTTGTGATGGTTGCTGCTTTATGATACAATTTGAAATCTGGTGTGACTGGGCCACCTTCCCTAGCATTTTTTTTCCCATTAATCTCCTTGATATTCTGGGCCTTTTGTTCTTCCAGATGAATTTTGGTATTATTTTTTCTATCTCTATGAAATAGTTTTTTTTGGTAGTTTGATTGGTACGGCACTGGATAAATAAATTAGTTTAGGTAGAATTGCCATTTTTATTATATTAGCTCAGCCTACCCAGGAACAACTGATGTTTTTCCAATTACTTAGATCTGACTTTGTGTGAAGTGTTTTGTAATTGTGTTCACACAGTCTCTTGGTCTGTTCTGGCAGGTAGACTTCAAAATATTTCATGGTATTGACAGTATCTTTAAATGGGTTTTCTCTTTCTGTCTCTTGCTGTTGGGCTTTGTTAGCAATATATAGAAATGTACATGATTTATGTGAGTTTATTTTGTAATCTGCAACTTTGCCAAAGTTTGTTTATTATTTCAAGTAGTTTTTTACTTGGTTCTGTAGAATTCTCTAAATATATCATCACATCATCTGCAAAGAGTGATAACTTAGTTTCTTCTTTGCCTATTCTAATTCCTTCAATTTCTTTTTCTTCTCTTATTGCTAAAGTTAATGTTTCCAGTAGCATAGTGAATAACAATGGTGACAATGGACATCCTTGTTTCATGTCTGATCTTATTGGAAATGCATCTTGCTTATCCCCATTACATAAAATGCTTGTGCATGGTTTTAGGTAGATACTACTTACCATTTTAAGAAAGGTTCCATTTATTCCCATGCTCTCCAATGTTTTCAATAGGAATAAATGTTGTATTTTATCAAAAGCTTTTTCAGCATCTATTGAGATAATCATATGGTTTCTGTTACTTTTGTTGTTGATATGATCAATACTACTGATAGCTTTCCTAATATTGAACTAGCCCTGTATTCCTGGTATAAATCCTACCTGATCATAATGTATTATACTCTTGATAAGTTACTGTAATCTTTTTGCTCATATCTTATTTAAACTTTTTGCATCTATTTTCATTAGGAAAATTGTTCTTTAATTTTCTTTTTCTGTTTTGGCTCTTCCTGATTTGGGTATCAGAGCCATATTTGTATCATAAAATGGGTTTGGTAGGACTCCTTCTTTGTCATTTTTCAAATAGTCTATATAGTATTGGAATTAACTGTTCTTTAAATATTTGATAGAATTCACTTGTCAATCCATCTGGCCCTGGAGATTTTTTCCTAGGGTGTCCTTTGATGGCTTATTCAATTTCTTTTTCTGAGATGGAGCTATTTAAGTATTTTACTTCCTGTTATGTTAATCTGGGGAATTAAAAAATATTCACCCATTTCACTTAGATTGATAAATTTATGGGCATACAGTTGGACAAAGTAATTTCTAATTATTGTTTTAATTTCCTCCTCGTTGGGGGCGATTTCACTCTTTTCATTTTTGATATTGGTAATTTGCTTTCTTTCTTTCTTTCTTAAAATCAAATTCACCAAAGGTTTATCGATTTTATTGTTTTTTTTCATAAAACCAGCTCTTAGTTTTATGCTTTCTTAATTTCAATTTTATTAATCTCTCCTTTGATTTTTAGTATTTCTAATTTGGTATTTACAGAAGGAGAATTCTTATACAAGGTACAGAGGGGTTCAGAAAAAGACAAAAATAGACTGTTTGAACTGGAGAATTTGTAAAACTTTTACATGAACAAAATCAGTGCAGTTAGGGTTAGAAGAAAAATTTCCAAATGAGAAAAACCTTTGCAAGAAATATCTCATTAAAAAGTTCTAATATCCAAAATGTGCAGAGAATTGTGCCAATATATAAGAATAAAAGGCTCTCCTAAATGTGTAAATGGCCAAAGGACACATACAAATAGTCTCAAGAGAATTTCAACCTTTACCACCCCCAAGAGTCAGTGAGATATAGTGGAGAGAGAGCTGACTTCGGTTCAAGAAGAGCTGGGTTCAAGACCCACCTTGTCCACATGCTGTTTATGTCACCCTGGTAAAAATCCTTAACTTGTCAATACTCCGAGTAAGTCTCTAGGACTATAAATTGAAAATACAATGCTAAATTCCATTGGTAGATGTAGTTTCTCATCTGGGAGTTATTGATATAAATAAAATTGCAGATCCATTCCCCATAAATGGTCATAAACCATCAATAAGGAGATAAACAAATTAAAAAGCACTGAAATTTTTACCACAAATTCAGTAAATTGATAAATAGCATAGAAAGAAGTAGTCTCTATTGAACGGGGTGTGGGAGTGGAGAAGCTGTACTGTATTTGTGGGGCTCTGAATCATTCTGACACTCTGGAGAACAGGTCGTTATTATGCCAAAACAAATGCGTAAAATGTCTATAACATTTGACCCAGACATCCCTTGGGAAGACATGTATTACAAAAAGTTAACCAAAACAGGCCAGTCAGTGAGTTAATCAATAAGTTTTTGTTAATCACTTACTAGGTTCAAGGAACTGTACTAGACTGTGGGAATTTGGAGAAGGGCAAAACTAGCCCCTGACCTCAAGGGGCTCACATTGTAATGGGGGAGACAGTGGGCAAACAGAGATGTACAAATATATATATATATATATATATATATATTATATATATATATATATTATATATATATATATATATATATATATAAAATGTAATTGGGAGATGGTATCAGAAGGAGGCTATTACCAAAGCCTCTTGCGCAGGTGGGAAAATGTTCCATAAAAATAAAAGTATAAGTAGAAACATTTTTCTTGGTGTTATCAAAGAATGAGAAACAGTGGATGTCTATGTACTGAGGAATGACTAATGGAGTTGTGGCAATGGTGTGCCAAGGGGAATGGCCAAGGAGAGCTTGGACCTGGGTGTGAGCACACAGGGCTCTGCCTGGAAGCTGTTTCTGGATGGTTCCAATGATATGCAATAGGAGCCCAGCTCTTTGATTCAGAGCCAACACGTGTGCTATGCTGATTTCCTTTCTGCTCACTGGGTGATAAAAAAAGATCTTTTACTTGGCTGCTGAACTAGAAGTAAGTGGGCAAATAATGGGCACTAGCTGGTGCTCTTTCCTGGTAGCAATGGAGAAAAGGTGTGGTCAAGCTCCAGGTGGGCAGAAAGGAGGTACTGGGGACCCACTTGTCCTATTCTGTCTAACGTGAAGCCCTGAGAACATGACAATGGGATTTTGAAAATTTTTTTGAACCTCTGTTGTGTTTCATTGAACAGATTGATGTTGGAGGTAGCGTGGAAGGGACTTTGATCTTGCAGGCTTTGAAGGTTGAATGTGCCACCAGAGGTCCAGGCACTGAATTCTGCCAGAACTTTTATGCAGCTGAGACTGGTGGAAGAGCAGCCCTAGGGAATGTCTGGGGTCCTGCAGTTGTGCTATCCTCAGAAGAGGACCCAGAGTAAGAAGAAAGTGGAGAACAGCTCTTTAGGCTGGAGTCTCTTCTCCCCAGGAGATGAGGTGGGGGGAAGGGATGCCCCTTGGCTTTTGGAGGGATATTTTTAGACCTGTGTTTTTGCTGGCAATAGGTACCCCATAAGCATTTGTTGAGCACTCACCATATGCCAGACAATTGTTCTGGGGAGAGAAATACAAGCAAATAGAAAGACAAGCCCCGATCTTGAGAAACTTCCACAGGACAACAACACACAAAAATTAGATGCAAAGCAAAGTGGAGGGTGGGTAGGGGACAACATAGGGACATGGTTGAGTGTGCATGGTCTGAGGCACAGCCTGAAAGGGGATGAAGAAGACCCAGGAAGGAACCCCCAAGTTGAGAAGGCAATGAGCATGGCCGAGGGGGAGAGTCAGGAGGGCATGGGGGAAGTATTGAGATACATTCCTGGCAAATATCAGTTTGTAAAACCTGCTTGATATGAATTGGTTAGATGACTCAGGAGCACTAACCTCTGTTTGGAGAGAACACACTGATGATGGACAGGAGGTGATGATATCAGCCCTAGAACCTTTGGGAGAGGGGCAAGGGAGATGTGGTCCATTGGGCTGGGGATCTTCCCCATAAGCTGGTCAGATCCAGATTTTATATGGATCCCTTTGAATGTACTGAAACATGGCTGTTTGGTATGACCCAGGAGCTCCTCTCTCTAAAAGGATTGATGCTTTTTTAATTGTCATATAACCATGCCCACTTTTCTGCAGATTTAACACTGTCAATTCCCCTTTCCTTCTGGATGTTTGTCCCAGCTCCCTGGGTCACTTTCTAGTGGAATGGTCATTCTGAGGCTCCTAACATAGCTAATAAGATAGTAAGAGGATAACTGACCCTTGATGAATTCAAGTCACCTTGGCCATATCAGTACCAACCTCAGAGCCCCACGACTCAGTCTCTGTCAGTGATCCTAGAATGGTTATGGGAAACGAGATGTGTTGCAAGACTGGAGAAGGGAAAATAACCCAGTGCTCAAATGGGAAGGGAGCAGAATTTGATGACTATAAACAAATGAATTAGACATCCATTTCAAGTATTTTTCTAGAGGAAATCATTCAAGGGAAGGTTGGCAAGTACCTAGAAAGGTAAGCAAGGCTTATGAAGAGCCAGTCTAGCTTTATGGAGAATAGGACATGCCCCACTAACCTCATTTTCCTTTTTTGACATGATTATTCTACTAAGAGATGAGGGGAACACTGTGAATGTAGTTAACCTAGATTTTTATTAAAGGATTTGAGCAAACATCTTATACTATTCTTGTGGAAAAGATGGGGATATAGATTAGATGATAATAGTATTCAATAGATTTAGAAAATGTTGAATGTCTGGACTCAAAGGGTGATCATTGGTCTCCCCATTTTAATGTGGCAGAAGGTCTCAGGTGGAGTGCTCCAGGGATCTGTGCCTTGTCCTGTGTTTTTAGTGCTTTTATCAGTGCCTTGGATAAAGGCATTGATGGCAGCCTAGTCAATTGTTAAATTGTCAAGTTGATAGTGAGAGTTAATACATTAGAAGGCAGAGTTATGATCCAAAATAAACTTGACAGGCTAGAATTGGGTTAAGTCTTAATAAGATAAAATTCAACAGAGATGAATTAAAATATTATTCAACTTCATAAGGAAAAGATGAGGGAGGCATGTATGGATAGACAGCAATTATTCTGAAGAATACCTGGGGAAGGCAGGTGTGTATTTAAGGGACTCAAGACTCTATGTGTCAGCAGCATAAGAGGGAAGCCAAAAAAAAACCCATTGCAATCTTGGGCTGAATTAATAAGGGAAATATTGTGCTCAGCTGCAGGTATCATGGTTTAAAGAGGACATTGAGAAGCTGGAGAAGGTGCAGACAAGGGTAACCAGGACATGAAGTGTCTTCAGTCAGATCATCTGGAGTTGGACGTATTTAGCTTGGAGAAGAGGAGGATGGGTGCCTTGGAGCTTATCAGAGTTCAGGGATCACTTCTGAGGAAGTGCCTTTGTTTAACCATTGGGTGACATGGCCTCCTGAGGGCCCTTACAGCTCTCAAACTGTGTGATTCTTGTGCTGGGTCGAATTCCACAGCATGGTCCCTACCTAGGCTATTCTCCCAATCTCAGATGGTGTGGACTCTCTTCTTTCTGTGCTCTCTCACTTTGTGATTCATGATCAGTTCCTGTGGTTTTCTTATCACTCCTATCAATGACTCCCAAGGCCATATGTTCAGCCTTCACCTCACTCCTGAGATCATATCCCAGATGGATAACTGGACATCCCCTTGATGTCTTCGACTCACCACTGCCAAAGCGGACCTCGTGATCTACTCCAAAACGATCACTTGTATGGCATTCTCTCTTCTTTCAAGACCCCAGGATGCTTTCACGCTCAGAAGTGTTCACAGCTTTGATCTCTATCTGTCTGTCTCTGTCTCTTTTTCTCTGTCTCTTCATCTCTGTCACTCTCTGTCTTTCTGTCACTCTCTCTCTCTGTCTCTCTCTCCCCTCGTTCTAACAATTGCCACTCTGCTTTTAGCCTCCACAACAGCCACCCACAGGCCTTTACAATGTCTTCCTGGACTGAGGTGTAGCCTTCTCCCTGGTCTTCCCCTCCCACTCAAGTCTTTCCTCTCCAAATCCTCTTCTATACAGCTGCCAAAGGGGTTTTTCCAAAGGGCAGGGCTGCCCATGGCACTACTCTTCTCAGTGAACACCAGAGCCTCCCCACCACTACTTGGGTAATGTATGAGGTCCTCCCATTCGTTTTTAGAGCCTTTCCCACATTCTACCCTCTAGTCAAACCGCCTTCTTGTTGTTTCTCAAAGACAGTGCTGTTTTCCACCTCCACACTTGTGCCATGGTTCTTGCTCATCCCTGGAATATCCTTTCATTTTGCCTACATTTCTTATGATCTTTTTTCCTTCAGAATTCTGTTCAAGAGAAACCATCTACATCAAGCCTTTCCTAGCTCCCTGTCTCCCCTCCCTCACCTACAAATCACAGCTAGTGTCCTTTCAGAAAAAGTTACTTGTGCTTCTCTTGTGCATGTACTCGCCTGTATACAAGTCATCTGGCCTGATAAAACGAACGCTCCTCATGGGCAGGGCTGCACACCTACCCCACTCCTGACTCATAGGAAGAAGGTAATAAATGCTTGTACATATACTGGTTGATTGATTGATAACTGATGTGAGAAATTCAGAAATCTATGGAAAGATGTGTATGAAGTGGTGCAGAACTATGAAAATTATATAGATGCTGTGAAATTGGCCCCAGACAAAATGGGAGGAATGTATGTCCCTCCTGCATTTGGAGATGTGGGGGACTCTTAGTGGGGAAATGTTGTAAACACTGTCAGCTGTAGTTAATGTGTTGATTGATTCTGCTGAACTATTTTTCTGCATCTTTGTTACAATGGGAGACCAAAGGGGTGCAGGTGTGCCTAAAATGACTACAGTGTTTTAAAAAGGCATCAATAAGACAAAATAAAAAGTGAAAATGATATTTCAAAAGTGTTTCTCAAGCATAAATACAGCTATTCTCAGTTTAAGTCCTTTCTCACCTGGGAACATTTTGACAACTTGATTTTGAGATGAAAACCACATGGTCATTGACTCCCATACATCTGCCCCATTTGGCATACTTTATTAAATGACCAGCACATCATCTGGAGTCCAGAGTCCTGTCCTTAGCAAGTGTCTATCCACCAGGGAGAAAAAGAGGCAGCCAATCCAGGAGCTTGCCCTCAGCTTTAGAGTCAACTGTTGATTAGGAACCCATCAGTTTTCATTATGGGTTCCTGGAAATGAATCACACACGTTTTCTGTAAGTGCCCAAGTGCATATCTCATATAAAAAACTGAGGTGTGCTTGTCAAAGGGTCTGACCACAAGAGTGAGGCATTTTAAGTGCTTACAAGAAGCTTTATGAATTATTCATTCCTTAGTGCCTGGTCTAAAAGAAACTTCTGAAACTGCAGAAACACAACAAACTGCTCAGGTACAGTTCAAGCCCTGCATGACCCAACCCTGCATAGAAGCCAGCTCTGCCTTGAACTGGCCATCATTGACAAAGAACCCAGTGGGTAGGTCTGCAAAAAGAACTGTCTCGATTTCTTTTTTATTGCCACCAACTGGGTGCAAAATTCATTAAGAGAATCCCATTGACTTTCTTCATGGGATGGTAGTGACTGGTAGGCAGGACAATTATGAATCTCCCTTGTAAAGAAGGTGGTTTGAAAAATGGCCCATGAGCATGCAACAGCAGTTGGAATGTCCTCTTGGTAATGAAGCCTATTCCCTTTGTTTCTATTAGTAGTGAGGATAATTTTTGACATAATTCCAGGCTGGTTTTATGAAATCTGTGATGCTGAAAGTACTTCTCTTCCCAAGGATTGATCTCCTCCTTCCAGACCTTGTCTGTCCCTGGTCTAGCTAGTGTGCCTGGCACTGAGTCCTGCAATGGGTTTGTTTTTCTTGTCATTAGTTTATTCAATGACCCTAAACTAGGAAAGTGACAGGATCGCCATGAGCCAAAGGCAGAGCATGGCAGAGCCCTGCTAAATCCTGGGATTTCAAGTCCCAGAAGAACTTTGAACCTTTGGCTTAAAGATAAAACCCTACCCAGTAAATTGTATTTTGGAGTTATCATTACCAAAAGGAGCACATTGCCTTGGATTCTTGTAGAGAAGGCACTTTCAGAAAAGACTAAAAAAAGACCATAGGTGTGCCTTGACAGAAGTAATATGAATCCTTGAAAAGCTGTGTGTTGAAAATTCATTTGAGATGTTAGATATTGAACACATGAAGAGAGCTTCCAATCTGATTTCCCACCAGGTAATCTTTTCCTAGAGCTAAGCACTGGTGTGTATGGCTCTCACTGTACTCAATCAACCTACACACCAAGAGTACTCTGGGTGCCAGCTCTTGGGGTGTCTCCCCAGGACCAGCAGCAAATGGTGGGAGAAAAGGAGACAGGGCTGATGAGTATTAGGCTGAAGCAGTCATGCTATAAGCCAGAGCAGAGGGCTAGAGATTCAAGATTGAGGCAGGCCAGGGAGGGCCCCAAGTGGGCACAGGACTAAGGTGACCACTTAGTAACACAGACTGAGGAATGCTGAGAGACTTGAAGTCAGGTCGGCTGGGCTTGCCACGTGCTCCTGGCATCTTTTATGGGCAGTTCTGTGTCACTGCCCAGGAGAGGCTCAGTGACTAACTCTAGCAGTAATGGATGTTGGGTGGGAGGGGGAGAATTTCGAGAATGAAGGCAAATTGAGGGACCCAGGCCTTGTGCTCCCCACCAGGCCTTCACTTCCCACTTCTCTCTTCCTTTCTCGTCTTTACATTCCTTTGGTGTGTAACTGCCCCCTTTACCCCTACACCTTCAGTCAGGTCTACTAGGTTATGTGCTTTCTCTTTCCTTTTCAGCTAACTCTTCTCCCCTTTCTCCTCCGACCTACATGTTCCAGCTTCTCTCCAGTGTGTGGCTCTTTCTCTTTCCTTGGATCTGTAACTTGGATTTTTCTCTCAATCTGTCTTTTTCTTAGTAACATGAAAAGTTCCTCAGTGGGTGATACTAAATTCTTCCCAAGTTCCTGTGCACTTGACTATTGAAGTCAGTAGGTCACAGGCTACAGGATTCAGAGTCAGAAATCCAAGATGATTATTTTATAGTTAAGAAACCCAAGACTCAGAAAGGAAGGCCCCAGCCCCAGGCTAGACATGGGCAGAGATGGGTGGGAACCCAGCCTCCTAATTCCAAATCCAGTCTTCATTCCACTCTACTCTCTGGGCAATTCATATAAGGGATTAAAATAACCTCCTTTCCAATACAACATTCCTTTCTACAGCATCACTAGCCTTTCCAATCCCAGTGAGCTCACACACTGAGGAGACTGTTAATTGTCTCACTGGACAGCTGAGATTGTGGATATTTTTTCTGACATTGAGATAGTCTCCTTTTTCACTTCTGTCCCTTGGCACAGGTTCTGTCTGTTGGAGCAATACACTCATCCTCCCACATCCACACACTCACCCACACAAGTCCACCCCCCTACATCCACCCTCATATGCACTCACTCCCCCACACCCTACACCCACCCCACATCCACACACATACCCATTCCCCTCCCATGACCCAGAACCCCCAAACCCCATCACATGCCCACATATCCTCACACACATCCACACAACCACCCATACCCACTATCCCACATGCACATCCACACATGCACTCATCCCCAACCCTCATCCTAAACCCACCCCACACCCACTCCCAACCCTCCCAGCCCCTCATCTACTCCCTCTTCCCAAGACAGACTTTCAAACACCTGAAGGGTTTGCTCTGTGTCTTCCATGGTCTCACACATGGTCTCACACTCCTCCAAATAAGCCTCGTGATATTAGATGTGCATGCTGGTCACCATCAGAGGTGCTTCTTGGGGGCTACTCCACAATGCCCTTCTCTAGTTGCAGGGTCCATGGGCAGTCCTCCAGGACCACTGACCCCTTTGCTGAACACTCCATTGATTTCTGGCTAATCCCAAAGCCCAGGGCTGGTTGCCAAGCCTGGTTTGTTTTCTGTTTCCTGGCTCTCAGTGTGCTCAGCAGCTGGGTAGTAAGTGTTTGCTGACTGACAGATGATGGTCCCCTTGAGTCTCACACTGACTTTGTGTTCCCCACGCTATTATCAAGCCCTGGGCAGGATGTAACATTTGTGACCATTCATTACCTTTCACTCTCTTGGATTCCATCCTCTCTTCCCGTCTGTCTCATTTACAAAGTTAATAAGCAGGTCTCTTGCATCATTTATCTTAATTCTAGAATGAAGTGGTTTTTTTTTAAATTAGGAGAGCAGGATTCTTCCCATCCTCTCTGCTCCATTAGCAGTAGTGAAAACAGTAGGGACATTTGTTGTAATATAAAAGCAAATGAGTGGAGCAGCATAGATTTTTTTCTGGAGAAATTCCTCCTGCCTTCGCATGTCATAGCCTAGCTATCATTTAGTAGCTGAGATCTAGACAGTTGCCTGAGACATAAAGAAGTTAATTGACTTGCTCAGGGTCCACAGCTGTGGGATCTGAACCAGCTCTTCCTGCCTGTTGACTCTCCCTGTCCACAACTCTATTCAATATGCCGGACTGCCTCTATGAATGTTTTAATAATCGTAGCTCTTTAGTTGGCTATTTCAGAAACACTGACCCTTTGTATTTCTCTAGAATCTGGAGTGTTATTCAAGGTTAGAGGCCCCAATCATCACCTCCTGAATCAAGGGCTTTGTGATATACTAGAAACAGCTCTGTACTGGAGTCCATGGAGATATGAGTTTGAATCTCACTGCTGATTCCAATGATATGACCATAAGCAAGTCACTAAACCTTCATCTCACCTGAAAAATGGGGCTGAGATGTGACAGCCACTTCCCAGAGCTGAGGTACAGATGTGATTATGTGGCCAGTAAAAAGGTCAGTTGTGATTCTTCTCAGAATAAATAGGCAAGTCAAGCAAGAAACAAGCTACCACTAAACCACTCTTTTGCCAGCCACATTTCCTTCCTTTTCTTTGGACACCAGTGGGTTCCCTGAGACAATGCAGGGTATGTAGTGGTGGTATATGTGATAAGCAGGAGTGGAAAGCTGCTTGGTTGGCCCAGCGTATGGGCTTTGTTGAGCCTTCAAAGATCTGAAGAGAATTCAGGGCCTCCAGAGTCACCTCATCCCAGGCCAATGAGGTTAGAAGTCTGGGTGGATCAGAGTGGAAGGCTGCCACTTATGGACAATGGGGCCAACACAATTGATTACCTGCCCTAGCCAATGGTTATGGCACATTGTATTATAGCAGAATGGGAAATTCTTTAATTAAAAGTATTAATGGACCTTTCCTGCCCAAATGCAGTCTGATAAAAACAGTATAGAACTCCTTTCACTGGATAGGAGATTGTTTCTTTCATGGATTTTGCCAAATATTTTGAAAAATGGTCTGATGAGGACAGCAGGAAGTGACAAAGGGCCTCCTGTCTAAGGAACTTTGTAGACAACTACCAAACCTGCCCAGTGGGGCTCAACCTGAGTAGTTTACCATCTCCCATCAAGACTATGAAGTAGACCTAAGAGCTCACTGATCAGGCACCAACCGTAACGTGGGTTTCCATGCCATTCTCTGAGACATAGCATGAGGACAAGCACATCATGCCCTCCGGGATGAGGAGGTCTAAGTGACTGTCTCAACTCTGCTGCTGGGGAGTAAATCATTTGCCCTCCCCAGCCTCAACATTTCCTCCCTCCCTCCTCCTATGCTTTTCCTTTCTAACTCTCTCCCCTCCTCCCTTCCTTCCTCCCTTCCCCTCATGTGTCATAGAGACATTAACGTTTGTTTCATTCTGAACTTAAACACCCCCCAACATTTATACATACAAAGTAGAACGGAAAAAGAATTTTGTATGTGAAATTGTGGATCTCTGTTCTATAACATTTGATTTTTTAAAATGACTCTAATGCATCTTATCCATTGTTTTCAAAGCTGGCCTGCTTGTTTGTGTCTTCTTCTGGACAACTTTGTACATTCCTTTGTGCACTTACAAAATTTCAATGGACTCTTATTTTTTTTTCTTTTTTTGCCATTGACATTGATTTCCTTTATTCCCCCAAGTTCTTCCTTCCCAATTAAAAACAGAGCACCACCCCCTCAGCCATGATAACAGATAAGGCCCACACATCTATCCCTTTCAGCACCCGAGTCCCTCCCTTTGGCAGGAGGTGGATCCTGGGTTTCCTGTAGTTTCCTTGGAGATATGGGGAGTCATTGTTTGAATCCACGTTCTAACTTATTTAAAAAAAAATTAATGTATTTGTTTTCAGTTTTCAACAATCACATCCATAAGTCTTAAATTTTCTCCCTCTCCCTCTCCCTTCCCTCCCCAAGATGAATTGCAATCTTATATGGGTTCTACACATACATTCTTATTAAAAAACATTTTCACATTAGTCATGTTGCTTGGAAGAATTAAAATGAGTGGGAGAAGAGTTCCGGCATTTTTGAAGCTGTTTTTCTTTACGCTGTTGTCCTCCTATCATATGTCCTCCCATTCTGCTCACTTCAATGGGGGTCAGTTTCCATTCCTCAGGCTTCTTTGCCCCTCCCCCACAATTTCCCATCATTTCTTAGAATGACATTTCATTACATTCGCATATCACCCTTTGTTCAGCCATTCCAAAATTCGTGGGCATCCCCTTAATTCCTGGATTCTTTTTTCATTCTTTGTAGTCCAACCTTCAGGCTCAGGCAGTTTGTCTATCCACACTCTCTGCCCTCCACTCCACTTTCTGTTCCCTACCCTCATCCTATTTCCCTGCTGAGTTTGATGTATTCCTACACCAAACCCCTTGTGTGAGTTCGACTCTTCTTTGTCCAGTTTAACTAAGGGTGAGGTTTATCTAATGCTGGCTTATTTCACTGCCTCCTCCATATTTGTACACCTTTTTCTCATTTCAATACATATGGAAAAGACAGAGTTGGATTGGATGATCACTAATAAACCCTGAAGAATGAAATGGCAAACTACTTCAGTATCTTTTCCAAGAAAACTCCACTGACGATACTAAAATGATGAAGGGGATGACTTTGGAAGATGAGCCCCTCAGAAGGTGTTCAATATGGTCAATATGCTACTAGGAAAAAGTGGAGGACAACTACAAGTAGCACTAGTACTGCTAAGGTGACTGAGCCCAAGCTGAAAGGAAAATCAGTTGTGGATGAATCTGGTGATGGAAGCAGAGTCTGATGCTGCAAAGGTGGCTATTGCATAGGAGCCTAGAATATAAGAACTATGGACCAAGGTAAGCTGGAGGTGGCCAAACAGGAGGTGGGATGTCAACAATGTAGGTGCTAGTAAACTTAAATAGATGTGAATGGGTGAAGTCAATTCAGATGATCACTGCATATAGAGCTTTGTTGAGATAACTCACTGACCATAACAAACAGCCCAAAAAGTGACTCTACACATGGACATCACCAGATGGTCAATATAGAAACCAGACGGATGATAGATTTTGCAGCCGAAGGTGGGAGACATTCTATACGGTCAATTAAAACAAGTCGTGGAGTTGACTGTGGCTCAGATCAGGAGCCTCTTATTGCAAAAGTCATACTTAAACTGAAGAAAGTAGAGAAAACAATCAGAACATATAGGTAAGACCTAATTTGTATCCCTTATGAATACGAAGTGGAAGTGAGGAATAAATTTAGAGGATTAGGTCTGGTTGATAGAGAGCCTGAAGAAATATGGACAGAGGTTTGCAATATTAAACAGGAAGCTGCAACGGAAATAATGACAAAACATTCCAAAGAAAAAGAAGAGCGACAAGGCAAAAATCTGTCTGAATAGACTTTACACACAGCTGAGTAAAGAAGGAAAGTGAAAAGAGAAAGAGGCAAGGGCATGATTGATCTAACCGAATGCAGAATTCCAGGGAATCACTAGGAGATCAAAGAAGAGTTTCTTAAGTGAGCAACATCAAGAAACAAGAAAACAATAGAATAGGAAAGACAAGTAATCTCTTTAAGAAAGTTAGAGAGATCAAGGGAGAATTTCATACAAATATGGGCATGACAAAAGACAAAAGTGGTAGGGATTTAGCAGCAGAAGAGATTAAAAAGAGGTGGCAAGAATTCACCAAAGAACGATACAAGAACAATCCTAACATCACCTACAACCATGGTGGTGTGGTTAATGATCTAGAGTTAGACAATCCTGGAGAATTAAGTCAAGGGCATAGAGGAAGCATTGTTAATGATAAGGCTAGTGGAGGGATGGAATTCCAACTAAGTTATTTCAAACTCCAAAAGATGATGCCATGAAAGTGCTGCACTCAATCTGACACCAGATTTGGAAAATCAACATGACCTCTGGATTGGAAACGATCCGCTTGTGTTCCAATTCTAAATTAGGGCAATGCCAAGGAATATTCAAATCACCGCCCCCCCCCCAATTGCACTCACTTCACATGCCAGCAAGGTTATGCTTAAAATTCTGCAGGCAAAGCTTCAGCAATATGTGAACCGAGAATTACCAGAAGAGCAGGCTAACTTTCCAAGAAGCAGAGGAACTAAAGACCAAATTGTTAGCATTTGCTGGATTATGGAGAAAGCAAGGGAATTCCAGAAAAAAATCTACTTCTGCTTCATTGACTATAAGTCTTCAAAGAGATGGGAGTGCCAGTTCATCTTACCTGTCTCTAGAGGAACCTGTTTGCAGGCCAAGAAGAACAATTAGTACAAGACATGGAACAAATGATTGGTTTAAGATTGGAAAAGGAGTATGACAAGGCTGTATATTGTCACCTTATTCATTTAACTTCTATGCAGAGTACATCATGTGAAATGACAGATTGGATTAATCAAAAGGTGGAATTAAGGTTGCTGGGAGAGTTATCAACAGTCTCAGAAATGCAGATGATACCACTGAAGCCAGAAAGTGAAGAAGAATTAAGCCTCTTGATGAGGGTGAAAGAGGAGAGTGTAAAAGCTGGCTTGAAGTTCAACATAAAAACATAAAAAAAAAACCAAACTAAGATCTTGGCAACTGGTCCCATCACTTTCTGGCAAATAGAGGGAGAAGAAATGGAAGCAGTATCACATTTTGTATTATTTGGTTTAAAGATTACTGTAAATGGTGACTATAGCCATGAAATTAAAAGATTCTTATTCCTTCGAAGGAAAACTATGACAAATCTGGACAGACTGTCAAAAAGCAGAGATATCACCTTGCCAACAAAGTTGCATACAGTCAAAACTATTTTTTCTTTTAGCAATATATGGCTGTGAGAATTGGACTACATGGAAAGCTGAGTGCCACAGAGTTTACACTTTTGAGTTGTGGTCTTGGAGAAGACTTTTGAGAGTCCATTGGACAGCAGAGATCAAATCATTCAATAATTAAAGAAACTAATTCAGACTATTCTTTGAAACGTCAAATACTGAAGCTGAAGCATTTAAGCTTTGGCCACATAATGAGAAGACAGGATGCATTGGAAAAGTCTCTGATGTTGGGAAAGATTGAAGGCAAAAGGAAAAGGAGATAATAGAAAATGAGATGGACAGATAGTATCACTGAAACGATGAACATGAGCTTAGACAGACTTTGAGAGACAGTAGTAGATGGCAGAGCCTGGTGGACTATGTTTCATGGGGTCATGAAGAGTCAGAAACAACTGAATGACTGAACAACAAATAACCCTTGTAACTCTCCAGAATTCTGATGTCAATTGCCCATTTAAACGTGTAAGTAAATTGAAGAAGTAAATTTGAATTACCAGTTTCAGTAGACAACTTGAAATTCTCATTCTTTCTCCACTTTCAGGATCCCTGAACTTCTCTGGGAGGTAATACCTAACATTAGAGTGTCCACTTGCCTGTGATGAGTTCAAGTTACTTGGTTCAAATAAGCCAGGTCCTTAGGCCCTGAGAGAAGGACAGGTGTGATTACTTATCCAATGCCAGTGATGGCTGGAAAGGAGATAGGGGCAGGTACCAGAGGACTGAAGAAAAGCAGATGTTCTCATCTTCAAAAAATGGAGAGGAATGCCAAGCAGCGTTACGAGCTTCAATTCCTGCCTAGGATGTATTCTCAAAGGGGTCATTGGTGAGCATTTAGAAAAGCAAGCATAGCACTGTTCAGATGGTGATTTGAAGGAGACTGACTCTCCAGCAAACATCTAAAAGGGCACCAGATGAGATAGTGATCAAGAAATCCATCAAGAAAACAATCTTTCATTCATGCAGGATTGAACAAAGGGACAGCCAGTCTGGGCATTGGGAGAGGTAGCACTCCAGGGAAAGCAGCAGTGATCTCAGGTGAACAGACTGCACTTAGCAACAGTCTGAGCAGAAATGCATCATCGGCCGAAGCCTGCAGAGCCCCTCATGACGAGGCTCCAATTGGTGGAGGCTGACAGCATTCTGATGCAGTAAATGGAAGAAAATGACAAACAATGAAGAAAATATTCAGTGTCTAGAGACACAGACATAAACCTGGAAGAGGAGAGGGACTTCACAGCAGCCGTAAACACAGTCCCTGAGAAAAATGTGCTGCAAGAATAACTGGAAATATGAAGCAAGAGATAAAACATACAGTTAGATCTGTGGAGGGAAGACACAAAGGGAGAATGGTTTAGAACAGACTCCCCTTCCCTCCCTCCACATTCGAATGGAGCAGACAGAGCTCAAAGACTCCAAAGGAGACAAATAGAACATAGTAGTTAAAAATAAAAATACTGGAAAAAGAGAAGGAAATGTAAGCTATCTACTGTCCAAAACAACTGACCTAGAAAACAGGTTGAGAAGATAGAAGAATCATCAGAGTCTCTGAAAACCATGACCCCTTCCCACCAAAAATGCCCCTAGATTTCATATTTGCACCCATGTGCACACAACCAAATTCAGATTGCCTTGACAAATGTATTAGAACCACAGGATCAAGTGAAACAGGCACCTGTTCACCACCTGAAAGAATCTTTCAACATAAAACTCTCAGGAAGGTCAGAGCTGAAATCAAAGCTTCTCAGCCAAAGGGGGAAAAGAAAGCTGTAAGCATCTAAAAGTGAAGTCAGTAAGCATTTATTAAGCACTTGCTGTACTCTAGGAAGTTTGCAAAGCATTGGGGATTCCAATACAAGAGAAAGAAAAATAGTCCTTGCCCTTGAGTTTACCTTTCAATGGGGGAAGCTACCACATCAAAGGTAGATGAAAAGGGGAATAAAAGAGAACCCTGGCAAGGGGGACATAGTGGAAAAATTTGGAAGAAAGTTTGGCTCCGGCAAAGGCTGAGTCAGCTCAATGGAGCTCAGGGTGAAGGGAGGGCGTGGTGAGCCTGAGTATTCTCCTTAAAATGGAGTTTCGGGGAGGGACTGATTACTGAGAGGAAGGGGCCAGGATAGTTGAAGGCACATCCAGTATGAGGCAGCCATGGACATAGTGAACTTCCAGAGAAGGTTGCTGGGGCAGGGTGGAGAAATTCTGGAGATCCAAAGAGCAGGTGCTCTGGTTGCAGTCCAGAGTGGCATCCCAGGGATCTCGCCTTGGCCATGTTGTGGTTGCCATCTCTATCAATGACTTTGAGAAAGGGATAGAAGCCATGCTCATCGCATCTGAAGATGGCCCAGATTTAGGAGGGTTAGCTAACATGTTGGAAAAGGAAGTTCAAATCCAACCCAACCTCACCACTCCGAGCTCAGAGCTGACAGCAAGAATAACAACTGCCCGTAAGAGTGGCCATAATACCAATATTATTAATAGCTGATATTTATATAGTGCTTTAAGGTTTGCAAGGCACTTTGCATTTGTTATCTCCTGTTTTGAGAAATGTAATAGAAGGCGCCCTTTCAATATTTGGTTGATGTGGAAAACTGAGGATGTCCTTTCTTTTCCAGATCTCCTTTTCCTCTCCTTCTTCACCTGGCATTGGACTACTAATCACTTTGAAGCTATAGTTATCCTGTAACATTTAGCAAGGCTTCCCTCCAAGTTAGGGCAGCCAGTGAGGAAACAGAGACCATAATGGTGGCAGCTGGCCTCCAGAGGAAGCTGTGTTGCTCAGAGTTTTTTCTTCTTACCCCTAAATACAAAAGTATTAAAGTGGGAAGGGGAGTGGGGGAGAAATGTGATAAACAGGTGGTTTTTGGTTGCACAGAAGTTCCTCAATCTGATGTTTAACAATTTTTCTCTGGGTGGGAAAAAGAACAGTTAGGTTTCTGTAAGAGGAATTTAAAAAATCTAAAAGAAATTTGCAGAGATTTACTGTGCCTGGATGTCTGGAGCACAACAGACTGTGTTTGGCATACTAGTTTTTTTTCTTTGGTTTTATTAGATAAATCTTCTAACGTTTTCCTTTTCTCGATCCCAGTAAAGTGGAAAGCCAAGGAAATCACACAGTGTTCAGGAGTTTCATGTGCATTTAGCCTAAAGAATCAATCAGTAAAGTTATTGTGCTCAATACAGAGGCTAGAAAGGCAAATACGAAATATTCATTGCCCAGAAGAAATTTCTATTCATTGTCAGTGGTGTAGCTGGGGCAGGTTGGCTGCCTTCAGGTACTTGCCTCACCCCTGGGAGAAGAAATGGCCTTGCTCTGCTTGGTTCCTGAGCGAAGAAGGAGGAGCAGTTTGGGGAGGTTTTAGGGAGGCAGCTAGCAGCTTGTTCCCCTGGGCAAAGGACTGACTTGGCAGAAGGAGGTCTGACTTCACTGGGGATCTCCTAAAAAAGACATCCTGTTGGATGGGTTGTAAAGGGGATTTCTCCTTATTTACAGGGGGGCCTGGATGCTTCAGAGGGATCCTCTAGCTCGGACATTTGGAGATGAGTGATTCATGGGAACGATATGGTAAAATTTCCAGTGCATCTCATGGCTTTCTCTGTGGAGGTGGGATTAAGGGACTGGCGTCCATCATTCATCATCTTTGAACCTGAGTGCTTTTCCTGTCTTCCTGTTTAGTTTGGTAATGGGCATGAATCTATGACCTCATAGGTAGCAGGTAGGATGGTATCTAGGAGATAGCTCAAGGAAATATTGCCTTTGAGGGAGGAGGAGGCCTCCAGCACACTTGGCTGAGCACAAAGGTTTGGTGTTTTCATGGACGGCTACATTGGAGGACTTTGTGTTCTGGAGCGTGGGCTCGTGCTGAGAAGCGGGGCTACTGCACCTGCAGCTCTAGCGCTATAAGAGCCATGATGCTCAACCTCAGGACATGGAACCTTTCTTCATCCTCCCTGCCCTCTCCCCAGTAAGAGCATCTCCATCGTGGGAATTGTCCGAAGCTGATTGCCTTAAAGGTGCATTTGGATTTTATCCAAAGGAAAGTCAGAGATTCTGCAGCTAATTTGAAAGATACTTATCGCATGCTGGACAGAGATCATCCCTGAGATGTCTTTGCATCTCTACTACTCCATAAAATTCCGGGCTCCTTGCAGGTATTTAGTAAGTGCTTGCTAACTGACCGGTCACTGAGCTGGATTTCAGTCACAAGGTCTCAATGTTGGCAAGTGCCAAGACTAGACCTTCACCACCTTATTGTTTTTGCCTTTGCTATTAGGCTAACAGTCTTTATTTGTGAGGATGGTTTGGAATGTTGATCATATCCTCTACTGAATTAAATGTCCCTCCTATATTTGTGGCATCTGAAATTTTCATTTATCATCAATAAAAAATATTTAAAAGTGTAAGGCCAACCACAGATCTTCAGGGCACTAAAGACTTCCATCTAAACTGTAATTAGCCTACTAAAACAATCTGAATCCAATCATTGCAACAGTTTATATGCCTAATTTTATTATTATCTCATATACATACACACTGAGTCCATTGGGTTTCATGAGAAAGTTTGTGAAACACTTTTGTGAAATCTGGTCTGCTCTACCACCAGCATTCCTGTGGTTGGCCAATGGGCTGCCTTGATTGCTTTCATGAAATCTTGCCTCTCATGAGTGTGGGCCCTCTTGGCAGTGGTGCAGTCAAAAGTACACAAACTCCTCATCCCTTGTGACTTTTCCTCCTACACAGAAGATCTCCCGATATGGTGGAATCTTCTTCCTACTTTGCTGACGTTGCCAGGACACCAGTGGGGCAGGAAGGTTGCCCATGGACAACCACTCTCTTGTTCCACTAGTAATGTATTGGAGCTTGCCTTGGCCTATCCTGCCCTTCTCTGTTGCCCTTTAGTTGATCTACAACTTCTGATTTATAAGACATTGTGCTATCCCATGAGCAGCAGCAGTCATACAGTTTCATGAAGAGTGCTGATGTTAAAAAGATGGGCCTTGAGTTCAGGGAGAAGTCAGTGGGCCCAGACACACTACCAATTACCCCAAGGTCGTCTAGCTTGCCATTAACCATCTGCTTATTTCTGGACACCGTCCATTTTCCATTTTTAGTTTCTTCCCAAAGTATCTGTGCTGATGGGACAGATCAGTGGATTGTCCATTCACCTGCATGTGAAAGCCTGGCAAACAGGCCTTCTTCACACACACAGTCCTTCCTGTGTGGATCATTAGGTCAGATTATTTTGAGTGACAAGAGACTCTAATGAAGAGACTCTTTCATGGCTTTTGTAAGACTAGAGGCACTCTTTACAGTGTCATCAGCAAGCAGGAATATCTGGAGAACCTCACCATCTGCAGGGAATCCCTCATCAACTTGGATTTGGCAAAGCATCACCTTCGTGTCATTAGTGACTATCTTTATGTAAATAAATGTCTGCTTACCTGTTTTATATCTCACTGCTGTTAATCATCATAGGGTTAGAGAAAAAACACATCGTTGTTGTTTTTTCTTTCAAGGAATCACATCTGAGTTTTGATACTTGCCTTGAAGACACCTTATTGAAAGAGCCTTTCCAAGGGGAAGGGGATCAATAATATTTGCCATAGATACCTTAGATATGGACACTTTATCTTTAAGAGGCAATGTCATCATGGCCAGTTACAACTTAAATTGTCTTTTTTGGGGATAGATGTGGGACTAAGGGTTTAACTGTCTAACTTTTGGAGAGACTTAACTGTGGTGGATGAAGAGAAGACAAAGAAGGATGGAAAGCTTATTTTGAACTAACTTAACCCTTATCTTGTGAAAACACATGAGGGGGATGCTTGAGAAGAGCCTTTAGTTGACATCCTGAGAGAACTGAGTGATGAGACTGCTTACCCAGAATGGAGTAGTCAATACCATCTGAAGCTGACTTTGGCTGTGAGAGTCCTCACGATGGATAGACTGTCCATTAGATAATTCATTATGTCTTTGTTTTGTTACATGCTTCACTATTTATAGAAAGTAGAGCCAGTAGAGCCAGTAATCATGTCATTTATTTAAGTTTAAGGGATTACGGAGTTTCTCATGTATGGAAACAGGCAAACGCTTTCGAGAAAAGAAGTATTAAATGATATTTAATAAACTGGGACTGGAGCTCAGAGTTAATCAATGAATTAATGAGATAAATATTGTAATTTTAGTAATTTACATGGAAGTCACAAAATCCTTCATTGCCTCAGAAGCTGAGATGAGAAGAGATGAGGAGAAGGAGATCATGAGGAGAGAAAGATCTCCTGGGTCATGTTGCTCTCCCAAATCTGATGTAAACAGGAAACATAGTAGAGGCTTATATTCTCCATACCTTCCTATCAATTCTATCTTTCTACTGTCGAATACCCTTTGTGACCTCTTGCCTGCTCCCTGCCCTACAGGATGCCCTTGGTGAGTGATTCTGCTCATGAGCCATTGGTGACTGTGGTTTTTACCCTCTCTTCCAGGTTTGCTGCTCTGGGCACAGATCACTCCTGGCTGTATTATGAACAACTTACCCATGTTCAAGTCTCTCAGCTCTCTGTGGTAGCTCTTCTCCCCCAGCGCCACTACACCTAATCAATCCAATAACTGGATCCCCTTGGTCTTGGAGGCTGAGGAGAGATGCTACGAGGTAGGGGAGTGTCCAGGTCCCAGGAGAAGAGTCCATTGCACTTGCATCTACTTCAAGGTATGTCGCTTCTAAGCTCTCTACATCCTAGTAGGACCCCGAGAGGGGGCCAGAGCCAGACAGGCCAGGGCAGCTGTTATTTTTCTCCTTGGACAAATGAGTCAATGGAAAATCAAAGAGGTTTAAGTCATTTTAAGTCATAGAATGAATCAGTTTGAACCCAGTTCTTCAGACTTGAACCCAGTGCCTTTCTCATTCCCACTTCTTTCTCTCTGCTCAGCTGTCCATGAGAAAATACTATGAGTGAAGTGAAATTATCAAAGAATCAATTACAAAGGATGGTCCTTAAGTGCTCTCGCCTCCAGGATCTGATGGAATTGTTTCTACCAACCTGGGTTTAAATACTTAGACTTAGGGGCCAGGGACCATTATTTAGGCAAAGTCCTTTTCTGCTAGGAATTTTACTTTTAAATGTGTCTTAGGGCACAAGCACTTTCCTTTGGACAATCCCTTCTGTGTTTCTTGGCCCCAGGGCACCAGCCATGAAGGACAAATTATTAGACTTTGTTAATGAGGGAAACATCACCCCTCTCCTCCCTGGCCACAGGAGCGCATTAAATGATTGTGGAGTTTCTCATGTATGGAGAGAGGCAAACACTTATGGGAAAGGAAGTATTAAATGGTATTCTTCCTTTTGTTTCTGCCTGCCAGGAACTGCTGAAGTAAGGAATGGTGACCTGTGTGTTATTCAAACAGACTGTTGGGTCGCACAGAGCTGGGTTTGGAACATGGACCCCAATGAAGAGGATAACGATGATGATGATGATAAACATATGGTATTTTCAGGTTTGCAAGGCATTTTACATAATTTTGATCCTTACAACAATCTTGGGAAGTAGATGCTAATATTATCCTTATTTTATAGATGGGGAAACTGAGGCATATTTGACCAGGGTTATACAGCTAGTGTCTGAGGTAGGATTGGAACCCAGGTTTCCTGGTTCAAAGTCTGGTGCTCTATCCATTACAACAGCGAACTGCCAATAGTTTAGCTTTAAGGATGTGGTCTCCCACAAGGAGATGCCTTCCGTCCTTGACATGTGAAAGAGGCATCACACAAGTTCAGTGTGGTCACTGGGGGTTTCTCAACTTCCCAGCATCTCCCCTGGCTCCTGGCCACAGGCTTGGGTCTCAACTCTAAGTCTGTCCTGGGTGTATGTCTTTCCTTTCATCCAGAGCAAAGGTTGTGACAGCAAAGGCTCCACATGTTCCCAGAGGCCTGACTCCTCATCTCCATCAGATGATGAGCAGGAGAAAGCTGTCTGCAGTGATGGAAGGAGCGAGTCAGGAGGCAGACGTGGCTTTGTATGGGAGGATGGCACCATCTCCTGCTCGACTCAGGAAACTGCCTGAGAGCTTTTCTCCATCAGCACCCCAAATCCAGCCCACTGTCTGAGAGTGGAATGCCTTGCCCTGGTCCTTTGGTAGACTCAGGTCAGAGGTCAGTTTTCTATGGTTGTGTCAGAGAAGGAGCAGGAGCAGGAGATGAAGGAAGGAGAGCTGAAAGAAAGGGGGAACAGGGAGTGGGACTGAGATCTGGAGGGCTCGGGGATCCAGGAGCAGGCCCACAAGGATGCTGGGCAGGAAGGGCTTCCTGGGAGCAGGCTCCAAGTGTCCAGGGAGAGTTGCAGGCTCATTTTGAGAAATGGGGGCAGAGAAGTCTAGAGGACCTCTCCATGTGCCAAGGCACTAGGGACAACTGATGTGTGCTTACCCACTCACCCCCTCTTGCCCCACACATGTGCACTCACGATACACCCATTCTCACACACACAACCTCCCTACATGCGAACACCCATACACATATGTGTACTCACAATACACTCCTACACGCTCACCCCCAAGCACATGTACACTTGCACACTCAGTACTCATTCACTCGCACAGTCACACTCACTCATAGTAATACACACCTTACACTCATACACTGTCACACTCACATCCATACTAACATACTGACACACACATTCACAATGACCTCACACTCATAAATACCCACACACATAGACATACAATCACACACATACATTCGCACACACTTCCTGTTTACACACTCACCTCCCACTCAGACACGCAGTGACATACACAAACTCAAAACAATGCCACACACTTCACAGACATACACGTCCACCCACTACAGAAAGGCTTCTTGTGGTCATTCTTGCAGCGCCCCCCCACCCTGCAGCTGTCAGCTCCTTACTGTCTCACCACCTGTTCTCATCAAGCAGCCTGTTCCCTTCTCAACCCTTTTACTTATTTCCTCAGATTTACTTGGGGTCTTATCCTCTCTTCTCAGTGGGAGGGCACAGTTGGACATTGACAAGTCGTTTTCCTTGACTGGAAGACAGGGCATCAGAAATCATGGCATTGCCTGACCTTATGCTTGTCCCAGGGTGACAAAAAGGTGAATATTAGTCTGAATAAATTCAGAGAAATACAAGCCTCTAGTAACACTGGTCTTCAGAGTTCCACCCTTGGAGATGGCCTCAGCTCAT
Organism: Bettongia penicillata ogilbyi; assembly: GCA_023548195.1. Classification (NCBI taxonomy): domain Eukaryota; kingdom Metazoa; phylum Chordata; class Mammalia; order Diprotodontia; family Potoroidae; genus Bettongia; species Bettongia penicillata. The sequence continues at coordinate 20,976,138 of JAJHZJ010000132.1, forward strand.
GTCCTCAGGCAGCAGGCAAGGGGGAGTCAGGACTGGGAGCCAGAACCTGGAAGGAATAGGCAAAGGTGGAGAAGGATGGGAAGGAAGCAGAAAGATCCAGTGAAGGGGCTGGGGGCCACCACAGAGACAAGGGGTCACCAAGGAGTCTCGGGCCACAGGCTGGTAGGGTTCGTAACTGGAGGTCAAAATGGCCAAAGGCCACCATACAATTGGGGAGGACCGAATAGAGCCAGAGCCCTATGGAGGAGGCATCTGAGGACTGAGAACAGGCTTGTGTGGACCAGGAAGCCTTCTGACTCTGCTGGGTCCAGCATAAAAGCTGCACAACTAGACCTGTCTGGGGCAGGACTCCAGGGGTCTTGGTGTTGCAGGACAGGGTTGTCTTCAAAGGCCTTCAAAGTCTGGGCCCTGCAAGTTTCTAGCTGTGGGACCCAGAAGTGAACTTCAAGATCTCTGTGCCCACCTGGCCCTCTCTGCCTCCCAATCCTGGGCTTTGCTCTTTATTCTATGGTTCTATGCCAGGCCCTGACAGGAGAGGCTCTCTGTCCTGACCTGAGCCTGTGTAATAGGACATTGACTGTCGTTTCATACAGCTGTTAATGAACACAGCTTAGCCAGAGCAGACACATGGGAAGTGAGGGCGTGGCTCCCGTTACTAAATGAGATCATATTTGTAAAGTGCTGAGCACAGTGGCACACAGTAGGCACTTAAGAAATGTCTATTCCACTCCCTCCTTTCCTGTTTCCTCCTTCCTTCCCTCATGTCCCTCCTTTTCCTTCCCCTTTTCTTTTAACAAGGTTCTACAGGCTCAATCCCCCAGACCAGTCCTCTGGTCGGGCTCATGGGTTACAACCAACACTGACTTCTAATATTCTGTGGAAGCTTCCTGCAGCAGGCCTCAGCTTTGGGACCCTGGCTTAGATCCTTCTCTGGAAGGGAAGCTTGTTCCTTCTGATGAAAGAGAGAGATATCTGCTTGCCTCGGATCCTGGCTCTGAAGGCAGGACCCCTTCCTCCTGCTTAGGCTGTCCTTGGGGTGAGACCCAGCCTGGTTCTCTCTCTTTTCCAGAGTCAGGCCACCTTAGGTCTTGTCCCTGGTAGCCTAGGACCCTATTTCTGGCCCTCCCTTGTGACCACTCCATCATGCAGCAATGACAAATTCATGCCTATGGCAAGGAGAGATTATACTTATTAATGTTACCTATTAATACTATAAGAGATGACTCTGCAAGCCCAATGTTCTTGGTGCAGTCAGAAATGAGGGATGTGAAGGAAGCTGACAAAGGGCTCTGGTTACCGGCCAGGATTTGCCCCTTCTCAGGGCACATGCTCAGCTCAGCTTGCCTTCTGGATGCTGGATTGGTCTTCTCCAAGAACCCAGCATCATCACATCCCTTGCACCTCTCCATCTTTGAGCTATCAAGGCTACTGTCTATGAGGGGGCCTGAGGAGAGAGGTCATCATTGGTCATTCACCTGGGAAGGGCCTTCCTTGTCTTGGGGAGCTCTATTCACCTTACTGCCTGGAGCCAGGAACCATGTCCATGCACAAAGTGTCTCGTTCAGTCCTGATCCAGGACAGGATTGAGGCTCAGGAAATGGCATTCATGGTATCAAACAGGACAGGAGCAGTTCAACATTAATGTCTGCATGTCACAGGGCCCTGCCCCTAAAGCTGCTCCCTGGAACTGCCTTCATTTCCCCATCGTTCCCTTTCCCCTTTCTTCTCACCTAGCTGGTGTCGTTCCCTCTGGCTCTTTTATTCCTACAGTGATTTATTCTGGAAACATCCTGTCCCATTTCCCAGCATCTTTTGTGTTCCTTGACCCAAGTTTGATTATAATCATCTGTTCCATGAAAGGGCTACACTTTAAACCCCCCCCCCACATTCCCCCATTGTCTGGGGTCTTTGCCTTGTTCTTGTAAATCCCCACACGGCCACCAGACAATACTTGGACAGGGGTTGTTTGTGTTGACGATTTTAGCATTTGACTGCTTACTTGTGATGGGCAGAGTTCATCCTCATAAGCTTACATCAGCAAAGTCAATCATTTTTATACCTCCCTCCACCTGCCTGAGTTGTCAGAGCACCAGCCTTCCCAAGACACATTAGCTCCCATTAACATTTAGAAAGAGACATTTGGGAGGGATCTCCAGAGGTCTCTGTCTGCCCCTTGGCTCTTGATGAAGGGCTCCGTATAGATCTTATGTGGAGCTGAGCTGTCTCTCCTATCCTTAGATGAACTCCAGAAAATCATTCCCTTAGCCTCCCATACAATGTCTTCAATTCTCTTTCTGTTGTTAAAAGTCAAATTTTGGAGTTTAACTGAAGTGATCCTGCCTGGAGCATTGTGAGTCACGTTTCTGGGAGGACATTGGTAAGCTCGCAGGTTTCAAGGAGGCGGTGTTGGAAGCAAAGGGGCCAGTGAGGATACCATGAAATCGGTGGGAGGACCTGGAGAGGAGCAGCCAACTTAGCTTCATCTGAATGTGGGACAACACAGCCTTTCCCCATCTCAGTCGCCTCCTCTGTCTGTTCTGTGGCCTGTCGATGTCCTTAAAAACCCAGAACTGACCACAGGGTCTCCAGATGAGGTCTGACCAGAAAGATTCCAGGGGATTCCCATTAGCTTCTTTGGTGGTCACACCACACTGCTGACTTAGCCTGAGCTACGAGTCCACTAGGACTCTTGAATCTTTTTCAGAATGAGTGCAGTCTTACCATGCCTCTTCCATCTCATACTTACATGGGTGAGGGTTGTTGCTGTTTTTGAGGGGAGAGAAACACAAACAATAAGACTTTGTGGCTTTCTTTTTTATTTTATTTTATTATTTTATTTTTTTTTCTTCAAGCCACAGATTTTTATTTATTTTTTTTAAAATAAATTTATTTATTTAACTTTTTACATTCATTTTCACAAAATTTTGGGTTCCAAACTTTCTCCCCATTTATCCTCTCCTCCACCCCAATACACCGAACATTCTAATTTCCCCTATCACCAATCTGCCCTCTCTTCTACCATCCCTCCCTTCCCTTGTCCCCATCTTCTCTTTTGTCCTGTAGGGCCAGATGACTTTCTATTCCCCATTACCTGTATTTCTTATTTCCTAGTAGCAACAACCATACTAAACAGTTGTTCCTAAAACTTTGAGGTCCAACTTCTCCCCATCCCTCCCTCCCCACCCATTTCCTTTGGGAAGGCAGGCAATTCAATATAGGCCATATCTGTGTAGTTTTGCAAATGACTTTGATAACAGTCATGTTGTGTAAGACTAACTATATTTCCCTCCATCCTCTCCTGCCCCCTATTGCTTCTATTCTCTCTTTTGATCCTGTCCCTCCCCAAGAGTGTTGATTTCAAATTGCTCCCTCCTCCCATTGCCCTCCCTTCCATCATCCCCCCACCCTGCTTATCCCCTTCTCCCCCACTTTCCTGTATTGTAAGATAGGTTTTCATACCAAAATGAGTGTGCATTTTATTCCTTCCTTTAGTCTAACGTGATGAGAGTAAACTTCATGTTTTTCTCTCACTTTCCTTCCTTTTCCCTCCACTAAAAAGTCTCTTACCTGCCTCTTCTATGAGAGATAATTTGCCCCATTCCATTTCTCCCTCTCTCCTCCCAATACATTTCTCTCTCACTGCTTAACTTCATTTTTTAAAGATATTATCCCATCCTATTCAATTCACTCTGTGCTCTCTGTCTCTGTGTGTGCGCATGTGTGTATGTGTGTGTGTATGTGTGTGTGTGTGTGTGTGTGTGTGTGTGTAATCCCACCAACTACCCAGATACTGAAAAGTTTCAAGAGTTACAGATATTGTCTTTCCATGTAGGAATGCAAACAGTCCAACTTTACTAAGTCCCTTATGACTTCTCTTTGCTGTTTACCTTTTCATGCTTCTTTTCATTCTTGTGTTTGAAAGTCAAATTTTCTTTTCAGCTCTGGTCTTTTCATCAAGAATGATTGAAAGTCCTCTATTTCATTGAAAGACCATTTTTCCCCTGAAGTATTATACTCAATTTTGCTGGGTAGGTGATTCTTGGTTTTAGTCCTAGTTCCTTTGACTTCTGGAATATCATATTCCATGCCCTTCGATCCCTTAATGTAGAAGCTGCTAGATCTTGTGTTATCCTGATTGTATTTCCACAATACTAGAATTGTTTCTTTCTAGCTGCTTGCAATATTTCCTCCTTGAGCTGGGAATTCTGGATTTTGGCCACAATGTTCCTAGGGGTTTCTCTTTTTGGATCTCTTTCAGGAGGTGATCTGTGGATTTCTTCAATTCTTATTTTGCCCTCTGGTTCTAGAATCTCAGGGTAGTTTTCCTTGATAATTTCATGAAAGATGATGTCTAGGCTCTTTTTTTGATCATGAGTTTCAGGTAGTCCCATAATTTTTAAATTGTCTCTCCTGGATCTATTTTCCAGGTCAGTTGTTTTTCCAATGAGATATTTCACATTCTCTTCCATTTTTTCATTCTTTTGGTTTTGTTTTATGATTTCTTGGTTTCTCATAAAGTCATTAGCCTCCATGTGTTCCATTCTAATTTTGAAAGAACTATTTTCTTCAGTGAGCTTGTGAACCTCCTTTTCCATTTGGCTAATTCTGCTTTTGAAAGCATTCTTCTCCTCATTGGCTTTTTGAATGTCTTTTGCCAATCGAGTTAGCCTATTTTTCAAGATGTTGTTTTCTTCAGCATTTTTTGGGTCTCCTTTAGCAAGGTGTTGACCTGCTTTTCATGCTTTTCTTGCATCTCTCTCATTTCTCTTCCCAGTTTTTCCTCCACCTGTCTAACTTGATTTTTAAAATCCTTTTTGAGCTCTTCCATGGCCTGAGCCCATTGAATATTTATTTTGATGTTTGGGATACAGAAGTCTTGACTTCTATGACTTTCTCTGATGGTAAGCATTGTTCTTCCTCATCAGAAAGGAAGGGAGGAGATATCTGTTCACCAAAAAAGTAACCTTCTATGGTCTTATTTTATCCCCCTTTTCTGGGCATTTTCCTAGCCAGTTACTTGACTTCTGAGTTTCCTTATCACACCTACCTCACCCCAGTTCCACCCAGCTAGTCCTTGGGGTCTGAGATTCAAATGCTGTTTCCCAGCAGGGCTGCCATTCAGTGTGAGATTCAGTTCAGCTCCTGCCTGCTTTGGGAGCCCCTATCCACTGCTGCCTCCATTGCTGCCTCCCAAGGGGGCCTGAGTTATGCAGACACCCTGCTCCCCTCTCACCAGCCAAAAAGCCTCTCTCACTGACCTTTACGCTTGTGAGTGGAGGGACCTGCACGGCTGCTGGAGATTCTTCCCCTGAAGCCTGCTTGGATCTGCTCCTCTCGGTGCCATGTGGCCAAGGCAGGGCTGGACTCTGCTCTGGGTCAGGTGCACAATGGACCTTTGGTGTTGGTTTTTCAGGTCACTCTGGAACAGAAATCTCCTCCACTCCATTGTTCTGTGGCTTCTGCTGCTCCAGAATTTGTTAGGAGGAGTTCTTTACAGATATTTTATGGGCTGTGGGTTAGGAGCTAACATATGTGAATCTGTCTACTCCGCCATCTTGGCTTCTCCCCGCCATGGCTTTCTTTTTTAAAAGAAGTGTTAGATTCATATTGAATTTCATCTTATTAGATTTAACACAATGCTTTAAACTGCCAAGATTCTTTTGTGTCCTGGCTGTATCAGTCTCTGTGTCAGCATTCCTCCCAGCTTCATGTTATCTACAAACCCATGAATGTGTGTCTAGTCCTTTGTCCAAGTCATTAAAAAAAAGTCAGAAAACCCAGTGCCAAGTACAGATCCCTAGGGCCCTCCACTGGAGACCTCTTATCCCACTAATGCCATACCATGGACTCTTTGAGCTTTAACATCCAGCCAGTTCTGAATCCTTCTAACTGGATATTCCTCATTATTTAACCATGTCTTTCTATTGTCCTCACAAGAATAGTATGAAATATTTCATTAAAAGAATTGTCCTTCTTTGGATCCTGGAGATCTTTGCTATCGTCCTTACCAGCTGGCTCTGCTCTCCTGCAGAGGGGAACATGGCTAGGAGCAAAGCGTGGTGGTGAAGCGAGGTGACTTACTCACCAGTCTGTGCCCGAATGCGTGATGGACCAGGGGTCTCTGAGGAGCGTCCAAGCTCTGAGACATTGGTTTGATTTTCTTGCGCTTGGATCAGAAAACATTTGATCACTATTATTCGTAATGAGCATACTTCATGTGTTCAGATGGTATTTGGGGGGAACTCACAGTGGGGCTGTAGGACATTGATTACATACTTGTACCAGCCAGTTTGCCCCATTCATGGGGTGGCTGATCCTCTTCCCTTTCATTCTGGCTAAGCGTTGCTTTGGGAAGTTTTCTTCTTCCCCCCCCAATCTTCCCTTTTCCTGTTATTTTGACTCTGATTTAATAATTCTATTTTCTAAATCTTAAAAATCAATTGATCAAAAATATTTATTAAGCACCTATCATGTGCCTGACCTTATGCTAAGTTCTAGGGGTACAAAGAGAGACCAAAGGCTATCCCTGCCTCAAGGAGCTCAATCTACTGGGGGAGACAAGAAGCAAACAGATATGTACAGATAAATTCTTTGGAGCATAAACAGGAAATAATTCACAAAGGAAAGGCGCTGGACTTTCTTTTGAATTAAGCTCACCTCCCTGGTCTTCCACATTCCTCTCCTCTACAAGGCTCCTGCAAACTCTCCACAGTCCCCTTGCTGCCCCAGGGCAGTCGCTGGCTCAGCTGGTATTTCCTAGCTGGCTCATTACTGACAGAGGTCTCAGGGCCCCCAATTTCCAGGTTACAGAGTCCTAGCATTTGAATGCTGGAGGAGACCTTAGAATTCTTTACATTCCTGGCTCTCATCCCTCCTGCAGGGAATGGTTTTTGTCCTCAGGCCAGCAGGGGCTTCTGGAGATTCCAGGGAAGGCTTTTGTTTGAGGACATAAAATGTCAAGACTGCCAATCAGCCTTTTGGGCCTCGAGTGAATTGTGTTTTCAAAAGCAACGCTTCTGAATTAAAGAGAAACAGAACTATGTTTTGGAGTCCCCAAGGTTTCTGAGGCACTTTGGATGGGACTCTGTGTTTGAGGTTTCATTTTTCTTTTCCCTCATTTCCTTCCAAAAAAATCACTTGCTGGGATCCACGAGTCCCCCTGAAATGAAAAGGAAAGTCCGACATAGAACAGCCAAAATTTATTGGTGGGGGTTAGAGGAGTAGGATCTTTGGGGGCTGCATTAGTTGGCACATTCTGGGGCCTCCAATATCTCCCTTGACTATAGGTGTTCACAGGGGAGGCTCTGTGTGTGTACACAGACCCAGGAATGGGACAACAGCTCCCTGTCCCCAGTCGCCCCCTAGGATCCTGGGCTCACAGGAGGAGGGCAGAGTGTATTTTCTCAGTCATTGCCCTTAGCTGCTCCCATTTCCTCCTTTGTCTCCATTTAGACTCCTTCCACCTGGGGGCCCTGAATCAAGGGGCCAGAGGCAGGTCCCTCCTTGCTGAGTCTGGAGTCTCCTAAGACTCTCCTCCTTCAATCTGTCTCTGCTGTGGCGCACTTGCCTGCTCTGGTTGGCCTTGGCACAGGTTTGTCAGAGTCTGATTCTTTGGTGGTTCAAGGGGCTGCCTGACCTCTCTTTTGCTGGACCTGGAGACCAGCATGAGCCAGGCAAGGGAGACTACACGTAGAGATGCTTCAGCCAGGTGAGCCTCACTATACTCTAATGCAGGGACCCTGGTGGTGGGTGGGAGGGCCAGGCAGTGCTGTCCCTGGCAGACAGAGAGACTGTTCCATCCCAGTTGTGTGCAGAGGGGGCCAGGGTGTGAGGTCCATGACAGGCATGCCTTCATCGCAAGACCTAGACCATCTTCTACCAGCCATGGACCTCCCTCTAGGTGACATCAGGCTCAGGGAGACCCTCTGACCTCTCTTTTTAAAATAAATGTTCTTATTTTTTTTTACAACATCACTTTCATTCCTTTTCACTCTTCCCCTCTCAGAGAACCATCCCTCAAAGCAAGTACGAAAAAGAGGAAAAAATGTTTGGCAAAATGGTGCATTTCCCCAGAGATGAGATGTGTTCCAAGCCCACAGTCTTCTGTCGGGGGTTCCAGGACCCTGACTGCCTTTTCCTGGGATGGCCTCTGGCTTTTCAGATCCTTCTCAGTCTGCCCAGGTGGTGTGGTGTCAAAGGACCACAGTCTTCCCTGGGGAATTCTGTTCTGCACCGTTTACAGGCTCTCTTCCCCATGAGGGCTGGGCTTGTGATTCTGCCTCCCCTTGTCTACTCAACACTTAGCTCAGTGATCTGCTCATGGTAAAGGCTTAATAAATGATTGTGGACTGACTTACTGATAGACTGAGTGAGGCAGAGAGCAGCTTTTTAATACATCTATTGCTTGTCAGCCTCTGCCTCAGTGTCTTCAAGTTAAGGTCTTTCATCTCCAACTCCAAAGCCCAAACAGTCATTTCTTCTGACGTTGCCCTGGACTGTGTCAGTCTCTGAGGTGGGAACACTACAGACTGGGCATTATGACTGTCCTTGAACACTCTCTGTCCAGCTCCTTGCTGAAGGGCCAAATAAAGGAGCTTTGCTTCACCAGCTGTGATACTTCCTGTCATGCCTCTGATGTATGGGCTCGGAGGTACAAGCCACAGGAAAGGGTCAGAGCCCTCTGCTTGCCAGTAAGTCCTCCGAGAGTCTCTCTTTGGTTAGGAGTATCCCATATTATCCATTTCCCAGGGTCCAGGGCTCTGAGGTTGAACTTCAGCCTGGTCCTTGGGAGTGTGGAGCCTTGACAGGATGGGGATCACTTTCCTGTCTTTGGATCTGACTGCTAGGAAAGGTCACTCAAAAACTCCTGGACTTGATTTTATTTGTAAATTCTTTTTTTATATTTTTATTTATTTTTAGATTTTGATATTCATTTCCAAAAAATTTTGAGTTCCAATTTTTCTCCCCATCTCTCCCCTCCCCACACCCCATAACACCTTGCATTCTTATTACCTCTTCCCTCAATGAGCCCTCTCGTCTATCACACCCCAACCTTCCCTTATCCCCATCTTCTTTCTTTTCTTGAAGAGCAAGATAGGTGTCTATACCCCATTACCTGTATTTCTTATTTCCCACTTATATGCAATAACAATTCTCAACATTTGTTTCTAGTACTTTGAATTCCAACTTCTCTCCCTTCCTCCCTCCCCACCCTTCCCCACTGAGAAGGCAAGCAATTCAATACAGGCTATATATGAGTCGTTTTGCACAAGACTTCCAAAATAGCCATGTTGTGTAAGACTAACTATATTTCCCTCCACCTACCCTGTCCCCCATTTATTCTATTGTCTCATTTGACCTTGTCCCTTCCCCAAAGTGTTTACTTCTAATTACTCCCTTCTCCTATTTGCCTTTTCTTCTATCATCCCCCTCACCCCACTTATCCCTTTCTTCCCCACTTTCCTGTAATGTAAGCTAGATTTTCATACCAAAATGAGTGAGCAGGTTATTCCCTCCTTAAGGAAGTAAGCTTCATTTTTCCCCTCTCACCTCCTCCCTTTTCTCCTCCACTGAAAAATATTTTTCTTATCTCTTTTATGAGTGATAGTGTGCCCTATTCCATTTCTCTCTCTTCTCCCAATATATTCCTCTTTCACCCCTTAATATTATTTTTTATAGATATCATTTCTTCTGATTCAACTCAACCTTCTCTCTCTCTCTCTCTCTCTCTCTCTCTCTCTCTCTCCCTCTCTCTCTCTCTCTCTCTCTCTCTCTCTCTCTCTCTCTCTCTCTCTCTCTCTCTCTCTCTCTCCCTCTCTCTCTCTCTGTATAATTCCTACATCTAGCCAAATGCTGAGAAAAGTCTCAAGAGTTACACATATTATATTTCCATGTAGGAATGTAAACAGTTCAGCTTAAGAAAGTCCTTCATGATTTCTCTTTCCTGTCTACCTTTTCATGCTTCTCTTGATTCTTGTGTTTGAAAGTTAAATTTTCTCTTCAGTTCCAGTGTTTTCATCAAGAATGATTGAAAGTCCTCTATATCATTGAATTACCATTTTTTCCCCTGAAGTATTATACTCAGTTTTGCTGGGTAGGTGATTCTTGGTTTTAATTCCAGTTCCTTTGGCTTCTGGAATATCCTATTCCAAGCCCTTCAATCCCTTAATGCAGAAGCTGCCAGATCCTGTGTTATCCTGATTGCATTTCCACAATACTCAAATTATTTATTTCTAGTTACTTACAATATTTTCTCCTTGACCTGGAAACTCTGAAATTTGACCACAATATTCCTAGGAGTTTCTCTTTTTGGGTCTCTTTCAGGAGGTGATTGGTAGATTCTTTCAATATTAATTTTGCCCTCTGGTACTAGAATATCAGGGCAGTTTTCTTTGATAATTTCATGAAAGATGATGTCTAGGCTCTTTTTTTGATCATGGGTTTCAGGTAGTCCCATAATTTTTAAATTTTCTCTCCTGGTTCTATTTTCCATGTCAGTTGTTTTTCCAATGAGATATTTTGCATTATCTTCTATTTTTTCATTCCTTTGGTTTTGTTTCACAACTTCTTGGTTTATGATGTAGTCATTAGCTTCCTTGAATTCCACTCTCATTTTTAAAGAACTATTTTCTTCAGTGAACTTTTGAGCCTCCTTTTCCCTTAGGCTAATTAAAGCCTTCTTCTCCTCATTGACTTTTTGGACATCTTTTTCCAATTGAGTTAGCCTCTTTTTAAAGGTATTATTTTCCTCAGCATTTTTTGGGTCTCCTTTAGCAAGCTGCTGACTCACTTTTCAAGCTCTTCCATGGCCTGGGCCCCATTGTATACTCATTTTGGAGGTACTGGAGGAAGAAGCCTTGAATTCCTCTGACAGTATGCTTTGTTCTTCCTCATCCGAAAAGATGGAAGAAAATGCCTGTTTATCAAGAAAGTAATGTTCTATGGTCTTATTTTTTTTTCCTGTTTTGGGGCATTTTCCTGGCCAGTTACTTGACTTCTGAATCTTTTTTCAAGAGGAGGGTCCTAGTGCTCCTGCTCACCCCAGGACTGTGCTCAGGGCTCTTATTTGTAAATTCTATCCCCAAACTGTTCTGGATCACATCTGAGCACAGGGCACCCTACCAGTTTGGATAGGCTACAGATTTAAGGTGCATCAAGGGAATTCAGTGCCATGTCTCCAACACACCTGTCAGCAGGGTAGATGGGTAGCAGGGTAGAGAGGCTGCTGTGGAGGTTCTTGGAGTGAGAAGAAAAGACTTCCATGGGGGGCCAAACCAGGCATCAACAAGCATTTATTCAGTGCATACTATGTGCTAAATGGAGAAAAAGAAGAGTGACTGCTCTGGGGGGGGGCATTGGCAGGGGAGCCCCCCAAAACTGCCATTCCCTGGCCCAGACCATAATATGAAGGTCTCTCTCTTTTCTTTCCAATGACACAGGCTTCATACTGAAGACATGACGATGACCAAGCTGATAGTGAGCTCCCAGTACCTCATCTACATCTCTTTGGAATTCCCCACTTTGGAGATGGGCCAGGTCAGTCAAATGTAAGCACTCTGAGAGCAAGACTATCTTTTAAAAGAAATGCTGTTTTTGTATTTCCAGGGCCCACCACATAGTAGGTGCTTAATTAATGCTTTTGAGTCAATCTGATATGTGCATGTGTCTATACACACTCTTTTCAGGGACAAATGAGAAAGAATTTGCCCATTAGAAATTCTACAGATTCTCTTTGGAGCTTGGGGAGCCACAACTGGTAACATTTGCTGGCCAAAAGGAGACAATGCCTTGGGAAACAACCCTTGGGAACTTTGAGTTACCTCCCTGACAACTGCTTGGTATCTTTAAAGTCTGGGGTCCACCAGCATCTATAGCTCCTCCTCTTGGCTCATGAGGTAACTGTGGGAACTTAGAATTGGTTCTGGAAGTTCCTTAAAAGTCTCAAGTCTAACACCATCATTTTACAGATGGAGAAACTGAGACATTGGGAGTTCAGTTACTTAGGGTTATCTAGCTAGTAAGTGTTGGAGACAGATTTTGAATTCAAGACCTTGTGATTCCAAGTTCAGAGTTTTCTTTGCTGTGGCCCATAGGCCCTTCCAAATTATCCGGAAAAGGTTAGATAACTGGTTTCCTACTGAAAAATGGATTCTTGAAGGCTTCCAGTCAGTAAAAGCATCCTTAGGGAATCAGTTTATCCTCCAGTTCCATGCCAATACCATCATCATATTTTCCAGATTCCATAGGTCTTCCACAGTAGTGCTCATTTCAAGCCAATTTGGCAGACAAGACTGGATGGATTTCTTTAGTGCCTTGTGGCTGGGAGGTGGAGACTTGTCTTTCCACCAAACCTGGTCTGTTTCCAGGTTACCTTGATAGGTGAAAGAATGGGGAGGTGGGGGTCTTGCCTACATTTCATATCAAAGTATCTGTGCCCACACTTCCCTGTGGTCCAATGCAAAGTCCATGAGGGTAGGCCGAACCTGCTTCCCATGGGAAGTGTGTGTTTTCTGTCTTGTTGAAGAACCAGCAGGAGGGTTGCCTCACTGAGCAAGGCAGTCATACCTTGTCACCTCCCAGGTGCACAGAGAAATGCATGACCCTTGTCTGAGGCTGAGCACAAGTAGCTGGCAGGAGGCTCTTATCCCAAGAAGGGGGACAATGTTTGGGAAACAGCAGCAAAGAGGAGGCTCTGCACTGAGTTTTCATTTCTGGAAAAAGAAGCCTTTAAAAGGGACCCATAAGGAGGACCTGTAAGAAGTGGTCAGTTTGCATGAAACCCTGTCTGCAGTGATGAAAATTCACAATTCCAAGGATTTAAAAAAAGAGTAATAAGGTTGGAACATTCAATTTATGCTGTTATTTTTAGTGAACTTGCTGAATGGATTCTATCCACAGTTCAATGAATTATTCATAAGTCCAAGGACAGGGCCTTGGTTCTTGGCTGCTGCATGAGAAAGAGATGACTTCTGGCTTTTGGTGCCTTGCATTCAGCTGTCCATCTTCTCCAGTGAGGACAGCCTCCACCCTGGCTTCCAATTCTCCAGCCATTGCTATGGAACAGGGGAGAGAATGAGTCACTTCCTGGGACCCCAGCAGTTGCCTACTGGCCCTGATTGTGGAGACAAGACCAAAGTCGGCCAGAAGTCCTCTGCTCTGCTCCATCCACAGTCCTCACTTTCCCTAATCCGCTCTCCTGGCTAGCCTGATGTTTTAGGCACACACATCAGTGGGGAGAGAGAGCACTTGGGGCAGTGGTGGAGGTGGCACCCCTCTGATGGTTCCAGAAATATCTGCCACCCACTTGCTCATTACATGTGCCAACAATCCCCGATAATCGTGCTATGGAAGTAAATTCTGTGCCCCAGCAACATGTGTCCTTTGCACAGATGACCATCTTCACTATAATTCCCTTGGCCAGAGAGTCAGAGAACATTAATGGAGGAAGGGGGTGTAAATTCAGTTAAAAATCTCCCCCCGCAGGTGGAGCCCCTTAAGGGAAGTTTGATTAGGGGAAGCTTGTTTTGTAGGAAGGCCCACACCTTTTATTAATTAATGAGGTGCTAGGTCAGGAGGGTCCTGCTCTCATGCTCTTAAAAGCATATATATGCTCTGAGGTGAGGTTTTGCTTTGGGGGCTTGGAAGAGGGTTCTTGTCCCCCTATAGCAGTTTTAAGAAGCCCCCAGCTTTGAAAACCCGGATATCGGTGCTTTTCTCTCTGGTAACTATGTAATGCTCAGACAATTATATCTGTCTGTTGATCTGTGATGTATGTATTGTTTATGGTCAGACAGTTGGAAGCCCTATCTGATGGTCTTTATTTCTCTGTCTGTATTTTCTCTGTTGGCATATGTGATTAAATTTGATTCTTGACCCCCTTTAAATCTGCTTTCCTTTTAGAAAAGCAGATGAAAGAACCTGTGTAGCAGGCCCTCCCAGATGTGTCCTCCCAGGCCCACATACTGGCAGGGGCAGGGATGGGTGGGGGAAGGAATTTCTCTCTTTAGTTGGGGTGGGGGGAAATGTCCTGGGTGCCAGACTAAACCGTACTGGGAGCTGCAGAAGTCTTTCAGAGCTGCCCCTCATTTAATAGATGAGGAGCCTGAGGCTTCAGAAGATCATGTAGTTAGCAGTTGATGGGGGCCAAATTCCAAGAGCTAACGAACCATTCCAGGCCAGAATCCTCTCCATTGCACTGACTTTCTCCGTGTTTGGACTGTTCTCCAGAAAGCAAACATGGAGGCCAACCAGACATATAAGGGCTGTCCTACACAAAACAAAATGAAATGTTTCAGCAGACAGGATTGATCTCTGTCCCTGGGCAAGTGCTGGCTAGAATAGCTAATAGTAATAAAAAACAATATTAGTAATAAGAGCTTTTACCAGTATATCTCAAGCTTGTAAAAAGCTTTTACAAATAAGATCTCATTTGATCCTTACCACAACCCTGGAAGGAACATGCTAGTATTATCCCCATTTTATAGAAGAGGAAACTGAGACAGACAGAGGGAGGTGATAGCCCAGGGTCCTATAGCTAGAAAGTGTCAGAGGCAGAATTTGAACCCAAGTCTTTTTGACTCCAGATCCTCTGTGATGTAACTCCAACTTTATCTGCTATTGCAGGCTCTCACAGCCTCTATTCTCTGCTATGGCTTTTCTCAGTATAGGTCAACATTTGATCGTTTCAGTTCTGGACACTGGTTGACCATTAGCGAGCTCAGCTCCAGAGCTCTAAGGCATGAAGCCACTGGTCACATCTTGACAGTCAGGAGATTTCCTGTGACTCCCTAGGACCCTGAGAGAAATCCTTATCAAACAGCCTACTTAGCTGATGGTATGCATGTTTCTCTGTGTGTATATGTGGGTGAGTTCAACACCACCACGTGAAACTGGGCATATCCTCTGTTGGACACAGGATAAAGCATGACTCCAGGCTGCATGTAACCCAAACCCAAGGTCAATTTCTAGAAATTCCAGAAAGGGATGTGGTGAAAAACTCTCTTCCCTTTCCTGGAGCCCCTGGCTGGGTCCTTCTACACCCCCATCCTACCTCGACCCCTGCATACCTTTATTAGGCACAAAAAACCAAACCTAAACACTTGGCTATTCACCCTCTGGATCTGCCTTGTGCATATAAACACTGCCAGGCAGACAGGTGCTGCAGAAGGTTGAAACTCATTAAGTGGCTAAACATGGTGACACATGTCTATCATCCCCACTCTGGGGAGGTGGAGACTGGTGGGTCGCTACAACAGGGCTAGAAGATGCCCACCCTCATTCTGACACTAACATGGTGAGCTGTTGTGATTGGCTAGATGGTGAAAGATTACAGGCCAAAGAAGCAAGTTCAGAGGAGGCAAGAGGAAAGAGGAGGGGGCATGAGGGAAACTCTCCCAGGGAACATTTAGTTTCTAGAAAGAGAGTATGTTTACTCTAAAAATACCAACTTATCTATTTGCCTTACTGCCTGCAAATAGAGTTCATTTGAAATCTCCACAGAAAAGGCCCCTAGAAAATATTGCTCCTATGATATATCCTTATATGAACTCTTCAGCCTCCTGATATTGAGCTGATGTCTGGGGTCCCTGGTCAGCTGAGATGCTCTGGGGGTCCGTTTCGCTCTTCCTCCTTCCTATTCATTGTCCATTGCCAGGAATTGGGGTTTCCTGGTCTCTTGTACTGAAGCAGGCTGGCTCCTGTCTCTCCTCCTCCTGCTCTGGAAGGTTAATGGGGCTAATAGATGCTTCTGAATGATTAACCAGTTAATCCATTGCCTGACCCACCCTGTCTCCTCTCCAGCCTTTTGTCTGTTCCACTTTTTTTCCTACTCAAGCTTTCCAAATCTCTTTCATCAACATTTGACTAACATCTCTGGCTATTATATCGGGTCAATCACCTCCTGGTGCCTCCATTGTCTCCCAGCTTGCCTCCTCCAGACACCGCCCCTCCATTCTTCTGCAGAGTGCTGCTATTCAGTTTGAAATGGGGGGAGGGCAGGGCTTTCAGAGGGAAATAATGTCATGGAACGGGCAGAGCTTTGGGGTACCCTCCCCTCCCCTGGGGCTGAGTTGACAAGTTCAAGAACAGAAAGCACTTTTACCAGCCAAATGCCAAGTGTCTATTTCCTTCCACTTGCTGTGGAGTGAAGTTATTGGAGGTTTTCATT
Organism: Bettongia penicillata ogilbyi; assembly: GCA_023548195.1. Classification (NCBI taxonomy): domain Eukaryota; kingdom Metazoa; phylum Chordata; class Mammalia; order Diprotodontia; family Potoroidae; genus Bettongia; species Bettongia penicillata. The sequence goes on from JAJHZJ010000132.1 coordinate 20,992,303, forward strand.
TGGGGAGGGATGATCCATCTATCCACCCCCCTACCCATCATAAGCACTTAGAACTTACTGTGTGCCTCTCCCTGTCCTACACTCTCACGACATTGTGAAGAATGAAACAGAGCTCCCAGAGAGGACCTTACATCCTCTGAATGTCAACAGACTCAGACTAAAGTGCATGGGCACCATTTTACCTTGGCATTAAAGGGACGGAGGGTTAATACTCAGGGTGCTATATATATAATGGCCACCAGGTGGCACTTTTAGCTTGGGCTATCCAAGTGAGGCGAGGCAGCCTCCTTGAAGTAGACAAATACCACTTACTGGTCCGATTTGAACATTTCCCCTACACACTTAGAGCTCATCAGAGGTTCTGTTGAGATGAAGCCTGGAGGGTCTCCACACAGCCTTCCCGGCACTGAGATGCCCAGATCACCTCCTCCAGAGCCCTTTCCCACTAGACGATCCCTTTTCTCCCCCAGTGCTAGGCTCTCCTCTGGCTCTGACTTGGTTGAGTGGCCTCCCCAGGGTGGGGTCCACAGCGCTCTGGCAGAGGAGCTGTTTCTCTAGCTGTTTCTCCCTAGCAGAGTTATGAATAAAGTGAGGCATTCTGGGATTCCTGCCCCCTTGTTCTCACCCGCTGAAGCCCCTGCAGCCATGGTCCCGTGTCTACAGGATACAAGAAACATTTAGGTAAAATAAACTAGCAAAGTACATTTTCAGGCTTGTTACCAAAGAGACTTTGGAAGGAGTAACTGAGGAAAGAGGGAGCAGACTTTTCCCTCAGATTTGGAAGAGGTGAGGATCACTGACAGCTTTGCCCCAGGCTATCCCCAGAAGTCTGAGGTCCCACCTTGATCTCTCCTTTCCCAGCTCCAGCTCTGCCTTCCTCCAGATTCTGACTCAGTAAAAATACTGGTGGACCAGGGCCACCAAGCCCTTTGGTAGCCTGGGATGCCATTCCTGCACTCCTCCTCCCTCCTGGGCAGCTGAGTGCCCCTAATACTACTTTGATTCAAAAATCAAAAATTTTCAAGTCACCCTCAGTCCCCCAAGGAGCTTGGAGGGCTGATTGAGCCTAGGAAGTTAAACTTTCTGGATATCATTCGATTCTGAAACCCCTGTATAATTTATTCATTAATTTGGAAAAGGATGTTTTATTGCTACCACATGTTTAATTCAGAGGCTGCTGGATGGCATAGTGGAAAAATGCTGGGCCTGGAGTGAGGAAGACCTGAGTTCAGATTTACTTTTAGACTTTTACTCACTGTGTGACCCTGCACAAATCCCTTAACCACTGCCTCAGTGTCCTCACTTGTAAAATGAGGATTATATTAGCACGGGGGTATCCAGGGTTGTTATGAGCATCAAATGAGGTAATAATTGTGAATAATTAGCACAGGACCTGGCCCAGAATAGGAACTTAATAAATGGGTGTTCCTTCCCTCACTGTAATCATTTCCAAACATTACACTTCCTCCCAGCCCCAATTTGAACAATTCAAGTCAGGTGATCAGAACCAGCAGACTGACTGCACAATACTGTATGCCACATTCTGTTCCTGTAGCCCTCTAATTCTGCACTGAGAAAGAACGAGAATCTCACTGGCCTATATCTGGGATCAAGATGACTTTTTTTTTTATAAGTATTGTAAGTTCTGCTTATTGTTAGAAGTGTGAGTTTTAAAATTTTATGTTATTGCATCAGTTGTGTGTTTCATTTTCTCGGTTTTTCTTTCTCTGTTCTATACCAGTTCAGATCTTCCTACCTTTCTCTGAACCCCTTGTTTCTGAAATAATTAAAAATTGGTACAATGCCAGCTTGCTTTCTATGTGCCTGAACTCTTCTAAGCACTCTGTGATTATTGTCTTGCTCTCAATCACATCATTGATTATTTAAAACTAAGGAGCCAATGGTTTTAACAAATACTTTCCAATGATGGTTTCCCCAGGTTACCAAAGACCCAGGCCCAGGATGAGGTCCCTGCCTCAAGGAGCTGACATCCTACTGGAGGAGGGGCAGGGGCAGCCTTGGCACAAATAAGTCACTAGGAAGTTGTTTACAGAGGCAGGGGACACTAACTGGGGGGAGTCATGGAAGGCTTCCTGCAGGAGGAAGAGCATGAACCTTTGCAAGAGGGCCATGGGAGAGGAGAAGAGCTCATTTGGTCTCATAATAGCAGCCCAGCATACCCATAGCTTTCTTCTCATTCTCTAATCAGAGTTTGTTTGGAAGGTGTGACATTTCTCCTGGGTCACTGTCATGTTCAACCCCAGAGAAATTTTGAGAGAAGAGTTTATGGTATTGTTGCTCTTAGCCAAAGGCCCACAAACAGCCCAGCATCTTCCTGCCGTGGAGATCTGCAGAGGGTTCACAATAAAAGCTGGCATCATTATGCGTGCCCCGCTTCTGACGAAGGAGGAGCCAATGCTTCCCTGGCTGAAGCAATCATGTGACAATGAACATTGGGAGCCAGATTTGGACCCAATTACAGAATACCCCCTTAGCCTCCAGCCTGCATTTTTTTCTTAGCCTAGCATGTAGGATAGTAGCTGGCACACATAGGTCTTAATAAATGCTTGACGACTTGATTGGACCACAATGCCCTTGTGATTTAATGATATGTCTCTAAAGTCATTAACATGTCCAATTGTGCACTCCTAATAGTCCCCTTGAGATCCAGGCTCTGGTAAACTTCCATCATACTTCTGATGGCCTTCAGACCAATGGAACAATTCCATTTCCATCATGGTGTGGTGGTCAGGAAAGTGGCCTTGGGATCAGGAAGCTGGGTTCAAGACTCCTTCAGTGGCTTCCTGTAGGTAGTGTGACTTTGGACAGCTCACTTCACCGCATAATGCCTTGGTTTTCTCATATGAGAAATGGAGATGTTGATTCTTAAACACCTTACTCTTCAGGAAAATCTGTTCTGATTGAAGAATAGAAATACCATTCTCCTCCTGCTGGCAGCCACTCCTCAGAATTCTCCTGCTTCAGGCTCCAGGCTTGAGAAGGATAAGATTGGGTCCAACCCCTGGAGTCATTGCCTGAGACTGGGCTGGGCCCTTGATAAGTGGCCCCAGAGGAGGTGAACCTGATCCTTTCCTTCCCTGCTGTTCCCCTAAGAATGAGGCATGGACTTGGGTTTGAAGCAGTTTACAAAGTTGGGTATGTGTGAGTGTGTTTTTGTATGTATATGTGTGTGATGCATGCATTTTTGTGTATCGTGTATACGTGTATTCTTGAGGGCAGGGACTAATTTTGCCTTTTTTTCTGTTCCTGGTGCCTGGCCCCTAGTTGGTGATTAATAAATGCTTATTAACTTGCCTTTCTGGGCTAGTCATGAATCTTTATAGGTCCTCTATGAACACCCTAATCATATTACCTCACTGGATCCACCACGTTTGCTAAGTGTCTGTGCGAAGCATTGTAGTGGACCCCAAGCAAAGGCAAAAATTAAATCAGCCTGTCCCTCGGCTAGCTTCCATTTCAGCAGGAGTACTCAATATGCAAGCAGACAGACAAAGGCGTCTGGGAGGGTGGGAGAGGAGGCAGCGTCTTAGCTAAGGCAGTCTGGAAGACAAAGACGCGTAGAGAGGCATCTACGTAGGAAGGACAGCACCCATGAATATTAGAAGGCAGAAAGGAGAGTAACATGTTCAAGGACAGCCTTGGTTGACCCCAAATGGAGAAGTAAGGCCATGGGAAATACGTCTGGCAAGCAGATGTGGGGAGCCATAACTTTATGCCAAGGATTGTGCATGTGATCATAGTGGAAGAAAAGGATGGTGGACAGAGGAAGAAAAGGATGGTGGACAGAGGTTTTGAGCAGAGCAGAGTTATCCATGATCATAGTTCAGACTAGGAAGATTATCTCAACAGCTTTTGTGAAGGATGGAGTAGTGAGGGAAATATGGGGAGCAGGGGAAATGAGGAGGCTGACACAGCACTTCCACAGAGATATGGTCAAAATTTACAATTGGGCAGTGGTGGCACGAGTGGAAAGGACGGAAGGGGTTCTGGTAGGGGGAGACTAGACGAGGGTTGACTACTGACAGGTTATGGGAATGAGGAAGAAGCAAGAGTATTGGATGGACCAATACTGGTAGCCTTGGAGATAGTGTTTCAGGCAATGGGTGAGGACTGCAGAGAATGGGTGCCATTGGACAGTGAAGAGCTGTTGTGAATATGAGAGCAGTGAGCTCTAGAAGGTTAGCAGAGAGATCCAAGGTGACCAAATAAATGGAGTGAAAAGTTGGAAAACCAAGTCACATTCTAAGGTTGCTCCCGGGTTCTCCTTTTGCACCATTTCCTAGAGGGATCAAAGTGATACCCCATTTGCATCAAACAATGGCATCCTTGGAAATAGAACTGGTGGCAGAGGAGTAGATCCCAGGAAGTACCCTCCCCTCAAAACAATACTGAAAAGAAATTGATAAACATGTCCTGGCTGGTTTCCATTGCTTTCCCTTAGTAGCCCCCGTGGATCTCCCCTCCACCCTCAATGAAAGGATGTCATCTTTCTCTGGATTCTTGGGAAGAGGGCAGAGATTTCTTTAACTATATTATTCCTTATCTACAACAGATATGGAGGATATTTTACTGAAATAAAATCTCCTGAATGCTACCAAGAAGCAACCACAGTTTAATCAATCTGACCTTCTGTAGAGATGATGCTGTCACTCAGGGCTGCAGGTATGAGAAAGAAGAGAGAAGTCCTGAGCTTCTGCTCTCTCATTCTCATACTCCTTTGACATTCTGGACCTGAAGTAAATCAAGTAATCATTTAACCAGTGTTCATAAATTACCTACTGTGTGCCAGGCATGATATGAGGGACTTAGATACAAAGCCACAAATGAAAGAAGCTTTTCCTTAGTCCCTTTGTTGCCTTTTTCAATTCATCCTGCTTTTTCATTTTTCCATAGTTGCTTGCATATTGTCTCCCCCAGCAGACTCTGAGCTTCTTGAAAGCAGGGACTATTATTTGCCTTTCTTCGTATTTCCAGTACTCAACACAGTGCCTGGCAAATACTAGACACTTAGTGAATGTGTACTGACTGATTTACTACCCTCGTATACATGGATGTATACAGAAAATAAGGTCATATCCCTTCTAAGGCTACTTTCCCATCTGCTATTCAGATTGGCGGACTGGGTCACCAAAATGGGGCCAACTACTTTCCCCGTCAGGGTTCTAGTGGCAAAACCAAGGGAATGGGTATTTTCTGATGTGGTCATTCATTTACACTTCCTAGTATGAGCCCCCATCCGGTGTATCCCCTTTGATTATCATTCAGGTTGAATTAGCTTTTAGAAATGAATATTTTCTGAGCAGGGATATCCAGCTGGTACAAAAAAATGAAACATATTCTTCCCCAATTACACCTCAGGCCAATAGGGAAATGGGCTCAAGCTTAGTGAGTTCGTGTGGTAAACCTCCTGGATCCTGGAAGTCTTGTCCCCCGCTCTCTTCACAGAGTCCTCAGGTGTAGCTTTCTGCTGTGCTCAGAGTTAGTGTTCTTAGATGTTCCAGATGCTGCCCCTGATTTTCTGTCCTTAATCTGTCTCTCAGTTCCTGGTGCATCCACTCCTATAATCCATTGCTACTGCTCCAGAGACACTAGTAGGAAGTCCAAATTTTCTGACCTTCTGAAATTCATAAGGTCATTCTCTGGCCAAAGTGGTAGAGGTGGTGGAGAGTAGATCATCCTTCACAACTACTAGACTAGATTATTGCTAGAATATTTCTGACCTGTTAATGACATTCATGCTCCCAGAGATCTGTTTAATTCTTTCAGCCAATGCCAATACATATCCTGTGTGCCATCTAATTCTACTAAATTTTCAAAATACTTTAACCTTGCTGAATCTCGTAAGTATTTGTTCACACCTAAATTGGACTTCTGATTTACTGATTGATTGATTCAATAGAAATGTCCAGGCCTTCTTTAATTAGGTTAATTAGGGTGGAGTTTAGGAACATCCCTGTTACAAAATAAATATCGGGTGTTTTGCAGGGAGCTCTTGCATGTAAGTGGGTCAGAAGAGGCCTTATGTAAAAGGCAATTTGGTTGGTTGGTTGTTGTCCTTTGTTCTTGGAGAGAGCCAAAATGACATCACCATGATAAACTCAAATTTCAGTGTGTCCAACTGTGGCTGATCAAACCAACATGAGCTCTGTTACAGACTGGGCACAGATAATCCCTGTGAACATTTGGAGTGGATACTCCAAATTCGTGCATCCTGCATTTACTTTGTGCTGTTCAATTCTGCTTTGCTTATAGAGCACAGCACCTTTTCTGATGTGGGCACGCCATGCTGAGCTGTCCTGTGTCTCTCATGTTGCACAATCAAATCCAAAGTTCTGCTGGGGATTCTAAGCAGTGTGGAAGGAGAGTGTTCCAAGCATGGAGAATTGCCTACACAAAGACATGGAGATGGGAGATTCGGTGCAGTGTGTGAGTAACAGCAAGAACGTTACTTTGCTTGTACTTAAAACAGGGAAAGAGAATTAACGTATAACAAGGCTGAAGATGTAGGTTGGAGATAGGTCATGAAAGGCTTTGAATGACACATGCACATATTCGTATATACATAAGCTATCAAGAGAAGTCACTAAGCAATGCTTGGTCACCAACATTCACGTTGCTCACTCTTACTTGAGCCCTAGTGAGACATGATGATCTCTTCGTTCCTTTCTGGTTGGTGATCTCATTTCTTGCACAAGCTATTCTCGATGCCCTTCTTCTTAAACCCCACCTCTCCCCGCCCCTCTGCTGGATCCAGCCTTAGCCCTTTCTCTCAGCTAAGAACTCGGCCTCAGACTTGACTGGGAAGATTAAAGGTGCCATTTTTAGCTCAGCTTCCTCATCCACACGTTCACAGTGCTCCGTCTCTCTGCATGTCTTCCAACTTCTTTCTTTGTTTTAAAGGAGTGAAATGACCTTTTTCCATGCCAAGATTCATTGCCTTCTTGTGTCATGGATCCAAGACTTTTTTGGAGACTTGACTGGGGATCATTATCTCTTCCCTTTATTCAATCTTGCTTTTTCTAAGATTTCCTTCCTCGCTGTCCACAAACATGTCTTTGATCCATCTCCTAAGAAAACAGTAAAACGAAAAGTCTTCTCTCAACCCTCCCACCCACTCCAAGCTTTCATACTACGTCTTTCTTTCCTTTCTCTGCTAAACGTTTAGAACACACAGCGCTTTGCAGATAGTAGAAGCTTAGTAAATATTGGTTACATTTTGAAAAAGTCAACTGCTCCCACTGCTTCCACTCCCACTCCACCCTTTCTCCTCAAGCCCCTTAGCCTGACTTCTTCCTCTATCATTTCACACTCTTCAAGGTTTCGCACAATCAAATATTGCCCACATATAATGGTCCTTTCTCTCTCCTTACTCTCCTTGGCTCCTCTGTAGCTTGTGACACTGCTGGCTTCTTACTTTTCTTCTCTACTGCTCCTGGGTCTCTGTTCTTTATCATCTCAACTTTGTCTCTTCCTCTTCACAGCTCCAGGGAGTATGTGATTTTAAGGCTGTGTCTCGGGTTCTCTTTTTCTTCTCTATTTTTTCTTTCGGCAGCTGAAATAGTAGAGAATGTGGTGCATCTGGAGTCTGAAATGCTCGGGTTAAAATTCTGCTTTAGACAGTATGTAATTGTGTAATGCTGTCAAAGTCACAACCTTTCTGAGGCCTGTTTTCTTAACATATAAATGGAGATAATAAGAACATCAACTTCTCAGGGTTGTGGGGAGGCTCAAATGAGATCCTATGAATCTTTCAAGTGTTCCATATGTATAAGTTATTAATTTTATGATCATTATTAGTAATCTGAGGTACTCCTACGGATTTAACCATCATATTGATGTAAATGACTTCCACATCAATCTTCCCGTTCTTCAATTCTCCAGGTGACCCTCATTCCACATCTATATCCAGCTATTGGATATCTCCACCAACAGTCTCATGCACCTAACTGTCACTGTTTTCCCCAAGACACTCATTCCTCGTCCAAATTTTCCTATCCCCATTAATGAAACCACCACCTCCTCAGTTACTCAGGTTTGAATCCTCAGAGTCTTTTTTGACTTTCTCCTTTCCCTTACTCCCAAGTTTTTTAAAAGAAATGCTATTTTATTTTCATGAATATTTATTTTCTCTTCCCATTGAGAGGGCAAGAAAAACAAAGCCTATGCTACAAATATGTATGGTCAGGCAGAACAAATTTTCACATTGGCTGGGTTAAAAAAAATATGCACTCTATATGTACTTTGTATTCTGAGTCTGCCTTTCTATCAGATAGTGACAGAAAAATCAGTTTTCTTGATGAGTCTTCTGGAAATGTGGTTGGTCATTGTGTTGATCAAAATTCCTAAGTCTTTCAAAATTGTTTGTTTTGACAATATTGTTATGATATAAATTGTTCTTCTGGTTCTACTTATTTACTCAGCATCAATTCATACAAGTCTTCCCAGGTTTCCCTGAAACCCTTCTCTTCATCATTCCTTACAGCTCAGTGGTATTTCATGAATTCAGTCACTATAACTTGGTTAGCCACTTGTCAGTTGATGGGCCCCTCCTCAGTTTTGATTCTTTGTCACCACATAAAGAGCTGCTATAAATATTTTTATATATACGAGTCCTTTTTTATTTTACTTTGTTCTCTTTGGAGTGCAGGCCATGTAGTAGCATCATTTGCAAATAGTATGCACAGTTTAATAGCTTTCAGGCCACAGTGAGTTCCAAATTTCAGAACGACTACACTACTCCTGTGCCAGTCAGTTGTATATCAATGGTCTTCATCGAAAACAAAGGACAAACAGCAGCAATTCTTGACCTATTCTCCTGTCGTTATCCTTTTCTTTCAGGCTGATGGGCACCTCATTCCTACATGGAAGAGTTACCAATTCTTGCCCATTTTACCTCCTCAAGATATCCTGTGTCCATCGTCTTATCTCCAAACACACTCACTACCCTGGAGTTAGCTCTCCACTCCTCTTACTTGGACTATTCTTTTTTGATTTTCATTATTATTGTATTTGTTTTCAGTGTGCTGCAACCATTATCATATATCTTAGATTTCTCCCCTCTACCTCCCTCCCCACTCCCTCGCTGAGACAGCATACAATTTTATATAGGTTCTACATATACATTCCTATTAAATACATTTTCACCTTAGCCATGTTGCATAGAAGAGTTAAAATGAATGGGAGAAATCATAAAACAAAACAAAACATAATACAAAAGAAAATGGTCTGCTTCTGCTGTGATCGAATTCCATAGTTCTTTCTCTGGATGTGGAAGGCACTTTGCCTTAAGAGACCACTGGGAATTTTTTAAGTCCTTGCATTGCAATGAAGTACTAAGTCTACTAGAAAAATTTCTCACACACTGTGGTTGTTGCTGTATACAGAGTTCTCCTGGTTCTGCTTTTTTCACTCAGCATCAGTTCATATAAGTCTTTCCAGGCCTCTCTGAAGTCTTTCTGTTCATCATTTCTTATAACACAATAGTATTCCATTACATTCATATACCACAATTTATTCAGTCATTCCTCAATTGATGGGCATCCCCTTGATTTCCAGGATTTGGCCACCACAAAGACAGCTGCTATAAATATTTTTGTACATGTGGGATCCTTTCTCATTTTTATGATCTCTTGGGGACACAGTTCTAGAAGTGCTATTGCTGGGTCAAAGGGTATGCACATTTTTGTAGCCCTTTAGGCATAGTTCCAAAAGAATGATTGGATCAGCTGACAGCTTCACCAACAATGAATTAGTGTTCCAACTCTCCTACATCTTCTCCAACATTGATCATCATCCTGTCTTGTCATGTTAGCCAATCCAATAGGTGTGATCTGGTATCTCAAAGTTGTTTTGATTTGCATTTCTCTAATCAGTAGTGATTTAGAGCATTTTTTCATATGACTATAGATTGCTTTAATTTCTTCCTCTGAAAACTACCTGTTCATATCATTTGACCATTTATCAGTTGGGGAATGATTTGTATTCTTGTACATTTGACTCAGTTCTCTATATACTGTAGAAATGAGGCCTTTATCAGAGACACTAGCTGCAAAAATTCTTTCCCAGTTTTCTGCTTCTTTCCTAATCTTGGTTGCTTTGGGTTTGGTTGTACAAAAATTTTTCAATTTAATATAATCAAACTTATCCATTTTGCACTTCATAATGTTTTCTATCTCTTGTTTAGTCAAAAACTCTTCCATTTTCCACAAATCTGATAAAAACACTGTTCCTTGCTCCCCTAATTTGTTTATAGTATCAATCATTATACCTAGATCATGTACCCATTTGGACTTTATTTTTGTGTACAGTGTTAGGCATAGGTCTATGCCCACTTTCAGCCACATTGTTATCCAGTTTTCCCTGCAATTTTTGTCAAAAAGTAAGTTCTTATCCCAGAAGCTGGGGTCCTTGGGTTTATCATATTCATTGACTACTGTGTCTTGAGTACCTAACATATTCCACTGGTCTACCCCTCTATTTCTGAGTCAGTACCAAGTGGTTTTGATAACTGCTGCTTTATACTACAGTTTGAGATCTGGTAGAGCTAGGCCACCTACACTTACATGAGTTTTTTCATTAGTTGCCTTGATATTCTGGAATGTTTGTTCTTCCAGATAAATTTTGATATTTTTTTCTAGCTCAAGAAGATAATAATCTGGTAGTTTGATTGGTATGGTGCTGAACAGGTAAATTAATTTAGATAGGATTGTCATTTTTATTACCTTGAGTCAGCTTATCCACATGCAACTGATGTTTTTCCACTTACTTATCTGACTTTATTTGTGCAAAAAGTGTTTTGTAATTTTGTTCATACAGTCCCTGGGGTTTTTTTTGGCAGGTAGATTCCCAAATATTTCATAGTGTCTCCCCTAGATTTAAATGGGATTTCTCTTTATATCCCTTGTTTTTGGGCTTTCTTAGTAAAATATAGAAATGCAGATTTTTGTGGGTTTACTTTGTAACCTGCAACTTTGCCAAAGTTGTTTATTATTTCAAGTAGTTTTGTACTTGATTCTCTGTGATTCTCTAAGCATATCATCACATCTGCAAAGAGCAACAACTTAGTGTCTTCTTTGCCTATTCTAATCCCTTCAATTTCTTTTTCTTCTCTTATATTGCTACAGCTAACATTTTTAGTAACATATTGAACAACAGTGCTGATAATGGACATCCTTTTCTCACCTCTGATCTTATTGGAAATACATCTAACTTATCCCCATTGCATATAATGTTTACTGAAGGTTTTAGGTAGATATCGCTTATTATTTTATGAAAAGTTCCATTTCTTTCTATGCATTTCATTGTTTTCAATAGGGGTGGGTGTTGTATTTTGTCAAAAGCTTTTTCTGCATTTATTGAGATAATCATGTGATTTCTGTTGGATTTATTGTTGATATGATCAATAAAGTTAATAGTTTTCCTAATATTGAACCAGTCTTGCATTTGTGGTATAAATCCTACCTGATCATAATGTATTATTCTTGTGATAAGTTACTGTACTCTTTTTGCTAAAATCTTATTGCTAACCCTAAATTTTTGCATCTCTATTCATTAGAGAAATTGATCTACATTTTACTTTCTCTGCTTTGGCTCTTCCTGGCTTAGGTATCAAAATTATATTTGTACCATAAAAAGAATTTGGGAGAAGTCCTTCTTTCCCAATTTTTCCAAATAGTCCACATAGTATTGAAATTAACTGTTCTTTAGATGTTTGATCAAATTCACTTGCAAATCCCTCTGGCCCTGGAGTTTTTTCCTGGGGAGTTCATTGATGGTTTGCTCAATTTCTTTTTCTACAATGGGGTTATTTAAGTATTCAACTTCCTCTTCTGCTAATCTGGGCAATTTCTATTTTTTTTTTAAAGTACTCATCCATCTTATTTAGATTGCTGCATTTATGGGCATACATTTGGGTAAAATAATTTCTATTTATTGTTTTAATTTCCTCCTCATTGGAGGTGAAGTCACCCTTTTCATTTTGATATTGGTAATTTGGTTTTCTTCTTTCTTTTTTTAAATCAAATTGACCAAAGGCTTATCAACTTTATTGGTTTTTTCATAAAACTAACTCTTAGTTTTATTTATTATTTCAATAATTTTTTTAAATTCAATTTTATTAATCTCTCCTTTGGTTTTCAGTATTTCTAATTTGGTATTTACTTGGGGATTTTCAATTTGTTCTTTTTCTAGCTTTTTTTAGCTGCATGTCCAATTCATTGATCTCCTCTTTCTCTGTTTTATTCGTTTAGGCATTCAAAGACATAAAACTTCCCCTAAGGACTGCATTTGCAGTATTCCATAAGATTTGGGTTTTCTCGTTATTGTCATTCTCTTGAATGAAATTGTTGATTGTTTCTATGATTGGTGTTTAACCCACTCATTCTTTAGGATTAGATTATTTAGTTTCCAATTAATGTTTGGTCTCTCTTTCCATGGCCTTTTATTACATGTAATTTTTATTGCATTATGATCTGAGAAGGCTGTCTTGACTATCTCTGCCTTTCTGCACTGGACTGTGAGGTTTTTCTGTCCTAGTACATGGTCAAGTTTTGTATATGTGCCATGTACCACTGAGAAAGAGGTATATTGCTTTCTTGGGGCAGCTAGGTGGTGCAGTGGAGAGAGCACCAGTGCAGAAGTCAGGAGAACCTGAGTTCAAATCTCACCTCAGGCACTCACTAGCTCTGTGACCTTGGGCAAGTCACTTAACCCCAATTGCCTCTTTCTGGGTCATCTCCAGTCATCCTGATGAGTATCTGGTCACTGGATTCAGGTGGCTCTGGAGGAGAAGTGAGGCTGGTGACGTGCACAGCTCTCAAAAAAAGAATAAAAATAAAGTGCAAGTCATGTCATTATTTCTCTAATGGCATGGTCTTCTTCGACGACAAAGGATAAACACACATATTCCTTTCTATCCCCATTTAATTTTCTCTAAAGATCTATCGTATCTACCTTATCAAGAGTTTTATTTACTTCCTTAACTTCTCTCCCGTTTATTTTGAGGTTAGATTTATCAAGTTCAGAGAAGGGGAGGTTGAGGTCCCCCATTAGTAGTTGTGTAGTTGTGCGGTCTATTTCTTCCTGGAGCTCCCTTAACTTCTCTTCCAAGAATCTGGATGCTATACCACTTGGAGCATCTATATTTAGTAATGATATTGCTTCATTGTCTATGGTGCCTTTTAGCAGGATAGTTTCCTTCCTTATCTCTTTTGATTAGATATATTTCTCCTTTTGCTTTCTCTGAGATTAGGATTTCTACTCCTGTTTTTTTTTATATCAGATGAAGCACAATACATTCTGCTCCAGTATTTTACCTTTACCCTGTGTGTATTCCCCCGTTTCAAATGTGTTTCTTGTAAACAACATATTGTTGGATTATAGTTTTTAATCCATTCTGCTATCCATCTCCATTTTATGGGAGAGTTCATCCCAGTTACTCTCTGTATCTTTTCCTCTATCCTCTTTCCCACCATTTGTACTTTTACTTCTCCCTTTTCCCTTCCCCTCCACAATAGTTTTAATTTTTGACCACCGTCTCTCGCAGTCTTCCCTACCTTCTTTCAGCCCTCCTCCATTTTACTCCCCTTTACCCTTACTACTTCTTGTCTCCGTTTTAGCCTCTCCTCCATTTTTTCCCCCTTCCCCTCTTGCTGTCTATAGAGCTAGTTAAGTTTGTATACTTAAGTTTGTTGTTCCCTCCTTGAACCAAATCAGATGAGAGTAAATATCAAACAAGGCTCATCTCCCTCCCCTCTTACCCTCTACTGTAAATATAACTTTGTGCCTTTTTTTGTGATGTAATTTACCATTTTCTGCCTCCCCCTTTTCACATATCTTGTTACAATCCCTTAGCAGCCATAAATCACATTTTTATCATCACATCATTTTCTTTATACCCACTCCCTCTATGTATATCCCTTTTATATAGCATGATAAATATATAATTCTCAAGATCAACAAGTATCATCTTTCCTTTTAGGGATGCAAACCATTTGCCTATATTGACTAACAAGTTATATTTTTCCATGTTTAACTTTTTATGCCTCTCTTGAGACCTGTGTTTCAAGATCAAATTTTTTATTGAGTTCTGGTCTTTTCATCAGGAAGGTCTGGAAATCCCTTATTTCATTGAATGTCCATCTCCTTACCTGAAATATTATGTTCAACTTTGCTGGGTAATTGATCCTTGGTTGTAGTTCCAGCTTCTTTGCCTTACAGAATATCATATTCCAATTGCTTCAGTCTTTTAATGTAGAAGCTGTAAGGTCCTATATGATCCTGACTGTAGCTCCTTAATATTTGAATGATTTCTTTCTGGCTGCCTGTAGTATTTTCTCCTTCACTTGATAGTTCTGGAATTTGGCAGTGGTATTCCTTGGTGTTTTTAGTTTGGAATCCCTTTCTGAAGGTGAACAGTGAATTCTTTGGATGACTAATTCATGTTCTGGCTTCTGTTCCAGTACTTCTGGGAAGTTTTCCTTGATGATTTCTTGGAAGATATTGTCTTTTTCATCATGACTTTCTGATAGGCCAATAATTCCTAGATTTTGTCTCCTGGATCAATTTTCCAGGTCAGTTGTTTTTCCAATTAGATATTTTACATTTTCTTCTATCTTTTCATTCTTTATATTCTTTTTGACTTATTCTTGATGTCTCATAGAGTCATTAGCTTCTACTTGCCCAACTCTAATTTTTATCAAGTTGTTTTCTTCAGTTAACTTTTGCAACTCCTTTGGCCATCTGTCCAATTATTCCTTTTAAGGAGTTTTTTCTCCAGCTACTTTTTGCACTTCTTTTTCCATTTGTCCAATTTCCCTAGTTAGGTTTTGTGCTTCCTTTTCCATTTGTGCAATTTTTCTTTTTAAGGAGCTGTTCTCTTCAGTGAATTCTTTTTTCACATTTTTAAAATCATTGGCCACTTTTTCTTCAATTTCTCTAATCTGACTTTTAAAATCCTTCTTCACCTCTTCCAAGAATGCTGTTTGTGCTTGCAACCAGTTCATAATTCCTTCTGTAGTTTCAGATGGGAGTACAGCTTCAATGCTGACCTCTTTGGTATTCATGTTTTGGTCCTTGTCCCCATAGATAGATTCTATGGTCTTTTCTTTTCTGCTTTGCTTCTTACTCATGATGGTGATAGACACGATTTTCCTAACTTTTAAAGTAGATCTCTGCTTCTATGGCACAAGAAGCTGTGTCCCACAGTTCTTGTACCTTGATCTTGAAGCTTTGTGTATTGTGGCCTCTGGTTCTTTCAGCTAGAAGCTAAAGTGCTGCAGCTTACCTGGTGTTGAGTTTGCTGGTGTCAGAAAGCAGAGGCCAGTTGAAGTCTTTTTGTGTTTCCCCATGTTTTACCCTGGAACTTGCTTGTTAAGTGTAGGGGAGGGGTGGTCTGGCCACAGGAGGTCTCCTCTGGTGAACTAGAACATAGGCAAGCTCAGAGGTTGGTGTTCCCAGCTGCCCTAGTCTCTTCCCAATTCCCCTGTGGTGCTGAGGCACACCTGGGGGCCTGATATTATCAGTTGCTTGCTTCACTCCCCCTGGGGCTCCAGATCTCCTCCTAGCTTGCTGAGGTGGGTCTGTCCCATAATGATCCCCTTCAGTCACAGCAGAGGGATCCTCCTTAGTGATTTTCCCAGCCTCACGTGCTAAGAGACTGTTTGCCCCTTCTGCTGATCCAACTGTGGCAGGATTTTTCTGGGGAAATATTTTTGGCTCTTTCGAGATCAACAAGGGGAGGGGAAGAGAGCATTTACCGATCACTCCACCATTTTGGCTCCCAGAAGTTCAAGTAGGTGACTTACAGACATTTAATCTATAGGCTGATAGTCCCAGGAGCAGCTGCTATAGATACCTGAGGCTCTGTGACTCTCACTAACTAGATTCCTTTGAACTCCCATCCCTGGCTGATATGCCCAAGTGTCTGCAGTGCAGCTGCTGCCTCAGATTTCCCAGGGCTTCCTACTTGGCCCTGCTGTTGTGGAGATGTGCTGGTACAGCCTTTGTGCTGTGTGCTGAGTGCTTCTCCAGCCCCATGGAACAGATCCTTCTTGCCCACCTTCCAGTCTGTCCTGGGCTATGAATCTGCCTCAGTCTATCTCCTATTGAATTCTGCCCCCCAAAATCCAATAAGATTCTCTTTTTAGAGGTATCTGATGGAATTTGTCTAAGAGCTTAGGTGAGTAGTTGCTCTCATTTTACCATCTTGGCTCTGCCCTTGGACTATTCTAATGTACTGGTTTTCCTGAATCCAGCCTTTCTCCTTTCCAATCCATCATTTACACAAATCTGAGAATAGTCTTTCTCAGGTAAAACCATGTCATTTTCCCCTCTCCCCCAATCTTCTGTAACTCCTTATTGTATTCTCCCTACCACCTGGATTTTCCAGTCCTCCATCTTCTGTCCAATCTATCATGTATTCTATATCCCATTCAGATGGATTAGGAGCTATCTATTCCCTGAACTTACATCTTTGCTTCTGTGTTTTCTATAGGTGGCCCACTGTTCTTGGATTGCATGACCTCTTTCTTTCCTTAAAGCACAGCTCAGGGATCAGCTCCTTCATGATCCCTTCCCTGACTCCCTCAGATGAAAGTCTTTCACTCTTGGCCATCTCTCTCTTTTACTCGGCCATTCTCTATCTTGTCTTATCATTGCATGGGTTCATGTCATACCCCTTACCTCACAAGCATAGAATCACCCCAAAGGAAGGGCCTGCACTGTGTTTGATATTTGTGGCCCTACTGTCTAGCATAGCATGATGTACACTCGCAATTGGATTGTTGCTACATGTCACCACAGGAGCTTGTCATTTATGGCAAACTGAAAGGAAGTCTGCGTGGTTTCCTCATTAAACCTTCTGCCTTCCATAGGAAACTCACAGACTGAGGAGTCTATGGGCCTGGTCAATAGCTGGAGGGAGGACACAGCAGTAGCAGCTATAAACAACACATCACGACATATATTAGCAGGGAGCTGCACCATCAGGAAGACAGATTTTAGGGGCTAAGTGCCAGTTACTCCCAACAAGCTGGCCACTGACAGCCATGATCTTCTCTCCTAGGAAAACAGTCTGGATGAAGTGACTCATCTAGAATTCATCTAACTCAGCTAGTATTCTCACATTTTGGATAAAAGTTTCCCCAGAGACAGTCAGCCATTACTGACTTCCCCAGCTCCTCATCCAGTCAGCAAGAGGGGCCAGCTACATGCATCTTTAAGGGATGTGTCAATATGTTCAGGATCTCCATGGGTGAAGTCTTAGGCATTAGAAATTCTTGGACTTGACCAATCTGGCATTATGTAAACTGCTGGGGATGTCACAGATGGCACAGGCTGACAGATTATTCCTTACTTAATCTTGTTAAAGAACTAAGCTGATTAGCTGGGACTGAGAATCACTTTCATTTGTTTGACTCTTCTCTCTCCTTATGCTCCAGGTGCTCCACCTGTTTCACTCTCAGGGGAGTTCCATCTGTCCCTTGGTTTTACGAGAAGATTGAGGCCAATTCACATGAATTCTCACTTGGCTTTCTCTAGCCCTCTTATCCTGGGAAGGTTCTGCAGCGTGTCCCTCTGATATTAGATGATGAAGTGGCCTCTTCACCAAAGCTAACCTCAGACTGGGGCTGATATGGAAAGGATTTTGGCAGTGGAGTCAGGAGTGACTGAGGTTTGAGTTCCTTCTCTGCTCCTTTGGAGATCATATCACCACCTCGCTAAATCTCAACTTTCTCAGCTGAGCAGCTGTCATGATAATACCCATGGTTGTCTCCTTCATGGGTTTGTATGATGATAGATTGAACTTGAGTATGCAAGGCACCTTGAGAAACATCATCTCCCATGATTCCCTTCAATTCTCCTTCTCTGCTGCCTGCTCCTTGACCTCAGACTATTCACTACCTCCCTCCTTCCCCTATATAGGTTTCCCCCTGTCTTCTGTCTCCTTGCTTTCAATCTGAAAGCCTGCTCACATATCTGATACTCTCAAATCTTTCTTGGACCCTCATTCATCCATCAGGCTCTTTGTAGCTTTTTATCTCTTCTGCTTTTCCTGACCAACTTTAGAAAGAGCAGGCTCTGTTAGTTACTTCTGCTTTCTCCAGACCCACTCAGTCTTCACAGTTCCACAACCTGATTTGTATGTCCAGCACTGTCATGAGGTAGCTCTCCCAAATATCACTGATAACCTTACAGTTAGAAATCATTTCATCCTTCCTTTTTTGTTTGCTCAGAGTTTTCTAGTGCATTTTAATATACACATATATCTCTGAGCTTACATCTCCATTTTTGTCATCTATCTAATGATCAAAAAATCAATCAGCAAACATTCATTAAATGCCTACCATGTGCCAGGCACTATTCTAAGTTCAGCAGATTCAAAAAAAGCAAACGATAGTCCCTGCCTTCACGGAGCTTACAATCTAAGGGAAGACACAACAAATAAATGTTTAAAAACAAGATATACTCTGGAAAAATAGGAGATAATTAACAGAGGGAAGGTGCCAGAATTAAGAGGGGCTGGGTGTTTTGTTGGGGACTTCAGGGGAACAGGGAAGCCATGGAGGAGGGAGAGTACTCCAGGCATTAGGGATGGCCCATGAAAATACCCAGAACTGAGAGACAGATGGAGGCTGGTGGGCATTCATGAATGGCCTCTTCCTCTGAAATTGTTTATCTTTTCTATTTCTTGTCCTATTATTATGGATATTTTGTATATTTGTATAGATTAATTTATTTCATCTAAGTTGTTAATTTTGTTGACATACTGTGTAGTTCAGCAAAATAGTTTCTAGAATATATTTTATGTCTTTTTCATGGGTTGTGAATTCTCCTTTTGCATTTTTGAAACTGATAACTTGGTTTTCTTCTTTTTAATCAAATAGGTAATGATTTATCTATTTTTTCTTCAAAAAACAGATCTGTCTTATTTGCTAATTCAACCTTTTTTCAATTTTGTTAATCTCGTCTTCATTTTTCAAGATATCTACTTTAGTGTTTAATTACTTAAAAATTGGTTTTCTAGTATTTTTAGTTTCATTCTCAATTCATTTGTCTGTTCTTTTTGTTTTTATTAATAAAAATGTTTAACAATGTACACAGTGATATTTTATTTTAAGGAATGCACAGGCTACAACCTCAAAATTGGGAGTGTTGTTTCATTGTTATCATTATCCTTTATAAAATTAACTATTATTATAGCTATCTTTTAAGTAATAAAATTAACTTATCACTGACTAGGCCACTGAAGGCAGGGCAATCAAGCCCAAGAAGGTATCTGTCCTCCATGAAACACTACAGGAGTGAGAACATCTTTATCTATGGGAGAAAACATTAATAAATAATTCCCTTTCCAAGATTAGCTTCCATGACAGTTGACAAAATCTTTCTTCTCCCTTTCTCTGACTCTCTGAAGTACTTATCATCTCTCAGATTGTGAAGAGAGGTGCTGTGAAAATGGGGGAATTGAGGGGCTGCATCACTCTAGTTTGACTGTGCAGAGATGTCATGTCACCCCTTAAATGAGCAGGAAGAACTAGACACTATCTAAGATCATTCTAGGTCAATATCAATGAGTCTGAATAGTACAGAACCAAGGGCAGATCCTTAGGGACACTTGAGGAGATCTTTCTCCAAACTGACATTGAACCATGAATAACCGTTGTTTGTTTCTATTCGTTCAGCTACTTTCCCATCCAATGCACCAGGACCTGTCTGCCTATCTTGTTCATGAGGATAACATGAAAGATTTAGTCACAGCTTACCTAGAATCTAGAAATAGTATGTCTTCATCATTCCCCTGCTCTATCAGATTCATTATCTGATCAAGGAAGATCAGTAGTACAGTGGTTAGAATGCCACACTTGAAGTCAGAAGACCTGGCTCTTCAGTCACTCTTAGGGCCTAATTTTCCCCATCTATAAAACTGGATTAATAACATTTGCATGTAATGACACTTCGCAGCATGTATTGGCACTTTGCAAACCTTTAGGTGTCAGATAAGTTCTAATTTTTTTCAGAAAAGGAAATAAGCTTACTCTGGGATGACTGGCTGTTGATAAAGCCCTGTTGACTCATGATCACTCCTTCCTTTTCTCAGTTTTGCTGGGTAGGTGATTCTTGGTTTGAGTCCTAGTTCCTTTGACTTCTGGAATATCCTATTCCACACCCTTCGATCCCTTAATGTAGAAGCTGCTAGATCTTGAATTTTCCTGATTGTATTTCCACAATACTGGAATTGTTTCTTTCTAGCTGCTTGCAATGTTTTCTCCTTGACCTGGGAATTCTGGAATTTGGCCACAATGTTCCTAGGAGTTTCTCTTTTTGGATCTCTTTCAGGTGGTGATTGATGGATTCCTTCAATACTTATTTTTGCCCTCTGGTTCTAGAATCTCAGGGCAGTTGTCCTCGATAATTTCGTGAAAGATGATGTCTAGGCACTTTTTTGATCATGGCTTTCAGGTAGTCCCATAATTTTTAAATTGTCTCTCCTGGATCTATTTTCCAGGTCAGTTGTTTTTCCAATGAGATATTTCACATTCTCTTCCATTTTTTCATTCTTTTGGTTTTGTTTTATGATTTCTTGGTTTCTCAGAAAGTCAATAGACTCCATCTGTTCCATTCTAATCTTGAGAGAACTATTTTCTTCAGTGAGCTTTTGAACCTCTTTTTCCATCTGGCTAATTTTGCTTTTGAAAGCATTCTTCTCCTCATTGGCTTTTTGAACCTCTTTTGCCAATTGAGTTAGCCTATTTTTCAAGGTGTTATTTCCTTCAGCATTTTTTTTTTGGGTCTCCTTTAACAAGGTATTGACCCGTTTTTCATGCTTATCTTGCATCTCTCTCATTTCTCTTCCCAGTTTTTCCTCCACCTGTCTAACTTGATTTTCAAAATCCTTTTTGAGCTCTTCCATGGCCTGAGCCCACTGGACATCCACCTGGGGTGTCTGGGATACAGAGGCCTCGACCTCCACGTCTTTCCCTGATGGTAAGAATATTTCCTTGTCATCAGAAATGAAAGGCAGGAACATCTGTCCCCCAAGAAAGTAGCTTTCTATGGTCTTATTTTTCTTCCCTTTTCTGGGCATTTTCCTAGGCAGTTACTTGACTTCTGAGATTGCTGTCCACCCCTGCCTAGATCCTCCCAGCTAGTGCTTGGGGTCTGAGATTCAAATACTGCTCCCCAGCCCTAGGGCTTTCCACAGTGGGTGCAGCTGCTATTCAATGTGAGCTTCAGTTCTGGTGCTGGGGTGGGGGCAGGGCCGCCTCCCAGGCTCAGTTCCTTCAGGGGGTTTATGTGGAGACCTTCGGTAATGGAGCAGAGCTCCTGACTGCTTGGGGAGTCCTGGGCCCCTGCTGCCTCTGCCACTGCCTCTGCTGCTGCCTCCCGAGGGGGTCTGAGTCACGGAGACACCCCGCTCCCCTCTCGGCCAGTCCAGAAGTCTCTCTCACTGACCTGTAGAGCCTGTGGGTGGAGGGACCTTCACGGCCACCGGAGGTTCTGTCCCTGAAGCCTGCTCAGATCTGCTCCTCTGGGGCCATATGGCCAGGGCAGTGCAGGGGTAGGCTCCATGTCCGGTGCATGATGGACCCCTGGGGATGGCTTTCCAGGGCTCTCTGGGAGGGAAATCTCTTCCACTGTGTTTCTGCATGGCTTGCACTGCCCCAGATTTTGTGGGGAGTTCTTTTTACAGGAAATTTATGGGCTGTGGGTTCTGAGATAGCATATGTGAGTCTTTCTACTCCGCCATCTTGGCTCCTCCCCCCACTCCTTCCTTTTCTAAATGCTCACAAATCACCCCTTCAATTACATATTGCCAAATTTCACCAGGCTCATTCAACTTCTGGAGTTTCTAGATTTTGTCTTTTTTTTCTTTGAAGATCAGAATACTACTATTTGCCCTTCTCAGGTCTATCAGTTCTCCTCCCATCCACCAAGAACTTGGAACTATCACCACTAGAAGTTCAACAAGCATATCCACCTGCCAGTCCCTCAGTGACTGGAATTCATTCAGGGCAGTTAAAAACTGTCTTCGCCTTTCACTGACCGTGAGAAGCTATTCCATTGTCTATTTTTAGTCTGTTCTCAATCTAAAGACAATTCTTTTATATTTATTTATTTATTTATTTAACTTTTTACATTCATTTTCACAAAATTTTGGGTTCCAAATTTTCTCCCCTTTTCTCCCCTCCCCCACCCCAATACACCCAGAAATCTAATTTTCCCTGTCACCAATCTGCCCTCTCTTCTATCCTCCCTCCCTTCTCATGTCCACATCTTCTCTTTTTGTCCTGTAGGGCCAGATGACTTTGTATTCCCCATTAACTGTATGTCTTATTTCCTAGTAGCAACAACAATACTAACCAGTTGTTCCTAAAACTTTGAGTTCCAAATTCTCCCCATCCTTCTCTCCCCACCCATTCCTTTTGGGAAGGCAGGCAATTCAATATAGGCCATATCTATCTAGTTTTGCAAATGACTTCGATAATAGTCGTGTTGTGTAAGACTAACTGTATTTCCCTCCATCCTATCCTGCCCCCCATTGTTTCTAGTCTGTCTTTTGAACCTGTCCCTCCCCAAGAGTGTTGACTTCAAATTGCTCCCTCCTCCCATTGCCCTCCCTACCATCATCCCCCCGCCTTGCTTGTCTCCTTCTCCCCCACTTTCCTGTATTGTAAGATAGGTTTTCATAGCAAAATGTATGCGCATTTTATTCCTTCCTTTAGTCGAATGTGATGAGGGTAAACTTCATGTTTTTTTCTCAGCTCTCCTCTTTTTCCCTCCACTAAAAAGTCTGCTGCTTGCCTCTTGAATGAGATATAATTTACCCCATTCCATTTCACCCTCTTTCCTCCCACTACATTTCTCTCTCACCATTTACCTTAATTTCTTTTAAGATATGGTCCCATCCCATTCAATTCACTCTGTGCTCTCTGTCTCTGTATGTGCGTGCATGTGTGTATGTGTGTGTGCATGCACACGTGTACGTGTGTGTGTGTGTATGTGTGTGTGTGGTCTCACCAACTACCCAGATACTGAAAAATTTTAAGAGTTACAAATATTGTCTTTCCATGTAGGAATGTAAACAGTTCACTTTTGGTAAGTCCCTTATGACTTCTCTTTGCTGTTTACTTTTTCATGCTTCTCATTCTTGTGTATGAAAGTCAAATTTTCTTTTCAGCTCTGGTGTTTTCATCAAGAATGCTTGAAAGTCCTCTGTTTCATTGAAAGACCATATTTTCCCCTGAAGCATTATGCTCAGTTTTGCTGGGTAGGTGATTCTTGGTTTGAGTCCTAGTTCCTTTGACTTCTGGAATATCCTATTCCACGCCCTTCAATCCCTTAATGTAGAAGCTGCTACATCTTGAGTTATCCTGATTGTATTTCCACAATACTGGAATTGTTTCTTTCTACCTGATTGCAATATTTTCTCCTTGACCTGGGAATTCTGGAATTTGGCCACAATGTTCCTAGGAGTTTCTCTTTTTGGATCTCTTTCAGGTGGTGATCGATGGATTCTTTCAATTCTTATTTTGCCTTCTGGTTCTAAAATCTCAGGGAAGTTTTCCTCAATAATTTCATGGAAGATGATGTCCAGGCTCTTTTTTTGATCATGACTTTCAGATAGTCCCAGTCTGTCCTGGATCTATTTTCCAGGTCAGTTGTTTTTCCAATGAGATATTTCACATTCTCTTCCATTTTTTCATTCTTTTGGTTTTGTTTGGTGATTTCTTGGTTTCTCAGAAAGTCATTAGATTCCATCTGTTCCATTCTAATTTTGAGAGAACTATTTATTTCAGTGAGCTTTTGAACCTCTTTTTCCATTTGGCTAATTGTGCTTTTGAAAGCATTCTTCTCCTCATTGGCTTTTTGAACCTCTTTTGCCAATTGAGTGAGCCTATTTTTCAAGGTGTTATTTTCTTCAGCATTTTTTTGGGTCTCCTTTAGCAAGGTATTGACCCGTTTTTCATGCTTATCTTGCATCTCTCTCATTTCTCTTCCCAGTTTTTCCTCCACCTGTCTAACTTGATTTTCAAAATATTTTTTGAGCTCTTCCATGGACTGAGCCCACTGGACATCCACCTCGGATGTCTGTGATACAGAGGTCCCGACCTCCACATCTTTTCCTGATGGTAAGAATATTTCCTCGTCATCAGAATTGAAAGGTGGGAACATCTGAACCCCATCAAAGTAGCTTTCTATAGTCTTATTTTTCTTCCCTTTTCTGGGCATTTTTCCAGCCAGTTACTTGACTTCTGAGATTGCTGTCCACCCCTGCCTAGATCCTCCCAGCTAGTGCTTGGGGTGTGAGATTCAAATGGGCTTTCCACGGCAGATGGGGCTGCTATTCAATGTGAGTTTCAGTTCTGGTGCTGGGTTGGGGGCAGGGCCACCTCCCAGGCTCAGTTCCCTCAGGGGGTTTATGCAGAGACCTGAACTTCTGCCTGCTGCTGCCTGCTGTCCCGGGCCACCGCTGTCTCTGCCACTGCTCCCGCTGCTGCCTCTGCCTCTCCCTCTGCTGCTGCCTCCCAAGGGGGCCCAAGTCACGGAGACACCCTGCTCCCCTCTCAGCCAGCCCAGACGTCTCTCTCACTGACCTGTTGCATCTGTGGGTGGAGGGACCTTCTCGGCCGCTGGAGGTTCCATCCCTGAAGCCTGCTTGGTTCTGCTCCTCTCAGCTGCACGGCCAGGGCAGCTCAGGGGTGGACTCCACTTTCCGGGGCATGACAGATCCCTGGGGACAGCTCTCCAGGGCTCTCTGGAATGGAAATCTTTTCCACTGTGTTTCTGCGCACCTTGCAGTGATCCAGAATTTGTGGGGAGTTCTTCTTGCAGGAAATATATGGGCTGTGGGTTCGGAGCTAGCATACGTGAGTCTTTCTACTCCGCCATCTTGGCTCCACACCCCCAGACCATTCTCTCAGAAGAAAAAAATGGAAAACAGATTTGAGTGGCTCAGTTACTTTAAAAAAAATACTTCTTTCCTTTCTTCATTTCTTCCTTAATCTAGTACCTTACTATTCAATACACACAAAGAACCCAGCTAGCAACATAAGGACCTACGTTTCACAGAAAACTGTTGAGAAAATTGGATAGTGGTATGGAAGAAATTAGATCTAGAACTATTTTTTGTACTAAAGTACATACTAATAGCTCCAAATAGATATGTCAGCTAGATGTAAAAGGTCACATAATAAACACATTAGAGCATCATAGAGAAAAGTACCCATCAGATCTACTGTTAAGAGAAATATCCAAGGAACAGAGAAGATTGCAGAAGAGAAAATGTATAGCACTGAGTACATAAAATTTTTAAAAAAGTTTTTTGCACAAACAAATCCAATAAATCAAGATTAAAAGGAAAATAATTAACTGGGAACAAAATTACTTGCATCAAGTTTCTCTGAGAAGTTCTTATTTCCAAGATATATAGATAATTGATTGAAATATATGAGTAAAAGCCATTCTCCAACTGATAACTAGTCATAGGATATGAACTGTAATTTTTGATGGGGGAAATCTAGTAAATCTATATAGTCACATCAAAACAAAGGACCAAATCACTACTTATTAGAGAAATGAAAATTAAACAAAATTTGAAATTCTACCAGAAACACATCACATTGGAAAAGCTGACAAAAAAGGAAATTAAAAAATGTTGTAAAGCTCTTCGCACATTTCTGGCCACATTGTAAGGGCTTAAGAAAGTATTTTTTATTCCATTCAATCCATTCTCCTCTCAGACAATTTCCACTGCTTGTGCCTACTCCCTTTTGCAAGCAGTTTGAGCCCAATTCATCCAAAGACAATTTTACTTGAAGAAAGGATTATTATGTCCAATAGGATAGCAGATTTGGAGACAGAGGGAACTTAAGAGCTCACTCAATTCAGCACTTCATTTTATAGTTGAGAAAACATTGCTTTTCAGTAAGCAAATAATAATAAATTGGACATCAAGTAGGTATTCCTACTGGTCACTTACAGACCCTGGGCACAAACCCTTTTCACTGAGACCCTAACCCAGTAAGAGAACATTCCTTGTTCCATAGCATATCGTCCTTTCTTACTCAGATGTCTCAGATGTAATCTGTACCCAACTCTTACCCTTCCCTAGCCCTCCCATCCACAGGCAGCCACACCTTCCTGTATTGGTTTCTCCTTGGCATGGCTCATCTACTAGCTTGGAACTCTTTTGGCAACTGCAACATTACTGGGAGAAGTCCCATAACTCCTCTCCTATTTTGGTCTCCAGGGAGCACTTTTCCATGCCAAGCTCAGCATCTTAGCAATAAGGTCCCCAATCAGAGATGGCTCTCATTTGGAGATCTCTTCCCTGGCTCTGGACACATAGACTTGTCCAGGCAAAGGTGTGTCTTCATAGAATCTCATTTATAGCCCAGTTTCTGTCCTGGCACAGAGTATCAAGCTTCCTGTCCACTCTCTATACATGTTCATTGAGCGAAGGCACCTTTCAACAGAACCAGATGGGAAAAGTCAAGAGCAATGCTGATGCCCAGGGAAGGCAGATGGGTCTCTTCAATGAAGGGTTCCAGGCAGAAAGGCAGGAACCATTGAGGGGAGGGACACGGAAGAAGATGAAGATGATGAAAGAGAATAGAGTGAATTCAATTCAGACTTGGATTGAGTGACTGCTGTCACCTGGCTGGAGAGGAAGCACACATAGAGTTAAAGAAACGAAGTGTCCACAGACTCTCCTTTCTAAATTCCTCTTCCTAAATCTGGGGTTGTTCTCTTGGAGGGCCCCATTTTCTGTCCACATTCCCCAAGGTGCCAGTGCAGTGTCCACAAGAGGATCCACCAACATCCCCGGTCGGCTCCCAGCATCTGAGCAGATGGCATAAATGATGAAAAGCACACCATGGTTTTCCAGTTCATTAACTGCTAAACACACTATTACTGTCTTAATCTTAAAAAATGATTTTAATTGTGTTGTTTAACCTGCCAATGTCTATGCCTTAGCAGGTCCTTGCCAGATGAGCGAGCTGAGAGGCTATGTCTTTCAGAACTGTGCGTTATTTGAGGGCCCCCTCCACACTCGAGGTTAGTTTCATTTCAGCCCAATTTATGCCAGACATAATTTTAATGATTCAAATGCTTAGGGATTAAATTATGCATCAGGCAGGCATCAGGTGCTTATATCTCACACAGGGAGATGATAAGCTGAAGCCCCTTCCTGAGAGTAGAGGCTTGGGTTGCACTGAAGATCTGACTCCTTCCAGCTGGTGCCAGCCTGCTGTGTCTAGTGGACAACCAGAGTAAGGGCAGGGTTGTGTGGTTGAGGGCTGCTCCTCAAAAAGACTTGGCAGCCCTCCAGTGGGTACCAGGTCCACAGGAGAAGTAGAGGGATGCTGGGCATTGTGGAGGCCTCTGAGTGACCCACAGGCCCCAGGAGTTTGTGTCAAACCCTGAGCATCTCCTGGTCAGGCACCCAGAAACTACTGTATTAATGGTGCTGTCCAAGCACTGACTTATCCAAGAGTTTTCCTAAATGTTTTTGCTCCTCTGTCTCCCCTCCTAGGGCCATGAAAAATGGGCTGGATTTGAAGTTGGAGGCACCTGACCCTTCCTGGCAGTGAGGCCAGGAAAGTTGCTCCTTTTCTCTGAGATACAATTTTATCATCTCTAAAATGGGCCCAAGAAGGTTTGCAACACATACTTGAGGGTTATAAGAAAATTTGAGATTCAAAAGTCACTTCAAAGGACCCCATTTATCATCCCAGAGGATTTTCCCATCAGTAGTATTTGGTGAGTTAGACTTCCCCTGTAACTTGAGCATGGAATGCTAATAATGAGGAGAAGGTCTTTGTCCTTGACTCATGTCCTCTGTCAGTCCGCAGTGGGAGGCAGTGAGCACCCTGGGCTGGGGATGCTGGGCTCTGGCTGGCTGCCCCACCAGGAAAGGCTTCATGTCGACACCCAGTGCTGGGCTGTGCATCTATCCCCCACATGCCAATTTAGACCTGCCCAGCTGACCAGGATGCTCACACCTGCTCCCCATACATATCTTTGATCCGGCAATCCCAGTCCTGGCTGTTCCATGAACAAGACCCTCCCTCTCTTGGTTCTGGGCATTCTCTTTGGTTGTTCCCCAGGCCTGAAAACTTTCCCTGGGCTCTGACCACCAACTACTGGGCTTCCTTAAGTCCCACCTAAAATTCTACCTCCTATGGGAAGTCTTCCCAGCCTCTCTTCCTTCCAAGGCTTTCTTTCTGTTTGCTATCTCTGATGTATCCTATCTGTAGTTCATTTGTACAGATGGGTTTAATTTTTTCTCTGCTACTGGAGTGTGGGCTCCTTGAGGGCAGGGCTTGTCTTTTACCTTTCTTTGTCCCAATACTCAGAACAGTGTCTGGCACACAGTAGGGTTTTAATACATATTTGTTAATCCAGTGTCTAATTTAAAGACAGAAGTGCAAACTCTTGACCAGTGGGCTCTGTGCCTCCCCCTCCCTCTTGGAGAATCTTGAGGCTTCTTCAAGGCTCCATTCAGTGGGACCTGCTGCCAAACTTTGTCCTGGGTTGGATTGGGGAGCCCTCCCACCTCTCTGATTCTCTCATTCTGTGGTTTTTGGGGCAAAGAAGACACACCTAAGAGAGCCACACTCATGGGAGTTACACCCAAGGGAGACACATCCAAAGGAGATAGACCCAAACACCAGGTGTCTCTGACAAGTACACAAACCAGGGAAGCTAAACCAGGGAAGCTGAACCAGGTCTTGTAGGCATTTAGGGGGCTTCTTCCTCAGCTGTATTCAAGGGGACTCCTGCACACTTTAGCATAGTAAACCAGGATTTGCTGGGACTCCATTCTTGTGGATCTGGGGAGGATTTGGAGAAGCCTAATGCTTCCTTTTACAATATGCAAAGAGCCTTGGCTAAACAAATTAAAACATCCTGGAGACTTCAGAGAGATGTTTAACCTACTTTAGAGAACAAATTGTCTTCAAGCATTTCAGTAACACCTATTTACATTCAATTAATTACAGCATTACCTACAAGTCCTCATTCATTAATCATTATCTACTCGTTAAGGGAAGTCCCAAACTCATCCCTTGAGCAATGGGCATAGCCTGGGAGGGCTGGGCTGTGGGTGAGTATTCCTTTCCCTTAGACCTACTTCATCCTTCACTAAGCTCCCTTGAAGGGAAGTTTGCCTGCATAGCATTCAGAAACACAAGGAAATGGGACCCATGACCTCAGCTTGATTCTAGTCCCAAATAACTTCCTTCTGGGTACTGCTCCTGGGCACAAATGTCTCAAACCCACTATGTTCCAAACTGAATGAATCTTTCTCCAAATATCCCCAGTTCTGTCCCAGGGAACCAAGTCCATCCCTCTTCACCTGTACCTCTCTGTCCTTGGCCCCTCCCACTGACCTTGTCCTATCTGTTCCACCTGGGCATCTCATGACTTTGACCCATTCTCTACACCTACATAGCCAGATCTATAGGCTAAGTTCTCCTCCAGGCTATTGGAGTCTCCTTGCATCTAGTCTGGCACTGGGGTCTATCTCCCTTACTCTCAAGTCAAATGATTACCCTGGACACTCATTACTTTGAGGCCAAAATGCTAACTTCTCAGCCTTCTGCCATCTGACTCCAGTCTAAAAACCTCTGGTTTAGCCCCTATCTCCCCTTTCACTTTCTCTATAACTTCTACCTCAAAAGTTTCCTCCAGCCTTCTGCCTCCTCACTCTATGCCCCTATATGGATCATACCTTACATCCCCTCCCTCTTTCCTCTCTCTCAGAAGCCTGGGTTTCATTCTGTGCTCAGCTCAGACAGCCCCTCCTATGAGGTCCTATAGGGACACGTGCTTTTTCTCTTCTCAAACCACCCTTAGATGGTGTCTATTTCATATCAGACTAACAGAATGCAAGCTCTTTGTGGTCTCCACTTTTGTTTTCATATCCCCAGAATCTAGCCTGGTATATAGAAGGTGCTTAGTGCTGTAGCATCTAGGTGACACAGTAAATAAAGTACTGGACCTGGAGTCAGGAAAACGTGAGTTCGAATCTGGTCTCAGATACTTCTCAGTTGTTTTAACCTGGCCAAGCCACTTATCCTCTGTTTGCCTCAGTTTCCTCAACTATAAGATGAGCATAATAGTAGCACCCCGGTCCCAGGGTTGTTGAAAGGATCAAATAATAATATATTTGTAGTTCTTATGTAAATTTTTTTGTTATTATTTAACAAATAATATTTTATGTTATTATTTAAAGTGTATACAATCACGTTGATTTGAAGTAAATATAACCTATCCATTTCTTTTGACTTCAATGTTATATTTATCCTCTTTAAAAAATGTTTTAAATTGAAGGGGTATTATTGCTACCCCGGCTTGGTAAATTACACCAAGTGCACAAACATTCCTATTCCCATATACAAATAAAAAGGACAGAAAAAACCCCAGAAAACAATGATTTTGTGTAAAACAGTAAATTCCTGGAGCTTATGATTTTCACCAACATCTGGGCTGATGTTTAACAAAGTAGCACCAGAATCAACCTTTCTGCTTCCCTGCTTCTCTGAACTATTTGGACAGGCATTGATCCCAGATTGTGCTTCTTGTGATATTTCTAATTGGAGTCAGGGTGGATGTGTCGTGTTCCATTCATTTGGCTTCCCATTCCCACCCCAGGCTCCTCCAGCAGTCTGGGGAATGTTGGCAAAATAGGTAGACACTACACGCATGAACTGAGAGCTCTCTGGAGGTGTGTATGGCCAACACACCCAAGAACAGGTATATAGCCCAACAGTAGACCTGTAGGAGATGGATATGGACTGTAGGAGAAAGAGAAAAAGGAGCCCAGGAAGTGGAGAGAAGCTGAGATCAGTCAGCAAAGCGGGGAAGACCCTTGGGCTCATTACCAGAAGGAGGAAGCCTCTGCCTAGAGAGTATTGGTCTTGGGGGCACAGCAGAAGAAGGGAGACAGATCAGTGATAGTCCAGAAGAAGCCCTAGAACTTGACTCTTCTCTGTGTTGTTTCTGCTGGGTGGGAAGTGGGATCTGCCTTTCCCTTATTTCCATCCCAGGTCACTGAAGGGGAGAGAACCCGATTGTCTACCTTGAGATTTTTTTTCCTGGACCTCCTAGTGGGAAGTGTGGTCCCTTCTTGCTCAGGTATTGGGCCCTAACATCCTGGTCTGAGTTCTTGGTTCCTCTGTTCCCTGGGACAGGAAGCTCTCCAAGGGGCCATCTGAGGGCTTCTGGCCTGGGTTAGGGAGAAAGATTGAGGTCTCATGGGTTCTCTGTCACTGCTTCTTAAGGCGACCAAATTGGAAAATAGCATGATCTTGTGTGGTGTCAGAATTCAAGCCTAGGATCCATACATGTACAAATGTATCTTCTAACTGCAACATGTCCCCATGTCGTATTTATCAACAATTCCCTTGGACTGATTCACTGTCCATACTCCTGGCAGAGGACACATAGACACGCATGCAGAGACACACACAGACACACAGACACAGACACACAGACACACACACAGACACATAGACACGCACACAGAGACACACACAGGCACACAGACACACACACAGACACAGACACACACACAGACACATAGACATGCACACAGAGACACACACAGGCACACAGACACACACAGGCACACAGACACACACACAGACACACAGGCACACACACAGACACATAGACACGCACGCAGAGACACACACAGGCACACAGACACACACACACAGACACAGACACACAGACACACACACAGACACATAGACACACACACAGAGACACACATAGGCACACGACACACAGACACAGACACACAGACACACACACAGACACACAGACACACACACAACCACATAGACATGCACACAGAGACACACACAGAGACACACACAGGCACACAGACACACACACAGACACATAGACACGCACACAGAGACACACACAGGCACACAGACACACAGACACACACACACAGACACACAGACACATACACAGACACATAGACATGCACACAGAGACACACACAGAGACACACACAGACACATAGGCACACACACAGACACACAGACACACACACAGACACATAGACACGCACACAGAGATACACACAGGTGCACAGACACACAAACGCACACACAGACACATAGGCACACACACAGACACAATCTCACACAGAGTTGTGGGGCTGAATACTGACTGTAACACCTCAGTGCATCCAACTCCACTACTTCCAAATGGAGTAATTGCCATGAGGCATCATGCAAGGAAAGGAACTATATGAGGGATCTGGCATGAAGGAAACCTTCAGCCTGAGTATTTTCCCTGGGGCTCCACAGATCTACAGATGGGAAGGGTGGAAGGAAAGCCATTTCCTCAGAACCCAGGCCTGAAGTGGACCTGAGACTCAGCAAGCTTTATGGATGGAGGCTATCACAAGCCTCAGCCCAAGTCACTCTATCAGGGAACTACACCCTGAGGTCAACGGCACCCTGTAAGACTCCTGTCTACCAAACCATGTCTTGTGCCATTAAAGTCAGGTTCACATAAGTATTAGAGGGAGGATTTTAACTACAATCTAGGCCACTGTCACAGGGACAGCCATCCCTAGATTGCACATGATAAGAAGAGCAGGGGTACTACAGTTCTCTGAGAATTCAGCAAAGTGCTGGGCACAACTCTCCTGGACTCCTTGTGGACAGGACAGAGAGATGAGGGATCCATGACAAGGCAGTGAGTTTATTCAGACCTGGCTGAAGGGCTATATATAAAAAAGAAGTAATTGATAGACTGATAGATGTTACCTTGAAACTCCCTTGAAGTTCTAGTTGACTCCATCATCAGGTAGCAGGTGTGTTTGAGTGCAAACTTTGGTGAGGTCTATCAAGCTGGAATACTCTGATGGAGCTGAGGTCAAAGCCAGGCTCTATACAGAGGGTTGGCCATGAAGTGATGATGCTTTTGGTGATGGAGACAAATGCAAACGCAGATGACATTCAGTCCTGAAACATTCTTTTATGCTTCTCACTGGACCAGGCTCTAAAAGAGTGTATGATATTCAAAAGAAAATGATAGCTAATAAAAGTGTCTCTCTCTCTCTCTCTCTCTCTCTCTCTCTCTCTCTCTCTCTCTCTCTCTCTCTCTCTCCCCCCCCTCTCTCTCATTGTATATTTATCTATATTATCCTCAGTAAGGAAGTGATCAAAAGATATGAACATAGAATTCTCAAAAGAAGAAATGCAAACTCTTAACAACCGTGTGAAAGAGTGGTCCAAATCAGTAATAATAAGAAAAATGTATATCAAAACAACCCTGATAATTTACCTCACATTCAGCAAATTTGCAAAGATGAGAAAAGATGGGCACGGTCAATGTTAGAGGGGCTGTAGGAAGACAGGCATAGTAATGTACCATCAAGTGGAGCTATGAATTGGTGAAATTGGTCTGGACAGCAATTTAGAATTATGTAAATAAAATCACTAACATATCCATATACCTTAACTCAGAGATTTCACTGACATACATGTGTCCCAAAGATATCATTGAAAAAAAGGATTTGTTTAAAAAGACTGATGTGGATGGGTAAAGAAATCACCACAATTTAGATATTAAACCATATACAGAAGATAGAAACACAGCCATGCCACAGAATGAGTATAAGGTGCTGGAAAACCAGATTGTGCTTGGTCCCAAAGAGCAGAGCCAGAAGCAAAAGAGAGAAGTTACAAAGAGATAATTTAGGATCCTAATCATGAGAGCTGGCTGTGAGTGAAAAGGCACAAGTCAGTGGGTAGGAGAAATCAGGTGTTGAAGGATAGGTTATGTTGGGGATTTCACTTATGGGTTGAACTGGATCATGAGATCTCTTGCAATTCTTAAATTTTTTGAGCTGTTGAGGGAAGCCAAGGACATGAAGGGTGTTTTTTAAACTATATTAGTAGAAAAAGAAGAGTAAAGGAAAGGATAAGACTGTGATTTTTCTGGGCATGGGACAATGATAACTGCCAGAGGAATTCATTCTGACATGACTTCTGCTTTCTTTCTTTCGAGATAATTGACCTCTGTACCAGAATCAGAAGGACAAAAAACTCCCAATGGAGAATTGTGAGCCATGAGATTTAAGAAAAGCATAAGAGAGCACTGAGCTGCCCTTATGAATTAGTCATCTGGCCAGAGAATCATGTGCTTGGGTCCTGAAAGAGCTGGGAGATGTGTTCTCTGAGTCACTGTCAGGGACTTGTAACTATACCCAGAGACAGGAGGTAAACTCAGAGTGTAGGGTGAAGCACATTTTTTCACTTTCCTGCCTTGTTGTTTTTGCAATATGACTAATATGGACACACATTTTGCATAACTTCACATGTATAATGGATGCTATATCACCTGCATTTTCAAAGAATGGGGGAGTGGGAGGGAATTTGGATCTCAAACTGGAAAAAAGAGTGTTAAAAGTAAGTATATATATATATATATATATATATATATATATATATATATATATATACAATATATATTATATATTAAAAGATTATGGATCTAAGAAAAGAAACTACACAGCAGAGAAGAATCTTTTTTTTCCTAATAGTATTTTATTTTTTCCAATTACATATAAAGACAGTTTTCAACATTCACTTTTATAAAATTTTGAGTTCTGAATTTTTTCTCCCTCCCTCCTTTCCCCCTCCTTAAGACGGCATGAAATCTGATATAGGCTAGATGTATACAATCATACTGAACACATTTTCATGTGTTCATTGGTTCATTGGTCATGTTGTAGAAGAATTCAAACAAAAGAGAAAAACCATGAGAAAGAAAAAAAAGGGAAATTCATCTACTTTGATCTGCATTCAGACTCTATAGTGCTTTCTCTGGATGTGGATGGCATTTTCCATCATAAGTTTTGGAGTTGTCTTAGATCATTGAACTGCTGAGAAGAGATAAGTCTATCAAAATTGGTCATCACACAACGTGGGTGTTACTGTGCATAATGTTCTCCTGGCCCTAATCACTTCACTCAGCATCAGTTAATGTGAGTCTTTCAAGGTTTTTCTGAAGTTCACCTGCTCATCATTTCTTATAGCACAATAGCATTCCATCACAACTATATACTACAGCTTGTTCAGTCATTCCTCAATTGATGGGCATGTGCTCCATTTCCAATTCTTTGCCACCAAAAGCAGAGAAGAATCTTTTCCTCACACAATCTCACTAAAGGATGGAGGAAGTCAGAGGAGAGTGAGGGAGAAAGTCTGGGAGGCCATCTGGCCCAACCTCCACAGTTAGAGATGGGAAGAAGGGTTGAGGGATGCTCCCAACACCACTCAGAGAAAACCCAGCCTCCTGATTCCAAACTCCCCAAAAGCCTGTGAAGTCCCTACATTCCCTCCATTCTCTGAGGCCCCTACCAGTTCTGATGTTCTGGTTCTTTCTTCTTGGGCCAAATAGAACAAGTCACATAGTTCTTCCCCATGACTCACCTTCAGGCCTTGGAAATAACTCTCCTCTGCTGCCAACATCCTCCCTAGTCCAGGTCTCTCTCATCCCTTTCTCTGCTACCCATTGAGCATCTTCCAAGTCCTTGGCCATCTTGGCTGCCAGTTGCAGCTCAGAATAGCTCTTAGATAAGACTTTGGAGCTTTGTCTGAAGATTTGTCTGTGGTCACACAGCCAGGTACCTTCTGATTCCTGGTCCAGGGCTAAGTCAGGGGATGAGGAGGGGCTTTTCTAAAGCCGAGATGAGGGGTCAATGGGAAGAGAGGCTTTATCCAGGAGAAAGCACATTGACTCAGGCCTTGGAGGGCTTGGGTTCAAATCTCAGATTTGACATTACTAAGAGTTTGTGATCTTGAGCATGAGGATGAGATTGGACACTGTGGCCTTCTGAGGGTCCCCTGGTTCCACATATAGGAACCTTTAATCATAGGCTCTAGATGCCAAGCCCAGATACTGGAGCCAGGAGAACCTGGACACCATAGACTTCATCTCCCTTTCTTACTTTGGATGAGGAGTCCATGCTGACCCCTCTCCTCAAAGAAGACCACAGCTTCCACAACTGACAAATACTCTTCCTGGCTCTGACTTCCTTGCCTTGACTGCCATGTCTCAACTGTATCTCACACAAGCTTCTCCCTGTAATGTTCACCTTCCCACCTGGTCCATCCCTACCCTGTGCTTTCATGAGAATGTAAGGTCCTTGAGGGCAGGGCTGGCTTTCCTTTTTCTTGTATTCACAAGGCCAGACCTTATTGCAGTGTCCAAGGTCCTTACTAAATGCTCATAGTCAGGTCATAGGGCATTAGTACAAGATCTTTTCCCAGCAACCCTTCCCTCTGGCCTCTCCTCAATGAGTGGTCCAATCCCAGAGCCATTCTTTATTTTCCTCATATGAGCTGCATCAAACAAATGACAGGCTTTTGTACTGCCACATCATCCCTCTGAACTCCAGGTGCTGATCTGCAGCTCTGGCTTCTTTGGGGTGCCCTATGAACACCCCACTTTCCCCCTGCTTGGCTCAGCCAACAAATGTTGTTAGAGCCCAGCCTTCCTTTGAATCCTAGAAGCTACAGGCTGGAAGAAAAGAGTGCTCCTTCACTGCCCTCTTTGGATGGAGAGGGAAGACTGAGAGCCAGGGAGGATCAGGGAGTAACTTCCTCAAGGTCACACACAGACAGAAAGCAGCAGTGGAGATACTAAAATAGGTCCATTGATGGTCAGCCGGGCCTTCTTTATGCAGTGCCTGCTGGCATCCCACTTCCAACTGTTCGGCATTAACCTTCAGGGGTCAGTTCACTTAATTAATGAGCTAGAGAAGCTATTTCATCAATTTGCTTTCAATTGATGGAATTACCAAAAAAAATCTCTTTGTGCATTCGTGATTCCTTCCATGAACTGGAGCCGGCTGTGAAATAGGTACTTCCTGCCAGCACTTCCAGATTACACGTTTATTTAGCTAACTGACTGCAATAATACAAGTCCCTGGGGTGCCAGAGGGGTTCCCAACCTCTCACATTCTACAGCTCTCCCCGAAATGCAGCAATTAACCAGGTTTTGTCAGCCTTCTTGAGTCACTGCACATAGAGATGCAATCAATCCAAAGACAATTCTGTGGGAATCGAACGGATGACCCATTGTTACCAGTAACTCCAAAGGTCTCAGCTTTCTCTGAGACTTAATTTCCATGAGCAACAGCGGAAGTAGGCTGCTGTAATTGGCTCAGTAAGTGACTCGTCTCAAAGGACCTCAGGGGAGCCAAGGAAGCCCCCTTACTCCACACAAGGATCCTCTCCTCTCCTGCTGTCTACACTGCTTCCAGTGAACCAGATGCCCTGGCCTTCCATCTCTAGCATATGATGATCCTTCATTTAATAATTTTAAAAAAGCGGAAGAAAAAAACAACATGTAACCCACAACAATTGGAGTCAGTAATTGGTTCATGCCACACTTGGCCAGAGCAGCATTTCCCCATCAGTTGTCTGCTGGGCACAATTAGGCAGATGGTTCTCTGAATGGCATTTGCTCTTAACACAGAGGTGATGGAGAGGCCATTGTCTCTGAAATAAAAAGATTGATACCTCCCATGGCTTACAATGATCCTCTCTACAGTGTCTGATGTTTTGTCATTGTCTGAAATATTTCTACTTGATTCATTTTCTGTCTCACAATCTCACTCTCTGTGGCCCTG
This sequence comes from Bettongia penicillata ogilbyi, assembly GCA_023548195.1. Lineage (NCBI taxonomy): Eukaryota > Metazoa > Chordata > Mammalia > Diprotodontia > Potoroidae > Bettongia > Bettongia penicillata. Next base: position 21,029,999 of record JAJHZJ010000132.1, read on the forward strand.
GTGTCAGATCTGTTCTGAGTTGTAAATGGCTCTTTCCTCGCTTTATTTCAATGAGGCTTGTGCTTTACCTCCTAGATATGACTCCAGATGTGTGCTGGAGATGAGAATCTCTCCAGATTTCTTTATGTTTTTGCCCTCTTCTTTTTCTCCTAAGAGAAAAAGGGTCAGGAGGCCAACCCTGTCTGAGGAGTCCTGATTCTGTGAGAGCTCTAATGGTGACATCACAGAATTGGAGTGTTTGGAAAGATGTCTGCCAAGAAGTAACATGACCCAAGTTAGCTTGCTCCACTTTGGGGCAGGGAAAACTTCCTATTAAAGCTGAGACTCTCAGGAGAGTCACATGGATGAAAGACAGTCTAAGGAGGATAGAGAAAGATACTAGCCTAGCAGGTGCTTGAGGGAAGTCAGTCCCATTGTGACTCTGGAGGTGCTTGAAATTCTAGAGACTACTGGAATGGACATCCTCTGCATCAGAGTACACTTTCCCTCCTTTTCTGGGCTATGATGCCATCTCACTTGTAGCTGAATAGATCATTTATGCTTATGTATTCTTTGGCATCCCCTCATGGATTACTAGACTGTATATAGGTGGCCCAGAGGATAGAGCACTAGGCATAGAGTCAGGAAGACCTGAGTTCAAATCTGGATTCTGATATTCACTAGCCGTGTGACCTGGGCAAGTCTTTTAACCTCTGTTTGCCTTAATCCACTGGAGAAGGAAATGGCCAAGCACTCTAGTATCTTTGCCAAGAAAACCCTTGGACAGTATAAAAATGCACAGCATTGGAAGATAAGACCCTTAGATTGGGGGCCTGATGTGCTCTGGTCCACAGTGTCATGAAGAGTCAGACATGACTGAACAGACATCAGCCACAGAGCTCTTTGGTCTGTTTTGAGCTTTATGACTTCTCTGAGGAAATAGAAATAATTGTAGCTTGATAGTCCTTTGCCTAGAAAAAGGAGTGCTTGGCGTTGATAGAGTTCCTGGGACTTCGCCCTTCACCTTTCTACCCCCAGCTAGTGGGCTGCCAGTTAGGGCAGCCTGGACCCTTTTCTCCACAGAGGTGGCCCAGGACTCAAGTGAGAAGTACCCACATCACTCGGGAGTCCCATCCATACAGTTAAGTACTCATGTGAGCACAACTGTCTCACACAAGTAATTCTGTTAAAAAAGGCAACAAAGTTAGTCTGGCATGACTTGATTTTTTTAAATGATAATTTATTTTTCCCCCAATTACATGTAAAAACAATTTTTTATCATTTGTTTTTTTTAAGTTTTCAGTTTCAAATTGTATTTCTCCCTCTTCACCTCTCTCCCTGAGACAGTCAGCATTCAGATATAGGTCATATATGTGCCATCTTGTAAAATATTTCCATATTAGACATTTCATAATCCCATCAAAATCATAGACCACAACTTGTTCAGCCATTCCCCAATTGATGGGCATTTCCTTAATTTCCAATTCCTAGCCACCACAAAAAGATCTGCTATAAATATTTTTGTACAGATTGGTTATTTTCCCTTTTGAGGGATCTCTTTGGGTTACAGATTCAGTAGCGGCATCTGATGGTATGTACAGTTTCGTGCTCCAGAATCTCAGTTTTCCCACATCCCCTCCAACATTCAATATTTTACTTTTTATTTTTTGTCATATTGGAAGGATCTTAAGGAAGGGATCTTGGCTTTCCATAATCACCACTTCCCTTTCAGTGTTTGCTAACTAGCTCTTTAATCATCAATTTAATAATATTCTTAGGAATGAAAATCAAGCTCACTGGCCTATACTTTGAAGACTCTGTTCTTGCCCCCTTTTGGATCATGGAGCCATTTATCTTCCTCCAGTCTTGGAGAATCTCTTCCATTTTCCATGATCTTCCAATTATTGGTGATGGTGGCTCAGCAGTCACATCTGCTGGCTCTCTGGAGGCTGGTTGATGGAGTGGATTTGGATCCAGTGACTTGAGTTCCTCCAGCGAAGCTCTATGCTCTCTTTTCCTGTCTCCCCACCCAGGGTGGGAGTGGGGGCTAGTCAGCTCCCTTCAAATCATTTTTATTTTGTCTTTTTTGTGTAAAGATCTTCCCGGAGGCAGAAAAAACAACACTTGCCAGAGAGCCTGGCACCAAATCAGTGCCTAATAAACACTTGCTGACTTGTTGACTCACTGACCAAAGGGAAACTGAGTATGCTCGCTCGTTCTCTTTCTTGCCAGTTGTTATCATCCAGTGTGCACTAGGGAGAAATCCTGCCATGACTCTGCTTTGAGTCTCAGGGCAGTGACGATGGTGAGAAAACAGCACAACAGCAGCAACCGCACAGGGACAGTCTTTTGCCTCTTTTTGTATCCCTAGCCCTTAGCAGAGTGCCTGGCACACAGAAGGCACTTAATAAATGCTTTTGATGCACTACTGGGATAAATGTCTGTTCCAGAGCCATGATCTTCCCAGGTAAGAAGCAGAGTTGTAGGAAGTAGCAGGACATCTCAGATAGGCAGAGGAAATCAGACCCAGGGCAAGAAGCACCAAGACTTCCTAACTCTCAATTCCAACCCTAACCCTAACCCTCGATTCTATCAGTTCTGTTTGCTGGAGCTGGGCAGGGAAGCAGAGAGATTGTGCCCCTGGGTGTGGGGTGTCAGAGAGCTAGAAGACTGACCAGGAAATAAGCCCACACTGTGGGCAGTCTATGCCCAGTCATCTCACCCTGGTCTATTACCATACAGGAGTCGAGAAGCCTCTCATCCTCCATTTGGGGTTGGGGGCCTTTGACTTGTCAATACTCCATGTCAGCTGCTGGTTACCATGGCCAATTTCCCTTGAGTTAATTAACGGTGATCATGGAGTATGAAACAGAGAGCTCCTTTGGAACCAAGAGATTTGTCTTAATTCAGTTCCCATTACATTTGATATTTTCCCACTATATTCAGCAAATCAGATTGGTGGTTTGCTGTTTAAGAAATAGAGTAAATAAAAACCAGTCAGTTGGCTGATGTGGCTGTAGCCTGAAGACTGTTGAGAAACAGATGGCTTAAAATCCACAGCTTTCTCCATTAATTTAGTTGAATCCCTTGTATATAATTCTTTGGAGTAAAACCATTTAGCCATCATCAATCCATACCCCAAGAACCCTGGAGGAGAGAAAGGTTCAGAAGTAGAATGAAAGAAAGGCATTTCCTTGCAGCTCCTGCACCAGCCACAGCACTGCACACTTTGTACTGCCCTGGACATGCAGCGCCTCAACTTGGTTTCATAACCATTCAAAACAGCACCACAGCTATTGTTAGCCCCATTTGAAAGATTAGGCAGCTGAGGCCTAGGTGACTTGCCTGTGATCACACAGCTGACAAGCATCTAGGGAAGAATTTGAACTCCAATCCTCCTGAATCTGGGGCAGCTTTATGCAGCTCTGGTGGGGGAGGCGTGGCCCAGCGTCTCCCCAGCTCTTCAGATCAGGTTAGGAGAGCACCCTCAAGGCCCTTCCAGGCCTCCTCCCACCTTCCTCCTGATTTCTTCTCATGCCCCCAATTCAGTTTGACTTCTCACCATTAACTTGCTTTTTACCAACTCAGACCTGTTTAACCTCAGCAGGAAAACCTGAGTGGAAACATGACAGCTGTCACCATGTAATTGAAGGGCTGTCACCTCAGTGGGGGATTAGCCTTGTTCTGTGGGGCCATGGAGGGCAGGAGAAGGAGACTTTGGGGAGGGGGAGGAGGAGGTCTGGGTATCTTGGCTCCATTTAAGAAAAAGCTTCCTAACTAAGAGAGAGGTGCAGGAGTCAGACTGCGGGCCTGGAAACGCTCAGGCCCCCTCTCTAGAGGTGCAGGTAGAAGCAGGGATGCCCCTTGTCTGCACTGCTAGAGAGGATTCTCACTCAGGTGCAGCCTGGCCGGGGGTCTCTGAGATCCCCTATCCTGTTGGGTCCACATTGGCCCCGCTCCAAGCTCTGAGTAACTCTCATTCCCATGTCCTCTGGGATCATGGTTTCCTGCACCCTGAGACGCCAGGTTACTGACACTCTCCCATCTCTGCTCTGTTTCCCTAATGGCTCAGCTCACCCCACTCAGCTTCCTTCTGCCATTGGACTGTCACCCTCTAGATGAGTCCTGTCCATGTCAGGGCTGTGAGAACATCTGAGTCAGAAGAGGTGTAAGGGAATCTTGAGAGGTGATTTACAAAGAATGCTGCCCATGCCTCACCACTGTTCAAGAGAGACAGAGACAGAAAGAGATGGAGAGACACAGAGGGAGGCCACATAGATACAGAGGCAGAAATACACACACACGCACGCGCACACACACACACACACACACACACAGAGTGAGAGCATGAGCAGATGTCTTAGATGTCTTCTCTGAGCAGAGAGGTTTTGTTTCTTTTCTCTCACCCAGTTTTTTAGTAGTAAGGTAGTGGTTGGAGTGGGTCCCAGGGAAAAGGGGGGCAGGGATATTTGTGTTCTATTTCTTCCTGGTATCCCTTTCAATAGGTTATTGGAATCCTTTTCCCACTCTCCTCTGAATCAGAAAACTCTCTTTACAGGCTATTTCCAGAATACAATCAGCAGAGGGCTTCCTAAAGCTAGAGCAGAAAAGAGGGTTTGGGTGGCCACAGGTGATGCTCCATCAATTTTGAACCTGTTCCTGTGAGCCCAGATTCAGAGAATAAAGGGGATCAAGGAGATCAGAAGAGAGTCATCCCCTGAAAGATCGCAGACAGATGCACGTCTCTCAAACTCATCCACTCTCTTCTGTCTCCCCTTGACTATTTCCTGAGATCTCCCTAGTGTGTGCTTGGCCAGTGATCCCATTGAGAAGGCAACTTCCTTAAACAATGCAGAAGACAGCTCTTTGGAACAGTCTATCTTGAAATATTGCCTGAGGTTCTGAGAGGCAAAGGTGTCCATGATCACCCAGCTAGCATCCATGGGTGGTGACTCTTGAACCCAGATCCTCCTGACTGTGAGACTTGCTCTCTCATCTAGATTACCCTCCCTTTCATGATTTCAAATCAGTAAGAGAAAAAACCCATCTTCTCTTTTTTAAATTATTATTCCCCAATCATGTTAAAACAAAATTTTAAACTTTAAGTTTTGAGTTCCAAATTCTCTCCCTTCCTCTCTCCTCACCCCCAACCCCCTTTGAGCAAGCAAGTAATTTGATATAGATTATACGTGTGTAATCATGCAAAGCACTCTCATAATAGTCATGCCCTGAAAGAAAATACAGACGAAACCCTCAACAACAAAAAAAAAAAAAGCAAAAAATTATGATTCAATCCGCATCCAGACACTATCAGTCCTTTGTCTGGGAAGGGATAGCATTTTCATCATAAGTCCTTCAAAGTTGGCTTAGATCATATTGCTAAGAAGCATTAAGTCATTCAGAGCTGATCACCCTAAAATATTGCTACTACTTTTTAAAAATATATATAATTTATTTATTTCTCCGTTCTCAATATTCACTTCCACAAGAATTTGAATTCAAAAATTTCTCTCCATCTCTCCCCAGCCCCCACCCCAGGACATCATGCATCCCATCCACCCTTTCTTTCAGTCTTTCCTCCCTTCTATTTCCCCTCTTCTTCCATCCTCTTCCCCTCTATTTTCCTGTAGGGCATTGCCTGTACATCTTATTTTCCAGTAGCATGCTAAAATAATTTTTAACATTCATTATTAAAGCTATGAGTTCTATATTCTCTCCCTTCCTTCCTCCCCACCTCACCTCACTGAGAAAACAGGCAATTCAATATAGGTCCTACATGTGAAACCATGCAAAACACTTCCATAATAGTTATGTTGGGAAAGACTAACCACATTTCCTTCTGTCCTGTACTGCTCTCCATTTATTCCATTCTCTCCCTTGACCTGTCCCCCACAATAATGTTTGTTTCAGATTATCCCTTTTCCCAGTTTGTCGTCCCTTCTATTATCTTCCCTCTTCTATCGCCTTCCTCTCCAACTTCCTGCAGGGTAAAATCGATTTCCATATTCAATTGAATGTGTGTTATTCCCTCCTTAAGCCAAATCCCATGAGAGTAAGGCTCACTTACTGCCTTTCATTTCCCCCCTCTTTCCCTCCATTTTAAAAGCTTTTTCTTTCCTCTTTTATGTGAGATAACACTATATTTTATCTCTCTCTTTCTTTAACTCCTAGTACATTCCACTGCACAGTAAATTTTATTTTGTAGGTATTTTCCCTTCATGTTCAGCTTACCCTGTGTCCTCTATGTATGTATATATATATATATATATATATATATATATATGTATATGTATATATCCATAGATATGTATATGTACACATCCACACATACACCCATGTACATACACATACACACACACACATATATATACACATACATATATACATATGTATATATATTCCTTCTAACTACTCTAACACTGGAAAAGGTCTCATGAGTTACAAATAACATTTTTCCATGTAGGAATGTAAATGGTTCAATTTTGATGAGTTACTTAAGACTTCTCTTTCCTGTTTACCTCTTTATGTTTCTCTTGATTCTTGTATTTGAAAGTCAGATTTTCTATTCAACTCTGATCTAATAAGCAAGAATCCTAGAAAGTCCTCTATTTCATTGAAATTCCATTATTCCCCTGAAGTATTATACTCAGTTTTTCTACATATGTGATGCTTGGATTTAATCCTAGCTTCTTTGACTTCTGGAATATCATATTTCAAGCCCTTCAATGCGTTAGTGTAGAAGCTGCTAAATCCTGTGTGATTATATTTCCACAATACTTGAACTGTTACTTTCTGGCTGCTTGTAATATTTTCTCCTCGACTTTGGAACTCTGGAATTTGGGTACAATATTCCTAGGAGTTTTCCTTTAGGGATCTTTCTCAGGAGGTGATTGATAAATTCTTTTCATTTCTATTTAACGCTTTGGTTCTAGAACATCAGGGCAGTTTTCCTTGATAATTTCTTGGAAGATAATGTCTAGGTTCTTTTTTAGATCATGGTTTTCAGGTAGACCAATAATTGTTAAATTATCTCTCCTGGATCTATTTTCCAGGTCAGTCATTTTTCCAATGAGATATTTCACATTGTCTTCTATTTTTTCATTGTTTTGGTTTTGTTTTATAAGTTCTTAATTTCTCCTAAGGTCAGTAGCTTCCATCTTCTCCATTCTAATTTTTAAAGAACTAATTTAAAGAACCAACTCACTCTTCAGTGAGTTTTGAACCTCTTTTTCCATTTGGCCAATTCTGTTTTTTTAAAACATTCTTCACCTCATTGGCTTTTTGGACCACTTTTGCCATTTGGGTTAGTCTATTTTTTTTTTTATAAATTTATTTATTAAACTTTTTACATTCATTTTCACAAAATTTTGGGTTCCAAATTTTATCCCCATTTGTCCCCTCCCCCACCCCAATACACCAAGCATTCTAATTTTCCCTATCACCAATCTGCCCTCTCTTCTATCATCCCTCCCTTCTCTTGTCCCCATCTTCTCTTTTGTCCTGTAGGGCCAGATGACTTTCTATTTCCCATTAACTGTATTTCTTATTTCCTAGTAGCAACAACAATACTCAACAGTTGTTCCTAAAACTTTGAGTTCCAACTTCTCCCCATCCCTCCCTCCCCACCCATTCCTTTGGGAAGGCAGGCAATTCAATATAGGCCATATCTGTGTAGTTTTGCAAATGACTTCGATAACAGTCATGTTGTATAAGACTAACTGTATTTCTCTCCATCCTATTCTGCTCCCCATTGTTTCTATTCTGTCTTTTGATCCTGTCCCTCCCCAAGAGTGTTGACTTCAAATTGCTCCCTTCTTCCATTGCCCTCCCTTCCATCATCCCTCCCTCCCTGCTTATCTCCTTCTTCCTCATTTTTCTGTACTGTAAGATAGGTTTTCATACCTAAATGAGTGTGCATTTTACTCCTTCCTTTAGTCGAATGTGATGAGGGTGAACTTCATGTTTTTTTCTCAGCTCTCCTCTTTTTCCCTCCACTAAAAAGTCTCCTGCTTGCCTCTTTAATGAGATATAATTTACCCCATTCCATTTCACCCTTTCTCCTCCCACTACATTTCTCTCTCACCATTTACCTTAATTTCTTTTAAGATATGGTCCCATTCTATTCAATTCACTCTGTGCTCTCTGTCTCTGTGTGTGTGCACGCATGTACATGTGTGTGTGCATGTGTGTGTGTGTGTACATCTGTGTGTGGTCCCACCAACTACCCAGATACTGAAAAGTTTTAAGAGTTACAAATATTGTCTTTCCATGTAGGAATGTAAACAGTTCACCTTTGGTAAGTCCCTTATGACTTCTCTTTGCTGTTTACTTTTTCATGCTTCTCATTCTTGTGTCTGAAAGTCAAATTTTCTTTTCAGCTCTGGTCTTTTCATCAAGAATGATTGAAAGTCCTCTGTTTCATTGAAAGACCATATTTTCCCCTGATGTATTATACTCAGTTTTGCTGGGTAGGTGATTCTTGGTTTGAGTCCTAGTTCCTTTGACTTCTGGAATATCCTATTCCATGCCCTTCGATCCCTTAATGTAGAAGCTGCTAGATCTTGAGTTATCCTGATTTTATTTCCACAATACTGGAATTGTTTCTTTCTAGCTGCTTGCAAGATGTTCTCCTTGACCTGGGAATTCTGGAATTTGGCCACAATGTTCTTAGGAGTTTCTATTTTTGTATCTCTTTCGGGTGGTGATTGATGGATTCCTTGAATACTTATTTTGCCCTCTGGTTCTAGAATCTCAGGGCAGTTTTCCTTGATAATTTCATGAAAGATGATGTCTAGGCTCTTTTTTTGATCATGACTTTCAGGTAGTCCCATAATTTTTAAATTGTCTCTCCTGGATCTATTTTCCAGATCAGTTGCTTTTCCCATGAGATATTTCACATTCTCTTCCATTTTTTCATTCTTTTGGTTTTGTTTTATGATTTCTTGGTTTCTTAGAAAGTCAATAGACTCCATCTGTTCCATTATAATTTTGAGAGAACCATTTTCTTCAGTGAGCTTTTGAGCCTCTTTTTGCATTTGGCTAATTCTGCTTCTGAAAACATTCTTGTCCTCATTGGCTTTTTGAACCTCTTTTTCCAATTGAGTGAGCCTATTTTTCAAGGTGTTATTTTCCTCAGCATTTTTGCGGTCTCCTTTAGCAAGGTATTGACCCGTTTTTTTGTGCTTTTCTTGCATCTCTCTCATTTCTCTTCCCAGTTTTTCCTCCACCTATCTAACTTGATTTTCAAAATCCTTTTTGAACTCTTCCATGGCCTGAGCCCATTGGATATCTATTTCGGATGTTCGAGATACCGAGGCCTTGGCTTCTATTTCTTTCCCTGATGGTAAGCATTGTTCTTCCTCATCAGAAAGGAAAGGAGGAGACAAAGGAACCTTCTGTGGTCTTATTTTTTTTCCCCTTTTCTGGGCATTTTCCCAGCCAGTTACTTGACTTCAGAGATTCCTCTCCACCCCCGTCTCCCTGGTGCTTGGGGTTTGAGATTCAAATGCTGCTCCCCAGCCTCAGGACTTTCAGCAGGGGGCAGGGCTGCTATTCAGTGGGATTAAGTTCAGGTTCTCAGGTTGGGGCAGGGCTGCCTCCCAGGCTCAGTGCCCTCAGGGGGTTTATGTGGAGACCTTCAATAATGGATCTGAGGTCTTGTCTGCTTTGGGAGCCCCTGTCCACTGCTGCCTCTGCTGCTGCCTCCCAAGGGGGCCTGAGTTATGGATACACCCTGCTTCCCTCTTGGCCAGCCCAGAAGTCTCTCTCACTGACCTGTAGCGCCTGTGGGTTGAGGGACCTTTGTTGTTTGCTGGAGATTCCTTCCCTGAGGCCTGCTCCGATCTGCTCCTCTCAGGGCTGCAAGGCTAAGGCAAGACTGGGCTCTGCTCTGGGTCCGGTGTGCGACAGACGTTTGGTGATGGCTTTTCAGGGCTCTCTGGAACAGAAATCTCCTCCACTCCCTTGCTGCACAGCTTCCACTGCTCCAGGACCTGTTGGGAGTTCTTTTTATAGGTAATTTATGGGCTGTGGGTTCAGAGCTAGTATGTGAATCTTTCTACTCCACTGTCTTGGCTCCTCCCCTGGGTTAGTCTATTTTCAAAGGTGTCATTTTCTTTAGCATTTTTTGGGTCTCCTTTAACAAGCTGTTCACTCACTTTTCATGATTTTGTTGGACCGCTCTCATTTTTCTTCCGAATTTTTCCTCCAGTTCTCTTGATTTTCAAAATACTTTTTGAGCTCTTATATGGCCTGAGGCAATTACATATTTTGGGGGGAGACTTTGGATATAGAAGCCTTGACTTTGCTGTCTTCCTCTGATTGTATGCTTTGTTCTTCCTTATCTGAAAGGATGGAAGAAAATATCCATTCACTAAGAAAGTAACGTGTAATCTTATTTTCTCTCCCTTTTGAGCATTTTCCCAGCCAGTTACTTGAATTTTGAACTGTTTGTCAAGTGCAGGGCATACTACCCTAGGCTTCAGGGGTTTTGTGCAGCTGTTCTCTGAGATATCTCTAGGGACCTGTAAGTTCTCAGTTCCTCCAAGGTGGCATAATCAAGGGAGAGGTGTTTACTCTTCTCCTGGCCTGTGCTCTTGTTTGTGAGCAACCAAAAGCACTCTTTTCTGCCCTGGAACTGTGAGTAGGATTCCCTCTCTTTAGCCACTACCAGCTCTGCCACAGCAGAAGAAGAAATACAGGACTGCCACTCAGGAATGCGATCCAGATCAGCCACTTGATTCCTGCAGGGTCTTCAGGCCAGGGCTGCAAAAGTGGATGCTGCTGCTGCTATGGCTGCCACCACCTTGGGGATGGGGCTAGACCATGTTCCCCTATCACTCAGGTGAAAGAACTTTTTTCAGTGACCTTTGAAGCTGTCTTCACATTTGTGGATTGAGAAATTTGGAAACTGCAACAGTTGCCAGTGTGTTTTAGCACCCTGAAGCCTGATCCAGTCTAGTCTGTGCCATGTGGCCCACTCTGAACTGTGCTCTGCGTCTGATGCAATAAACCCTCCCTGTCAGCCTTCTAGGCTGCTTTGGGCTGGAAATCTCTTTTACTCTGTGGATTCATGGCTTCTACCACTCTAGAATTTGTTTAGAGTCATTTTTTACAGGGATTTTATGGACTGTGAGGAAAAACTTCTACAGTTCCATCCTTCTACTCAACCATCTTGGCTGTGCACCCCATTCTAATTTTTAAGGAAATATTTTCTTCAATGAGCTTGTAGACATCCTTTTACCATTTGGTGTAGTCTGTTTATTAAGTTGTTATTTTCTTCAGTTTTTTTTTTGTATCTCCTTTATCAAGGTGTTGACATGATTTTCTTGTATTACTCTCATTTCTCTTCCCAATTTTTCTTCTACTTCTCTTACTTGATTTTCAAAATTCTTTTTGAGCTCTTCCATGGCTTGAGGCCAATTCATATTTTTCTTAGAGGTTTTGGATGAAGGAGCTTTGACTTTGTTGCCTTCTTCTGAGTGTGTATTTTGATTTTCTTTGTCACCACAGTAACTTTAAATAGTTAGAGGTCCCCCCCACCATCATTTGCTCCTTTTCCCAGGTTATTACTTGACTTTGTAAAGGTAGAGCTCTGCTTCCTGTGTAGAAGGTGTACTCTCCCAAGTTCCAGGAGTTTTGTGCAGCTGTTTTCAGAGATACTTCAAAGGACCTCTAAATTTTCAGTTCTTCCAAGTTGGTATGACCTAAGGAGAGGTGTTTCCTACTCTCCTGGTTTGTACTTTGGTCTGTGAGAGACCACAAGTACTCTTATCTGAACAGGGAAGTACTCTTTTCTGAACTGGAACTGGGAGGAGGGTCCCTTCCACCATAGCCTCAAGCCCTGCCATGCCAGTGCTCCTCCTTACCCCAGACCTGGATTCAAGTATAGGTAAAGCCACCTAAGACCTGGATTCAAGTATAGGTAAAGCAACAAAATTTTGCCTCAGTGATAGCAAAAAGACCCTTATAGTCTCTTTTTGACTCCTTTACCCTCTGTGGAAGGAGAGCTCTGGAAACAGCTGCTGACACTGCCAATTCAGTCAGTCTCAAAGACTTGGGACTGGGCCCATGCTGGACTATGTTCCTCTCTCATCTAGGTATGACAGATCTTTCTTGCTGACCATCTATGCTGTCTTTGGCATCTGTGGGCTGAGAGGTCTGGAAATTGCCCCTGCTGCTAGTGATTCAATGACCTTGAGGTGTGCTCCAGCTTTGCTGGGCCCTACCTGCTGTGGCACATCCTTTGCTTGATTACACACCTCTCTTACATTGGCGTGATGGACCTTTGCTGCTCATTGTCCAAGTTGTCTTGGGCTAGAAACCGTTTTCACTCCATCTTTTTATGAGTTCTGCTCCTCCAGAATTTGTTTAGTCATCTTTTAAAAGTATTTGGAGGGGTTTAGGGGAGAGGTCAGACAAGTTCCTGCCTTTACTCCACCACCTTGATTCTGCCCCTCCAAACCTTATTTTCAGTAAATACTTACAATTATATAATGGATGATGTATATAGATAACACATCTTCTCCTCATAGCTGTGCAAGGTGTTTTATAATTATCTCATTCAATCCTCATAACACTGGTAAGTAGGTACTATTATTGCCCTATTTTATGGATGAGGAAACTGAGGCAAACAGAAGTTAAATGCCTTGTTCAGGGTCACCAGCAAACAACTGTCTGAATCTGGATTTGAACTCAGGTCTTCCTGACTTCAGATCTGACAATTCATCCACTATGGCACCTTATTTTGACTTTATCACAGAAACCATGCTTGAGCACAGTTGTCTCCAGAGGTGCAATGCCTCCTTTTATGGGTCACCAGGCACAAAAGAGTCATGGTTGGCATGGGACCAAAGAAAGGAAGTGTGGCCAAGGAGCATTTGGGTATAGAGGCCACTCTGACCCGCATGGCCTGGGCATGGGAGCATTGCCAGCTGGGAGGATACAGAGGAGACCTGGCACCATTCTCAGTATGACAGGCTGAGAGGCACGATGTGTATCCTGGCACTGCGGAAAGGATGCACAAGGACTTCCTAGCGTTATCTCTAAGCATCATGAGCACCAAGGTCTGCTTGCTGCTTCATCATGGATGCTCCTGACACCTTCAAGCAGACACAGCTGCAATGAACAGATGAGCCAGCCCTGATGTGTGACACGGCAGTTGTGAGGACAAGGAGTTCCTTGGGGGTCCATCTCAGCTTGTCATCAAAGGTAGCAGGGCTAAACCATCTCCCTGTCACCTGTCACCTGGTGACAGCACCAGTCTCACTTGGACACCAGTTTGCCCTTTTACATCTGGCAAGGACAGATGTTTATAGATGTCATTTGGACAGACCAAATCTTTGAGATTAAAAGTTTCTTCTGTTAACTCTTTATGTGACTTGGCTGTACTATTGCCTTCTTTGGGACAGAGTTAATATATCCAAAGAGGTGATTTGCTTTTACTGTACATTTAGCTTTGTGATCTCATCAAGCTGCTTACTGATCTGATTTGTGGTTGCTCTTAATCAAAGATCACACAGGGTGAGAAGTGGTCACGTGGGCAGTGGCCAGTCCTCTTCCCCATCAAGCCTGTCCTCATCCCTCAGATTCTAATTCTTCTCACCCCCAAGAACAGCAAGCAAAAACCCCTTGACCTTATTCAGTATACACTGTGTTGGTATTTACGTATATGCCTGATGTGTTCCCATCTACATTGCAAGGTCTTTGGAGGTGGGAACCCCTTCATTTTTATCCTGTGTCTCCAGTATCTCAAGTACCCTTCTCTCTACATAGTGCCTGCTGCCCTGCCTGGTTTCAACTCCACTGAACCTGGAGGAGGGAGTACCAGACACTTCCCACGCCTTCCTTTGTAGGAAGCAGAAACTGGGCTCTCTGGTCACCCCATTCTACTTCTTCTGCCTTACCTGGCTTCAGTTTCATGGAACAAGGTGCCTCCAGGGGACCTCCACCCACACTTACCTTTCCCCTCCAGCCATCTCCCATGTCAGCTCAATGTCAGTGCATTTTCTTTTTATTCGTTGTATCCTCAGCTCTTAGCAGTGTTTGGCAATGCTAGGGGTACTTAACAAATGTGTATTCTTTATCCATGTATGCAAATAGAAGAGATAAGTCCAAAATTTTCAATTATTTTCAATTGTCTGTGACTTTATTTGGGGTTTTCTGGGCAGGGATACTGTTGTGGTTGGCTGTTTCCTTCTCCAGCTCATTTTACAGTTGAAGGAACTGAGGCAAACAGGGTGCAGTGACTTGCCCAGGGTCACCCAGCTAGTAAGTATCTGAGACAGATTTGAATTCAGGAAGATGAGTCTTCCTAATTCCAGTTCCAGTGGTCTATTCACTGTAGTGCCTCCTCGCTGCCAAAACTCAAATTATTATTTAATAATTTCAGAGGATTGTTGGAGACTCTGTTGTACACACCTTTGTTTCTCTCTCTTCAGTCATCCTTGTGTTCCCTTTTTCCCCAGGATGCACTTTTCCTTCCAGCCAGGGTATTCTATTTAATATTCTTCTTCTTATGATGCATTCTCGCAAGAAACTATCCTGTCCTTACCCGTAGTCACCTTCCCTTTGTCCAAATTCTGTTCATTTTTTAAAGCCTGGCTTCAGCCTCGCATCCTCTCTGAAATCTCCCCTGAAACTCCAGCCAAACTTAGTGACTCTTTTCTTTCTCTCTGAGGGCCCTTGGTATTTCCAGCGCAAGGCTTGAGCTCGGGTCACTTTTGACTCATTTTCCCATCAGCAGCATCACTGACATCTGTGTCCTCCCTTCTCACAGAACCATCCTCTAAGCTCAGGCCTTCCCCACTGCTCTCCTAGATTACGGCAGCTGCCTCCTCTGTGGTCTCCCTGTCTCCAGTCTGTCTCCACTCCTCCTCCACACTGTCACCCAAGTTACTACCCTTATCTCCAAATCTGGCCATGACCCTCACTGACTTAAAACTCTTGGGCAGTTCCCCATTGCCTAAGGAAGGAAATGGAAGCTCATCTGTTGACCTTTTAAGACTCTTTGCAGTCTCACTCTACGTTCCTGCCTTTCCTGAACTCTTCAGTTCTGTCTAATTGGTCTACTCTCTTCTCCTTGTATCTAATACTTCACCTTCCACCACTGAGCCTTTGTACCCACATGGTTGGAAGTCACTCCTTGTATCTCGAAGCGTCCTTGTCTTCCTTTAAGCAATCACTGCTCTATGATGCCTTTCATGGTCACATCAGCTGCTAGTGCCCCATCTCCCTGGCTTCCTAGTATTTAATTACATTTTCCTCTTTATACAGTGTGTGTGTATGTATGTGTGTGTGCTTGTCTTCTCTGTTAGAATGCAAGCTCTTTGAAAGTTTGTATTTTTATTTCCAATACTTAATGCAGTACCTTGCACATAGTAGGTACTTAATGCTTATTGATTGATCCCTAATTAGATTGGAGGCACTTGTGGGTACCTTATACTTCTTCTCTGTCAATCTCATGGCTCCTAACCCAGACTCTTGAGAGGCACTCAGAAGTACATGCTGATTGAATCCTAGGCCATGGAAGTGGATAGTAGACATTTAGTACGGACCATAATGATTCCCATTCATGGGCAGAATCATAGAGTTCCCCTTGAGCTCTCTCCTCTCTCTTTCTCTCAGCTCTCCCAGACCCTGGGATCCTGAGGACCAGGACTTTGAGAGTGCCTCCCCCATGATCCCTTAGGGAGGATATGAACCTTAGGATGGAGTCCAGATATCTCCTGCCTCTAAGTTCAGTGCTCCTTCCATGGGAAACAAAACCTTAAGTTGGATTCCTTTCTATCTCAATGATACTTCCATACTCAGGCTTCCCTCTATTAGTCTGCATCATTTCAATTCATAATTGTTTTTATATCACAGAGTTAGTTCTCCAAAACCATATTTGGAGGTCATATGTATTGTTTTATGTGTTTGTGTGTGCATGTTTACATTAATATGTTTTGTCCTCCCAGGTAGTATTTCCAAGGCCAGAAGGCAAAGGATGGGTGTGCTTTTTCATTTGTCTCCCCTATCCTGCTCTGGAGAAAACTGGCATGCAAGGATCAATGTCTAGGACACAGAATGGAAAATTGAAAGATTCAAGTAGAAGTAATGGAAAAGGTAGAAGAGTCAGACATGACTGAAGTGACTGAACACACCCAGATGGATAGATTTGCAGATAGAGAGTCATGAACAGAGATAGAGGTAGACAGACTGATAAAGAGATACAGGCAGGCAGACAGGTGGACGGATAGACATACACATTTTCTCCTCCTTGTGAGTTCCAATTAAATTTGAAAAATTCTATAACAGTGACACCGAGATGCTAACCACTGAGCAGATCATTAAAATTTTCGAGATGAGTGAGGTGAAAAATACAAGAAGGCGAGGGTCAGTCCACATGGGGATAACTCGTTGGCTGTTTCTCCATTGATTTTTTTAAAAACCATCTCAGTGGCTATTTTCTGGGTGATTGATCAGCTGAGTCTTGTGATCAATCTGATTTAGTCATTAAAACAGTTAGAAATGCCTAATGGGTTGTTCTCTACTTCAGTAGTACTCATTATAGAGACAAGGTTTTAAGATGGGGGGGTGGAGAGAGAGAGAGAGAGAGAGAGAGAGAGAGAGAGAGAGAGAGAGAGAGAGAGAGAAAGAAAGAGAGAGAGAGAGAGAGAGAGAGAGAGAGAGAGAGAGAGAGAGAGAGAGAGAGAGAGAGAGAGAGATCCTCAGTCTTAGAAGGTTTCAGTCTATTTAGAGAAAAGTTCCAGAAGACAAATAGTCTTTGAGGACAGATGTAAATGAAAACAGAGAAAACCCACTGAATGAGTGGATGGGCAAAGGTAGGACCCTGAGGAGTACAGCAGCACTGGAAGACAATGCCCCTAGAAAAAGAAGAGAAGAGTGAATGGAGTACACAGGTCCCAGAGTGCAATGCAGGGTTTGCTTCCAGAATGTTTTTGTAGCCAGTGGCTGAGTTCAGCAGGAGGACTGGTCAAGGTGGTGGCAGCTGACCCTTGACTGAGAGGTCACTGGCCCAGCCCCACTTCACATCTTTCCCAAAGGGGGCTTGTTTTCTGCCCAATCCTTATATAATTTGCTAGGCACAGAAGAGGTCACTGTGAGAACATGGATACAAAGAGGCATTCTTATCAACTAGAGGAGAGCATCAACCCCCTGCCCTGGGTAAGAACACTTACTGTTCACTGCCCTGCTTCAAGGCATCAAAGTACCATCACCTGGGTCTGAGACAGGGCTCCTTGACAGAGCTTGCTCATCTGGGTGACATCATGGTTTATCACAATAATTAGGTGGAAGGCCATAAAGTTTGCGGCAGTGAACTCCAGAGAGCTCCTATTGTGAATTCTCAGCTTTATGCCTTCAGAACTTCCCCTCTCGACTTTCTCCTTTCAGTTAAAACTTGCCCTTCTAGGTCAGGGCTCTAAGGTGAAGGGCTCAGTAAAGTAAGCCTTCAATCCAATCAGTCCCTCTTGAGTTTTTTCTCCTTGAAGAGTGTCCTTCCAGGGCAGAACATCAGCTTTGAGAATGTGGGATGGATTTGGCACTCAGCCAGATTGGGATACCTGTGCACAGGCAGGTAGATGCCCAGCTCAGAGACTGCTGGTGGCCATGCCTGGGCATCAAGCATGGCAAGGGCTTAGGGAAAGTGATTTCTGCTCTTCCCACCAGTCTTAGCCATAGGGAGGCAGAGGTGCCCTGGAAGGTCAGGGAGCTGTCCACAACAGAAGCTCTTTTACAAGGTCTGAGGTCTCACTTAGGTCCAAAAAGAGACTTGTCTGGGCAAGCTCACTTGGGGGTGGGGACAACGTCAGGAAGTCAGTAACTTTATTTGCTCTCAGTCTGTCCTCAAACTCTCGTCTATGGGTTGCATTGTCCTGCTTTGCCAGCTGGGTCACAGGAGTAGGGTTAGTCACAGTCACATACCTTCACTCCCATAGCTCAGTAGTAACCAGATCAGTCCACAGCTCCAGCTCACAAACACGACTGCCATCACGGTGCAGGGGGGAAACCACAGTCCCAAGGATCAAGAGCACACTAGAACCTGGTTGTGGAGGAGAGCTGCGCCCGAGCAGAGGTGTGGGAGGGAAGCTCCAGAGACCCAGTAGTCAGTCCTCGACTGTGCCTGTGGCTTTGCCAGAGCCCCTTGGAGACTCTCATTCTTTCTGATAGAGCCTGGCTCTCAGGATTGGGACAAGGAAAAATCTATTTGGAGACGAAGGTGATAGAAAATCAAAAGGTATTAACCTTAAAGACAAACCAAACCAGCTCCCTTGCTTCCCTGGGACTCTTCCAGCTGACTGTCATCTTGGCCTCAGTGGTCTCCTTCAGCTGCCTCCCTGAGGGCTCTTTTCCAGCAGGAGCTGCCTTGATTTTCTGTTTCTATCCCCAGCGCTCTGCACAAAGCAAGCTCTTCATAAAAGCCCTCTCTTGTATTTGTTCCCATCTGTAAGCACATGCAGCACAGTACCCCTCACCCCCAACAAGAAACCACTTTCTTTTCTTTAGGCCTGAGGTCTCTGGGTTATACCTAGGACCAACCTTCAGCTTTCTGTTTGTTCCTGCAGTTATCCATGCCTATCAGTGTCTTCTGTCTGCTTCCTTTCAGTTCTATCTGAACTCTTTATGTTGGTACAGTCTCAGGCACATTTTCTCAGTCTATTAACATTAATTAAGTGCCTACTATGTACTAAATGCTGTGCTAAGCACTAGGGACCCAGAAAGCAGAGAAGGAAAGGTTCTGCTTCCAAGAAGTCATGACCTAATTGGTTGAAATGAATGAGGGTTGCACTCTAATTTGTTTTCAGTTACCCTCATATTTGCCATGTCTCATGGCAAAGATGATTTTTTGGGATGTATTTGGGAGTCATGGAGTCATGGCCAATAGAGCTCTGGACTGGACCTGGAGCCAGGAAGACCTGAATTCCAATCTGGCCTCAGATAACTTAATGTGAACTTGGTCAAGTTGAGTAAACTCTTTGCTTCAGTTTCCTCATTTGTAAAATAAGGATGTCAAAAACAGCCTCTCCCTCCCAGTGTTAAGGTCAAGATCACATGAGATCTTTGAAAGCACTGAGCATAGTGCCTGCACACAGTTGGTGCTTAATGGATGCACTTTTCCTCCCTTCCTGATGGTGCAATTGTATGCTTCATATTCATACACATTTCTGACTCATATACACTCACATTGGTTCTAGGTTTGTGCCACCACAAACCAAATACTGGTATTATGTTGGCATCACTGGAAACTTTCTTTCTGCCTTGGACCTCCTTGAGAGGTGTGCCCAGTAGCGGACTTTCCCAATCAAGGAATGTGAATGGTTTAATCACTTTTCTTACATAATTCTAACTTGTTTTTCAGAACTATTGTCCTAGTTGACAGTTCCACCAACAGTGTATGAGTGTGGATGAATGTGAAGTGAAGGGCACGCGTGTGAAGGTGTAATCATTGTTGCAAGCTGGGAACTTCAAGCCATGCTTAGGGACAAAGCACGTATTTTTCTTTCCAAATCCTCCATTTCAAGCACATCCTACTTATCACCACAGGAGAAGCTAGGCTGTGAATGTGGTATTTTCACTTAAGCAATCACAGGCACATCAGGCTATTTTAGACAACAAGGTGATGATGACACCCATTTCCTCGGGGCAATCTTCAGAGGAAGCGTTCATTCCAGTCGTGGGAGGCAGTGTGCAAACAGGCTCAATGGGGAGGTGTCTGGCAGGAACAGCTGGCTACCACTCAGTAAAGTCAAAGTGATTCCTCATGGGCTATATTCACCCCCTCCTTTCAGCCTTCTCTTTCCATTGATCTCTCTAAGCACTTATCAGTCTCCTGGCAGCGCTGGGTAAGGAAATGGGATTCTTTCCACAACAGGGCATTATGGGGCAGGGGAAAGACCACAGACCTGGGGTCAGAGCACTGGGATTCTGACTGCTCTCCTTGCTGGCTCCTTAACCTCGAGGAAATCACTTCTCTTTAGGTGTCAGGGTCCTCATCTGTAAAATGAGGGGTTAACTTTGATTGTCTTGGACATCTTTCCCAGCTCTATTTCTGTCCCTTGTTGTAGTCTGGAGAGCCCTCCCTCTGGTTCTCTTGACCTGACCTTTCTTGGTCCACCACAGACTGTTCATACCCTGTCCTAAGCTCTCTTCTCTCCTCTGCCTCCTCCTGATCTGTCCTCCTCACCTCCCTATCTGTGACCATGGAAGTAGGATATCAATCAGAGCCAGCAGAGTAGTACCCTGCCCCTCTCTAGGAAGCACCTGGACAGGTCTCGATGTAGGAAGTGAAGATGGGCCCAGAGTCCAGCATGAGCTTGGGAGAGCCAGGCATCAAGGCCTGGGAGTGGGCTCTTCTTAGACTGCTGCAACCTCCTTCCCTCTGACATGGACTGAACCCCCATGCCCATGGTTCCCTGATGAAAACCTAGGCTCATCCCTCTTGTAACCTTCTGAGTCCTGTTTTGGAGGTACTGGCTCCAACATGGGGGTAACTGTTGTGCCTGCTTCCCCCTTCCCCATTTCCCTTTGCTTGGCTTGGACTGAGTCACATGGTCTTCCTTTAAAGACTCTGGATGAAAAGGCTTGTTGCTCTCAGCATTGACTAACTTATCTGATTCTCCTTTGAAGCCCCTTTTGTCCTGCCATGGAACCCAAACAGGCCTTTAATCCACTGTATGAGGAGAGGAGCCAAACCAAGCGATATTTAGTTAATGTTGTTCTTGCTTTTCCCTTATTTCTGCCTCATTGGAGAGCCTGTAAGGTGGTCCAGCCTTAATATCAAGAGTACCAGTAATTCCCTAGGAGCCAATGGCGGAATCAGTGACTTTGCTGTTTTGATCTGGGGGAACCAGCTCCTAGTTTGGCTGCCCACTGCCAAATCTCATTCAGTTTACCTGGTCTGCCCCGTTACCTGGTAGCACCTACCTACTTTCTTCCAAGATTCAATTCAGCCCCTACTGTGCTTGCACAGTGTGGGTCTGGAGCAGAGCCTCCCCTCCCCCAATGCCTGGAGGCCCCTTGGAAACCTAACCCTAACCCATTTCCTCTTCCTTGTTACCCTTTCAAGCACAACTGACTCTCAGGCTTCACCCACTGCTGGAAAGCTTGCACAAGTGGAGTTTGGGACTTTCTCCTGAATGGCAGCCACTCCACACAACTCCTCCCTCTTTTATTCAATCACAAACAAGAGAACGAGCATGAGGGGTCTGTCAGCACCTTGAAGAGGTCCAGGGTGACTCATCCTTGTGGAGTTTGTTTGAACCTCATTGAGATGAAAACTGTAAATGTTCATGGTACAACTCTAGCATATACCTTCTTTGGTGACACCTGAGTCAGGGACCGCAGTGATGCACACTCCACCATCCGTAAAGGCACATTCTTAGACATCTCACGCCTGACATCTGACAAAAGGAATAGCCCTTGTCTGCACATACATGTGTGAAGAGGGGCTTCTCCAGGGCTTGGGGTCTTGGCTAAGATTCCCTTTCCTTTTCCTCAAGGGATGTTGAGCACCCAGAACATGTGAAATGTGACTCAATAATCCAAGGCTTGATCAAGGAAGCTATGGAGGTCACAGCCTCAGTGGAACCAAGCCCCTGACCACTCAAGTGTGATCAGGGGGGGTATTCCCCTGGGGGCCTGTTTCAGCACCAAAACTGCTGAGAGAAACAGGTGGGTGAAGGAGGTGAACATTCCACAGGGACTCAGGACCTGCACTTCAGAATTTTGACTTGCAATTCACTGATGCAGCTCCTACACAGAGTCGTCCAAAACTTCCATATGGCTCCCCAGTGACAGTGTAGACAAGCTGTTGTGAGTTAATTGCCTGTGTCCTGCTCTTACTTTACTGAGAGCTGGGAAGTTTATTATAAGCCATTAATCTTCTGCAGCCTCAAGTGAGAAAAGACAGATTCCAACCTGAGAAGATGGTTGGAGCCAGGAAGTGAGTACGATGTTGGATCTCTCACTGTCCTCGCCTAACCCTTCCTGGTATCTCTAGACTCTTTCTGACCTATTAAAATGGCATCTGTGCTTGAGGTGACTAGGAACATGCAGGATCTATGAGGGGCTCTGTCTTTCTGTTTTCCCATGTGGAGGTGGGGACCCATCAGCAAGTATGAGGAGGCCTGCCTCCAGAGCAGCCTGTTCATACAGGTACTGGACTTGTGACTGCAAAGAGCCAGTGAACTCCACTTCCCCTTTAGCCAAGGGCTTGCCCAAATGCAAGGTCATGCCCAGCAGGATCTAGGAGGCCAGTAAGCACACTTCCTTTGGGGGCCACTCTAGGGCCTTGTCTTCTACCTCCAACCCCCAACATCATAGAAAGTCCATGCTGTAGTGCCCAGTCATCAGGACAGAACCATGATTCCCACCTCAGGGATCCATAAGACAAGGGGTCCAGCTGAGGTGGGAATGGGGAAGGAGGATTTATGGAATAAGGGGGACAGAACCAGCACAGATTCAGTCTTTGAAAGAAGACTGGAGACAATCTCTGATCTGATCAGATGGAAAGGAGTTTGATCCCTGAAAAAGCTTTAAAATTTTTTTTTCCTCAGCTGTGACTGCCTTCTCTCCCTCTGCCCAGGAGCTGTGAGTGTCATGGAACAAAACACCTTCCACTGTGTCTTGACAAATCAATTCTATATCTCTCAAAGAAGGGGGTGGGGGAAGGATGGAAGGGAGAGGAAAGTCAAGAAAAGACATCTGAAGCCTGCAGCTGATTCCTATCTCCCTAGTTGTCCATCTTTTTCAAGTTTGGGAAAAATGTCGTTCACAGTTCTCCTTCACACGTTATTTTTGTTACAGACACCAGTGTTAACAAGAAAAGAAACCACTGACATCTTGATGAGCCTGTTTTTCTAAAAAGCTGGAGCTAGTTTTCTTGCTGGGGAAGAGCCCAGATGGGGATTATTCTTGTCTTTAGTGAAAAAGAGTGAACTAGGAAGGTCGGGCAGCGGTCCATCAGGTTATGTCATTCTCCGTTCGGGGGGTTGGACATGAAAAGGGTCCGCTCATGCAATGGAGATGAGGCGCCTGGTGACCTCAGCGGGAAAATTCAGCAGCCAAAAGCCTCTTTGTTCTTCAAGAAGGATGATGGTTGAACCAAATTTAGAACAATCCCCACAAATTCCTCAGCCATGCGCTTTCCTTTGGGATTAGCTGGCTGCTCCTTCCACTAGCCCAGATGCCTGGGCATTTATGTGCCCCCACAGCCTGAGCACTTCCCTGTGGGGAGAACAGAAGAGCAGGGTGGGACCCAGGGCACTGGCTGTGAACTTCACCTTCTAGTCACCAGCAGAATAAGAACTGACATGCGCCTTATGGCAGTGGCATTCTCTCCGTTTACCTTCTCAGCCTGAGCATTCTTTTGTCTTCTCTTCTACCTTCTTGGGCTGTGGCTTTGCTAGTGAGCTTTGCAAAGGCATGAGATGAGGGGGATCCCCAGAACCAAGACTGGCCTTGCACAAAGTGATCAATGCATTATGGGGAAATAGGGAAGCACCCGACAAGGCGTCACTCCATCGTCAGGGCTGACATGACTCTCAGACTCTTGACTGACTATCACCCATAGGTGCCAGGGAGCTTCAGCCTCTGATGCAGATGGACCAGACAGAGTAGAGAGGTTCAGGTGGTGTGGACAAGGCTGTGGATATTACTGACATTGTGATGCCAAATCTTCATCTCCAAGTCTGTCTGAGTTTGCTGAGCCAAAGAGTTCAGTAAGATCACAGCACAGTCAGATGCATAAAGCTTCTGAGGGACAGACTCAGAGCCACAACTTCCCTGGAATACCCAACCTCCAGAATGGAACCATAGGGTTTTCCTTTTCTGACTCACACAGGGTGGCAGGACACTTTCCCACTACTCCACCAGTGGATCAGTTTGCCAGGCTGCTCTGCATTCAGCTCCAAACCTTCCCCAGGAGAGCTGTCTAATTATGGGAGCAGAGGGGAAATCCTGCTTCACTCTGGGGCAGAGACAGCTGCTCCAGAGTCCTTCTGAATGGGGCCACTCCCAAGTGAAATGGAGGCAGAGACTGGTAGCATCACTATTCTTTTCTCTCCCAGTCTCACAAAGCCTTTGTTCCCCTCAAACCCCTACAAATCTAGACATAAAGACCCAGATGGCACAGCTGAGTGGGAGGGCCATCAAATTTCCCAGTTTTGACTTCAGTCCTACAGCCTTGGTCACAGTATTCTTCCTTTTCTCCTTTGCCATGACTACTGGGGAGCATGGCCAGCATCTGCCAATAGGTGATCTCATATAATAAAAGGGGAGATTGATGGAGACTAGAAGAGAAAGAAGAAAAACAGACTTGCATAGAGAGCTAAACATGGAAAGGATTGGCACTCAGAGGGAAGACAAAGTCCTGGGAGTTTCCAGTCTCATCTTGCATGGAGAAAATGGTGCGTAAACTGGAGAATCCGGAGCCTGGTCCTCACCTTCCAGAGAAACTATGGTGTACATGGTCTCTTCAGTTCTTGAAAGTTCAAAATTTCTGTAATTCTGGGACCCTTAAGAAGCTGAGACCCAACAAACAAAAATAAACAGCCCTGAGGTTAAAGACTGAGGACAAGGACAAATCTGGGAAGGAATCATGAAGAATGGTAAGACTCTGGAAAAGAATGAAACAAAGCTAATCACACTCCTTTACCTTGAAGAAAGTAGAGGCTCAAGCCAGGAGGGGTGTGTGCGTGCGTGAGTGTGTGTGTGTGCGTGAGTGTGCGTGTGTGTGTGTGTGTGTGTGTGTGTGTGCATGAAGTGATCACTTGACCCCAATGACATTGGAACCAAAATGCCCTTAAAAATCCCCAACACCATTGAGAGTCTCCAGCCTGACTCTGGGTGAGGGAGGCTCCAATTTCTGTATTATGACTGAGCAGGGGATTGGCCAAGAAGACCTTCCCATTTTTGACGTTCTCCTTTTCCGTGATTCTATGTTGCTATGACAACCTGCATCATCCCTGGGGTGAAGCAGGAATTGGGTCTTGGAATACCCAAGATACTCTGAAGGACACAGAAACAAGCCATCTTAGGCAGAGTTATAGAGGCCAGAGGCCAAGCTTCCTCCTGGCTCTGAGCAGGGATGGCATGAGAGTCTTCCATCCCGTCCTCTAGGATGCACACCCATTTTAAACTATGATGTGGAATATGGCTAACATGGGCAGCCAGGACTGTGTGGTTCTCCAGATCTGTTCCATTTAGCATGCCCAGGGACTCATCAACAAATGTCTAATAAACACTCTTTACTGGGACAATAAAAACAGAGGCTGAATGTGCCCTTGTTTTAACTAAACTCAAAAATACTGAAAGGATGGAAATTTGATCTAGGGATCTCATCTCAAATTTCTCCAGACCAAGAGGAACAGGGCAGGAGGAAGACAAAGAAAATGAAAACACCGAGCACCTTTCTTCCTATCTGCCTTGATCACTGGCCTCTGCCCATCAACCACCATGTAAGAAGGGAGAGGTAGAAAGAGGAGAAAGTAAAAAAAGGAAACAGAGAGAAGTAGGTTACTGAAAGGGAAATACGAACCAAAAAGTAAACATTTATCAAGAGCTCTCTGTGCGCCAAGCACAGCTCTAGGTTCTGGGGAGATGGAAACAAAGCAAAAAAACATTTCCACATCTCAAGGAAATTACATTCTGATGAGGGACACAGTACACAAAGCAGAGAGGTGTGCAGGGCCAAGGCAGTGTGGTCACAAAAGACAGGGATTGTGCGAGGTAGAAGGGATTGACAGCCAGAAACAATAGCAGAGCTGATTTGGAGTGTAATAGGGCTTTGGTACCTACCTAGATCACCTAAGAGAGACCTGTGGGAAACTCTGGGGACTTCCTTCTAAGGAGAATCCCTACCAATACACACACCTTTCTGTTTTCTCCTGCCAGCATCTTTCCATTGACTGCATAGCAGAAATGGGTCACATATTTAAAACAATTAGACTGGGACAGTCTTTGTGTCTGTCTCTCTTTGTCCCTCTCTGCCTCTGCCTCTGTCTCTGTGTCTTTCTCTGTCTTCTGTCTCTGCCTCTCTCTCTCTGTCAGTCTCTATGTCTTGGTATCCAGGGAGAAGGTCCTGTGCATTCACAATGTGAGCACTAAGCATCAAGCTGGGCTGGGAGAAGGACCACCTTTCTTTCCTCTTCAGTACTGTGATCCTGAGAAATGGGCTTGGGATTTGGGTCTGTTTTAGTTGTGCTTTTCAGTTCTGGGCACAAAGAGGGGATAGAGTCCTATAGCTGCAATGGCTTTGCATAAAGACCTTGGGGTTGGAGCCAAGAGAGGCTTGGGCTGAGACCCAGGAAGAAGCTTGACATCTGTGGGATCACTGGATTCTTACCAGTCTCAGCTCCTTCATGGACTGTTCCTTTGACTTCTGACCTTTCTGGATGGTTGTGCAGGATCTGGGGCTTTCTCGGAGACTCTCCCCCATTCCCTTAACTAGCTCCTGTGCCTCTGCAAAAACACCGAGAGGCTCCTTGGAGTGAATCTCTCAGTCACCTTGACAAAGTAGGCTGCCATCTTGCCAGACCTGCCCTCATTCTTATTCTCACTGACTAGGGGAACATGCTCCCAGTCTTCACTTAGTGAGGGTGACCTGTGTCCTGAGCCAGATGGGCTTTCCCACCCTGCTCCTAGGAGCCTCAGGTGGCTCAAGAAACCCAAGGAACATTGTTGTGTTGCTTTGTCTGCCTATCCTGGTGGTGTCAGGCTGTGCTCAGTATCCAGCTCATGACAGCAGGGGCTTCCTTCTCTCCCCTCACATTCCTTTCAATTACACACAGAAAGATGGCGCACGTCCTTACAACATCGGGCCAATTCCTTCAGCCTCAATTGTTTGTCATTCTTCCTCTCCCAACCAATCTGCTCAGCATAAAAAGGGAAGAAAAGATGAAAGGCAGTCAGAGACAGACAGACAAATAACTGGGTGGAGATGCGGAGATACAACTGAGATACATGTAGATGGACACACACTCATACATATAGGGAGGGGGGAAGGAAAGGAAAAAGGAGGGAGGGAGAGGAAGGGGGAAAGACAGGGAGGAGGGAGAGAGGGAGGGAGAGGGGAAAGGGAAAGATCGGACAAAACCAAACCAACCCTCCGCTGAGCCCCCTCTGTGCCTGGCCAGGCTGCAGATGCTGCTACTTCTCATTCTGCCCTCATCTGTCCATGTGCCCACAGCATCCACACAAGATCTGTACAGGTGACAGGGCCAGCAGTGGCCTTTGTCAAGAAAGGGCTGCAGTGCCAATGATTGTGGCTGCTCCTTTTCCCTTCAGGCTATGAATGGGGGAGAGGCAGATGCCTTTGCCCTGGAGAGTTCTGTCCTCCCACAGAAGATGGTGATGATAGTGAGGAAGAGGAGGGTGGAGGTGAGGATGATGAAGATAGTGATAATGGATGGCTTTAAAGTTTTCAAAGCACTTTACAAACATTCTCTCATTTGATCCTCACAGCTACTCTGGGAGGTAGGGTGGGTGCTATTGTTACCCCCATTTTACATATGATGAAATAGAGGCTTACTAAAGAGCTACAAAAGTTTGACCCAGTAATAACTCTTCTAGGGCTGTATCCCAAAGAGATCATAAAAATGGGAAAAGACCCACATGTGCAAGAATATTTGTAGCAGCTCTCTTTGTGGTGACCCAGAGCAGGAAATTGAGGGGATGCTCATCCATTGGGGAATGGCTGAACAAGTTGCGGTATATGAATGTAATGGAATACTATTGTGCTGTAAGAAATGACGAACAGGAAGACTTCAGAGAGGCCTGGAAGGACTTATATGAACTGATGCTGAGTGAAAGGAGCCCTATTTCCTCTTTGGCCCATCTGCTACTGCCCAGGCAAGGATGAGAAGAAACAAAGTGCCCAGAATGTCCCCCCCGTAGGCCAAGGCAGTGAAGGACCTTTCACTAGCCTCTCTCATCAGTCCATTGCGAGTCTCCAAGGGGCTTGGATTGTGGAGACTGCCTGATTGTAGCTGGGGGCTGGTGGGTTAGCAACCTCACCTAGTGGTGAGTGATGGGGGACAATGGGTGAGACAGTACAGGGAGAAGCTGCCCTTCACAATAGCCCTTTCCCAACCTGCCAGATGTTTAGAGGCTGCACCCCAGGGGCTCTGCAACCCATCAGGACAGAAGCAGGGGAGTACAGTGGATGGAACCAGGAAGACTGTGCTCAAACCCCACCTCAGAGAGTAGCTAGGAGCCCTTGGGTAAATTATTGAACCTCTCTCAGTCTCACTTTTCCCATTCATAAATTAAGGATAAATATGGTCCCTCTCTCACAGGTGTGTTGTGAGAATCAAATGAGAGGGAGGGATGGAGGAAGGAAGGAAGGAAGGAAGAAAGAAAGGAAATAAAGAAAAGAAAGGGCAAATGGAGGGAGGAAAGAAGAAAAGAAGGAAGGAAAGAAAGGAAGATAGAAGGAGGGAAGGAAGAGGGAAAGAAGGAAGGAAGAAAAGGGAGGGAGGAAGGAAGATGTTTTAAGTCTTACTACATGCCAGACACCAGAAGGACCCCATCCCTAAATTCTTCTTCCCCTCTTCAGATTTTCAAGGCTTACCCTTAAAGCCCATCCCAAATCCTGCCTCCTCCTGGAAGTCTTCATGGAATCCCTTGGTTGTAACAAATTTCTTAAAACTTCACATAACACTTTGTCCTGTAAACTTCCAAAGTACATCATGCAGCATTCCGAATTATGTGACAACTTCTCTCCTACCTTCCTGTTAGATGGTAAAGTCCCTGAGGACAGGGACTATGTTTTGTCCGAACTCTTTGCCGTGGAGAGTTCTGTGCTAAGTGCTAAGCACAGTGCTCAGCAGGCCAACGCCCATGCTGCTTTTCCTTGTACTGTGCCCTGCTCAGTTTGTGAGCTGGTGAGGGCTTGGGATTGCTCAAGGAAGCCAAAGGATTCCCAGTTAGAGTCTAACCATGGGAAATGCTTTGCTCCCAGGGGCAACTAGGGGTCCCAGTTTTCATCAAATTTTCGACCTTAGCAAGGGAAGGCAGATGCAAAGACCATCCCATTCTGATCCAAAATCATGCATTAAGCACCGCTTTGCTGTGTGCTAGGGGAAGATGCAAAGACCAGAACTGAATTACTTCTGCCCTCACGGGGCAAGCCTGTGTGCATGGCTGGAGTTGTGTACAATATGCACCCACAGAAGTAAATGAAAATATCTTCGAAATAAAAGTTAGAGGTGGGCACCAGTAACTTGGGGAGGGGTCAGTTAGGACTTGTTGGCCAAGGTAGGCAGCACTTGGACAGAACCTTGAAGGATGCTCAGGATTCGTAGAGGTAGAGGGGGGAAGAAATGCGTCAAAGACCCAGGGGTGACTTGGACAAAGGACCTCAGGTGGAACAGAGGGCACATGTTGGGGACCAACGGGAAAGTGGTTCAGAAAGTTGCACTGGAGTCAAGATGTGAGAGTCTTCCGATACCAAAAGGGGAGGAAGAGGCAGACCAGGAGGCATGAAAGTTCGTTAGAAATAACTCAGAAAATGAGCAGGAATCATGGGAGCATGCTCCCTCCCTGCAATGAAGGCAGAAGCTTCATCATTTCTCTCCTGAAATAACTCTGCTAATAGAATTGTGCAGCTTCTCCCTGTGGAAATCTTTTCCTTGTATAATTGTGTTCACCACCAGAGAGTTGGCTTAATGTCCCATTTGCATCTCTTCTCTCTCTTTTGGGCTGTTGCTCCCTATTACATCACCATTAAAGCACCTGAAGTTATCCCTCCCTCTTTGTTAAGAGGTGAAGCAGGCAAGCCAACTTCTTAATGTAGAGATTCCCCCTCTCC
Organism: Bettongia penicillata ogilbyi; assembly: GCA_023548195.1. NCBI lineage: Eukaryota > Metazoa > Chordata > Mammalia > Diprotodontia > Potoroidae > Bettongia > Bettongia penicillata. Next base: position 21,059,787 of record JAJHZJ010000132.1, read on the forward strand.
TTCCCCACCTCACTGCCAAAGCCTTGGAAAATCAGCCTCTTTTTTGGATGCCCCCTCCTCCATCTGTGGGGTTCCCATGAAGTCTAAAGTCAAGCAAGGTCATGGGGCCTCCATGGACATTTTCTTCCCAGCATCACAAAAAGTTCTGCTACAAATATTGGGGTGTATGTGGGGTTTTCTCCTTATCAGTGACTCATTTGGGGAATCATTTGTTCAAAAGGGATGGGCATTTTAGTCACTTTATTTCCATAGTTCCAAATTACTTTGTAGATTTATAGTTCCACCAACAAGGCACTAGTGACATCGTTAACTCTCAAACATAAATCATTTCTTTAATGATCTGGCCTAGTCAGAATAATCAATCCATCAGTCTTATAATATGAAGTAATTTCAAGAGCAATCACTATATCACAATTCACATAGAAACCTCGGTCACACTCTCCATGAGGCAGGGAGAGTGAGCACACATGTATAGAAACTGAGCAGGGAGTCTTAGAGGTAATAGTCCCAGCTAGTATTTGCACAGTGCTTTGATGTTTGTAAATGTTTTATAAATTTTTATCTCATTTTATTCTCACAAAAACTTTGAGAGGTCAGTGTTATCACCATCCTCATTTTACAGTTGAAGAAACTTCACTGTGGTTAAGTGACTTGTCCAGGTCACATGACTAGTAAGTGCCTGAGGCCAAATTTAAATTCTAATCTCCTTGATTTCAAAGTGTTTTTGACACACCTCACCACCTATATAAGGGAAGACACACATCTGGGCTGCAAGTCTGGTTGTCCTTGGTCCGTTTATAAACAACCTGTATACCATATGCAGTCATTTATCTTTTAACTACATCCCCTATCATCCTCACTGCTCTCCTATTGGGAAAATCCATTCCTGCTCACAAGCTGACAAAGCGCTGACAAGCTCTTAACTCACAATCACTCTGAGAAGGGCACTGCTGAAGTATTATGCTATTGTAATAATAAACCATTAAACCAAAAAACTGAAAAACTCCTCAGGTTGGTTCTCTAGGCAGTGCAGAGAATTCCAGCTGGCTTTGCTTTACTCAGCAGTGTGTGTTGTTCAATCCATTCCTTCAATATCTAGCGGGTGTCACGATGAACCTGCTCAAGCTGACTGACTAATGCTAACTTCACAGAACAAATCCTGGGCTCTCTAGGTCCTCATGTGCGGCCCTTTGACGGAATCCAAATTTCATAGAACTGGACTTGGTCAAAGGGCCACGCACTCCACGACCTAGAAGGCCACATGTGGCTGTGAGGCTGCAGCTTCCCCACCTTGCTAGGTGATGCACTCAAGCCCAGTCGGCAGGAGTCTCTTAGACAATCTTTTAGCAGTTTCCGTCTATACCTGTAGTAAAGCCGTTGGTTTCTTTTCCCACTACTCTTCCCTCTCAGATCAACAGGTGGCAGCTGAGAGCACCCAGGCTCTTATGAAAGGTTTCACCTCCACCTGTACACAGAAGTCAAGTGAGGCAGATTTCTGGGGCTCCCAGCCTTTTCTCGGATCCATTCCCAGAGCAAGGCTTAGCTTGGTCCCTCCCTGGGCTCCGGCTGCCTTCTCTCCTGGCAGGTCCTCTCCCCTCTTGCTGGGGCCTTCTATACTCTCTGTGATTCAGCCAGCGCTCTCTGGGGTTGGGTAACTCAGCTTCCGTTCAGAGGCAAAACTCCCCAAATGCATCATTTACAGAGCAGTCTTGTAATCAGCCCAGCTTCTCCAAATAGTGATCAGATTTACCACTTGGTGAAGTTTAACCCTCAAGCACTAAAAACAGTCCTGTGCAAATGAGTTGAGAGATCACAATGCCCCAGAGTCCTAGTTATTTCTAGATTCTTGGTGCTTGGCTCTGTTCTGTTAGCAACCTGTCCTCACATTTTAATGAAAAAACAAATGGTATCTTCACAACTGGATTTAGAAGTTTTTATGGACAAAAGTAGTTTTTTTCTAAACAACCAACTATTCCTATCTGAGAGAGAGTACTTTATATCCTTCTTTCACAATCTGATTTAGTTTCTTTTTTTAAATTAAACATAGTAATCCATTTTATGTCCCTTTCAAAAGTCCAACTGCTCATATAAGAGACGGACATTCCTTTACATGATGAAACGACTGGTCAGCATCATCCTCTGTCACATGAAGTGTCAGGACTTGCTGGTCAGGACTAAGGCTCCTCCCAGCTCTGAGATGCCCAGACTACAGCATCACTGGCTTGCTGGAAGGTGGCCCTCAGCAAAATCATCCCTCCCTTTCCTAGACAGGTTCCTGGGTACCAGAAGAGTGATTTGAAGCCGCAGTTAGAGCATCAGTGCCTTGCCCTTTCTCAGGTGCAGCCTCCATAGCAAGGCTATGCAGCAAGGAGTACCCAACAATGAGTAGAACTGGTGTATTTCTTAAATTCTATGATCTGAGCAAAACTCCCCCATGTGTCCCTAGGAGTATCTTGGGAGGCAGGTTGAACAAGGGCATTGGTCTTATTTTCCAGCTTGGTTCTGCTGTCTCCTGGAGCTCTCCCCCAACATCACCTTCCTTTTTGCTCTGTACCAATCCACCACAGGCAGAGTTATGTGCATGGCGTCTCCCCCTTTAGAATGGGAGCTCTCCAAGGTTTGGTCTGCTATGGGAAGTCTTAGGGAAGCCTCTGAAGGATCCAGGCTGCTCTACTTCCACCCCACGCCCCACCTTTCTTCTGCTGCTGGGACCCCAGGGCTCTTGCATGAGAAATGTCAGCCACCACCCTGGCGGCATCATTCCCTTCTGGGTCCTGATCCTCCTGATTCAGCGGTTTCATCTCAGACCCTAAGCCCACTCTTGTGCCACAAGGTCTCTTCCCTTTTGCTGACTGTTTAGTCTTGGTCTTTCCTGGTAAACCCGGGAATCTCCAAGCTGCTGCTAAAGCTGGGGGGACTTGGACTTTTTTTCACACAAATGTTTATGACCATGGGGGCTGAATTCTCCAAAGAGTTGTGGTCTGCTATGTGATAAGGCTCTTGAGCACTGGAGTGTTCTCATTAGCAGAGGGCCCTTGTGGCACTGCTTGGCATCCTCTCAGAGATGATGAGGACCACGGAAAGGAGGAAAGTGTGCAGTAATTATTGCTCACGCCTTTCCTTAGAGAGCCTCTCCAATTTGTCTTGCCTAGAGCTTGTTTGTACACATTGTTTGCATGTTGCCTCTCTAATTGGACCAAATGCCTTGAGAGCAGGGATGAATTTTTCCCCTTTCTTTGTATCTCCAGAATTAATAATCTGGCACATAATAATCTGGTACTTAATAAATGCTTTTGACTTGACTCCAACAGTGAAAGCAGCAATAGCCTTAAGTCACAAGGTCACATTTGTAAAGCACTTACACACTACTTGATATACAGTAGGTGCTTAATCAATGCCTGTTGCTTCCCCTGCTTGAGTCAGGAAGACAGGGGGACAAATCCTGCTTCCAGGATTTGCCTCAGTGTGACCTTATCAGTTAATGTTCTGAGTTTCCCTCCTCAGTAAAGTATAGATAGCAATGAATGGCCCTAGCACTTCCCTCATGAGGCTGCTTTGAGAATTGAATGAGCTAATGCATGATAAAAATCTCTTTTGCAAAGCACAAAGTGCTTCTGAAATGTCAGTTCTCGTGATTGAAGCCTAAATGGGCAATTTCACTGAATTTTCATCTGCCCACTTGATACAAAAAGCTCATCTGGTTACACCCAGCTAAAGTGTAGTGCTGCTGGTACTTGGGCGCAGGCCACCAGCTGAGAATACCAGGGCTTGCGTGACACACCAGCAGCCCTGAGACTGTTTCCAATTCAAGAGATATTAATTTGCTTCCCTCCCCTCTCCCCTCCCCAGATACAGCACACACTGCCTTAGGAACTGGAGGAGAAGCCAAGGCAGTCCCTGAGTTCATGGAGTTCACAACTGAGGAGAAAAATGGGGCAAAACCACACAAAACTATAAAAGACAATATTACATGGTAGGTGCATGAGGGAGGGCAAAGAGGGCCCTGAAGTCTAATGCAGAAGGCCATTGTTAACAGAGTCTTAGGGATGAGGAAGTATTGAAAGAGGACTAGATTCTAAGGAAACTTGGGCAAAGGAAACTTGTGAGAAGCAGATACTGTTATTTGTCTGAAATTTTGAACATAAGGAGAAGCATAATGTGGGTTGAGGCTGGGCAAGTAGAGGTAGGTAGAAAAGGAGTGAGGTGGTTTCCAAAACCAGAGGAAGAAGAATGTACTTTATCTGGTAGGCAATGGGGAGCCATGGAGGACTTTGGAGCAGTCACCAACGAAAATGATGAGAATAGCCCTGAGGTGAATGATGGAGTAGAGTGAGGGGAAATCCATCTTTGGGTGTTATCAAGGGACCTGAGAAGAAAAAACTGTTCTCTTCTCCTTTATTTCCTCTTTCTCAGGTCCGATATTGCCTGGGACATAGAGAGCTCACCTAAAGAAGACCACTAGTTTTGTATCACAAGGTCTTATTCAAAGGCCCCACTAATGAATCCCCCACAAGCATCCCTGCCATTCTATTGCCTTGCTCTCATAGTGCACAATGTTATCACTTTTCCATGGATGTGACTGAGGACAATAGAAGAGTCATGCCTTAAATACTTGTGGAATCAGGTCCAGAATCTTTAGTTCCACTTGACAGGAAGTAGAACCCAAAGATTGTAGGACAGATAAGAATGCATCTGGAAGCATCAGGTTGACCTACACCTTCGGCTGTAATAGTGAGATACGATGAGGGCACATTTCTTCCTGGAGCTAAAAGAATCTGCAATTACAAAGCTGCAATCATCCTGGAACTAATTAGCACCCACCATGAACAAATGGGATGCTCATTTGTATCTTAATTAAATTAAATCTCAGCAAGAGTCATGGAGGAGGCTGTGTGCTCTTATCTCTCTACCCAGAAGATGCAAAAACCCTGTTGTGAGGAAGGAAAACAAGGTTATCTAATACTGAGAAATTATGACCCTGTACAAAGGCACTGAGTGTCAGAGAGCAGCCAGAGACTAACTTCTGATATACTGATAAACTTGAAGAGAGTGATAGGCTCTGCTGTCCCATAGCCAGGCAGTCCCATCGCCTCAAACGTGCAACAATGCAGACATAGTTACCTGGCAGCCCAAAGCCCATGTCTGGATTTCACAGAAATCCCTTAGGACCCAATGACCAACACCAACACATGCCAGAAAGTTCTATGGTTTGAGATAATTGCCAAGGCCTAAAGACCTTTGCATGCAACAAAGCAATTCATTTTCAAATTCAGTCAAGTTGTCTCTGCCTTGCTCCTACTAGTACCTCCAGCACATTTTTTGGTGTCCTGTATGGAGACTGAGTGACAGGAAGGATGGCAGTTTCTCCACTGCAACAGGGAAAGACAAGAGACCTGGGTCCGAGTCTTGCCTCTGACAAACCTGGCTGTGTGACTCTGGTTAAGTCATCTAGACATGCTTCCTCCCAGCTCTTCAAGACTCTAAGCCCAGAGCAGTTGGGGATCTGCCTTGTTCCATGGAGGTTTCCCAGAGAGTTGCCTATGCCAGTGAAATGCCAGGTGCAGAACTAAGATCAAAATCCTCTAGCTAATTTGAATCCTATAGTACACCTTGGTTTGGGCAATTTATTCTTTTAAGTTACGTTGGTGTAACCTACTTGGCTTCTCTTCTCTCTAGAGAAGCAAGAACTCCCACCTGTGACTATTGTTGGTGAAAGTCAGTGAAAAGGATAGATTTTTTCCCCAAATAATAATGATGAGGTCACATATTATGATGCTCTATATCCTGTCATTATTTTCAATACAAAATCTCATCACTGGTCTCCTTCCTTCCATTCTGCCATTGCTCAGCCACACAGGGTGGGATGCCAATATAGATTTGATTCTGGAGGTTCCATGTCCATTGCTGGTAACTATATGCATTGTACAGAAGACCCTAAAGTAAGGACTTCATATTTCTGCTTTGTCAATTTTCTTTTTCCTTTCTTTCTGACCTAGAACAGGTTCCCTTTGGCAAATATTCTACATGTACCAGCAAGAAAAAAGTACGTTTCCTATGACCATGAAACCCAGTTTCTCAAATACTCTGGTCATGTCTCTAAGTTTCTCTGTTATATACTGTTCCATGGGGATTGAAATCACTCATTCTTATTGCTTTTCTACCTAAAACCAACCAAGCTAACAACAGGAGGCCTTGAATGTTAAACAAAAGCAAGGTGTGCAGGCTATGATCACCTCATGCTTGGATGCCAGAACTGTGGCAGTCCTTGCGGGGGCTGGGGTGGGGGCAGCCTCCCAGCCTCAAGTCTCTCCCTACTCCAGTTCCCCCTTCACTCAGCTGTTAAAATAATCATCCTAAAGGGCAGATTGAAGCCCCATTCAATAACCCCGCCATTGCCTCCAAGGTCAAAGAAAGGCCGCTGGCTTTTAAAGGCTTCAATAATGTTTCCCCATCTTGCCAGTCTTCTTGGAACTCATTCCCCTTCATGTGCTCTGCTATCCAGTGACACTGATCTCTCTCTGTTCTTCACACCAGACCTACTACCTCCCAGCTCTAGGCATTTTCCCTGACTGTGCTCCATGCCTGGAGTGTCCCCCTCCTCATCTTCACCCACAGGCTTCCCTGGCTTCCTTCAAGGCTCAGCTAAAGTCCCACTTTCTGCAAGAAGCCTTTTCTGGGTCTCCCTTAATGCTGGTGCCTTGCCTCTGAGAGTGCCTCCAACTAAAGTCCCACTTTCTGCAAGAAGCCTTTTCTGGGTCTTGCCTTGCCTCTGAGAGTGCCTCCAACTGTCCAGCGCCTACCTTTTTGTTCATGGTTATTTGCATGCTGTCTCTTCTTGTCACATCATGATTCCTCGGTGGCTGGGATGGCTTTTGCCTTTCTTTGCATCCCCGGCGCTTAGCACAGTGCCTGCTATTTAGTAGACATTTGATACACGCTTGTTGATTCATTGATTTGAAGAGGTAGATAGGAATCTTAGCCTGTGTCTGGAGATCGGAGGGGGGGCTGTCACCCAGAGGAGGAGGGGGAACAAAAGGTCCTGAGTCTCTGGAACTCGGGAGAGGGAGGAGGCTCTTCCTAAACAGGAGGAAGCCAGGTGCTTAGAGGAGAAAAGAGCTCCTGATTCTCCAAAGAATGATGTGGAGGATGGATTCTGGTGTCTCAGGGAAGAACCCATCCTGGACAGCTCTGGGCAGGGAGGATGAGTGGTGGTGGCTCCTGCTAAGGGCACTGGGGCAGGCATCCACCAGCTGGACAACAATAGAGAGGCTGCTGTTGTCCCAACATTAAAACTGGTCCAAACAGAGGACGGGTTCCAACTTCTGCTGACTCCCAGGGGCACAAGGAGACAGTCTGGAGGAAACTCTTACTAGTATCTTGCGTGGGATAATGACTGTTTCTTCATTTTGTGACTCATAGGATTCTGTGTTGTCTGAGTCTTATTTTTGGCCATCCTGTGCCTGAGCTTCCCTCCAGGCCTTTCTTGGACCCCATCTTCTACAGGAGGTATCACTCACACACACACACAAACAGACACACACACACACACACACTCACACACCTCCTGAAATTCCCTGCTGTTTTGCATTGTGTGTCCCCTGAGTTGTGGACTACTATTGCTTCCAGTGGAGTGTAAGCCCTCTGAGACCACTTTTGTTCCCTAGCATCTAGCCCAGTATTTGGTTAATTGATTAACTGAATGAAATATGTTTTGGGTTCATCAATGTTGACCTCCTGTGACCTCTGTCTCCAAGCTATTTTGCATTTCTGAGTATTTCTTGGAAACTATTAGGCAGAATTTCCTGAAACTTAGTGGTCTGATTCAATCCCTCCTAGTTTTGGAGAAACGGGATATGTGATCGATGTCTTTGTGATTAATGGTACCCCAGATCCATCATTTTTATTTGCATGGTTTCCAAATAAATGATCCCCTCAGTTCGTGTTTCTCTTTATAATCTTCCTTTTTCTAGCTCATCCTCCAGCAAAATGAGATTATACATTCAGAGAGTCAAAGATGTAGAGCCCAAAGGGTTCTTAAAAGTCACTGAGTCCAAGCAACTCATTTTACAGGTCAAGAAATTGAGCCCTTTTCCTCCTGTTCCCCACCCCCCAGAACTGAGACAATCTTGCTACTTAGAGCAAATCCTTGTTTCACTGTCATTTTCCAACCTAATCTCATCAGATCTCCTGCAGCCCTCCCTTTGCTCATTCACTATATTAACTCTTCAGAGTTTGTGGCATTTAGAGCTCATAAAACTATTGTGTCACTGGGAAAATACTGGTTTAAAAACAGCAACTGTTTTCCTAGCATTGAGATGGTCAGGATTATTCAATGTGTGGCTCAGTTTCCCAAATGAGACCCTGCCTTTGCTCTTCCTCCTCTTCATTTCACTATCTTAACTCATGGCCTGGCCATCCAGTCTCCTGTCAGAGACCAGATGATGGACATTTTCATTAGTTTGTTTTGTACTGTTGGGATTGGTGTAATGCATCATTGACTCCATGACAAAGCCCTGTGATGGTCTGGCACTTGTTTCCCTCAGTAAAATATTATGAGCGAACAGAAGCAGGAAGGATGAGCAGATTTCAAAGACTTCAGAGACAGGACAGGCAGCATACGTCAGACTAAAAGTCTGTCCAGAGAATTATGTGTGAGGGCTGGGAAGCTCTTAAGAGGGAAACATTAAAGACATGAAGAGAAAGAGAAGGAAGGAGGAGAAACAACGAGTGGGTTAAAGATACTGGCACAGAAGCTCAGAGCACTCCACCAGCCAACTTCTGTCTGCAAAAGACTTGGCTAGCAATTGATGGCAGGGCAGGTAACAGAGGAAGACAATGGGGGATATAAAGGGGGATGCCGTTCTGAAGAGCAGTGTTAGCTGCACAGGCACTTAGAGTGAACTGGGGCAGTCAAGCAGAAACACAAAAAGGGGGGTTGTTTTTAATTTAAGCTACATCAGGGGACAGAAAAACAGCAAAGACAAGATGGCACAATGACTTGGGGTGAGTGGGACCGCTATCCCTGCTGAGTGAGAAGCCAGTGAGCCGTTCAAGCCTTCTGATCTTCGGACTAGATAGGATGGAACAAATGTGTTTAACAGAGGCAGGGAGAGAGAGCCTTGGTGGCTAGAACACCCTGCCTGGAGTTACCAGTTCAAATCCAGTCTCTGACACTAACTAGCTATGTGATCCTGGGTAAATCACTTAACCTCTGGCTGCCTCAGTTTCCTTAGCTGTAAAATGTGAACAATAATAGCACCTCTATCATAGTTGTTACGAGGATTAAATTTGTAGAGTCTTTTGTAAATCTTAAGGTTCTTGGACCCTAACCCTTAATATTAGGAACAGGGATTTTATGCTCAAGATGAGACAGGAGACAATGAGTAGGAAGCTAACTTCCTCTGAGGAATTCACATTATCTGCACCACCAGAAACATCCTCAGGGATAGAACCAGAAGAAGAAACTTCTGAGTCATATTCAGTGATGAAAGATGGAGGCCCCAGCACCCCAGAAGGAAGATGAATGTCATTCAAATACCAGTAGGAAGAGAATGGGGGATACAAGCCACAGGCCAGTGAATTTGGCTGCTTTCCATCTGCATCCTCTGAAATAGATGCTGCCCCATGTGAGAGGTACAGCTCCATTCCCAGTCATTGGCACCCAGTCACCCTGAGTTGCTCAGGGTGCTCACTGCTTGTGGATGTGTGTTGACTCTACCTCTCCTGTCTGCTGGTCTGCAGAGAATCTGAATATTATCTTTCCCAGGATCTTCTACTTTTATTTTTGGCCTCATGTCTCATGAGACCATCATGGAATCATAAGTAATCATGGATTTAGGGCTGGCGTGGACTTGGGATCCCATCAGTTTATAGATGGTGGAAATGAGGACCAAAGTCAAGTGACTTGCTCAACGTTACGCAGATGCCAAGTAGCCCAACCATGGCATTCACGTGATTTGTTTGGACCATCAATTGGATCTTTCATCGTTGGACAAAGAGCCCCCATCTCCGACATCCTACAGTTGCTAATCTTTAAAATACGGGTTCTTAACATCCTCTGCCCCATTTCCTGTCACACTACAAAGCATGGGTACAGGAATAGAAGATTACACACAAACCAGATGCATTTACATACTAACATATTAATCCTTCTTGCATGGGTCTCCATGACTTAAACATCCACCACCTCAAGGTCATCCTACCTTCCTGGCTAGGTTGATCTGCACACAGCAGGCTCAGGCTTTTGCCCAGTCCGTGCTTCTAAGTATGTCCTTCTGTCACGGTTGAACTTGCCTGGTCTTATATACTTTGTGAGAATCCATGATCCTCTCCATTCTCTGTTGAGGCAAGCCACTTAACATCTCTTGGGATCAATTTCCCCAGCTATAAAATGGATGGGTTAATCTTAAAGGTTCCTTCATATTCCATCAGTGAACATAATAAAATGTTTTGATCTTTGAGTTGAACTGAAGCTTTTAGAAATTAGAGTCAGTGAATAGAATTTCTACATTCCTTACTCTTGGTTCTCCTTTGCTTGGCATGAAAAAACAAGATGCCCAAATGAGTTAGTAACTTGGGCTGTTGACAAGGAAAAAGTAGAAGAATAGAAGGTCTCTGAGGGAAGAAACTGTCTCATTTTCATCTTTGCATCCCCAAAGACTGGCACATAGGAACTGGTGCTTAATATATGCTTGGTGAGTGGTCAAGTGATTTGCCCTATAGTCTCCAGCACCTGCCATAATGGCTGGCACATGGGAGGTTTTTACTAAATGGTTCCCTAATTGAAATGAATGACAGTGGTCATTGTATAGGTCTCAAATGGGAAGAACAGACAACCTCTCCAGTTGTGAACTACCTCTGTCTGTCCCCTTGCCCTGAGAAGATTCCAAAAGGTGTTCCAAAAGAGGACCCCACAGCAGTGGTAGAAATCTGACCTTCCTCCATGAGGTCAAATAGTTTATTTGGGTTAAACACTACAATACAGTATATATCCATAAAAAACTCAATGGTATCTATATAAATTATTCCTCCCATGGAGCAACTCTGTTTTTTCCCCATTACAGCTTTGGTACAATGTGATTTTATTATATAATTTTCTTAAATACTTTTAGCTTCACAAACTCAACACAAAATACAAAACTAATCCAAATTAGGAATATTACAATCTACACAGTGGTGTTCAGTGGTAGGAAATAATCTTACCTTGATGAAATCATGTCCCTAGCTATGCCATAAGGCATTACCTAGCAGACATGACAAAAGTATGCACCATTACCCAGCCAACATTTTCTGATTGTTCCTTTTTGCAACTGAATGTCAGCAGTGACCATTGGGGCACCATGAACGTGAGGGTAAGAATCGACCCCCGGCTCCTCTGTCTGCCAAGATCAGATGGAAGTGGTTGGTCATCAGCCAAACTCTCCTCTTCATGCGGGCTCGACTCCCATGCCTAGTACTTCACTGGCCACCCCGAATTGTGGGCACTGGAACAGTTTGTCCTGCAGCTTGCGGAGATCACTGGGACACTCTGGGAGGGGCAGAGGGGGGTCATGAGCCTCAGGTTCCCCTGGGCAGCTGGAGGTATGACATTGCAGTAGACAGGCATGCTGCCAGCAGTAGCTAGTGTTCCTGTTCCAGGGCCTGACTGACTGGGGAGTATGAGGGCTTGCTGGTAGGATTGCTGGGGCACCCCTTGAGGACCCTGAGTCATGGACACCTGGAGAAAAGAGAAGCATGTGTCAGCTCTGCCAAGGAGGATCTCCCTGTGGCCCTCAACCTTCTGACCCATCCTCCTGCCTTCTCGGTGGCCAAAGTCACTGCAATGGAGTAAAATGCCTGCTCCCCATCCCACAATGGAAAACTGTCCTGTGGAAACCTTTGGCATGGGGCCTTAGGGAGTATTGGGAAGTTGAGTTAGGAAAAATGTTGCATCTGAAGACACCTTTCTTATGGCCAAAAATGTGAGGCCAAACTCATGCAGCAGTGCTAAGGAGAGAGGTACCTGGGTCAGGACACGGAAGCAGAATCAGGCAGTGACAGATTTGGAGTCACAGGATCTAAGTTCAAATCCGGCTGTTATGCTTCCTGTCTGTGATCTTACTCCACTCCTTTAAGGAAACCTCAGTTTCCTTTTCTGAAGGAGCAGAGGCAGTCCCTTCTAACTCTAGATCTGGGCCTACTCTCTGTTGGGCATGGGATCCAAACCACACACAAAAAGGCATGCAGAATGGGTCGTGAGCTGGCACTGCCACTCCCCAGAATGGTGAAGAGAAGGAGAGTGAAAAGAGTGTCAAGGCAGAAGACAGCTCCTGCGTGAGACAGCGCGTGCATGCACACACACAGGACACACAGAGTGTCCTAAGAACACATACAGAGTAATGGTGCAAGCACATATCTAACACATTTTGAAGCCCTAAAGAGCCCAGATCTCTGCAAAAATGGGAGGTCTGTGATATCTTTGGGTGTGTTCTCACTCCTCAGGAGACGATTGCAGCCCGCTCTCACCTTCCTATACCATGTAATTCCTATCTCTCTTTCCTAAGTCCTCAAGAGAGGACTGACCCTCTGAAGACCTTCCTTTCAGGTCTTTCAAGATTCCTGGGATATCTGTGCAGTCCTGGAGCCAGCATTTCACCACCAACCAGCCTATCACCTCTTTTCATCCCTCCAGGTTTTTCATGGTTGTCTTTTTTTAAACGTCTGACCTGCCAATCATTGACCACAATGTCTGGGGCATTCTAGCATTCTTTGGGTCATCTGGGATTTTCCTTTTTCTCAGGTAGCTGTGCTCCATGTCTCTGTGACCATATGACCTTCAGCCATGTAGCATAACTTGAAGAATCATGCTGTACCAAGATGGCCTTGGAACAGAAAGTCACATGTGGGAGTCGACAGGAGTGATCCAGGAACTCAGTTCAGGTGCTAGGCTAGCCAATGAGGGCTCTGCTTATTACACCTTCTGTATACTTCCTATACCTATCCTCCTAGGAGAACGTAAACTCTTTGAGGACTTGATGTCTTCCATCTGTGGCTCATGGCTACCATACTTCCCAGCATATAGTAGGTACATAGCAAGAGATTATAGAATTAAAGTGAGTTGGTCTTGCCTCACTGTCTGTCTGTCTGCAGTACTTTTGTGTATGGAAGGAACCAGTTCAATAGGCCACATAACTATTACCCAGACAATTCCAAACTTCAATCCGTTTACTCTATGCCAGTGCACACATATATCAGTTCACATAATTTCATGTGCCAGGCACTAGGGCAAGAAGACAAAAATGCCAGAGCCTTATTTCTCATAGAATTTCCATTCTAGCATGCAGAATTCATGTTCTACATATTCACTAAAACATGTATTTGTGATCCACAAGCAGCAAATGGTATCTTATGTTCTGTACACTTCCCATTAACTATGTGACTTGGAAGGCATGGCTTGCTGTGGAAAGAATCAACTGAGCAAGTCTTGCTCTTTCTTCCTCCCTTTGTCATTGAGGATACCAGTGTTGGATATGGGTGATTCTCATTAAGATTTTGAGAGATGTGAAAGCAAGTGCATTAGTATTCCTCTCTTTGAAAGTCTTGAAAAAAAACCCCTGAATGCCTATAAAACTATCTTCAGCATGGGTTTATTTGTATTTGAATTTGTCTTCATCTTTTATTTCATCTGCTTATGGGCCATTTCCCTTTTCCCCAATGTAACACCAGCTAGGTGGTCCAGTGGAGGCAATGCCTGGCTCAGAGTAAGGAATAACTGAGTTCAAATCCTGACTCAGACAACTTAATTGTGCAATCGTGGAAAAGTTCTGTAATCTGCTTTAGCTTCCTTCTCTGTAAGATGGGGCATCTTAAAAGCTTCTGCCAGAGAGGGTTTTTGAGAGGGTCAAACGTGATATTACATGTAAAGTATCTGACCAGTCTTAAAATGCTCTATAAATACTAGTTCTTAGTCGTATTATTATCAGTTACTGATAGAGTAGAATTCCAATATGGTGGTTTCACTATCATTTATGGAGAAAATAGATCATTTTAGAAAGGCTGGCAAAGCTAATATGATTCACACCTACTTGTCCTCATTCCAATCTCATCCTCAGCCAATTCATTCCACTTGGGATGATCTATCTTAGTTGAGACTAAGATAACACTTAAAAATCAGGTTGACTTTTCTGTTCAGCGTTTGTTATTGTTCTGTGCATTAATGAGATTGGCAGTCATCGCTTGTCTTCCCGTCCGTTGTTCTACAAGTAGTCATCTAGCACACTAAAGATGGGTTATTTCTGCGTTCTATGCCTCTACTTCATAAAGAGGTCGATGGTTTGCTAATAGAGACAGTTTCTGGGTTTTTACAAGTTTTTATGTTCTAGCAATTGTTTTATGCTGGTTAAATTTCTCCAAGAAAGAATCAGACTCAAATGTTTTTACTTTTATACGTTTCCCAGTTGTTAGAATCAGCAGTTCATTCTGTTAGATCACATGGGCATAGTTATTGTTGAAGCCAGTCTCCTTATCTTTATCATTTCTTCTCCTTTGGTGTTGGTTTTGACTTTTCATAATCCATCAGATGATCCTGAAATAACACTGTCCAGGTATAGTCAACTTCCTCTTAGTGGTTAGTGCCTTCCATTGCTAAAACCTTCTGCTGTCTCTAGGAAGAAAATGCATAGGATGTCAGGTAAGAGGCCCCTGAGTCACCCATGTGCCTTCAGTTTCCTTCAGTTCTTAATCCCAAATATTTATTTTGTAACATCTCTCTCTTTCCTCCACTGTGCACACCTGCATGATGAAGTTGCTGAGGGTCAGGCAGCACATTGGCTCATTTTGGAGGATCTTGACAGTTTTTCATCATTCTCTTTTCAGCAATACAGTTTTATGTATGAGCTGCTATCCCCAAACTGTCCATCTGGGAGCTGGGGCTCCTTTTTGACTCAGCAAGGTGGCGAGGCGCCCATGAAACACAGTTGTCCTGATTGGACAGGATGCAGCCAACTCCATTGACTCTTTTCTAAGCTCTCCATGTAGCTGTTCCATCTTTGGGCCTTCTACTTCCATTTTAGCATGAGCTCAACTTGGCTCATTCCGTATTTTATCATCAGGATAGCCACTGGATGAGTGCAAGACTTTACACCCAGAGACCCAGTAATCACACTCATGTCTGTAGCTGTGCTATATAACACTCTTGGTTCCATCTGCTGCCTCTGTTCATGCTGCCACCTACACAACAGGGATTGAAGGGACCAGACTGGAGCGAGGGTCACTGGGTCACTGAGGCTGAGGACTTCTGGATGAGTTCAGATCCTTCTGGTGCAGAAGCTGTCCAGGTTAGCTGACCTGGGAGCTGGGCAGTAGATCCTGCCAGGATTAGGACTAGATTCACTGCCAGAGTGGAGACTTTGTTGTCTTGACCTTTAACAATCCCAACCACAAAAAGAGTTTGGGACAAGGTCATTCTCAACTAGGCTTCCTTCTACAGAGTGAAAATGTTTGGCTTCCAAGCACACCTCTCTCTCTCTCTCTCTCTCTCTCTCTCTCTCTCTCTCTCTCTCTCTCTCTCTCTCTCTCTCTCTCTCTCTCTCTCTTTCACATACACACACACACACACACACACACACAGCCCTGCCACTAATCACTGAATATATAGCATTCAAATCAAGACTCATTGAGTACATACACTTTATAAAGAAACCAATTTCGTTCTCATCAGCACCTCCTACTCAAGGGTGCTTGAGTCAAGGAAAAGGAGAGGTAGCGTTAAGAGAGTCGAGGTGTCCCTCCAAGTCACTGAAAACTTGCTACTCGGGTTTCAAAGACATCTTGAGAATACTTCTTGGTGGGCTTGGAAAGGGAGTCTTTCTCCCTATCACTGCTTCTTTACTTGTGACTTTAAATCCCTCCCCAAGGGTGGTCTGCAGGGGATGAACATGCTTAATTATTAGCAGTGACAGCAGCAATGCAACATGAAAGAGCTGTACAAACACTAACTAATCCTCACAATCCTCCTTGCTGGGAAGGCAAGGAGGAAGCACGGCCCTTCTCTGAAAGATGGGGATGGAGAAGGCTGAATATGCCTTGAAGAATGACTGAAATGGGGCCTTATTTGAGGAAAGTAGGAGGAGGGCACTGAGCAGCCCAGAACATCTCCATTTTCTACACACTGGCAACATTCCCTAACTGAAGAACCATGGCCAAGGTAACCATGGTAGGAGGTACCTGATAAGAAGACATGGTTGGATAAGGGACCATCATGCCTTGCACCTGACTCCCTTGCGGGCTGCTGATCAGGCTCTGACTCTGAGGTGGTTGCGACACGCCCATAAGACCTTGGAAGCCTTGCTGCTGATTTGACAAGACAGGCTGGTAACCTGGTGAAAGAGAAGAAAAATAGTATCCTCAGACGGTGGCCAGATTCAGCATGGATGATGCCTTGTGGGAGAAAAAGCTCAAGTTACTTTTGATAACAAATGTTATTTACATGATTTCTAAGTCCAGGACATGCTGTCTGTGGACAGAGTAGGAGAGAGAGACAGACAGAGACTGAGAGACAGAAAAAGAGAGAGACAGAGACACAGAGAGATGAAGAGAGAGAAAGAAAGAAATAGAAACAAAAACACACAGATAGAGATAAAGACATTCAGAGAGAGCCAGACTGAGAGACAAAGACAGACAGAGACACAGAGATGTGGAGTGAGAGAAAGAACAGAGAGAGACAGAGACATACAGTGAAAGAGACAGAGAGAGAGAGAGAGAGAGAGAGAGAGAGAGAGAGAGAGAGAGAGAGAGAGCAAGAGCACATGATAGGCTGCTGCTGGCTCCAGGGCCACAGTTTAGGTCCTATCTCTGCTTGTATCACCTGTGTGGCCTTGGGAAAAGTCTCTTTTTCTCCCAAGACCTCAGTTTTCTCTTTTGTCACAGAGAAGGATATTAGATTTTCTGACCCCTAAGGTCCTGTCTAGCTTCCAGCACTACAGATCTTCTGGGCTCTTGAGCAAATGCTGCCAAAACTCAATGGTTCGAACAGTAACTGACCTTTAAAGAGGAAACCTCCAGGATACCCAGAGAAAGGCAGAGAAACCCTCTGCTGCCTTACCCGCACCTGGGAACTCTACCCTGGCCTCGTGTCAGGGCAAAGCATGGGCTTTCAGCGTTTTGTGATCTCTGTTTCCAAGAGCCCCCACCCCCTACCTCCATAGGAAAAGCACTTCCTCTGTATCTCTTGAAGAGATTCTGTTGCAACTGTGACTCCTTACGAGCTACATCTTCCAGAAGCATGCTGGTCGTTCCACACTCCTAGCAGATCTTGACACACTAAGTTGCCTTTAAAAGAATCTGAGGTAATCACTCTTCCAGGTTCCACTTACTGAACAGTTTCTTCTTCTAGTAATTATGGAAAGCAGCCTGGGATTCTAGACTTCCCTTGTCCATGGATTGAGGTGTTAGGTATGGGGGTGGGGTCCTTGGGCTCATCACTGTTGTGAGGAAGGCATCCTGCAAAACCTTAAAAAGCCAGAGAGTGGAGGCTATCAAAGGACTAAGTGTGAGTCATGCACTAAACTCCATGTATTAAGCACCTGTGTTCAGAAGCAAAGGGCATTCAGAGAAAGACACCAAGCAGTGCTCATAGAGAAAAGGGTCTGAGGGGCCTGAGGGGTCTTTAGCCCAGGCCCCAGAGGCCCAGGGAGCCCAAGAAAGCTGGAAAGGATCAATGGTACAGTTTCCCTGGGGTCCTTCACCCCCTCCAGAACTCCCTCCCCTCTATGATTTGGAAATTTTAATATTCAGTTATGCATCAATTTCACAGTGAGGAGGTTCTCATAGCAAATACAGTGAAGGCAAATACACATTTATATGGGGAGCAAAATGCTGGGTAATTTTCAAATGAAAACATCACCGCGAGGAATGCCCCATTTATATTCATGAATCCTGCACGATTTTCAATAGCTGCCCCTGAGAAATCCACACCTGGCATCTTTTAATTGGGGGCCCAATGATCTTTCTGTTCTCTCTCTGATCGCAGCTGGGAGGGTGCATGGTGTTTCCTTTGAATGAGACATGCCGGGTGCATCTTAGGTGCACAGGGTGGGGGGTGGGGTGATCAGGCGAGGGAAATGGGCCTCCTCCCTCTCCCAACCCCTCCACTATGGAAAGTCCTGAAGCCCACAGGAGCGGATGGGCTCACAGTCTAAGCATGGTTAGTAGACTTTTCATCCTTGGCTACGAGTCACAGATTCATAGATTTAAAGCTGGAAGAGACTGGAGAAATGATCAGATCTAGCACCATCATTTTACAGGTAAGGAAACTGAGACCCAGAGACATTAAGAGATGCCCAGGTTCACACAGCTAGTAACTGTAACTGTCTGAAGCAGGATGTGAACTCAAGTCTTCCTGGTCTATCTCTTCCAGCTAGAACCACAGAACTTGGGCTCACATCTCAGTCCATTGACCTCAAGGGACCCAGATTTAATCTTTACAAAGCAGAAGTTGGTCTGTAGGACCCAGTATAAACCTGACATTCATTTTGGAGTGGTCAACCAAATAGAGATAGGGAGGCAGCACAGTATGACAGTATGGGAAGAGCAGTGACTTTGAAGTCAGAGGACATGGGTTCAAATTTCCCATTTAACTACTTGTGTGACCTCAGGAAGGTCACACCCACAGTTCCAGTTCCTGAGAACAAAGACAAGTCTGCAATCTCTACTTGTGGATGAGGGAAATGTGCTGCTGAGACAAGTAGGGATCCAGCCTTCGAGATGACTGGACTGTACAACATGGAATCACACACTGACAACTTTCACACCAAGAACTTTACTTGAATTTAATTAATTGGGCATTGGATTAATTAATTAATCACCTTGGAAACAAGGTGAACAAACCAGAGATGAATGAAGGAGATGAAGTACTCTAATGGCCTTGATGATGCCTGAGATAGGAATTCTGCCAAAGCCTGGGCACAGGGAGCTTCTCCAAGTGTGGGCAGGTCTCAGAACCTGCTGCTCTGACTTCAGTTTTCTCATCTGTGGAATGAAGATGCTGGGCTTGATGACCTCTGTGGTCCCTCTCAGGTTTGAGCTTATGAATAATGTGGGCTTATGGCAGCTTGTGGCACAGTCGGGTGCCTGGACATCGTTCCATGACGATGTGTTTTCATGGGTTCTGGATAACTGGATGACATTCTCATGCTTTCCCAATCCCCAATGGAGTGAAGCAGGGCTGTGGGCTTACTCCTGTGCTTTTTGGCATGTGCTGTCAGACACTTTCAACAAGGATGAAAATGGCAGCAAGGTCAGTTACCACATTGATGGTAAACTATTTAACTTGAAAATGCTACAAGCCAAGACTAAAGTAGAGGGAGAATTTGTGGATGACTTTTTGTTCACAGATGATTGTGCACTCAATGCAGAATCTGAAGCTGAGATGAAACAAAGTACGGGTCAATTCTCTGCTACTTGTGCTGATTTTGGCATAATAATTAACAGCAAGAAAACACAGGTTATCCACCAGCCAGCATCACAGCATCCGTGTGTGGAACCATTTATTCCAGCAAATGGAGACATTTGAATACTGTGGATAAGTTCACTTCTCTTGGCAGTATACTTTCTAGGGAGATGATGAAGTTGATGTACACATTGTCAGAGCTAGTTCAGTGTTTTGGGAGACTGAAGGAAAGTGTGGGAGAGAAGGGGCAAAGGTCTACAGAGATCTTGGGCTGACTTCATTGATATATGTCTGTGAAACCTGAACAGGAAACTGAATCACTTCCATTTGGATTGTCTTAGGACGATTCTGAAGATCACTTGGAAAGATAAAGTAGCAGACACTCAGATCCTCTCTCAAGCTAACCTGCCAAGCATTCAGACTCTACTGCATAGGGAGTAACTCTGACAGGTTGGTCATGTTGTTCAAATGCCAAAAGCACATTTACCTAAAAGACTATTTTATAAAGAACTCACATGAGTCAGGTGCTCGCATAGAGATTAGATGAAATAACATAAGGACACTCTCAGGATTTCTCTGAACAACTTTGAAATCAATTTGAGAAATGAGAGACAGGGGCACAGGACCTCCCAGCATGACATGCTCTCATCAAAGTAGATCCTGTGCTCTACGAACAAATCAGAAGTTCAGTAGCTTAGAAGAAACATGAGATGCACACATTCGAAGACATTTCCACTCTAAATATTGACTCTAGATGGGACATCAGGGAATGCACTCTGCAGGAGAGGAGGTGTCACTCATCTCTCCTTCCTTCTCTAGAACAAGGAGACCAAGCTAGTCAAGAGTGACTTCAGTGGTGAGAAGTTTCCCAGAACTAGCAGTCACCGGTATTCCAGAGAATCTTTACCTTTGGAGACTGACCAAATCAGGGATCCAGGAGAAGGGTTTTCTGACTGCCCCTGAAAGGGGGACATGTGAGTCTTATGAATCCTATATGAATGGTCCTGGGGGGTGTGGCATCTGCTGTCATAAGGTCAAGAGAACAGCATAGATGCCTATGGAGGCCAGAATCCTATGGCTTGTCGGAGCACCAAAAACCTAACTTGAGACAAGTCAAAGTTAAGTTCAGCTCTCAAGTATGCATTGGGTAGTTGTATGTGTGTGTGTAAGGTGTATGTGGTGTGTAGTGTGTGTGTGTGTATGTGAATATGAGTGTGTGTGTGTAGGGAGGTGAGGTTATAGTCATTCCAAAGAGCATCCCACCAGGATGGCCATAAATTGCATTGACTTATCAATTTTCTTTTGGACAGGTCCAACCTAACTTCTTTCATTCTGAAATGTAAATATTCCCTTTTCCCACCCTCCCTGCCTGAGTCTGTCTGGCTTGCTTTCTGGCCTCTCTCTTAGGAAGTACTTCTGCCTCCTTAGGACTGTACAGGGTGGGAGCCCCCGGGCAGGAGGGGACACCTACCTCTCTGACCCAAGGATGGGCGGTGAGAAGGGAGAGGGGCAATCACCCGCCTGCTCATTAGTTTTCACAAAAAGCCGAGGGGGCCTCTGAAAAGCCGCTTTGTTGTGTTGGGAGAACACGCAGATGCGGGTCACTTTCTTACTGTGGGTGCCCCAAGACTGGGAGCTCTGGGGCCTCTTTACTGCAATTAGACTGTCCTGCTCACGTTATCCCAGCTACAAAGAAGGATTTTAGAAATCAGGCAAACATGAGAGACATCATTAAGCTATGAGAAGAACAAGATGTGATAAGAATTTCAATGAGGGCCTCCAAGGGAAGCTGACTTTGGCTGCATCGAAATGCAAGAGGCTGTCAGATCACGGCGGTGATCCTCGGAACCTTGGTGGCCCTATTGCCATGCTGATGATCAGAGAGTCCCAGAATCCCAACGCGAGACTTGGGAGCCCTTTCCGTTGCTCTTAATGAGTCCAGGAGGCTTCAGAGCATCCTGGCGTGGGCCAGCATGGGGCCTGGGCATCCTTAGGCAAGGTGGAGAGATGCCACTAAGACTTAGGATGTGGGCTCAGGGTTGGGAGCTGCTGGAGAACCAAGTGCTCTTTCCTCATTGGAGATCAATGTTAGTTAGGGAGAAAAGACCCTGATGAACCTGGCTTAGCAACGTGCTTCCTCCCTGAGGTTTTAGCAGGTTAGCAGCCTTGTTATGCTATGGATCCCACACCCACCTTGGCCAAGGGGTTCCACAGGTGTGCCCCTGGTGCCAGAGTAGACCAATCAGGAGAGGGAGCCTGTCTGAATTCATCCAAATCCACCACATCTCCTAGAACAATGTCATGTGTGTCTGATCTCACAATAGGTTACTGGTAAATGTTTTAAGTGTTTAGCCTTCCAGTGCCTGCATGTAGTAAATGCTTAATAAATGCCTGGTGGTGAATTGATTTGATATCCAAATGGCAAGAGGTCTCCAGTGGAAGGCCCCAGGGATCTGCCCTCACCCTCGTGTGGTTTATTTTTTTTTCCACCAAACACTTGGAAAAAGACATGGATGATATTCTCATTGTGTTTGCCAATGACACAAAACTGATAGATTGCCAAGACAGTGCATGACAGAGTCAGGACCCAAAAGCATTTAGAAAGATGATCGTATGAATCTAATGCTTGACAGGTTGAGTCTAATAAGATGGAATTCAGGAAGGATAAATTTAAAGTCTATACATGAGTGAAATAGAATTAACTTTATATGTACACAATGGGAAAGATACAATTAGACAGCACTTCTTCTGGTTAAAAACAAGATTTGGGGGTTTGAGTGGCCTACCAGCTCCCTGGGCATCAGACCTGGGACGTGGCTGGAGGTCCTTGGACTGCACTAAGGAGAAAGCATAGTCTCACTGTCCTCTGCCCTCATTTGGGATGCTGTGCTGAGGTCTACTCACCCAGGACTAAAGAGGACATTGACCAGTGGGAGAATGACTTGAGGAGACAAATAGGAGGGTGAAAGGCCTCGAATTCATGACTCCTGAAGATAACAAAAGAATGGAAGCTGGGGAGGAGAAGACCCAGTGGAGACACTATCATGGTCTTAAGGTACTAGGGGGATAAGCTATGGAGGAGGGATGAACTTTGTTTGTTCTGCCTGGCTGCAGAGGACATCAGGAGCAAGGCATGGGTCTGAGTGTCCAAGAGGCAGTCTTAGACCAGGAAACACTCCCTGATCATTGGAGCTGCCCGGAGCTGGAACAGACTGTATTGAGAGGGGGTGGGCTCCCATTTCTTGGGGGCTCCAAGTAGAGGCTGGATGGCCAGATAAGTTATAATGGAAGCGAGAACCCTTTCTTGCATGGTTTAGGTTGGGATAGATTGCACTGAGGTCTCTTTCAGATTGTAGGGTTGAAATCCTGCCTCTTATGGCAATGGGAAGGTGACTTCACCCTCCACCCCCTGCCTCAGTTTCCTCAACTCTAAGCCCTGATGTTTTTTTGATATCCCTGCCGGCTCTCAGTATGTGCCTCAATGGTTCTTCTCACAGTTCTGTTGAGGAATGACCATTGGTAGATCCTCATTCCTTTCACTATCAGAATAAAAGGAAAGTCAGGCACATGTTATCTTACAAGGGAAGTGTCTGACCAACACAGAGGGTGGCTCCCTCTGCTTGGCTTTCACTTTCCAAACTACTGTGACTCCATAGGATCAACCAAAGCACATTTTTGGAGCCAAGACCACCATCTTTGGCAGATACATGCCCAAGATGGCCAGGGTCTGGGGGTCAGAGTCCCTTTGCTTTTGAAGGGGCCACTTACCCTGTAACTCACATTATGCCCAGCAACATCAGGAGAACTCATCCTTCCCAGCTGTCTGTACTGTGGACACTAATAATCCATAGAGCCTGTTAGCAACCTCAATCAGACACTGTATGCAGAACTGCAGAAACATTATGGTGAAGCCCAGAAAGCTGCTGGAGCGGGAGGTTCACAGACATCAATAGTGTCCCCTTGACTGTCAGCCTGGATAGGCCCTCAGATCTATCTCCAGACCCCCAGAACCTTGACAGACAACTGCAGGGGTCTCCCTCAAGAGAAGCAGAAGCAAATACATGGTCTCATATACCTTGGTGTTCGTGGACTGCCAATTAATTAGCAGAGCCTGCAGCAGGTCACTGTGTCTGTCTTCGGCAGAACTGGGCACTTGCTGAATGGAAATATTGGCTGCCAAGAGAAGAAACAAGGTGGGAGATCTCATAATGAAAATGAGGCTGAGGGGATGGATGATAGCTCCAGATACATTGCTGACAAATATTCCTTAAAGCTGTGGAGACAGCTTTAGTACCGGGAGCAGAAACTGGCCACAGCTGGCTTCATCTGATTTTCCCTTAAAGCTCAAATAAAATTAAGTCAAACTTTTTTGAATTATGTGATAGTGGAAAACTAATCTTTTTCCATCACAAAGAAAAATTGAAGGGGTTAACTTTTGTATATTGCACTATATCTCAGAGAAAGAAGGGGACATCAGCTTTAGAGGTGGCATGATTGTGTTAAGAATGAAAGGCCGGGCTGTAGATCAGAACAAAGCTGAAGGATCTTAGTTTGATTAAGATGGCTCCTCTGTGAAGCTGGCTACCCTGAGTTCTGGGGGAGCGGACGCTGAGGATTGCTGCTAGCCAGCCAGGCTGGGAATTTCAATTCTCCTCAACTTTAGACTTCTCTTTCTATGCAGATATCCACAGAGGTCATCCTGTGCTCAATCCATGGTCTATGGGAAGGGCATCAGGACAGCATCCATTCTGGTCAGGGCAGTGGTGGACAGGCAAGGGTTGGCTAGGTGGGGGAATCTTCTGAGGATTGTCCCACATACTTCAAAGTCTGATACCTCCTGAGGAAGACTCGCTGGGAACTCTTAGTCAGTTGGTGCTATGTTTGGGGGCTCTGTGAGGTCAATGACCATATGAAGGGTACACAGACTGTCCTCCCATGGGGCCTGGAAGCTTCTCTGACTGCATACAAGTCCAAGAAGCTCTGGTGGAAGGAAGCCTCTATCTCCTTTTTGGTCACCCATGGGAACATGAGCAGGCACCCTCTCTGGGCTGCCTTTCTGGAGGCCTTCCAGTTAATGATAACTCAGGTGGTTTGATGAAGGTCTGGCCAGATCTTTGAGTCCCTGGAAGAGCACAGGGCAGAACATCCAGAATGGCCCATGGCACAGACCAGGACTGGGAGGCCCTAGGCAGGGACAAGGGCCAATATCCTTACATGTCTCAGGGCCCTCTGAAAGGGACAGCAGCTCTCTGGGAATAGATATCACTTCTGTCTTGACTTTGCAAACCTAGCACCAAGCACAAGACATAGCAATCAGTCAATCAAAACATTGATTAATTGGAATTGGTTGTGAGATTTTATGGAGGCAGGCACAGCTAAAATGTGATATTTGCAGGCTTTCTCCATGACCTTTGACTGAGGTATGACTGTTATTTCCACAGAAGCTCTTGCATGGATGGTAGTCAGCAGAACAGCAGAGTGCCAGACCCCTCTGAATGTACTTGGCAGAGGTCTACGATCTGGAGCTCTCCAGCATCTGGGTGCTGAGGCAAGGGTGGGGGTTGGAGATCTGGGATTGAATGTAGCAACAGGTATGCATCCCTGGGTCTGCCTCTCACTTTACTGATCTGTAGAATGGAAATTATTAGCAACACCTTCTTCCAGGGTTGATCTAAGGACCAAATGAGACTGCCGCCATATTGGAGGTCTGGCTACTTCAGGAAAAGGAGGCTCTGGCACTCTCCTCAGAAGTCATAGTGTACTCTGAAGATGGCAGCAAGAACCCACAAGGGTCTGTCTGTCCCCACCCAAGAATGCAGGAATGTGAACAAGAGGGTCTCTTAGCTCCCCTTCGTCCTTCTGGCCAAAGCAGCATCTTCTCATAGAAAACTATAGGGATAAAATGCTACTTCCAGACTCCACTGCCTGGGATTGGTGGAATGATCAGTGTTGGACTAAAGCTGCCCCTCCCACCACAGACACCCTCCCTGCATTTTGATGGATGGGAGTGGCATGCAGGGCTTCTGATTTATGTGGGTTGTTAGCCCCTGCATCTTCCAGTCTGGGCTGGTTCCATGTCACACTCAGAGGGGAGGTCCTACAGCTTGAGAGGGACAGAGATTAAGAGAAAATTAGGTGCCAAGGCCCAGCCTGTCCTGGCTCCATGTTCCTCTTCAGCATTCATTCTTATGATGTCATGAAAAGGTGAGTGCCAAAAATGAAAGCACTTCAGGCAATACGACAGATAATTTCTCCAGGGGATCAATCAATTAAGAAGCATTCATTAAGCACCTACTGTGTGCCAGGCCCTGTGCTAAACACTGGGGATATGGAGAACGGCAAAATCAGCAACTGTCCTTAAGGAGCTCATGGTCTAGTGGAGGACACAAGATAACTACAAAGCAGATGGAAGTAATTACAGGAGAGGGTGATGGCCAAGAGACGCAGAAAAGTAAATTGAATTAAAATTGATCAATCGAAAAGACATGCCATTCCTAAGAACCACAGAAAATGAAATGAAAACGACTAATGTCCGTCTTCCCCTTGGGACTCATCCAACTGACAAACTCAATGCTGGCAGGACTGGGGAGAAGCAAGTACATAAGGCACAGTCTTTCTGGAGGGTAACAGTACTGTTTGATCCGATGCCATCATTGTGAATATATGAAAAAAAGTAGACTCATTTGCCACTGGGGCAACTGGGTGGTGCCATAGTTCACAGATCACTGGCACTGGAGTCCAGAACACTCCATGAATTCAAATTTGGACTCCAACTAGCTGTGTGACCCTGGGCAAGTCACTTTACCCTTTCTGCATCAGTTTCCAAATCTGTAAAACAAGCTGGAGAAGTAAATGCAAATCACCAAAGGATCTTTCCCTAGAAAACTCCCAAAAATGGGATCAAGAAGAGTTGGACATGACTTAAAAAGCTGAACAACATTTGTTATTGCCCAAACCCTGAGAACAACTAAGACATCCAACCATCAGGGGATGACTAAACCCGCTGTGGGGCATCAGTGTGCTAGATTGCTCCACTGTGATGAGCTACCCTCAGCCTCAGAAATCACTGTGTGCTTTGTCAGCTTGGGTGACACCATCTATCAGAACAGTAGTATACAGTCTACATCACAATAAAAATGCAGTTACAAGGTGAATACAGTTGAGTACACGCTCGGGACAAGAGTTTCAAAGGAAAGATGACAATGGGGTCAGGATGAGAGGACCAAAACGAAGCTAAAGGGAACAACGTGGACTCAATGACAACTTGTTCTCAGTTGGTCACGACTATACACCTCAAGCCTCATGGTGGACACTTGTCTATAGAAATGTATGTAGACAATATAATATGTCAGGTTTAATTGGTGTCTCCAGTTACCTCTTCCCCAGAAGGTCCCTTACAATTAGCCCTGAACTATGTCCTTTCTGTCTACATACCTCAACCCTCTGTGCTAGCAACTGCTACACTCTCCTGACCCGAATGGCCGCTTGCTCCTCTTGGATTCAGGACCTGCCCAACATCCCTGGGGGAAACTACAGCGGGGTGCCACCTGGGTCCACATCCAATTCATGTTCTCTAACCTGGGGTGAGTCCTCCGGGGGGAGTGTCCACCCTCCCTTGTCTGACAGTATCACACCCACAACAGCCTTGAATCTGATCTGCTTCCCTCCCTTCTTCAATCCCAGTGACTCCCTCAGTGTCACTGAGATGATGGGTGCATCATTTACTGAGAGGCATCCAAGGCATCAGAGAATTGAAACAGAGGAAGTAGGATTTTTTGACCTGGGTGGTCATCTTTGCAAAGACATGGAGGTGAGAGAAGAGATAATTAGATACTGGGGGTAGGCCAGGTTGGAAAGATGAAATGAGAACCTGAGGGGTCTAGTGGAATTTCATTTTGACTTTTTTTTAAGTTGGACTGTTGTTTTCATTGATACAGGAAACTCTGGATGAGAAAACATTCCGGACTAATGCAGATCTGTGCCCACCCTGTAATTTGTAATTTTATAGAATCTGGGGGATGGGGGCATCGAGAGGTTAACCAACTTGCCCAGGACCATGCAACCACAAGGTTCAGAAGAGAGACTTGAAAGCAAGTCATTGAAGTTGCTGGTGTCCAGAAGATAGACTTCTGGACCTAAAGTTTGAGAGACCTGAGTCTAAATCTGGCCTGAGACTGACTTGCTGTGTGACTTGGGCAAGGCAACTGCTCTCTGCCTCAGTTTCTTCAATTGTAAAATGGGGTTAACAGCACCTACCTCCCAGGGTTGTGGTAGAGATCAAGTGAGATAATATTTAGAAGATATTTTTTAAATCTTAAAGTTCTATAGAAATCTTAGCCATTACTAATAATTATTCAATGATCTTCTTGGCTCTGAGGTTGGTTTGTTGTCTACTAAGGTGGAAGATCTCAACTGGAAATCTGCACCTAAGGCACACTTAGATTTCACCAATAGCTCTTCCCCTCCTTGGCCCTGGGGATCTGTAGAATTGGAGCCACCACCACCACCACCAAAGGCATTTTTCTATGGTACCTACTGTGTGCCAGGCTGCATGCTTAGCACTGTACAGATCTCATTTCCCACTCTGCATCCCAAAGCCAGCTTTCCTCTCCAAGGACCAAGGCCTCCAAGGACAGAATGCTCTTGTCTAAACCTTGTCTAGCCACCCTGGGAAAGGGACTCATCACTGCAGGCCATGGTTTGGGTGACTGGAAGCTGAGCAGGGAGCATCCAAGCCTCTCACTGGCCAATACCAGTGTACTCACAGTAGCTGAGCAGAGTGCCAGGTTGGAGTACTTTCATTACTTACTTCACAAACCCACATGTAGCCAAATCTTTGGAGATCTGAATTTTAATTAAGGAAAGTTGGCCTTTCAGCGAATGTAGGTGAGGGTGTCTAAGATGCCTCTGCAGCAGAATGGCAGGGCTGCCTCTCCTGAGGCCTGCCATGGCACGGCACAACACAGTAGCTCATGGAGAAATGAAGTGCCCCCTTTCACTGCAGATTGCAGTCTCAGGATTGTGGAGGCTGACAAGGACGTCCGGTCAGCATCAAAGTCTGCATAGTGGAGAGCAGAAGGGCTGGTGGCCAGACGACACATGTCCCTGTTGCCTCTGTGGGAGAAGGTAGCTCCCTGCTTAGGGGGAACTCATGCCTGAGCCTGCTTCCCCCTCAGTCTTGGTCTGGACAGAGGTTCCTTTGCATGTCGACTTCAAAGCGGCATCTTCACTGTCAACTCTAGTTGTGGAGCCACAAACACAACTCTATGGGGGATGATAGGCAGAGCAGATTGGGTGGTTGGTCTGGGAACTTGAAAGCCTACTGTGAGAGAAGAAGCAACCTGAGGCAGGGGCAGCAACCCGGGCCATCTCTGTCTTCCTGCAGCTTACTTCTCTACCTGTTTCAGCTCCACGGACTCTCAAGATCCCTGGATCCACGACACTGTCAGCTCCGAGGCACCTTCCCTGTGACCATGCCCCATCTACATACTCTGTTCTCTGGTGCCACTTTTCCATTCCCTGTCATGCCCTCTATGCCCAAGGACAAGCTAATGAGAGAGTCACTTTTGTCATCTGTGAAATGAATGGCTCCCCAAACAGGTGGATGAGCCAACTCTACCAAGAAATGACCTCGCCCATTTCCTTAGAGTATCTGATGATTCGTCCCTCAAATGTCCACAGCAAGCCATGGCACGCAGTCTTATCAGCATAGGTTTCAGATGTGGCCACAGATAAGACATCTTTCGATGATGTCACAGGAAGAGCTTTCCCTCTCTCTGGGCTTTAGTCTTGTCTCAGTGACTATTTATCTTTGAGCAAATCCCTCCCTATCTTTTGCTCTCCCTTCCCTCACCTGTCAAAGGAGGCTGAGCGATATTAGGTTAAGGTATGAGGTGAAGAGGCCACTCTTATTAGAGACAGCCAAATGAAAATGATTAGTCCCTGATTTTTTTCAAGGAAATTAAAAAAATTTAAAAACCACAGAAATTAGGTTGAAAACAGGCCATTGACTTTAAACTATGAAACAAATGTGGTCAAAAGACAAAATCCTCACAAAATCCCAGTGTTCCTGGGACCAGGCAAGTCTGCTCACCCAGGAGGTGGCCTCTCCAAATGCTCAATCTCTCCTAGTGGTCTGAGGGGATTCAGGGAGCACAGAAACAGAAGGTCAGCCTCTCCACCCTGTCTTCTTAGGCTTTCAACTTGTATTTCAGTGCCATTCTTTCCCCCACCACCACGCCCGCCCACTAGCGTATTGGTTACCAATACAGTGACCTCAAGTCCTCAAGGTAATGCTGACTTGGTTTAATGGACTTTGATAGGTCCTTCATGACATTGTCATTCTCCACAACACTGTCAACACCGGGCCTCCTGAGAGCCGGCAGTGTGGGGTGGCCGAGGGTTCTACATTAGGAGATTCCTTGTTTCCATTCTCTCTTCCTGCCCCTCTTCAAGGACATGGGGTTGGCCATCTTCCCATTTAACTTCTGTTGTCTTCTGGTTACTTATGGTGAGAATGTAACTTGCAGTACGATTTGACACCTCCAGTGTTGCCAACATGTTGACTGTTTGCCAAGGATTTCACATTACAAGTACCAAGAGTTAATAATGCTTGTGGCTGGCCTAAAAACTAAGACAATGCCCCTCATCCCCCACCTCCTTTCCAACCACACACTGAAGAACTGGAAGTATTCTACTCAGGGATGACCCATTTTACATTTTCCTTTGCTTTATAGGGTGCTTGCAACGCAGTCCTATTCAGATGTGAATTAAGATATGGCCATAAGCCTAGGTTTTTAGACACTGTGCACAGAAGACAAGCTCTGTTAAGTCTTGTCTTGTCTGAGTATAGGTCCAATGATGGGACAAATGTCAGATCCACCAACCTCCAGTACTAAGCTAGTCACATTTAAACAGGCTCATTAGCAGATTGACTGCAGGGAAAAAAATCCTCATCTCCAAAGCGCAGGGTTGATGAGAGGGATTCCCTGGGCTGGGACATGCAGTGGCAGAAGGAGACCCCAACTGGGGAAACCACAGAGCCTTTCAGTAGCAAAGGATCCATGGGTTGTTACAGCCAAAGAATCTCACACACATTGACCAGAGCAGCCAGATTTTTCTAGGCTTGTACTCAGATGGCTTGTGTGATCTGTGGATGGCGCCTCCCATCAGCATCAAACACTGTGCTATTTGTTTCTGTCTTACTCGGTTTTTAAGCACAACCAGGTTGTTGGTGGATGAAGACAGTCAGAGTACAGTCAAAGATGCTTATGTCAAAGCTTTTCCTGTCACTGGCCAGTGGAAAACTATTTCTCCCTGCTTTCCAACTAGACCTCCCATAACTTGTTGATACAATAAGGGAGACCTTGGCCTCATCTCCAGACTAATTTTCCTTTAAACTTAATAGACATGTTAAGAGAGCAATCATGGCATTGTTCAAATGAGTCCACTAAACGTAAGCTACCTGAGAATCATGACCAAAAAACAGAAGAATGAGGTAAACATGCATTCTGGAAGGCTTTGACAGCACGTCTGGTCACACAGCAAGGCCTCAGGTAATATTCCTTTTAGAATTCTGGGGACCATACTTAGTGGGATGGGAGAGGTCACCAGCAGACACGTGGACATCAGGTGAGGCATGGCTTTAATCACAGAGGAAACTGCGCCCACACTAATCATCTTCCAGCAGATTAAGGAACACATCCTTCAGTGATCTGTCCTTGGATTCCCAGTGCTTGGAGAACAGGTCTGGGCGCAGAGCAGGTGCTTGAGAAATGTACATTCCTTTGGGGATCTGAGATGCATACCGTGGATGACCCTTCTACACTTGGCAGGTGATCTCCCTTGACCAGGCTGAGATGAGTTCTGACCTCTTTGGTCAGAGCTGCTGCTGTGTGTGTCCCATGAGTGGAGCCTGTAAGATCCCCAGGTCAGCTTCCAATATCAAGTTAAACATGACAGGGGAGCATCCAGAGATGTGAAGCTTGGAGTCATCAACCCCTCTGTGCAATCCCAGTGAAGGGAAGCTATTCATGTCAAACAGAGACAATGTAGCTCTGACAAATACTGAGATCACCAGGTTACACGACAGGTACTACAAGGTGGCAAATGAGATGCCCTCCAGTGGCATGGGGTGCCAAGAATCACCAAAGTCATCTGGGTAGAAAATAGCCTGAGTCTGGGTGGCCTTCCCTTTCCTGGGAAGCACATGGCTATTAAGGTAAATAGAATGAAAATGTAACTGAAATCCTCCTAAGTGAAATCAAGGCTACCCCTAGAGGAGGATTTGCAAAGACAATTGTGGCAGGATCTGAACAGAAAGCTTGTTCTGTTATTGAACAACAGAGCCCAGAACCTTTGGTCTGACCAATGTTAACTGCCTGGCGATAAAAAGAAGCCAGCTAACATCACGTGGCGGACCCTCACTACCCCTCTTTGGAAACGATGAACGTGAAAGAGAAAAGCGAAAGGGACCTGGCAGACACAGAGACAAAGTCAGGGACAAGAACATTTGTCCAATGACACAAACCTGGCTTGTTTATTGATCTTGTTCATTCTGTTCAGAGGAACTATTGTGTCAATTAAAAGGGAAATTCCTTTTTTTTTTTTTAGCAACGGGAGAAGGAATGGCAAAGTCATTCATAAATACCCAATAGTTTCCTGGGCAAGATGACAAAGGAGGGGTCTTGCTGCTAAGGGGATAAATGATGGTTCTACAGGACAAGGGAAAATAAAATAGGGAACCACAATGATTTTCTAGGGAGGTACTCTATCTGAAAAGAAGAAGCCATTCGGAGCCTCCTAATTTCATCGCAGGCAATGAGCTATGATGCATTACCATTTACACAAATACCCATCTTGGAAAGGCTCAGGCTCTATAAAGACTAGCGATAACTTCTGTTCTGGTACGTGATAAACACACTCTGCATGGCAGCTGTGATTTATTGAAGCAATTCAGACATCCTCGGAAAGTCTATTAGCCGCGCCTCTGCCCACCAAGGGCGTGTTCTTGCCACGGAGGACAAGCCGATGATAAATGACCCACCCGGAGCCCGTCAGATGCCCAAAGGCCCCAAATTACCACAATGATACACTTCTTGTGATAACATTTCCTGTGCAGTGGCATGCAGGCCCCTCAGGAGAGCCAATTAGCAGCATGGTGGGACTATTTCTGGGCAGGCTGGCAACTGTGGTAAGGGCACTGTCACCCACAGGTCCCTCCTTGTGTTACTCAGAGGGCTGTTCCTGGAGGCTTTTTTTTCCAGGATGCCTGGATGCTGCTAATGTGACAACTGGCTGAGAAAGATAAAATAATTTTTGGTTGGGATGGTCAAAGGGTCTCTGACTATGTTTAACAATGACAGCCAGGTCCATGATGTCTGTAAAGACATGACTCAAACAAGGTTTGGGGTAGGGGGAAAGGGCAAGGGCTCTCTTTGAGGAAAATTTAGCAATATTTGAAAAAAAAGAAAAACTCAGTGCAACTTGATATTGACTGTCCCAAGGGGGTTTCTAGATTTGCAGTGTTTTCATTTGATTCCTGCCCAGAGTGACTACACCTGAACAAAGGCTGGAGGGCATTTGGTTGGAGCTCTGGAACAATTTCTCACTTGGCCTGTGAGGCCAAGGACAAGGCCTTACTTTTGACATTCATTTCATGAGCTTTCTATGGGCTCGTAGTCACAATTACACATGGGTCAGCATGTGACATGGCCCTCCTTCTAGTATGGACTACAGCCACGGTCAGACTTTGGCAATTAAAGATGGAACACACTTTACTTGGAAGAAAGTATTTGATGTGTTTCCATTTTCTTTTCTAATGAAAACATTCTTCTCTCAGATACTTAGTTTCTCATTGGCTTGGACTATGGAGAAGCAGCACAGCTAGTGGAGAGGAATCTGGGTTCAAATTCTGCCTCAGACACTTTGCAGCATCTTAGAGTTTTAAGGGGCCTTGGTGGCCACCAAATGAAATCTAGATCTAAGCAAGAATCTTCTCTACAATATCTTCACCAAATAGCTCATCATGTTTGAGGAAGGAAGCTCAGTCCTTCTCATGGGAACCCATGCAGTTTTTGGTAGTCCAACTTGGTATGGACTTTCTCCTGCTATCTTGTCTAAATCTGTCTGTCTGTCTTCTCTCTCTCTCTCTCTCTCTTTCTCTCTCTCTCTTTCTCTCTCTGTCTGTCTCCCTTCTTCTTTCTCTGTTGCTGTGGTCTCTAATACTGCTCCTAGTTGAATCCTTCACTTTTCTGTTATTATTCCATTTTCAGATGGAGAAACTGAGGCAGACAGTTGCATGCTATGATGAGGGTCACCTGTCCAGCAAGGATCTGAGGATGGAGCTGGAGGCTCAGCCTCTTGACTCCTGGCCCTGAGTTCCAGGTACTGTGACACCCCCTAGCAACATTACCCTTCATATCATAACATTGTCAATTTGAGCTTGGGATGCCTTAACGTAGACCAAACTTATTAATTCTTCCATATGACCATCTTTCCATTCCAAAAGATAACTCATGTCCCCCCAAAGTCTTATCTTCTTGAGACCCACTGTCACTTAATGAGTCATCATTTGACACAGTCTGGACCCTCATCACAGCTGGACTGACTTTGAGGTTGCTAAGCAGTGGAAATAATTGATTCCCTTATCACCTTGGCTCCTTCCACTTTTTCTCATTACCCCCATTATCACCCTCATTCTAGTCTCTGGATGCACTCTAGCCAAGTCTGGCAGGATGAAGTGAACTCTGTCATCTGCATGTGATTTGACCGGGGTTGAACAGCTGGAAATCAACTAGTCAGAAAAGTATTAAAGACCTACTATGTGGTAGGTACTGGGTATACAAAGACAACAGGGAAACCATCTCTGACCTCAAGGGGCTCATATTCAAACAGGTTTAATCATGCACATACACACACGTACGCCCACATACAGATAAGGCTTTGTATTATATCTGTACATATGATGTATGTGTGTATGTGTATATACAAATCACCTAAAAGCAAACACAGGGTAATGGGGGGAAAGAGGCAGAGGATCATGGACAACATGCCTCTCTTAACATAGTCCAAATTAGCATTATTAATACTAATAAAAGCTAGTATTTATAGGACACCTTAAAACTGGCAAACCACTTTACAAATAGGATCCCATTTGTTCCTCACTTTGCTGTTATTATTCCATTTTCAGATGGAGAAACTGAGGCAGACAGTTGCATGCTATGATGAGGGTCACCTGTCCAGCAAGGATCTGAGGATGGAGCTGGAGGCTCAGCCTCTTGACTCCTGGCCCTGAGCTCCAGGTACTGTGACACCCCCTAGCAACATTACCCTTCATATCATAACATTGTCAATTTGAGCTTGGGATGCCTTAAAGCATCATGTCTCCATTTTGCAGGTGAGGAGCTGATTTTTAAAAACCACATGTAAACCTTCCATTTATCTCCATGATACAGAATCACATTAAATTCAGCTCAATATTCTAACCTGTTGGGAAGGTCTTTCTGGAGATGGACCATGTCATCTGGTGCCTTACCTCTCCTGAGAATTTTTTTGTTATCTGAAAACTGGTGACCAAACCATCTGTGCTGTGATCTTAGTCTTTAACTAAAATGTTCAGTAGCAAAGGCTCAAACACAACTCCTTCAATGGGAACATCAGCTTACTATGGTTTCACAGTCACAGCAAGTCATGCTCACTTTCAAAACCTCAGTTTCCCCATCTGTAAACTGGAAATCATGCTTGTATGACCTTTCTCCCAAAATGCCTTGAAAGCCTTTAATCCAGATGTGAGTGACTTGTCTTTACAACTTCTAAGTCTAAGATAAAATTTTCTTTAAATTTGTTAGGTGCCTTTGAGTTGTAACTGCTGAAAAATCCTTCCTTTCCTGATCAAAGCTCTAGTGTTGAGCCTTTGTGTTCTTGGGTTGATGCTGTACTGCTGTGATTATTTTCAAAGCCTATTTAATGATGGAGGGTAGAGCCTAGGAGACCCTAGAGGCAACTTCCATCCACCATGGTGAGGTACTGGAGGAAAAAAATGGAAGGAGAAAAGGTGACAAGGGAATCAATTATTTCCCCTGCTTGACAATGTTCGTGGAATGGGACCACATGAAGGAAATGGCTCCCTTTAGCTTGAGGGTCCAGATCCAGTTTCTTCCCCTTCTTCCTACTAGTTTTTGTCTGTTATTGAATCTGGGCTTTTTGATTTCTTCCAGTCAGCACCAATATCATGTGCCCAGGCTGAGGCCCTGATGGGGGGGAGGGGAAGGTAAGAGATCAGGGAGTCACTCTCTACCTGACTCCAATATCTCCAATGAGTCCTGGAATATACTATTGCAGAGGTAGTTTTCTTGCAACGGTAGGCTTTGCCAAAGTTTCCTTGTGTGTCTTATTGCACCTTAGTTCACATTTGCTGTTCACTCATTACAGTGAAATCAGCCTGCTGGTGGCACCACAGAGCAGGAGTCAGCCAGTTAGCTCTTCACAACCCTCAGGGGGTGGAGGCAGAGGGTTGATTCTGTCCTCCCATTTCTTACTGTAAGATGCAGAATTCAAGTTGCTCAAATCAAGACAATTGGCAGCATGGATGGGCTCCCAGACCCATCCCTGCTCACATGCAGCTTTTGTGGAACCATAGAATCCCAAAGGCTAAAGGGACCCCAGTGGCCATCTGCTTCATCCTGTAACACAAAGTGAATTCCTTCTATAGCATATCCAACAACTGCTTTTCTGATCACTGATTAAAGAACTCTAAGAAGGAGGAAACCCCAGCAATCCAAGGTGATCCATCCTCCTTTTGGGCATCTCTAATGTGAGGAAGCATCTCCTCTTGGATCTGCCTCCATTTGTCTACAATTTCAACCCATTACTCCTTCTGGAGCCAAACAAATCAAGTTAAATTCCTGTTCTAAGGAATGAAGATTTTAAGACAACTCTCATGCACCTGGGTGGACCTTCCCTTCTTCAGGCTAAGTGTATGCAGTTCTCTCAGTTGGTCCTCAGATGTCCTGAACCCTAGGATCTTCTACATCCTAGAAACTGTCCAGCTTAGCAATGTTCTTCCTAAAATGTGGCACCCAAAACTCGAACACAGTACTCTAGATATGGTATGACCATGGCAGAATACCAAGGGATATAGTTTAGGCTTCCTTATTTCTAGAAACTCAAGCCTTAATGTAACCTGACATCATATAACCCAAGAACCACTATGACACTGGGCTCAGATGGATCAGACTTGATCTAATTGAGTTCATTTTTTTCTCCTTACCCCTCCTGAAGTTGCTCAAGGAAAATCTCTTACTGGATTTTATGGATAGCTCCTTCTAGTCTTCCCCAAAAGCTGGTGACATGATCCCTGGTCACACTCAATCACTTTAGGTCGTAAGCACATAGTGTCAGCCAGAATCCCCTCTATTCCACTGCCAGGGAAATAAAAAAGATGCAAAAGTCTCACAGATACCCAGGAAACACATGGAGCTCTCGATCCCCCACAAGTTCCCTGCAGAGCCCCTCTTTCCTGTCTACCACTATGAAGGTAATTAAAGAGCTGCTATTTCATCAGCATACTGGAAGTCTAGGCAAATTCCTCTCTCCCAGAGGGTCCTCCTCCACAGAACCTTCTTTTCTGACTTATTATTTTAGACATTCCTGGAAGGTAAACTTCAGGGAGTAACAATCAAGAAATCTCTCCACGGTCCGTTCAAATAATTGATTGGCTGTGATAACCAAATAGCACAAGGGGCAACAAGTGGCTGATGCACTGACTTCCTTCTTCATAGAGCAGTCAGTATCTGAGAGGAAAGGCAGGTTTGGTGCCCCCATAAGAAACTTCCAGATTCAGCTTCTGTGAGGCAGTTCCCAGGTTGAGACAGTAAAGTTTATTTTTTGAACTCAAGAGCAGGATTTTGCATTTATCTTCATAAAATATCATTGCATTAGGCAATGCTCTCTAGTAAATCAACATCTTTTTTGGATTGCTAGCTCTGTCTCCTAGTATGTTAGCTACCTACCTCTGATTTTCATAGTCTCTGATGTAACAATCATACAATCTCTGCCTTTATCATTTTTCCTTCAATAAACCTTCTATTGACACCATGGACAGCATCAGGACATAAGGGATTCTGTCTATGAAATTTTCAACAACAGAACATCTGCCACACAACAAGCATCTGCCACTACAATCAGTGATGGGGAGAGTCAAACAAACGATGCCTTTTCTTCTGCTAACAATGGCCTGGTCATCCAGGGATCAGACATCCTTGGAAAAGTATGGAGGGGGCCATTCAACTCAATAGTGGTGCAACAGAAAAGGGTGAACTGTGGATGGTAAGGCACCATGAGAAATAGCTGTGGAAAATCTAGAGAACAGCTGACCACTTTCTTGAGACAAGTCAAGGCTGAGCACTTCATGGAGCATCGCATATATTGGGATGACTTCACTTCTGACCAGAGAGTGAGAGAAGGACCATTCTCTAAGGGAAGATAAACTTGTATGATTGTGGAAGAAGAGGCAGAATGCATTTAGTTTTCAGATCCCAGCCCCAAATGATAGCCATGTCCCTCTTGGTGCTCAGGCATCTGTGTGGCAGACACAGTGTCCTTGGTCACCTTTAGGTGAGGTCAATTGCCATCAGGATTGGCTGCATAAGGAAAGCCCACAAGCATGTGAAATGCACATCTCCATCTATACTAGCTTGACTGCGGTAGCCTTGCTTCTCATCCTGGCTTTGTCCCAGTTCTTTTTTTCTGGACAGTTCCCTTCATCGGCTTTGCTCTCACTTGGCAATGCCCTTACTAAAAATGGTTCATAATGCTTCCCTACTGAACATCCTCCTCTATCAACTTGGCCACCACTTTGGGCAGCCCCTCAACTGCCCAGGCCCATGTCCTTAGGGTCCTTTGCCTTCCCTTCCCTTCTCCCTTCATGCCTAGTTCAATTGAGGACACCAGACTCTTCTCCCAGAGCAGCTGGCATTTATTGCTTTCCTTCCATGTAAATTGATCAATATTATTCTTGGAACAGTTAAGTCTCAATTCTTGCCAATGGAATGTTTTGTCACAGGTGAATTCAAAATTATCAAGAGTTTTAGTGAATACTTAAGTCTATGGGAGTCTCCATGTGAGGACAACATAAGACAAATGAAGTCCTGGCAAACGCTAGTGGTTATTTGATGGAGGGTACTAGCTGGTCAATAAATCTTCCAAGAAGCATTAAAGAATCAGTCACTTTTGAAGGACAGAAACAAAGAAAGAGAGAACTAGAATGAGGTAGAGGCAGAAATGCAGAGATAGAGACAGAAATAAAAGAGACAGAGTGACAGTTGAAGGGAAGGTTGATTCAATTACTTGGACAACGGATTCCTAGAGATTAATCTTATAAGGGGCTTTCAGCAGGGGGGAGTGATAGAAAAGGAAATGGGTAAGAGGAAAGGGGGAATGTTTTCTTTTAAAACAAAAGAAAAGGAGTAGAATTACCCCTCCCCTCAAAGACAAACACTTACAAATGAATTTATAGAGCAAAGAATAAGAGACTGAGGCAAAACCTCCTCTGTTCCTCTTTCCTCTCCCCCTCCTTCTCTTTCCCCTCCCCCTCCTTCTCCTTTCCCCCTCCTTTTCTATCCCTCTCTTCCTCTTAGAGACTGGGGGTCCACTTGGAGATTGCTACTTGTTCAATGATCCCCTCATGGCTTTCTGCTTTATTCCCTCTAAGTACATCCTCTAAAACTTAAAACCAGTCAAACAAATAAGATCACCTGGTTTGTTTTACTCTAGGCATCTCTTCACAGCTCTGCTTGGTCTGTCCCAGGCTTGTACCTACTCCTCCTCCCTGCATAAATCTCGGTCTCTGAGGGCCTCTCCATTTCTGTCTCTCTATCTATACTGACCATAGCTGAAGGTAATTATGGGGGTCCAAAGTGTCCTGGTCAAGCTCTTTTGAGCTGTTGAAGACCCCAGCAATTATTTTGACAATTATTCTGGCCTGCACAGAGGGTAGACAAGTCTTTGCTGGCTGATGTGGTGGGAATTCCTTTGGGGGATAGTTTAGACAAAGAACACTGAGACCCCTTCTAATTCAAATTCTGTGACTACTTAAGGGAATCACACACAAAATGAAATCCTCCAGAAAGACCAATGCCTCTAGCTTCTCCTTCTGTCCATGGCTCCTGCCAAAGAGTTCCAATCGCTGGGGGGAAGAGAAGAGAAGAGGAGGAGGAGGAGAAGGAGGGGGAAAGAGCCAGGTTGGGGCTGAGGCCTGCTCTGGGCTTGGAGATCTGGGGGAGTGTGGGGCACCTGGAGCTACTTTGACACACAGGCCTTCTGCATTATGAAAGTCAAAGAGCTCACAGTGGCAGGAGATGGAGATAGGGAACAAACATTTCTACGGGGGCTGCTCCACATTCCTGTTACCTGGGAAACTGCCTCATTGGTGCAGGCACATTCATTGGGATGCCAGCTCCCCCGGTGCTTCACAAGCCCCAAAGGTGGCACTCAGAGCTCAGGAGAGTCAACGGGACAGGGAAGGAGGCACACCTGCATCTCAGGATAGATGGGCAGGAGTCCTAGTTTCTGGTTTGAGAATGATGATGAGGTTAGGTGGGCCCAGAGTGGGAGAGAACTGAGGACTGACTATTGCAAGGAAGTTTGACCCTGATGCCTGCTGATATCTGAAAGCTCTCCATGCATTCTGATGGATGAAACCAAGAATGGCCACAGCCAGAGTCCTGCATTGCCCAATGTGAGGGCCCAGCCACTCTGGTGGGCTGCTCCTGCCTCATTCTGTACCTGGAGACCCTTCCTCCTCTCTGGGAACTGGTGCCTCATTCTGGGCAACTGCTGGCCAGGGCACTTGGTCCTTCCCCTGTCATGAGTCCCTCTTCTCAGTGATGGGAAAGCCCAGGCTTGGTCCAAGGAAAGGGGCAGTATGCCTACTGTCCTGGCTGTATCTGGGCAGCTCTGAGAAAGGCCTGCCCATCATGTGGGCAGGAATGATTTTCTATATAAAAATAAGCAAATATGACCCTAGACAGCTAAACTATATGTGTGCCAAAGTGGGAGCAGCTCCAGGGGGATGCTCTAGTGGCGGCAGGAGATCTCTGGTTCCTCTGAAGTTTCTTCTCACTTCTGCACAGTTAATTCTTCTCTATAGATTCCAGGAAGGGCCACAGGGTGCCAGGCATTGGATCTCTGGTTCAGGAAGTCCATCCTAAGCTCATCAGGAAGAATTTGAGGCAAGGAGCCTGTATATAGGGCCCTTTGACACCAAGCAAGCACAGAGTTACACAGAGTGTGTGAGGACACAGATGCCAGGGAGGGATCTGTGAGTGGTCACCCAGACAGTTAGGAGGACATCATGGTCATCTCTTCTTTCTGTCTCTTTCCAAAGTGCATTCCTTATAGATATAAGTTACCCTCTTCAGTCTCACCAGGTCCTGCTTCTCTTTTGTTTCACTGATATTTTAGATATTTTTTCTTGAGAAGTTCTGCAAAGAGGCAAGACAGAAGTTCACAAGGGTATTAGAAACCTAGCTGGTTAGGGCAGCAGCTTCCTTGGGTGATTTTCTGGCCACCTGGAGCGCCAAAGGAAGTCTTGAATCTGGCCATGTCCCTTCCCAGAGAAGCGAGAGACTCCAAGGTCATGCAGCTTGTATGCAGCAGAGGGAGGATTCAACCTCGGGCTCTTTGACTCAGTCCCTGCCCCACCCCCAGCCCCAGAACTAGGCTGCTGCGAGACTAGAGCTAAGGAGATCTTGTGTTAGGCTTCCTGGGGGTGCTGGTTGTGCGTCTGGCAGCTGAGAGCACACAGGTACTGCTACAGACACTGAGGTCTGCCCAGCAGAGGAAGTGGGTCCACTTTGAGATTTGGTCTCCATCCCTGCCTTGGCACCAGGCACCCTGGAGTGCAGTTGGGGATGAAGTCACTGGGGCAACAGGAGGTACGATGACCAACTGGAAAGAACTCCAGGCCAAAGTCATCCCGAGTACTTCTTGCCTTCCCCGCCACCTCTACGTCTTCCTGGCCACCAGATCCCATGCTGAGATTTTTTTCATGAGAATGATCCACTGAGTGACTGAAAAAATAGGTGACAGAATGGACAGCTTTTCAGACAAAGGTTCCAGGGACTGGAGGAATTGATTAATACAAGGAAGATGATAAAGCCAATGAGTCAAGAAGTAGTCCAGTTGGAGTGTTGCCAAGCAGATAGAGGAAAAAGAGAAGAAGTTGACAAATGGAGAGAGAGAAGAAGAGGAGAGAAGGGGGGAGAGAGAGAGAGAGACAGAGAAACAGAGACAGAGACAGAGAGAGACAGAGAGACAGAGAGACAGAGACAGAGAAAATATGATTTCCATCTCCATGGTCAGAGCATCTAAACAAAAAGAAATATGGGGGCTTCAACAAGACTCTATTGTTTGTGTTTTCTTCCAAAGACAGAGCGCATTTAGGGGTAGGGTTAGGGTTACCTGTAACTTTCTTCAACCTGTATCCTCCTTTAAAATGGCGCTCCAGTGAGGGCCAAGCCAAACTTCCTGATTTGCTGAAAACTAGAATATCAGCAGTACCCAGAGACCTGCATTCATAAACTCACGAATAATAAACCTGAGCATCTTCCAAACATTTGTTTTTCTGTCTTCAGGGCCTGGAACACAGTAGGTTCTTTGCAAATGCTGATTCAATTTGAATTTATACCATGCTCCAGACTCTTGGGATAAGAGAATTGGCTTCCAGTGTGTTCTTAGAATGTGCTGGGTACAAATTTTTCAGTCTATAAATAACTACCCTGTTGCTGCTGCTAATAAGGACAATTATTCTCATACTCCTTGCATAACATTCCTCATTTCTGGGTTCCTGTTTTTGCAAATGGAATAATTAGAATTCAAGTGAAAGCTGAGCTCAAACATTTCCATAGAAACCCTGTCGTACTGCAATGTGTCGAGCAGGGAGCCAAGTCACCCCAGCCACGTGTCACTCACTGCTGCCAACAGGAAACACCAAATTCAGTCTTTCTGAGACTTTCAAAGACTTCATTGCTTTGTCAAGTAAACAGCCTGGACTCCCCTGGTGAAAACTGTGCTTCTTCTGCACTGTTCCTTGGGCCCTCTCCCTCTTCCTTCAGTAAGGGTAGCTAGATACAAAGTTGCTGGGTTTTTTTTTTTATTATTATTAAAATAAGTGGCTGAATGTTATTTTAAGCATGAAAAAACACAGAATCTGATGGCTGCATCTCTTACCAGCTCTTCTGACTCATCAGAAAGTGACTAAAAGAAATTGAAGACTTCATTATGAGGGTCACCCCCCTGGGGAGCTCAGCTCAGGCCCCCCCCAGCTCCATGATCATAATCCTTGTAAATTCAAGGCCTATCTCCACCGTCTTAGAATTCTACTGGTAAACTTCCTTTTCTCAGTAACCTGACCCTAAAATAAATGGTTGAGGGTAGGAAGGGGCTGGGAATGGGAGGGATTGCCTCATTTCCTGATCTCCTAAGCAAAGCAATGGGCGGAAAAGGAATTGAAATTGACTAACCACAGCATCAATGGCCTTTCTCTAGCCTTTTTTATAGATTATCTAATTTTAGCCTCACAACAATCCTGTCATGTAAGTGCTGTCATTATCTCTGGTTTTACAAATGAGCCAACTCAATCAGACAGAGGTTAAGTGACTTACTCAGCGTCCTACAGCTACCAAACATCAGAGGCAGGATTCCACCTCACTTTTCCTGGCTCCAAATCTAGCATGCCTTACAGGCTACTTCCAAAGGTAAAGACCTTTAGATTGCATTGGTACTAAGCCCCTGAAGCTAAGCTGAAATTTGTGATTTCACAGTGATGAGGTCTTGAACATGCCTACATACAACATCAGTGACTTCATTAAGAAGCACCAGGGCCTAAACCCTATGAGAAACCAGTGAGAAATGTTGTTCCTATAGAGGCTATAGATTCTGGCAATGGGTTATTATCATCTCTCTTTGGAGACAGCCAACCAGCCAGACAGCTAGACATTATGGCCAATCTACTGATCTCACCATGTACTGTGGAGCCCACCCTGTGCACCATGAGGGTGATGAGAGATAGCTCCTGTTTTCTTGGACCCTTCGGTCCCTGTAATTGAATTTGGTGAGATGCTTCACAGTACAGGTTGTCTCAAAAGAGACCAAATGCTTTGGCTCATGCAGCGAGAAGTTTTTCCTGGCTTGACCACCAATTCTCCTAGGCTTAGACCTTGTGTGCCCTTATCACAGATAGCAAAGAAGTTCCTAAAAGCCTCTGATCAAGGATACCCTTTAGTGGGTGGAAAGATGACATGTATTTCCTTTCCTATAGAGCCAGAGTGTGCACATTCAAGTCCATGGGAAGGACCTCAGGCTAATTCCTTGATACAAATAAATAAATGACCCCAACAAGGCTGGGTCTGTGCTAAAAGAGTAGATTCATTCTTCTCTCTGCATCCCAAGAAA
This sequence comes from Bettongia penicillata ogilbyi, assembly GCA_023548195.1. Lineage (NCBI taxonomy): Eukaryota > Metazoa > Chordata > Mammalia > Diprotodontia > Potoroidae > Bettongia > Bettongia penicillata. Next base: position 21,103,666 of record JAJHZJ010000132.1, read on the forward strand.
TGTGATTTCTTTTTAGTTGCTACAGAGTGGGGGTCAGTCATCACTGATCTGGTCCCCACTCACCTGTCCACTGCATAATGCTCATTTCCACCTCTGGCAATCCAATCCCATTCTAAGGCGCCAGCTCAAAGGTCTCTTTCTGTAGGAAGCCTCCTTTGACTCCTTCTCTTTCTCCTCACCTCTAAGTTCTTGGAGCACTTTGCTAATTGGTCTCCCGTGTCATTATTCTCAGGCTGCCTTAGATGATGCTTACTTTGGTACCTCCCTTATCTCCCCACTAGATCAGAAGTTGTTTGAAGACAAGAAATATGCCTCTACATCTTTTCATCCCTTAAAAGAGTCAGGAATGGCATGATGCGTGCCTACAGAAGATGCTCAGAAAATTGTTGATGGATTTACCCAAATCCAATTTCAAGGCCCCTTGGGCCATCCATTCTTTGTCCCTGTCCAAAGCAGCAGAGCAGGTATCACTTCCAGAGACACCAGGTGCTCAAGCCCCTTCACTTCAGCATGCTAATCAGATCTTGGCACCAACTGAGTCTCCAAGCTTCTTCATACTTCAAAGGCCATCTGGTCCAATCCATAGATAACCAGGACTGCTAAGTACAAAATCCAATCCCCTCCACCCACCAAATGGCATCCATTTGAAGACTTCTAGTGAAGGGGGAAGTAAATGCCATGACAGCTCATTGCAGTTTGGATCACTTATGTTGTTTCTGAACTCATTCCTCAAATTGTCTCTTTGCAACTTTGCTCCTAGATCTAGGGTCAATGATCCAACAGAGATTTAAGCCAGACTAGGCCTGGACCTTCACCCATTCCTCATTCAATCTGAACCCATTTTGTGATCATGAGGTTGAATTCTTTGTTACTTTATGAAAATCAGAATCTTTGACCCTTCTCTCATTCTCTTCTCTTCTGTTGCCTGTAAGAACTAACTGATAACAGCCCAGTGACCAATGCCACACTTTCTTTCTGTCCCTGAGGCTGGCCAAGGAGGCTTGACTCCATCAGAGAGGCTAAAAGCTTTCTCCTCACTTCTCTTGGCCATAAATTCCCTACTAGTCATTTCTGTCCCATAATTTGCAGTACAGAGATTTTGGCAGAAAACACAGAAGCAAAATAAAAGTTGTCTCCTCTGCTCCATCTCCAAGGTTTAGCTGATACCTGGAAATAATAGCTACTTCACTAATGCTCATTAAGTGAGTGCAAGTGGACTGAGTTCATCCCTTAGAGTAGCAGTAGCCCGTGCCTCCTTTGACCCTCCACTTCATTTTGGTATAGCATGGACACACATGCACATACACACATGGACACACACACATACACTAGCACACATCTCCCTATCATCTAGCCAGCTCATTCTTCCTACTAATAAAGTGCCCTTCACTTTTCTTGGTACCCTTCTTGCCATAGAATTTCTAGCATCTGATGCCTTTGCTTGTGTTGGTGACTTCTTTCCTGGACTGTGGCCCCTGTGAGTTTCTGGACATATCTGCTTCTTCCTACACTCTAGATATCCCATTTTTTCCCATTTGGGTCCACAAATATGGATCTTCTGCCTAGGCTTCACCTTCTCAAGCAGCTGCCCTTCCTACATGTACCTTTCTTTTCTAAAATCAGTGACTCAACTGGAAACAGCACTGGTGACATCTCCATTTCTGACCCTCTGGTTGTCCGTTTCTTTCCCAAGGCTTCCTGACTATTAAAAGGACTTTCCAGATTCCTCACAGCCATCTCTTTCATGAGACACACCCCAAATGGTGAGTAGGCATCAGCTTGGGAGATGCTCAATCCGATTCTGTGTCCACAGCATGGGACCACAGGCCTCTCTATTGTTATCTTTGTTCCCAACAATTGCTTCCTGGGTGACCCATGGCAGTAAATCACCACCCACAGTCATCCATTTCTTTGACACCTCTCACCCAATGGCCCCATTCCTGGGGGGACAATCACCAAGTCCTGTCAAGGCCAGTCCCCCATTTCACGCACACTTCTTGATGGCACTTTATTCTCGCTTTCACGACTTTTGTTTAGGTCCTTATTTCTTGCATTATTCTAGTAGTATCCTGAGTTATCTTTCTGGCTTTCCCCTTTCCCCTCTTTAAGATAACCGCCTTCATGTCAGTATCCTTCCCTTGGTTGTAGGATCATACATTTAGAAGAGGTAGGGACCTTAGATATCACACATTCAAACCTCTTCATTTGATAGCTGAGGACACTGGGGACCAGAGAGGTTAAGTGATTTGCCTGAGGTCATAGCCAGTATGTCCAAGAGCCAGGATCTTTCTCCATGTCTTCAATTCTAGATCCAAACCATTTCCCATTGGACCATGCTGCTATCTCCATATACAAACGCAATGGGAATGTACACTGACATGCTGTTAGCCTAAGAGAGACTCTGGCAACTCTGAGATACTAAAATAATGAACAATCTTCAAGTATCCATTTGGTCCTCTATAGTAGCTATTGGAAAGCACGGGCACGAATTAAGTGCCCAGGATGAGAATCATTGGTATGTGGTGGATGACAATGAATATCATCATCAGTGAAGTCATCAGTCTTTCAAAGTAGCAGTGATGAGTTAAAATAAGCTAGGTAAAGATTAGTTCTAAATTTGAATAATAATAATGATGACAGTTTTAAGCATTCAGTTAAAAGTGAGTCAAACATAGAGCCTGACATTAAGATTCATGCTTCATAGCATTGTTTATTGCAGCTTGGAGATGGGGGAGGAGAAAAGTGGGCATGAGTGTGTTAAATGAGCTGCAGGGAGTGCAGCCAAAGTGGAATCGGTGTTTGACCGGAAGGGCAGCATTTAAGATTGCCTTTTCATGGTTTCCATCTCAACTATAATTTGAAACCTTAAACACATCCATGGAAAATGAAACAGGCTGTGTTCTACCCCTCCCCTCGAAATAGGTTACCTAGAGATACTGACAACCACACTTTTGCTAAAGAAAAATAAAAAGGTGAGAAACATATTAGAAATTATCCCTTCCCCAAGTGATTACTTGTTCTTTACATCATGTCTTATCTTGGTTAGCCATAGGTTCCTTTCACTTTCACTCTCTAATACTGGGAGGGGCCCGTTATCCATTAAAGCTCTTAACTTGACATTCTGTTTAGACCATCAGCTTTAAAACCTTAGCTACAAGAAGAAATCAAGCACATTTCAATACCATTACTCCCATGACCCCCATAGCAGAACAGTTGGTGCTGCATCAAGTTTCAACATTTCGAAGTTCAAGGTTGGAACATTTCACATATGAAATTTCCCCAATACTATCTACCTCTCCCCTCCCCGTGCCTCCTCTGTCCCTTTGGGTGTACACACCAGCTCCACCTCAATCTATCTACAGACTTGCTCTGATTTCTCTTACATGAAAAATAATCAGTTGAGACCTCAAGTAGCTATAACTACTTTTCATCTCCTGAGAATAACCAGACTTCTCTGTAAGGTGATTAAATCCTGGGAAACTTATTGCTAGCCACCCATGCATGACAAAAGTAAGCATGGTGGCTGGGCAGGGAGAGCCCATGGCCCTTATCTCAGTCACTTAAATTTCGGGTCAGATTGATTTGCTTGCCAAGCCTGAAAGTATCTTGGGAATTTTTAACCTAAGTCAGCTGCATGAAACAAAGACTTGTGATGTGCATTTTCCTCATGTTGTACTCTAGGATGTAGCTCAAGTTACATGGTTTATGTGAAGCCTTTCCAGATTTCCCAGTTACTAAAGTCTTCACCCCAATTCCTTTGTATTTATTTTGCATGCACTTATATACATGTGCGGGTTATTTTCCACAATAGAATGCAATATTCTTGAGACCAAGAACTGTCTCACTTTCGTCTTTGCATCCCCAGGGATCAGTACATGGCCTGGCGCATAGCAAGAACTTAGGAAATTTGTTGATTAATTCACACTGCTTCAGCAGCAAGTAAGTGAAATTAAAAATTAAAAAAAAGACACCTTTCTGACTCTTCCTCAGTTGCCTCCATAGCTGAGTATGGTGACTTACAGCTTCCACATGTGACTAGAGTTCTCAAGTTGCCCTTGTTAGAAAGAGGCTTTCTCGTCACTACAATCTACTAGATAGGAAATGATACAACCAGTAGAGGATGGCGAGGACTCCAGAAAAGTCATTTATATTCAACACATCAACTTTGCTGCTACCGACGTTCTTTGTAACAAGACTTCTTTCTCACCATTTGAATGGGGCTCCTCTCTTATGGATCAGTGATGTCAGACTGAGCAGCCTTTTCTACGTCCTTATGTTTATTTTCCTCTTGGTAACATTGGTTGTTTCTTGCTCACACCATATTCTTGCTACTCTCTCCCATTTTAACTCCCAAGGTGCTTCTGTCTCTTTATTCTTTCTGACTTTACTCTCTGACTACTCATTCACTCTCTTCCCTCTCTAGAGGTTGTGCCTTCTTCTCCTCAAACTCTTACTGTATGCATCCTCCCAGAGACTTATTTCTCTTTGATTTTTCTTCCATTGTCATCATTTCAACTTTATGTGGAAAACTCCCCAAAAGTGTATTTCCAGACGTCACATTTTTTCCTCTCTTCCAGACTAACATTTCCAACTACCCTTGATAGAACTTCACGCAGAAGTCGATAAGGATCTCAAAGCCAACATGAATGAGACTTTTCTAAGAAACCTTTCCAACAAGCAGTCATTAAAATTTTGCTAGAATATTTCCAGTGAGAGGGAATTCCCTATCCACCAAGTCAAATTATTCAATTTTCAGATTATTCTGTTAGAAAGGATTTTTATTAAGTTTTTTAATTTTTTTGAAATCAAATATAAATTGACCTCTTTGTAGTTTCCACCCAGCTGAACCAAGAATACAATGTCCAATCTTTCTTTAAGTTGCTAAGTACTTGGCCTGCATTCTCTTATTTGATCCTTACAACAATTCTGTGAATTCTATAGATGAGGGAACCGAGACTTTGAGAAGTTATATGACTTGCCCAAGAACATGCAGCAAAACATAGGCTGAGGCATGATTCGAACCCAGATCTTCATGACTCTTGTAACAGTAAACTATAATAAATTGCTTCTGCCCCTCTCTCTCCTCCCCACTCAAATCAAGCTCTCTTTACTTCCCTGAATATGAATTTTATCCCTGCCATAGAATACAAAAACCTAGAAGATTGACTACTTCCTTTGTATGACCAGCCCTGGACTAGATGTCAGTCAATCAGCAGGTGTCTAGATGACCTCTGGGGACATGTCCCACTCCCAAGTGGTCCTTGGAAACTCATGAATGAGCATTTTCTTGTGACTCCAGACCCTTTGGGATAGGTTGTGATGTCTGTGATGAGTTCATCAATTGTTGGAGTCAGGAGTGACAAGACCCCCCAGGCATCTCTCACGTTGATCCCTAGAACTAGGTTATGCTCACAGAGAGAGAGAAGATGCCCTCCAGTCCATAGACAGTGGAGGCAAGGTCACGGATATCAATACCTGCATTCTCAACATCATAGACACCTGATAGGATGTCAGTGGCCTCCTGGGTTTCATGTCATGTTCATTGTGAGAGGCAGCCTACTCTAGTTGATGGAAGGATGGACCTGGAGCCAGGAAATCTGGGGTCAGGTCCCTCTTCTAACACTTCTAAGCTGTATGACACTGGGACACGTTGCACAGGGCCAGGTTTGCCTCTCTGAGCCTCAGTTTCCTCATCTGGTCTCTACAGGACTTATCTCCCAGGGTTGTTTAGGGACCCAAATGGGAATATAGACATGTAGCCCTTGGCGGGCTTTCTGGTCTGGCTCTTTCATTGTTATTGCGCACTAGCATCATGGCAAAGGTCATCAGAAAAAAAAACACATGCCTAACACATGGGGTGGGATGCACTCCTGCATGCCGCAGACACTTCCTGATTCCAGCCTGAGTGTAGTGGGCATGACAAGTGGCCCCTCGCTCCCTGGTCTGCTGCATTGTTCAGTCCTTCGGGCTGACAGCATCACGGTCTGCCATCTTTGGCCACGTGGGCAGAGGGAAAGAAGCGTCCTCCACAGGTTGACATCCTCTGTTGTCTGGGTAAGGAAATCCACGGGGGTGGGCCACAGCAGGGAAAGAGACCGGTTCACTGTGAGACCAGCTACTCACTCTCTAACAGTGTAACGGCCCCCCTTCCCGCTGCACACTTGCTCACCACAGGGGTCCAGTCTGGTTCGATGCTGGCTAGCTGGTTGGTTATAGAACAAATGAATTCCTGGAGTCACCTGATCTATGGTCACGGACAGCGCAGCTTCGGAGAAGGATGTCACCTCCATAGGAAAGGCACCATTTTCACCTGATTTGGGTTCATTTCTTGGATGACAGGAAACACAGCTAGACCTGTCTCTGTCTCTGTTTCTCTCTGCTGCCTTAGAAAATCTGGAAGTCCTTCTCTAGGAAAGTGCTGGCATGATTTTTGTTTGAGAGAGTGTGGAGTACAGGATGTACTCCTTGGTTTAAATAGAGATGACAGGATCTCCCAGCAGAGCAGAGAACCCTAAGCTGTCTCTCACACTGTTTTTGAGGCTAACACAGCCTTTGGCACAACATCCCAATTAACTAACAGAACTCTGGTGTCCAAAGGCCTGTTGGGAAACATTGGGAAGAAGTCAGTGTCAAGATCCCCCTGTGAAAGGAATCAGGCGCCGGTACCTGTTTGCTGGGCTGCTGATGGAGGCATCTGGGGACTTCTCTGGGCGCTGTACTGGACTGAGCTCATGGACCGGTACTGCTGAGGTGATGAGGTAGGGAACTGACCGGATGGGTAATAGTACACTGGCATCTGCTGCAGGGGAAAAGGGCAGGAGAGACACCGATGGACATAAGTGTGCTTCGTCTTGACCGGGGGAAGTCCCTGCTCCCTCCCCCATGGCACCTCAGTACAAGCTTCTAGGTAGAACCTAGGCTGCTCTTTAACCCTTGCCTTTCCCTCCCTCTCAGATTCAGTCATCACCAGAGGCTGCCTAGCCAGCATCTGGGCTCTTTCTGGTCCTACCAATACTGTCCACAACAACCCCTCCTTATGAGCAGCCTCGTTATAGCTGGGTCCTAGTCCTGGCTCCCTGACCCCTCACTATGCCCTCCACACCATTTAGAATGAACGTCCTGAGGTGGGTAAATGAATGTCATCTCCCTGAGGGCAGGGCTTATCTTGTTTTTGTCTCTGAGACCTGAGAGTCCCTTGTTCATCATCATCATTTAATGCATGTTTGCAAAACCTAATATTAGACTTGAAAGATTTAAACAAGAATGTTCAGGCAAGTCCAGGGGATCTCAAAATCTAAGATAGTAGTTGAGAAGGAAAAAATGTAGGTGTAGTCACAAGTACAGATGGAAGTGTAGGTGTAGATGCAATACAGATCGAGCATTCTGTTGTGGGACACACCCTGCTTACAAATAAGTGCATGCAAAATAAATACAAAGGAATTGGTGGGGAAGACTTTAGTAACTCGGAATCAAGAAAAACTTCATATTAAGAGATGGATTGAAGCGGGATCTGAGGAAAAGAAATGCTCAGGCTTGGCATGAAAATGAATTTAACCCAGATCAAAACTGTAGGTACAGAAGGAAATGTGAGTGTAGGTACAGAAGGAAGTGGGGATGTAGGGATAGAGGTGGGGCTTCTGAAGTAGGTGGTGGGTGCCTCTCCTTGGAAGTTTTTACAGAGAAGCTATCTCAGCACCAAATATTGTATTCCAGAGCAGGTTTTTGATCATGGATGGGTTTGACTTCTTAGAATCTATTACTCAAGCCACAGAACTAGGGGCAACATTTCAGGAGACAGGGTTCAGAGAAAGTAATTATGACAAGCTCCAGGCCCTGCTTCTGTTGGGGTGTATGTGGGATGGTAGGTGAGGGTGGGGCATTGTTTGTTGTTATGGTGGGGATCAGCATTCAGAATGTCATCACGGATTTATGATGTTCAGAGTTGGAGGCCATCTAGCCTTGCCCATAAATGAACAACAATCTTCTCCCTACAGATATAACCTTTGCTCAAAGACCTCCAAGTTGGGACAGCTCTCCCCCTCTCATGGCAGCCTATTCCCATTGGGCACAGGACTAACCATAAGAAGGATTTTCCTGACTTAAAACCTAAATTTGCTTCTTTTAAATTTCCCATCCAGCACCTCTACTTCTGCCTTCTGGGATCAAGCAGCACAAGGCCAAGCATTTCTTTTCTATGTGAAGATCCTTTAGATATTCAAAGAGAACCATCGTTATACATTTCCCCCTTTCTCAGCTTTTTCTTTTCCAGGATAAATATCCTTGATTCCTTTACTTGATGTTTTTTTTGGCTCAGCTCCTAATCTCCAGCACCATTGTAAATTCTCACTTGGGGACTTTCTCTAGTTCAACAATTTCCTTCCCATCATGTGATGGCCTGAGCAGAAAGGTGTTCTGAAAAGGGCCAGGTCCCCAAGGACCAATCCCTCTCTTAATGTGGTCTAAAATCACACACACTCTCTTGACTGTCATATCACACTGCAGAAACTATAAGGGAGAGACCCTCATCTACTAAACACATGAGATCTTCCTCCCTATTTTATAGATGTGACCCTACAGGAAATCCTTGACATTTAGCCTGATTGCATATTGGAGGCTCATACTGGAGTACTCCAATACTCATATCGGAGTCTGTCCAGATTTTTTGACTTCTGATTGCCCTCTCAGGTGGTAGTTTTTGGGTCACTTTCTTATTTGATGAATAGGCATTTATGCTTTTAACCAAGTCATGGATATATACCCAAGGTCAAGTGTAGTCCCTGGGGAATTCCACTGGAGATCTCCTTCTGGTGCCCTTAACCCACCAGTGACTACTTTTCAGGTCTAGCCCTTTGCAATGAGCTTCAAAACCCCCTAAATGTCTTGTTATCTAACTCATTGCCTTTCCTCATTTGCATAAAAAGAGCCTGAAACATTTTGGCAACTGGAGTTTTGGTTAAACATCTGGAAAGATGTGCACTTCAGCTTCCTTATCCCAAGGAGACAGGGGCTGAGAACCTTGAGACCTGAAGCTGTCTCAAGGCATGTGACGTGATCACCAAGAGCAGCATGTCATGTTTCCATGTTAGCTTACGAACGGCTCGCAACGCTGAAGAATGATTGTATGACAAAGATAACAGACTAGGTTCAACTAAGGGAGGGAGAAGCCAGTCAAGCTGAGGGTTCTCATCTTCCTCCAAACAAATGACCATCCTTTTAGAAAATCTCTTTAGTTTTGGCCCGTCCTACTGTGCTGGCACATGATAGATGCTTCATCAATGCTTATGGAGTTCTTGATTGCTTATTGCCTGCCTCCATGGCCATTGGCCCAGTCTGCCTCAGCCCCTCCCATCCAACATGTGGAAAAGGGGAGGAGTGAGAAGTAGTGATTCCTTTTATTGATATCATCATGTCCTCCTCTCTTCTTTGGGATAAGAACATGTATTCACATGTCTGTAGAATCCTAGACCCTCATATCCATAATGAGAGTTCAGTCATCTACTCTAACCTATACCCAGTGTTCATGCAGTCTATTTGAATACCTACAGTGCTAGAGGACTCACTGCCATTCAGAGACATCTATCTGTTCCACTTTTTGGACAATGCTGATTGGAATTATCCATCCCTGGATCATATAAACATAGGAGAAATGGAAGCCTTAATTTATCTCCAGTACCACAAGTGGCCATGAGAGAAGACTAGAGAGGTTGCTCCTTGAGCATCCTTGCCTGCTGCCCTCCTGTGAATCTATAGATGGACTATTTGCTCAGAGTTGGTTTTCCCCCTCCTCAATTCCACCATGTTCTTTCCTTTGTTTGCTACAGGGCTGTACAGCTTCTAAGCCCCAACAAGGAATGCCTTGTAATCTAGAGGGATTGTGGACTCCCTTTTATTCCTCTCCCTGCCCTCAGCTCTCACTGCTTCCCAAACATTGCTCACTCTAGGGATTTTTCAGTACATTTGCTTCCTTAATACAATGACACTGAAATGTCTTCATTGAGCAGAATCTTCTACTTTTCCCCACTTGGGTAATGTCCTCTGTGCTGTATTCTACCACATTTTGCCTTGGAAGGTAGAACCAGGTCATAACTGTGGGATATTGTCTTGGCTGTACAGCAATGGGACCATCTGCTACCAAAGTATTGCCTTCAAGACTTTTGACACATGAGGTTGATGACTTGTGTATTGATATAACTGCCTTTCCCATAAATACTAGTGCCCTGAGCCACAGGAACATGCCTGTGACTCTAATCAGACTTGAGAAGAGGAAAAATCAGTGAGGACCACTGAGGGTGAACTGTTGTCATGGGAGCCCTCCCTCAGAAACCAACCAGCAATGGTTTGCGGTCTCCCTCTGTGTTGCAGTGGTTTGTGTGTCCAAAGAGGCATTTATTCATGACCTGAATCCAGCGACAAGAGGAAACTGAAATTGCATTCTGAATAGCCCAGGCAAGTTAGGGATTCCTAAGAAGGCTGGTCTTTGGTCCTACATGTGCAGCTGGAAAATAAGCCAGGAATTTTTTTGCCTATTTTGCTTCCTGACAGTAATCACCCATGCTATCCTGCTCAGATCCCCAGGAGAAAGCTGTGGGTATCTGGTGGTGAGCAGTAAAATGCCATCCATCTTGGAGGAGACAATAGAAATCACTGATCTGTGGTATCTTACATGTTTGAGACAATTAAGGATGATTAACAGCACCCACGGGAGCCGAGAGGAGTGATGGGCCTCTAGATGTCTACTTCCCTTCCTCCTGCCTATTCTGAGTCTGGAGAGAGGAATCTGAGGAGAGGGTATTCTTGATTGGTACAAAGGCTCCAAACCCATCGAACGGGGAGCAGAAGGCTCAAGCCTGTGCTCAACTACCCCAGAGAAGTGGCTCTTCGAGGCCTTGAGCTGTCCTCATGAGCCATCTTCTCCCCTGCCCCAGGTAGGCTGGACTCTGTCATGGGGCCCCTCTTGGAAGAATAATGGGAAGTGGTTAAACTGAAGCATTGTCTATCACTTAGTAATTGAATGCCCATTCATTGCTCAGTCCTTCTACAGTTTTTCAAAGTGTGTTGGAGCCATACTATACCCCTGACTATCATAGAAAGGACATGACACCTACATGGAGGTAGGAAGGAAAATATAGTTGGGGGGTACAAATCAATGTGGCAGCCAAGCCCACTTAGGCTGGACTAAGTGTGCAGCTAAATGTACATACCTGGGCAGGGGAAGCCTGCTGAATGAACCCCTGGGGTGCTGGGGAAGGTTGGAGAACTTGCTGGGACAGAGGAGGTCCTGAGCCTGAAAATCCTCCAGGAGAAAGCTGCTGACTTGCTGAGGTGAGGACATAGCCTGGCTGCTGTCCTGGCTGCTGCAGGATGGGCTGTGGGTAGACAGGGCCACTTGGAGGGTCAGCGGTGTCTCCTGATGACTGTCGGCTCAGGCTTATTTGGCTGAACTGTGTGGCCATGTCATCTCTCTATATGTCAGAAAGAAAAGAAGAAATGAAAAAGTGAATTCTGGACATTCTGCATAACAATGGATGGGGGTGAGGCAGGGCAAAGAGGAGGATCAGGGCCCGAGAAAATGATGAGGTGAGGTAAAGGGAGAAGACATTCCTGGGGAAGGCGTCTGGATGTTTTAGAGTGGTGCCTCTTCTCGGTGGGGGTTCAGGAAATTCTGCACTGACATCATGCAGCCCTGCATACGGGCTGAGCAGATGTGAGCATCTTTCTGACTGGACAAAGACCCAGAGCCCAGAGATGTTCAGAGACTTGCTCCAATTCACAGGGTAAGTGGAACCAATATAAACCTTTCACAATATTCTTGTCAATGGGACTGTAGTCCAGGAATAAAATAGATATTTGACTTCTTGCTCAGTAGACCCACTCCCTGCCCCCAAGCTCCTTAGCAGAGAAAGTGGGGCATCATTTTTCAACACTGTCCTGGGAAGCATCACCCAGTGTGCCACATGCCATTCTCCTTCCATCTGGATTGCTGAATCAGCAGAAGGCTGCACCATCCAGAGGAGTTGGGGAATATGGTGAGGGGAACAGCAAAGGCATTTGCATTACCCTGTCCCACCCTCACCAGTGAGGAACTGTTTTGTTTATTAGAACAGCCAGAAACTAAGGCATCACATGCATATGCACACACACACATACATGCACACACATACACATGCACACAAGTGCATGCACATACATATATACATGCACATGAAAGCACACACATACATGCACACATATGCATATACAGTCACATATGCATGTACATGCTCACATACACAGGCACACACACATGCACACCTCTACACTCTTCCATGTGCTCTTTGTCGCCTATCAGCACAGTCTGGTCCAGACTTGCAGTGCATGCCAAATGAATCCAATGTGCAGACATCATACCTGCACAGAAAACTGCTGCCCAGGAGACACAGGTAGGAGATGCTGGGGAGGATAGGAGACAGTGGGGTACTGCCCTGATTGTGAAGAAGGCTGTAGAGTCTGCAGAGGCTAGGGGAGAAACAAGGCCCAGGTCAGGTCTCCTCCACTGAGGTCTGGGGCGCACAAAGGGCAGGGGTACCTGCTCTCTTGTTTTCTTTCTCTCCATCCCTCTTTCCCACTGAGCAGTCTGCCTGCCTGCGATAGAAGGGGGTTAGGGGCTATGACTCTGTTCTTCTTCCTCAAGTGACTTTTCTTGACCTCTCCTAGAGTCAGTCTTGGGGCAGAAATGAGGAAAGCGAGACAATGTGGATGCTGTCATTGGCTCCCTGCCCCTCCCCTGCGGTCAGATCATGCGGTACATTTGCCAGTCTCATCCTAGAATTGGGCTTGTTGCCATCCCCATGGTCCCTCAGCCCAGAAGGATTGGTTTGGGAGACAGCCTCCTCTACACTCATCACCATAATAATGTTTACCCCTGGCCATGGCCATTCCGCTCTGAACTCTGGAACCAGGGTAGGGAGAGGATGACTTGGCCACTTCAGAGTCACTGCAGACAACCCTTACAGTCAGTAGAAGAGACATCACCCCACATTCCCCCCCTCCACTGCTCCCAACAGAAACAGATGCTGTTTAGTGACCAAGTGTGCCAAGGGTTATCATAGGAATGGGCTGTCCCTGTTTGCCTTGGCCCCAGAGAGAAGAATCAGGAGTCATAAGTCAAACTAGAAAGGTGGAAGCTTTAGGCTTAAAGTTGGGAAGCTATCTCAATTTGGAATGGGCATCCTTGAAGGCAGGGGGCAGACCTTGAAGCAGAGGTAAAACAAACCTTGTTGGGGATGGGGAGCTGTGGATGCCTTGCACAGTGCCTTTGGAGGCCCACCCAGACCTCATAAACTGACTGAAGGGAAAGTCTAGAAGACACAGGCCATGCTGAAGAGCTTAGGAAGCTAAGAATTCCTTATAACAGGCACCTTGGCTAGAGTAGGACTGTAGATGGTGGATGGGTTGATACACACAGAGAAATATGAAATCCCAGACCTGGAAGGGATCTCAGAGACCATTGAGTCCAAGTGATAGAACTGCAGCCCAGGTAGAGGGGACTTGTCCAAGGTCACACAAATAAGTGATGTAGACAGGATCTGAACCCAAATTACTGACTCTTGCTGGTGTAACAGCTCCCTCATGTGTCTACTACAACACAAGGAGAAGGTCCAACAGACCAGCCTTCCTCCGGGGTTCCTCCCACTCCCCATCTTGTCCCAGCTAATCCAGCCAGTCCAACTTCCCCTACCTGCGTGACAACATGGGGGGCCATCTGCTGCTGGGGTGGCTGCACCTGCTGTGGAGCCTGGGGGGAAGGCTGCTGCTGGGCCTGACCCCCCATTGGACTCCTCACAGGCTGCTGGCTGCTTGGGGGGTTGTAGATGGCTGGGGTCCCATCAGGATTCACGAACGGTTGGCCTGAAACAGAAGAGGGGACCAGTCTGAGGATGGGCACTTCCCCCTTTCCTCTTTAGAGGAAGAAATGATTCAAATAGACATTTGACCAAGGAACCCAAAAGATAGGGCAGAGGGAGGCTGCTGGTGAGGCTGGAGCTTCTCTCCTAGTAATTGAGCCTTCACAAATAGAAGCATTTGCTTTCAGTGACTCCATTAGCTCAGCCTCGTTCGGACTTGCTCTTCTGCTAAGCTTGGGAGCAGCTTTTAGTCAATAGCAATTGAAGGGCTAGCGACCGATTTTTCTACCCGCTGGGAGTTTTACCAGAAGTCTAATGCATCTCTGGGCCCCATGCCCTGGAGAGAAGGGCTTCTGGGCTGCAGGCTTCCAGCGCGCATGAGTTGTGCTGTCACCTGCTGGGCAGCCGTCTGTCAGTTTAAAAAGGGAATGGCTAATTTCCAATTAAGGAGAGCTCACTGCCTCCTGCCCATTGGCTCAGTCACTGCTATCTTAGTTTTGCCTTGGTTCTGCCAGGAGTAGGGGTCACTGAATCAGAACCTTTTTCAGTGCTACTCATAGTCACTGAGAAAACATGTCACTGAAAGAAGCAGGGAATGCCCAAATCATGATCTCACTCTCTCCGTGGTGCTGATATTAACACTTGACATTTCTGTGGGATTTTCAAGTTCTTTAGCTTTCCATATATTTTCTGGTGTGGTGTGAACCTCACAATAGCCTTGTGGAGGTAGATGCTATTATGATGACCCTTTGACATAGGAAGGAATTTAGGCTCACAGAAGTCAGGTGACTTGGCCAGGGTCACCCAGCTAGGAACCATTTGAAGTTTGCTGTGAATTCTGGTCTTTCTGACTCCAAGTTCAGTATTCTATCCACCAGATTGTCCTACTCCTTCCCAGTAATGGCCATGAGCACCCACAATTCAGCATGGGCTTAAACTACTGTTATCAGGTGTTGACCAACCGGTGTTGACCAGGGAAGTTAGTCAGTCACTTAGTTAACAAGGAGTTGTTAAGTGTTTGCTCTGTGCCAGGTACTGAACTAAACACTGGGAAACAAAAATAGGCAAAAATGTGGGTCATTACACTCGGGGGTGGGGGGAGACAACATGAAAAAAATATGCATGGAGGATATATAGAGGGAACATGGAACTTATGAAATCCCTTGGTTATCTTTCAGTACTCACTGGGTCGTGAGCCTTCAGCAAAGGCTCTTAGACCATAGAGCTAGAGGAAAAGACAGAAGGAGGGACAAACTGAAACTGAGGGAGGGTGACTCAGCAGCAATGCCTATCATTTCACTTTTGATTGGAGTCACAGCCAGAATGATGGATTGAATCTGTAGGACTTGAGTGGTTCAGAGGAAGGTAGGAGTCCATGAAGTGGAAAGATCATTGTTTCTGGACCACTATGATTGTCTGTGCGTGTGTGCGTGCACATGTGCATGCATGTGTGAGTGTGTGAGAGCATATGAGCATGTGTGAGTGTAGGGAGTGTATGAGGCAGACCTGCCTTAAATCTTTCCTCTCCCCGACCAGATTGGTTTTTTTTTTTTTTTGACTAGGTAAAGAGGTCATTCTCTGCCTCATTTCTTACCTAGCTTTACTCACTGAATGGGTGTTGCCTAAGTCAAACTGACACATGTTAAAGACCTTAGCTTAAAAAGGCCAAGGTCTCCTTCTGCACCCAGGGTGATCTCCAGCCCTCCTGACTGATATCTGGCCACTGGGCCCATATGACTCCAGAGGAGAAAGTGAGACTGGTGACTTTGCACAGCCCTGACTCACTGTAATCCAATTCACTTGCTTGTCCTGGCATCACCTCCCTGATGTCATGGTCCTCTTTGAGAACGAAGGATAAACAGCAAGCTCCTTGATGGCTAAAGTCAAGTCTCATCTTTGTGAAGGCCCTCCTGAGAGGGCCATATACAGAGCAGGTGACTGGGCTGCATTTGGGGAAGGAATGTGTATGTATGAACTGGAATCTTTAGGAAGATGTCATGATCTCAGATTTGTGGTAGGACTCAAATCATATCTGGTAAACACACACATATATATGCGCACACCAAACCCACACAGACACACATACACACTCACAACACAAAATTGGGACTAGAAAATCAAGCCTATGGATCTTGGAATACTAATGGCAGCTCACCAGCAATGGCTCTCATCCCAAAGGATGCTTCTCCTCATGGCCTTCAGAACACACTGAGGAGTCCTTTGGAGACTCCTACATCTCTGGATGCCTAAGAGGTTTTGATGGCTTCCTTCCTAGTAGTGTCTCTATTTCAAAGTGATAAGTGAATGAATCTGTATGTGAACCAGGGTGTGCTACAGCCAACATAGAGATGGTCCCATAGGCCCCTCCTCACTTGGAGAGGGCTCAGAGAACCACCAAAATGAAATAATCTAAGCCAAACAAAAGTCCCCACAGGTTGTTCACAAGGCATTGAAACCAGTATGGTCAAATGGCTTTCAATTAAAGGAACACTTTCATCTCTCCCTCCAGTCTTTATCTTCACTCCCATAAGCAAAACAATTTTCCTTACAGGGACAAGGAAAGGTATTTTCTATAATCTCCCTGTGTGTGTGTGTGTGTGTGTGTGTGTGTGTGTGTGTGTGTGTGTGTGTGTAAGAGAGAAAAAGAATGAGAGAGGAGAGAGAAGAGGGGGTGGAGGAAGGGAGGGAGAGGGAAGAGAGAGAGAGAGAGAGAGAGAGAGAGAGAGAGAGAGCAGAGAGAGCAGAGATGGGTGGCAAGATAGAGACAGGGAGGAAGCATGTTCTGAATCAGAGGGATGCTAGTGCAAAGGAAAGAGCCCTAAATTCAATTTTAGAGAAGCTAGGCTTGGGTCCCAGCTCTGCTTCTTATCTGTGATAAGGAAGGTGCATGTCATTTAATCTCTTAGCCTCAGTTTCTTTTTCTGTAAAATCAGAGGATTTGACAAGGTGACTCCCAAAGGGTCTCCCAGCACTAAATAGATGATGTTAGAGTAATCTAAATCCTTCAATTCAATATGACTTAAGTATATGGCTCTCCCCCTAATCTGTTCATGGAAAAAGCACCAAGTGACTCCTTCATTATGCTTAGCACTATGTCTATCCCACTGGACATCGTCAAGATCAGTAAAATCAGAACTTCATGACATTTGAAGGGATCCCAGAGGTCCCTTAGACCTACTATTACCAAACCATGAATTCTTATGCTGAATTGCCTGCCTCCAGCCTCTGCTTAAAGACCTCCAGTGATAGGGACTCATGATAAATAGTGTCTAATTCTTCTTCTTAATGATATCTCTTCAAATATTTGACAACTGTGCGTGTTGTTTTCCCCTTCCCCCCTGAATCTTCCTTTGGCTGGCAAAAAATAGGGAAAGTCCAAATCAATTTGCTGAAAATAAACCATTGTCCTGAGTTTGCTTCTAGATTTTGCATATTCATGAGACTAGATAATTTAAATAACCCTCTGGCCCTTAGCTAAACCAAACTCCAAATGCTGGCTCTGTTGGGATTTTTCCTCCCCTAAATCCAAAGTTCTTAAGAATCAGAAATTCAGTGGCTGATTAGAATGGCCAGCCTTCGCACACTTTGAAAGGCCCAATTGTGAAAGAGCTGCCCTAGGAGATCTTAGAACTTTCTTATTACTTCCTTGGACCTCTCCATCTCTCTCAAATGAGGATGTGTGTGCACTCTATCTCGTACAGAGCAAGAGTCTGGCAGAAAAGAGGGAGTCCATGTTGGTCTGGGTCTGGGTCTGAATGAAAATGAAATCCAATGACTCTGGCGGTCAAGGAGGGAGTCACTGGGAAAAGTAGCTGATTGCTCCCCCTTGATGACTCAGCCCTAGATACCTCAGGCACTTACTTCTGCCACTTGCTCCCCATCCAGACCTACTTTTTCTTCTAGGTTCAGAAGTGCTCTGGGGACAAGGGTTGGGTTAGATGTCATGCTGAAACTAACAAGTCCACTCACCTGTGTGGGGGTTGAGAAGGATGCTGCCTGGAGGGATACCTGTAGCTTCAAGTGGGAGCAGAATATAGCTGGGGTTACCAGGGGCTGCCTGGCTGCTCAGGCCACTCTCAGCAAAGGCCCCACTGCCTGAAGATGGGGCAGGCCCTCCAGGGACGAGGGGGCTGCTTTGGAGAGGCTGATGTGCTCGTGACAAGGATCCAGAGGAGCCCGCACTGCTGGAAGATTCAGAGCCTGAAATGGGCAGAGAGAGATGGGTGTGAATCAGGTGTGCATCAAGCACTCTGAGGACAGACATACTGAGGCCCTCTAGGGTGCTTGTCAGCATATGGCTCCTCAGACACACCCACAAAAGAGCCAACACTATGGGACTTTGCCAGATGTCTCGTGGTGTGCAGGGGAGGACCTAAAGGGAAGAAGAGAAGCCAAGAGCCCAGACCCCAGGACATCATCCCATAACTATCTACATACGGCTACCTGGAAAAGCTCTCTTCTCCATTGTCCTGAGACGAGAGGAGGCTAGGAATGGACTCAAAATTGGGCTGCAATGATGAACCAAATGAGCCCCTAAATCACCTTGAAAGTGGTTGGGGTCCTCTGGATGTAAATGCCTCCACAGAAGTTTCTGTGAAGCAATTCCCACTCTGGAAGAACTGGATCAAATCAATGTTTTGTTTGGCAGAGCAGGTGGGAATGTGGATGGGGTGGTAGAGGGACTCAGGTTTTTCCTAAAGATCTGTGGTGCAATAATTCTCAAATATTTCCTGGAGCCAATCCAGGGGTCTTTAAAAGGATGGATTTTCTAGTTTTCTAGGGGGCTTCTGAATAAGAAGGGCAGCAGCTGTAGATGATAAGGGCCTATGGTCCTGCCCACCTATGTCCCAGACCAGTCAGTTCCCTGAGGCTGCTTGGCAAGAGATCAAGAGTGGCTTGGACTCTCCTTCTGGGAGCATTGAATTTCGAACTGGCTTCCAGGAAGTTCAGAGATTCATTTCTCTAAATTACAGCATCCTCTAATTCATGGACTCAGGCTCTGTGCCCATTTTATTTTTGAAAATAAAAACATGTAACTGCTGTATTTTAATACATAAAGTTTCCTTC
Source organism: Bettongia penicillata ogilbyi (assembly GCA_023548195.1). Classification (NCBI taxonomy): domain Eukaryota; kingdom Metazoa; phylum Chordata; class Mammalia; order Diprotodontia; family Potoroidae; genus Bettongia; species Bettongia penicillata. The sequence goes on from JAJHZJ010000132.1 coordinate 21,122,616, forward strand.
ATAATGACATGCATTTGAATACATTTACAGACATGTTTCTGAGTAGGGCTCCCTTAGTTCCAGCAGGCTGCTGCCCAAAGGTCCCACACAACCTGCGCCTTAACTGTACCTCCATTCCTCTTCCAGGTTTCACTACAGATGTGAGTGTCATTTACAAAGTGGATCATGTCACTCAGTTGATTCTGGATGAATAAGTAACCTGCTGGGAACACAGCAGAGGAGCAGATGGCCAAGGTCAGAGTCACAGGCCATCATTGACTCCTTAGCTTCCCCCACTGGCCAGCAGGGTACTTTAGCTCACCACCTGTTGACAACTGAGATTCTGAGCCCAACAGAGGAGCTGGAAGTCCAAGGGATGCAAGAGAGTCCTCAGAAGTCAGCGACCACCTGTGGGACAGGCTGTACACGGGCAGGAAGGAGGTTCCTGGGCAGAACTAGGGAGGTGCCTCACTCTAGGGGGTAATGGAAGAGCTCCCAAGGGGCTGCCTGTGCCTCTCTCAGGCAGTGCTTCTCTCCCAGCAGGCCTCATGGAGAATAGGAGTGTGATAGCCTTGGCCCCTACCCAGGCAGGAGCCTGCCATTGACTTAGTGCTCCATATTAAAAATTGAACCTCATGTCTGAGAAAAATTCCAGAATCCAAAGAGTAATTGCAGATGTGGATGATGTCATAAGTTGCAAGATTGCAGCTCCAGAGAATTGTTAAATTATTAACCTTGGACAATTGATTTCTATCTTTAATAATGCATTTCTCAGTGCCCATTAAAGTTCATAGCATATAGCAACTAATGCTATTTTCAAGATCCAAGGAAGGCCTGGGACTTGAAAGAGTAGACTTTTTTAAAATCAGTGACAGGAATACAATATGCTATTATGGATGGGGGATGGGATGTACGGTTCTGGGGGCACAGAGCTCCTTACCCTGACTTGTTCTGGGTCTGACTTGCTGTTTCCTTCATCTAAATGTTCCCAAATGCTCTTATTTGTCAATGACCCTGTAATGATTTCATGAAGTCCCTGAGTCAGGAAGGCTTGACTCAGACAATCACTAGCTGTATGACCCTAGGCAAGTCTCTTTACCTCTGTGTGACTCAGTTTCCTCAACTGTAAAACAGGAATAATAACAGTATTTACCTTCCAGGGCTGTCATGAGATCATATTGCAAAGTGCTTGGCAAAGGATCTGGTACCCGGCATTCACTATATAAATGCTCATTCTCTTCCCTCCCTCCACTCCCCTGAAGGCAGGTCCTTTCACTGCTGTTTATCTCAGTTTCCTCTTCTATAAAATGTAGATAATAGTAGCCCCTCCCTCCTGGGCTGTTGTGTGGATTAAATGAGATCAGATCCTAACGTTCTTTGCAAACCTTACCATTCGATTTGAACTCAAGCTGTTATCAAGCTCCAGTCAAGCCTGCACAATCCCAGACCTGCCTGAGCCATTGAGATCTTGGGGAATCTTGCGCAAAGTGAGTCCCTCTCTCTCCAGGCACTAGTGCCCTCATGGCAAGCTGAAGTGGTTTGAAATAAAAAATTCCTTTCAGCTCTGACAACAACATCAGATCTCCAATGGTTTGGACCTGGGTTACGTTCCTAAGAATGCAGAAAGGGGAGAAGTATTGCCACCCACCAAGGTATGCCCATGGGTACTTTGCCTCAGCAGGGAGGCCAAGCCATCCTTCCAAAGGGGGAAGAAGCCAAGACTGCCGCATTCTACATTCTGAGCCTGACTATGCCCAACAAGGATGGAATTGGAAGAGATAAGAATGTGGGGAAGGCACTGATCTACCTTAGAGTTGTTGAGGAGAGCTGGGCCAAGTCTAGCCTACACTCTAGATATTAGAGGATTCAGAGGAAGGATAAGCATCATTTCATGCTTGGAAATGCTCATGAACAAAATTCTTAAGTTGCAAGACAATCAAACAGAAACAATGTCAATGTGGAAAAAGGATGGTGGCTGACCAGAGAGATTGATGGGGATACACAGGGCACACTCCAATCCCAACCCACATTTCAGAGAGAAAATTGAAATCAGGTCAAAAGAACTGCATGACCCTGAAGGAGCAATGACCAGCTCCTCAAGTCCTGACTAAGAGAAGGTTAGGGATGCAATCTAGACAAGCCAATGTCTGTTTTCTGGTATGGGGTGGAGGCCCAAAGAAGGCAAAGGACTGATGCTCAAATATACAGGACAGTGACAACTCATGGCAATGAGGAGGAATGACAATACTTTAATTTCCTCCAATTTTCTCTTCTAAGGGAATAAACTTCTGAATGGTAAGGGTGAAAAAAACTGGGTAACAGGAAACTGAACCCCAGCCCAAGTGAGCAGAGAGTAAGAGAGAACTCAGTTGCCCTTAATAAGTTCAAGGCCCCAGGCCTCCTAACCTTGGCTACACAAACACTTGGAAGATATGATTTTTAAGCCACTGTCAGTGATATTAAAGTCTATAACTTCATAGTCTAGTCCTAAGGACTTGGTAGCAAATGTCTAAGGCAGAATTTGAATAAGGTCTAACTGAAACCAAGCCATCTACTCATTATGTCGTAACACTGTAACTCAAGAGCAGAAAATAATATCATTCAAAAGACAGAAGAGTTTGAGAGAACATCAATGACAACTGACCTATAGACCCACTTTCAGTGTCTAAAAATAATGATAGGAAGGATCTACACTAAGGTTATCTTTGGTGAAAGTATTAAAAAGAAAAGCAAGATTTCACAGATGATGCTCTATAGCTGCTAAGTGGTACAATGGACAGAGCACTGGGCCTAGAGTCAGAAAGATTCATCTTCCTGAGTTCAAATCTGGTCTCAGACACTTGCTAACTATGTGACCCTAAGCAAGTCACTTCACCATCTGTGCCTCAGTCTCCTCATCTGTAACATGAGCTGGGGAAGGAAATGTAAAACCACTCTAGCGTCTCTGCCTAGAGAACCTGAAAAATTACTCAACAACAGACCACCTGGATCACTGCCTTGTCATGGTAGAGGGGCTTGTGCAGCTCCGTGAAACCTTGAGCTATGCCATGGTTACCAAAGAGCTATGCAGGGTTACCAAAGACAGATAGATCATAGTGGAGGGTTCTGACAGTAGGTGATCCACTGAATGAGGAAATGACAAACCATTCCAGTAGTTTTTGCCAATAAAACTCAAGTGGGGTCTGGAAGAGTTGGACATTACTGAGATGATTGGACAATGACAAGAACAAGTTCTATAACCAATCTTTATGGGCTCCAATTAAGTGAAAAGTATAGACAGAAATGTTTTCTGCTTGCTGATTGTTTAAAAACAAAGCAGGAGATGGCATGGATTGGTTAGGAGTTGGACTGTTGAAGAGGTACTTGCATCTATGACACCATGGAGCCATTGCTATACATATTTGTCCTTCATTCTCCAAGAGCACCACCACATTATGGAGGTGATGCCATGACACGTAAGTGAACTGGATTTAAGTGAGGCAAAGTTGTACAAAGTCATCAGCCTGACTTTCTCCTCCAGAGTCTCCTGAGTTCAATGGCCAGATATATATCAGGATGACTGGAGATGGCTCCCGATATGGTGAAAGATTTTGGCCTTTTAAAACTAAGGTCTTTAGCAGGTCTCAGCTTGGTTGAGGCAATACCCATTCAGTGATTAAGGATAGGTTAAAAAACGAGGCAAAGGATGGCCTCAAACTGGGCGGGGAAGACCCTCAGTGTTTCAGAGAGAGATTAGATTGCCCAACTGGCCACATCCAGTTGGGTCACCAGTGGGGTAGCTCTGCAGGGTTATTGCTTTTCCTCATTCTCAGACATCCTGAAAGGAATGGTCAGGCCATTTAGAAAGGGCAGCAGAGGTCATTGAAAGCCAGTATGGCTGTACAGACCACATTATGCTAGGCTACTACAATTGCCTATTTTAGTAGAATTATTCTCTTGTTAGGTCAAGATGATACCACACTGTAGACCTTGATGCCAGCAAAACTAATGATACAGTTGTTCACCATGGCCCAAGATGAACACTGTAGTCTAGATTATGAGACAGACAAGGGAACCTGGATCTTGGTAAGCAGTTGAACCTAAAGCATCATCAGGGGAACAATGAGAGGATTCCATCTTAGCACCTTGATACCTCCTAGGTCATCTAATGCAACTCCTTGGGCCTCACTGAAGGACCTCAAGGGAAAATTGATCCTCAGAGATGGAGTGGTATGCATGCATGCTTATGTGTGCATGTTCATGCACATGTGTGCGCACACACACTCATACTTGCATATTTTCATATTTAGAAGAAAAGGCCTGAGAGGGGAAGGAATCAAATCCAAGATGATAGACTACAGGGTAGTGTGAGCATCAGACCCTCACCCCATAGAGAGAAAAAGAGAGAGAGATAGAGACAGACAGAGAGAGGAGAGACAGATACACAGAAAGACTCACAGAGAGAACAAAGAAATAGACTTAAGTCAGGAAAAACATGGGAGAAAGAACTGAATCTTTAGGTTCCTTTGATGAAGTCAGTGATCCAAGAACAAAAGAGAAGAAAGAGGGGGCTGGGAACTTAGCAGAGATCCACCATGGACCTAGGGTGGGATGTGACCTGTCTTATTAGCTTTCTTGTAGCTTCAATTAGACATCAAAGAGAGCTCTGGATCCCAAATAAGGAAGAATGGGACTGTTTCGTGCACGGTCATGGCTGAAGGTGGGGGTGGTGGCCTGAGTCAATGGAGGGGGCCTTCCATCTTTGTCAGCAATACATTAGCTTGTCATTTCTGATTTCCTAGGGCTTCTGCTGCAAGACTTTGCCTCGTGAGCCATTGGAAGAGAATGGGAATTTGTTTTGACAAACTATCTTGCTCTCTCTTGAAAAAAAAAAAAGAAAAATGCTTTTATTGCTTGCACCTTGACAAGCTTTTGAGATGAAACACTTAGATTTAAAAATATCTATCTATCTATCTATCTACCCGAAGCACTTAGGGCTCCTAATGATCTCTCCCAGCACATGCAGCCTCCGCGCATCACGCGTGTCAGAGTGACTTCTGGAGGCACGTCACATGTGCCAAAGGGTTCTATTTGGGAGGTGGGGAAGGGAGGGCTGAGGTGGGGGGGGAAGGCACATTAATTCACAATTGTGAAGAGCTCCTTGGGTGTGCTGGGTTCTTAACAGCACACCATTTAATGTGTTTCATTTGGGTTTTTTAACAAGATTTAAAACTCGTTAACCTTTCTAAGTATGACAGGTCTTCTCCCCATCTTTAAAATTTGTCATCCTTGGGTGTGTTGTGTGCCAGGCTCTGGTTGTGTTAGTTTTCATGAGTTCAAGGACACCACAAGGGAATTCCAGGCCCTCAGCTGTGGTTACCAATATGGCATGAGGCTGGGCTCTTTGAATGAAGAGAACTTCCTTAGGTGTCCCAAGGAGAAGGAACCCAGTTTGATTTTATGGTGACCACAGAACCACCAATTTGGTAAAAACATATGTGCTAATTTTGAGGATGAAATGGTGTAGAATGGATGAAGAGGTACCTGCCTATTCAGACTCACTAGCTGGAAGGCCAACATTTAAGCAGGCCAGTCAAGAGTAGGATATGCTGCCTGGTGTGGGGCCCACTGAGGGAAATGGCAGGACTACCTACCTGCTTTGGATAATTTGCCGGCGCTCCTGGCACTAGATGAGCTGTCGCCCCTGCTCAGCACCGTGATGCCCCCAAAGCTGGCCGTCTTGGTGATGGCTGGCTTGAAGTTACGGCTAGAGCTGTCAGAGTCTGTGCTGCTCCATGGCCGTTGAGGGTCGGGCCATCTCAATTCATTTTCAGTGCTGCTTTGACGACTCCCTGACATCTTTCCTGACCCATCTCGGCTCCCCCTGGAGCCCCGCCAGTGATGGGGGCACAAGAAACATATGATAACTCCAGGAGGCAGAGGATAGAGTGACAACTTGCTTGTACCCAGGAAACAGATCCCCCAGGAGGTCCCAACCTTAGATCCCTCCTTTAGAAAACAGTGGTGTGCATACACAGGTGAACACACACACACACACACGCACACCCATACACATTCGCACACCTCTCTCTGGGTCACAGAAACTGAAAGCATGTGAATGGTCACAAGCACAGACATATGAAGGACGCCTCACAGAACAAAGCTGACCCTCTTCCCCAGAAGGAGAAACATCTAGAAATTTATGGCACCTACAAGCTTCCTTCTTGGTTTGGATTGAAAGATCTGTTTATCCCTTAGTGGTGACTGATAGATAAGCAGTCAGGCCAATTCTGAGTGAAATGGGGGAACAGGAGGCTTCACTCCAGGAGGACCACCAAGAACAAGACTTATCTCAGCCTAAGCATTTGTGGGCAATCAGGGGAGAGTGGGCCTTGATAGGCACTAGCTCTCCTGGGGCATCCCACTTTCACTCCATGGGAAGAGTATGGGGAGAGCACACCGAAGAGGAGAGGGGTCTTTGGCTTATGTGTTTGACCTTCTGGAGCTGAAGAAGGCAGTTCCACCCTCTGCATGTGGAAGAGCCTTTGGTTTCAAAAGCAACATTATCGACAGTGATAACAATGCGGGAAACATTTGGAATGTACGACAGTTTCCAAGGAAATTAAGAGGAAAAACCATCTCTGCGGGTAAAATAATGAACCTAAAATGGAGACAAAAACCTGGGCAGGTTTGCTGGTGCTCCCCATGTCCCAGCAGCCAGAACACCTGGACTCTCCATGAGGGTCTGCTCTGGTACTTTGGGTTGGGGTGGGAGAGTTGGAGTGGTTTCCGATCTTTTGCAGACTATCCTTGGGAAAGTTTTGCAGCTAGATAAAGAAAGCAAGGCTGCATGCAGCTCGGGGTGGAGCTGTGTTGGTCTCTTTTCCTGGAGATGAAAACATTTCTGCTTTGGGATTTAAAGGTAAAGGGAGAATCAGAGATAACAGAAAGCTAGACCAACAGGACAAAGCCTGACCTTGTTCTCTGCTTTACAAATGTGGCTGAGGACACTCTGCTGGGGTCAGAGCTTCTTTCTATGGACAGCTCCAGTACTAGTTGTAATAATAACAATTTGCATGAACAAGAAGAACCAAAACAGGACCCAGAAAGCAAGAAATAATCTGCATTTGGCCCTTTCCCTCCACAAGTGACGTCATCAGAGCGAAGGCTCAGGCTGCCCCACAATGTCCAGAGTTAGCCAGCAAGAGCGGAGATCCTGCGCTCTTGTCCTGGAGCTGTTACACAGCAGCCTTGCTCCCTTTCAGCTGGAGGCTCCAGCCAGTGGGGGTCCTTTGCTCCACATGTCCCTGGACAAAAGAGGGATGTGGCCAGCCCGTCTCTGAGTATTCCTAGTGGGCTAAGGGTCCTGAAGTCTACAAGACTTGTGATTCACCTGACCATCTCTCCCTCACCTGCCTGGCTTAGAGAGGACATGAACCTCACTTGAGGCCCCTGTGATGAGGCAGAAGCAGGTACCGAGAGCCCCTCTCCACTGGGCCCTACGACAAGGCCCTTGGAAAAGCTGGGCACACTCCAGTGAGCTCCCCAGGTTTCTGTCTCCATGAAGCATCAGAGAAGGAGTTGGGCCATATATAGAAAGGGGAGGGGTCTAGAGGGCCAGAGACTCCCAAGGGCAAGGTCACCTCCTCCTGGTTATCTTACAAGTCCCATGGAAGCCCTGGCTTGGCATTAGGTGTTTTACTTTGGTCTGCTCCCTCTGGAGTCCCTTCTCCTGTGTCCCTACCTCCCCCAAAGTCCCCTGCAGGTTGATTTCTGAAAAGCAGGTAGGCAAAGACTGTGCTGAGAATCAGCTCTGGCCCAATCTGAGTGAGGCAGGGGAGGGAGCTGCCTGCCACCTTACTCACTCCTCTTCCTAATCCTTCTTACTCTCCAGACTCTTCCCCCAAACCATCCCCCAGTGAAGCCCTAGAATCCTCCCTCTTAGGCTCCAGACCAGTGCTGGCTCTCTGAGTCCTACCTGTCCCTCTGAGGGTTCAGTTAGAGTGCCACGTCCAAGGTCCACTGGCACAGCCCATGGGCCATCCCTGAAGAACCTGCTATATCCACCATCCCCTTTACTGTTTTGTAAAAGGGAGGCTAAGCCAGGCTGGAGGAGAGAACCTCCAGCTTTGTGAAGGTTTTGGAAAGGTGATATCTGTGTTCATGATGGGACAGATAAGGGAGCAAGTTGTGGGGCAGGTGTGGACACTGTTGCTACAGGGGAGCTGGCCCCTGGACCTAAGGGAAAGTGTGGATTGAGCATAGAGGGGCAGACTCCTTCAGAGAGCCCTTGGAACTCCAGGTGAGGGTCAGGAAGGGGCCTCTCCTGGGCTGGGTTGGCAAACCAAAAACACCAGCTCTGCTTTGACATCTACTGTCTGCTGGGTCAGCTTCAAAAAGAGAATGCTATAAACAGAAATGCCAGACATCACCAATGCCTTGCAGCTGCTCTGGGATCAATTCCCCACCTTCCCTGTTCCCCAGCAGCCCAGGGGCTCGATGGCTATTAGATCCATGGGTCTGCTTGGGGAGATGTCCCTTTGTTTGCACCACATTTTTAGCAAGGGCAGCTGCAGGTGTCCGATTTCTGCAACAGCTGCCACTTGGACTAAGGACTTATGTTCTGAAAGTCTTTGAGAATTTGAAGAATCCTTTCCAATTCCCCTGGGTGGCCCAGCTGTGCTGGGGGCATGAGCCAAGGGCCTGTTTGGACATGGGAGGGGGGAAGAGGGGGCAGTGTGGAATTCAAGTCCTCACTCAAGCTCCCCCCACCCTCCCACCCTGCCCACACCCATCTAAACTTCTCCTCTAAACTTCTAGGCAGGAGACAGACCAGCTTATCCCCTAAAATAGCCAGAAAGCGCTCAGCAGGTGGCCAGCTGTTTAAGCCAAGGGCCCAGACAAAAAATGACTGAGCTGAGGCTTTCCCAGAGCTTGCTGGGGGAGGTTTCAGCTTTCCCTGTTGATCTGAATGTCTGAAAGGGAATGCCTGATCACTTTCAACTTTGGGTATCTCCTCTGATCCCTGAGGCTCCTTTCCTTGTGGACCCCTGGGTCAAGTATGACTTTGCCGCCTGGGGAGGACATGGGCCCATAAGGCCCAGGACTTTGGGTCCTCTGGGGGGCTGGTAGGGCAGTCTTCCTCCTTCCTCCCCAGTGGGCTGGAGTGTCTGGTCTGACTCTGGCCTCCCCAAACTTACAGAAAGTGAACAAGGTGACAAAATTCAAGAGGGTTAGACTGGGAGATGACCACACTCTGACTCCACTGCACTGAGTGCCTACTTGAGGCAGAAAGCGCTGCACCCAAGATCAAGGGTGTTTGGGAGAAGAAAAGAGAGAAGGGTCTCACTTTCCTATTTTCCTGCACCTGAAAATGTGAAGTCAGACTGTAGGGTTCAACAAAGACCTGCCTTCCCGCTGTTTACCAGGATGTCCCAAAGCTGACTAGAGTTTTTGTTTCCTAAAGGCAGACAGCAGATGTTTCTAAAATGAAACTAGATTGCTTTGGAGACTCAGTTTACCTTGCTGTTAGGAGCCAGACCCCTGGAGCACATTATCAGCTCTAAAAGAGCCCTGTACCCTCCTCCCCCAGTCTCCTCCACATGGTGCCTGTATTTTAGCACATGGACCCAAAGACACAGGATTTGAAAGTAAATTGAAAAAGGAAACCATACCAACCTAAACTGCTGCCTTTTCTTATGGATTTCCTTGCATAGGCTACTGTCCTCCAAGAGCCTACTGGAAGAGAAGAATGATTTGGGTGGAACAAAGCCCTAGAGCTCTCAAGGTTCCAGTTACTGGGTGTGGGCAGTTTCTCTGCTCCCTCTTGTCCAGCTCCCAACTGAGCAGTGCACAGCTCTGCCCTGCCCAGGGCTCTCCCCGGGGGCAGATGTTTGGGAGCTGGTCCTCCTCCTCTCTAGGGAGGAGGGCCTGGCAGCAGGGAAGGGGGAAGGGCAGAAAACTTTACACACATGCACACATGCATTTGTCAATGTATGCACATATGTATATAAAAATATCCACACATGTACTAAACATCAAACAGATTGAAGTCTTTTTCAGGTTGGGTTGGGTTTAGGTGACCATTGGGGTACTCTCCAACACAGACATGCTGAAGCATTCAGCTGTACCAGGATTGATCTCAATATATGTGTGTGTGCATGTCTGCATTACAGGATGTATATGTGCACATGTATGGATTCATGTGTGTGTGAATGGATAAGCTGTGTTGTGGGTGTGTGGATGTGTGCATGGACACATGCATCCATGTGCAGATGCATGCATGTGTGCACATACATGTGTGTATGGACACATTGTGTGCACAAATGCACTGTTGCGGGTGCATAGATGTGCACATGGACATATACATGGGTGTTCAGATGCATGTGTGTGCATGGGTGCGTGTACTTTGTGCATCCATATGCCTAGAAATCCAAGAACATTTCTCTCAACACAACAGAACATGCTTGCTGCAGCCCTTCTTTCCCAAGCCACGCAAGTCTCCTCCCTCCTGGTCACACCAGCTTTCTTGGGCATTGTCATGAGAGGTCCCCAAGCTCAGTGCAGGCTCCTTTTAACCCTCTACCCATGTCAGAGGAGCCATGTGTCTCTATGTGTGAGGGAAGGCATTGGAAGGAGTCTGGAGAGAGAGAGGAGTCAATGTCCCTGGAGATGCTTTCCAGTTAGCGATCCCAGGAAGCAGTTCATTGCTTTGAGCCTCAACTTCCTCCACTGCACAATGAGAATAAAAGCAGCACCTCCCTGTCCGGGCACTTGTAAGGATCAGGTGACATAATATATGGAGAGCACTTTGCAAGTCCCACAGCATCCCATCAAAGCCAGCTTTCTCTATCCTGGCTCCAAAGAGTAGGTAACAGAACATGCACATGTGTGCATGTAGATACCTGGGAGCAGACACACAACTGATCAGCATCTTGGCGATGTGCCCTGATTCACCCAGTCAATATCTTCCCATTTGGACGGGTTTGCTTTCCCAGTAAGGAATATTCTTCTTGGCTTGTTGGAAATTGACCTGCCTTGGTGAGGCAGAAGCTCCATGTTGGGGAACAGGTATCTCTGAAGGACAGGCTTCATGGCAGGGAGGGGGAGAGCAATGCCCAGCACTCACACCACACAACATGGACCACGGAGAGATGACCTATGAGCTCACTCAGGGCAAGAGGAGGGTACAGAGCCTCTTCTTTTGGGAAATGCCCCAAGGTAAGGGAAAGAACACCTCACTAACCAGAACACCTAAGGAGGTGGGAGCTCCAAGTAACTGAATCAATAGTCCCTTGTTGGATGTCTGTCCGAGATGCCACAGGACATACTGCAAAGGATTCAAAGAAAGCATCAGAAACAGGGGCCACAGGACCAGCCTGCAGAGCCACAAGGGACTTTTAGGTCCTCCAGTCCAACGCTGTCCATTTTACAGATGAGGAAACTGATTTTCTTTGGAAATCCTCTGGGCCATCATTACTAATACCAATCCTCCAGAGGAGATAACACAATGTTAGAACCAGAAGGCATCTCATCTGGTCTGATTCACTCCTTTCACAGGCAAGGAAACTGAGCCTCGGGACAGTGTGGTCACTTGTCTGAGGTCACACATAGGATCACAAAATGTTAGAGCTGGAAAGGACCTCAGAGACAATCTGACCTCCCCTACATAGAAGGGAACAATGAGGCCGAGGAGGAGCCAGGGCTTGTCCCCAGTCCCAGGGTTAGTCAGTGGCAGAGCCACGGCTAAATTCCCCCAGAACCAAGTTCATTTCTAGAGACAGAAGATGAAGACAGTGAACCTGAATTGGGAGGGTCTCCAGACCATTTCCTGGACACAGGCTTAGGGAGAGAATCCCTTATGTGAGCTGCGTCGCTGGAACTTGCCCCCTCCTAAAAGCAGAGGGTTTCACTTAATTGAGGTCCAGGCATTTCAGGGCCTTTCCTTGAATCACCAAACTTCATTTCTCTTTCCCTTACCTTGTCACTCTGCCTAAGCCTCATCTCCTTCTACCTCCCAATTAGCCCCTCACCCACCTCATACCAGTCATTTGCATGTTAGGACAGAAATCTCCCAGCATGAGGCTGTTCCTTCTCTCCTGCTGCTAGTTGTCTGTACACAGTCATGCAAATACAAGATCAGAGCAATAAAGTCTGGGGGAGGCCACAGAGGCACTTACTTTGAGGGACACCTGAACCAAATCAATGAGATTGTGAGATTCTCGAGGCTTATCATTAAGTCTCAATCCCAAAGGGAGCAGGATGCTTGATTCCCAAAAAGGTGAGAGAATGAAACCCTGGGTCACTTGGAAGTGTCTGGGGAGCTTTTCCTTAGAAAGCAGTCATTTATGGGCACAATCAATGGGAAAATTCAGAGAGCTACACACACAGATATATGTATGTGTTTACATACATATGTGGGTCTTCATGCATGTATCCAAGCACATACATGTATACACAGGACAAACAGGATGGTACTTTTCTTTAAGACACAGAAAAGGAAATTCTGTTTTACCTGGTTTCCACAAAAAGGCTTTCCTGCGAGCAAACTGACTGAAAAATAAAAAAGGCAGGGCATCAGATGTTCTGGAGGACCTGAACAGTTATAGTTTCTTGCCTGATTTTAACATTTTCTTTTCCCCATTGTGTCGAGAAGATTTAGAAAATCATGAGCTACTTTTAATGACAGAAAGTGAAAAAAACATCTGGTTAGGGTTAAAGCAAGGGCATTCTTCTCAGGCTTCTTCTGGGGTCAGACTGGAAATAGGTGGAAACTGGTCAGTCTCATAGTCAGTCATGGCCCAGGGAGGAGGGATGGGCCAAAGGCCTCTGCTGGAGTGACTCTCAGAGCCCCTTCACAGACACTTGTCCATGTGTTAAGGGCATCTTGGCACCAGATGCCTTTGTAGAAGAGCATGCAAGCCTGGTCCAGCTGAGGACACAAACACCATGCAGCCACAAGCCCCAGAATCAAATCCAGATCTTCTGGAGCCTATTGATACCAATGGAAGGCAGCTAGTGGGCACCTGGAGTCATTTTCTCAAGAAGCTGAGTCTGTCCTGAGTAGCTGTGTCTTTCTGATGCTGAGGTAACTGGTTAAGGAAGGTAAGGAGACTGGGAGAGAAGGCTGGCCTCCACCTCACATCCTGTGCTCTCCCTCCACTCTCTCTCACCTCTCTTTGAGTGGAGATGTGCTGGGCTCAGCCTGTTTTTTCCTCACAAGTGCATTCTCCCTGCCCACACCACCCCATGGGGACTGGGAGGCCAACAGGGGCAGTTTGGCCAGCAGGGAAAGGCTTGTGGGACATTGACAGGAAAGGGAACAAGGAGAGGAGAGCAGTGAGCAGGCAAGAGGCAGAACACCTGTCCCTCAGAGACCTTGATCAGAGAAAGGCCCAAAGCATCAGTTGGCATGAGTGGTTTGTGGGGGATGAGCCTTTTCATAGCATGGGGAAGTCATGTGTGAAAGATATGCATGGAACAATGTCCTCAAAGCTTCCTCTTAACTCTTTTGATGACTAAGTGAAGATGAGAGGAACCTGAGTGACCTTGACCCAGGGCACAACTGTCTCTCTGGGAACTTTCCTAGAGTCGCCCCTGGCACCTGGTGCCCATCCTCTTTCAGTTTGACTCAAGATGTCCAGATGACAGGGGTGATGCCAGCTGCTGTGGGTCATGGTACACTGCGCAGCCCTTGGGACCCTTTCTCTTTCTTCAGAGGCAATACACAAATGAATTGAGAAGATGCGTTTGAATTGGCAAAAATCAATTTTAGCAGATAATGTTTTTGTCTCAGCTTTATGGGCTCTACTTGACTAGAAGAGAAACAGACCACACAGTCTACAACTGGCTTTCCTTCCTTTGAGACCATGTTCAGGTCAGTGCCCCACAACAGAAACAAAAGCTCCTGTTTCCCCCCACTTTGATTGCACAAATCTCCTGAGAACGCAGTGATGAGTGGGAAAGGGTCTAGACAGGGTATTTATCAGGAAAGTCTGTGGTCAAAATGAGATAACTCACTGCTTGCCCCTCCCTTGCTCACCAAACCAAGATTTCTCCTTCCTACCTTGTAGCTCCTCACCACTGGCCACCTTTTGATGATGCCTCCTGTATGGCATGTGGACCTAGTTACCTCTTCCATTAGAATGGGAGCTGTTTGAAGGCAGGCAGGGGCCATGGTTTTGACTTTCTTTGTATACCCAGGGCTGAGCACTGTGCCTCAAATACAGTAAAAACTTAATAGGTACTTGTTGACTGATGTAAAGGGCAAGGATTTCGGGGTCCAGGCATCTCTAGCACCCTGAAAGGAGCTGGGGAAGACCAAGTTAAAATGGCAATGAGACCCTTCCCCTCACCAATGAGAGACCCTCAGGGCCTCTCCACCCCTCTGGAGAAGAGGAAGAAGGAGGAGGAGCAGAGGCTAACAGAGTAAGCCTTTGTTCTTCCTATTCTGCCAAGGGAGAGGGAGTCTGTGAGCCCCTCTCTCGAACCTCCACAACAGAAGCACAAGTGACATTCTCTACATAGTACCCACCTTCTGCCCTGCCCAGATGTTAAGCCCCTGTCAGGTTAGTTCTAGTTTTGGCTCCTGCTTTTCCCCTCTCATCTCTAGCAGTGACATCATCACCTTCACTAATGCTCTCTTGAAGGAGCTGCCCTCTCCACACAGCCAATGTCACTCAGTTAGTAAGTGTCTGAGGCTGGATTTGAAGTCAGGTCTTCCTGACTCCAGGCCCTATGGCATCCCTAGCTGCCTCCACACAGCTTGTATCTCCTAAGTTTCCTAAACCTTCCCCTTTTTGAATTCTGAAAAGTCAGGCCATGTCCTGCCCCATCTCCCACTTCTGTTGGCCTTTTATCTTCCAGTGCTCTTTCTGTGGGAATGATTCACATAAGGCTCCTTGCTTCAGTCAGTCTAGAGAACAGCGAAAGAGCCCCAGGACATGCTGGGCATTGTGACCAAAGAGGATCCTGGAGGAGGAGGAGACTGGATTCCTGCTCAAAGGGCCACAGCCATGGGAAGAAACATGGGGGAGGCCATGGAGCTGCAATGAGACCAGGGAGAGCTCAGATTCACAGCCCCTGAGGCCAACTTTATTTACCACAGAAATTGCTAGGGTGACATTGGGCAGGTCATGGAACCACTCATGGCATGGAGACTTGATCAGAGCGACACAGATCACATAGCCAGAGGTAGAAAGGAGGCAATAAGGGATCTCCTTTGACTCTCTCCCTTGGCAGATGAAGAAACCGAGGCCAAAAGGGGTCATAAAGGTAGTGCAGTAAATGACCGAGGCAGGATTGGAATCCACACCCTCGAAGGTCACAACCGATGTTCTTCTTGCTGGAACAGGTGCCTCACTGAGCCTCAGTTTCTCCATGTGTCAAATGAAGGGGCTGAACTATCTGACTTCCCTCCTTCCTTCCTACCTCCAACTCTCTGACTCTAGGAGGCTGTCACCCCTGAAAAGAGGCATTGATGACTTGTGCTGTCTTCTGTTGCCTGCTCCTAAATGTCATGTACTGTGATGGAAGGCAAAGAAATGAAAAGTCATGCTATTAATATCTCATCATCTGCATAATGAGCTTTGCTTCTTGAAAGTGGAAGACTCTGTGATGGACTACTTGCCCTTCATGAGGCACTCTGAGTAGGGGAGAGACAGAGAAAAAGATGCCTGCCCTCCCAGAAGCCTTGCCAGAGTCTGCTTTGAGGGCCTGGTCTCTGCCTTCTCAAGTGTCTGGGCAGGACACATTTTAGTTCCCATGCCAGTTTGACTGTCAGGCTAGTGATGGACACTTGGGCTCCCATGCCATCTTAGACATCAGACTAGTGATTAACCATTTCCCTTCCCGACTGCTTGGTGTGGTCCTGCAGGAAATCGCTGCCTTCACTCATGGGGACCCACATTACTGGCACTCTGTCTATTTAGTCTGAGGACAATCTCTAGCTTCAGCCTCTTGCTTTCTTTCTGAGGCAGATGAACTTCCTTTTTTACCTTGTACCCACAGGGATCACAGATAAGTTCTGGAGAAGAGTCACTATTCCACCTTTGAAATAAAAATGGTTTCCACCAAGTTGGGAAGGGGTGATCCAGGTTTGGGATAGCCAGGAAGTTGGGACTGTCCTTCTAGAGAGCTCTGGCAACGTCTCTTCTCCAGCCTGACTAAATGAAAGGCCCCAGAGTCAGAGGAGGGAAGCAGTCCAAGACTGACAGTGATCCTGACAGCAGGATCTAGCTAGGACCCTAGGTCTTTCCCAAACTCACGGGTGGCAATGGCCAAACTCCAGCAATGGGCACCTCCACTGAATCAATGCTTCCCAGAGGGAGAGATGGAGGCCAAAAACACCCTCAGATGCTGCCACAGAAACAACTGAGCCCTTGGTTTTCTCTGAATATCTGCGACAGAGTACACAGACCCCAGCATTCACTAAGGAGCAAGGAAGCAGCAACTGGCTCCAGGACAGGTCTGTCAGAGGGCTCAGAGGGCATGCATTCCCACCTTTAGGTGGAACTTGTCAGTGGTTCATCACCTGCTGGGAAGGGTGCCTAACACCTCACTTTTCCTGTGATCAGAGACAGCCAAGACCACACTTTCAAAGGCTATTGGAGAATTTAGTCATGGACCAAGACCATGATTCAAAGCACTGGGAACGGCAGGTACCAGCTGCCTGTAAGTCTGGGGCCTCAGCCTTAATTTCCTAATTTGTAAAATGGAGAGGTTGTCCTAGATCTCCTCTGGGATCCCAGTCACAGATCCTAGGATCCCTCACTGTAAGAATTGAGAGAGGGACATGTGTGTGTGTGGGTATCATAGGCAAGGGTTATCACTGCTGACCATTTTTTGTCAGATGTCTGAGGCTTCAAGAAATCAAAACAAAATGAAAAAAACAGGCTTTCTCTCTCTCATACACATACACACACCCCACAAAACATCAGAGGTTTTCCCCCCAAATAATTTCTGATCTGCCAACCCTTCTTTCAGTTTGGATACTCTCTCTTTTTTTCTCTTTCTTTCTCTCTCTGTCTTTCTGTCTCTCTTTCCCTCTGTCCTTTTCTCTCTTCTCTCTCTCTCTCTCTCTCTCTCTCTCTCTCTCTCTCTCTCTCTCTCTCTCTCTCTCTCTCCATCTCTCTGTCTCTGTCTGCCTATCTGTCCCTCCCCTGGTCCATGGCTTCATGGCCATCCCTACAGACATTCCCAGAGGAGCATTCAGATTGAGCCCCTCATTTCTCTCTCCTTTCCCTAAAGCCCAGCTCAGCCCCTGCATCTTGACCTGACTCCCCCCGCCCCCGCTCCCCCCACTCCACTCTTCCTTCCTTCCTTCTTTCCTTTCCTGGCATGGTGCCGGGGCAGGCCTCCGGGCTCCATCTCAGGGAAGGATGCTGCCGCTGGCCGATGCTGACA
Organism: Bettongia penicillata ogilbyi; assembly: GCA_023548195.1. NCBI lineage: Eukaryota > Metazoa > Chordata > Mammalia > Diprotodontia > Potoroidae > Bettongia > Bettongia penicillata. Next base: position 21,139,977 of record JAJHZJ010000132.1, read on the forward strand.
ACAATAGAGGGCTGAAGAGGCAATGAAAGCAGCTACTCACATCTTGTGCAAATATTCTCTCCCTCACTCTCTGATATTCCTCTTCTCTCTCTTCAATTGATTTACTTCGTCTGTCATCTCTAAATGGATGAATTCTGTTTTGCTGAACAGAAAGAAAAATCAGGAGGGTTACACAAAGGCAGAGCCGAGAGCGGCAGCCGCGAGTCACTGGCCGCAGAGAGTCAGAAATAGTGAAGAGCGGCTGGACACGAGGCGAGAAAAGTCAGGCCCTTGCCTCCAGCCCTGGAACAGACTGAGGACAGAAGCCTGGGCCAGGCACTTAGCTGTGTGTGTGTGTGTGTGTGTGTGTGTGTGTGTGTGCATGCGCGCGCAGGGGTGAGCTGTGTGTGTGTGCCCAGAGGTGAGCTGTGTGTATGTAGAAGTGAATTGTGTGTGTGCAGGTGAGAGCTCTGTGTGTGTGTGTACAGAGGTGAGCTGTGTGTGTGCAGGAGTGAGTTGTATATGTATGTGCAGGTGTGAGCTGTGTGTGTGTAGGTGTGAGCTGTGTTGGTGTGCACGTGCTCATGGGGCCGTCCACCCCAGGGACAGTCCAGGTGGTCCTTGGGGGCGGAGGTCTTGCCCAAGGGAGCTGAACAGGATCTTACTAGGGCAGCATTACCCTGAGAGGGCTCACGGTAGCCCTGGTACCCATATGAAGACCCAGGGCTCAGAGGGGGCGAATTTCTTGTCATCTAAGCCACTGCTAAGGAAAGAAGGGAGCTACGAGACAACTTAGGGATTGATGAAATGGGTGAAGAAATGATGACCCTGAGTGGATATGACTGAACCTACAGCTCGGTAACCTCACCCTTCATATGCTCACAGCTAAATCCGGATCTTAATCGGCTTTTAGAAAGCCAGTGTCTGCTCTAGGAGCCCGGAGGAGGAAGAACCACTGCCTTCTTTTCCTTCACTGGGTCCCCACACCTCTTCCCTAGTCTTGGCTCTTATGACTAGATAATACCCCAGGCTTTCATTTCATCCATCCATCCATTCATTCGCTCATTCATTCGTGTGTTCATTCAGCAGACACCGACTGAGCGCCGGCTTTGTACGGGGCGCTAGATTCATAGCCAACATGAAGTGAGCCACGCTATGGCTGGGAGAAAAATGATAAAGGAACAGGGGAAAAACAAGTAAAAATCAGTTCTTATTAAAATTCTGAGTCAAAAGTTCACTGAGTAATTTGGGGTGACTCCCTGAAACCACTCAGTGGGAGGACAAGTTGAGATGTCTAGAGAGGTGGGCACTGGATTCCCTTCTGAAATTCGGATGCCAAGATCAACTTCAAAAACCCATTTGAGTGGCCTGAGAGGTGGAATCATCTCCCCTGGGGTTTAAACGTCTTCTCTTACAATGCCTTGTTCTCATCCTCAGTTTCCCTTGCCCCCGCCCACTCTTCACGGTCTCCAGGACTTGCTGCTCGGAAGCCCCTGCCTCTCCGAAGCCCCTGCCTCTCCGACCTGGCTCGCCTCGGCTGGCTAGGTCCTGACGCTCTGCCTCGGCCTCGAGGACTCTGCATCCCGTCACAAGCAACGACACGCAGAGCGGGGTCTGCCCCAATTCATGCAAACAAGCCAACCACCGACACGACGGGGAGAGGGGGGAGAGTGGGTGTGGCTCGGACATGGAACTGACTGCTTTGGCGGAGGCTTATGAGAGAAGGTTTGCAAAATCCACCTGGCCTCACCATGACAAGGTTGGCTCTTTCCCGCTATCCCGGGTGACCCTCGTCCGTACTGATGAGCCTGTTCATTTGGTGCTGAAGGACAGCGGAAGGACAAAGCTGTAGGGAGTGGAATGACTACCAGAGTTACACAGACAGGTCCGAGACATTCGGCTGATCACGCCGCCCCGGTGGGGGCCCTCCCCCGCATGCAGCAGCGCGAGGCCCGTGCCAAGCTCCACCCATGCAGCCCCGCACAGCGCCATCGGCAGCGTCGGAGGGAAGGACGGGGAGGGCCAGGCCCAGCAGCAGGGGTGTGGGTGGGGGCAGAGCAGCCACAGACAACACCACGGGAGCGTCAGTCAGCCCACCTGCCCCACAGCACACGGTCAGCCATTCTCCCTCCCACTGGAGAACCAACCTGATGGTCTTCTTTATCAATACTAGAGTTATCTCGCTTCAAGATAAACCGCTTCTGGGCTTCTTCACCTTTGTCATCTTTTAAATGTTCACAGAACCTTTGCTCTGGTCTGCCAGCAAAGGAAAACACACCAATAAAGATATTTTTTTTCCTTTTTAGAGGCATCACTTCGTGCTCTCCCCCAGCCACCCTCCCCCAGCACGCACACACCCCACCAGAGGCATCGTGCTCCCAGAATCATTGGACAGGGACTTTGTCCTGAGCAGGCAGCGCCCTCGGCCCGCGGGGCTGCCCTCCTGCTCCTCTTGGTTTAGCTCCTCATTGGTAGGGACCTAGAGTGCTTGCCGTCAGACCCGTGCTACTCCCCAGGGCACAAGGACTGGGAGGCTCTTTCCCCTCTCTCAAATGCCTCTCATTGATTCCTTCTGTTATGTTGACCTCCACCTCCTCTGAATTTTAATTAGGCTTGCTCAGGTTCACCAAAAGAGGAATTGTGCTGGACTTCACTAGTATCCTGCCTACTTAATGAGTCAGATTAAGTGTTCCCTGGGCACTCCTGGGGGTGGGTTGGGATGGGCATCAATAGACATGAAGATAAGCAGTTAGTGGGATGGATGGCAGTGTCCCTGGCTTTGCCACGGGTCACTGCTGCACTCAGAAGCACCAAACCACTCCCCAATCTTGGCAGGCAGTTAATTAGGGGATTAAAGGAATTTTATTTAAACAACTTAATGCCTGATTAACCTGGGGGGAAAAATCACCAAGTAGTTGCCTAGGATCGATTAACCAATTGATTTTAAGTCCCCTAGTCATGCTCGTTTCTGGCACTAAGTTAGATGTCTGGCCTCTGGAAATGGTGCTGCCTGGCCTGGGTCAGTGACAAGCTTAACCCATTGGAAGGGCTCTTCTCTGATCTCCAAGGCAGCCCCCTGTCAGCAAGCCTGGCCATTCACCCTTCTCCCTTAGTCTGGGACCTCCTTCTTGGCTGCCAGGAGCAAAGAGCACCTTTGGCTATTTACTGTGAATGAGAAATACCCAGGTCAGCCTCTGCATCTGGGGTGTCTTTGTTCCAAAGCATCCTGCATGCCTCCTTCATTCTCTCTCCTCCTGTATACGCACTGATATAACTTTTGCATATATCAGAGCAGACAGAAGGCAGCCACCATCCAGAGATTACAATCTGGCTGAACATACGTCACTACCCAAATCCACAGGTTTTCCTCAGGCGTTCTCTCAGCTCAGTCTCAGAATAATCCTCTGAGTTGGAAAGAATAGTTATCCCCATTTTCAATATGCAAAATGAGTCACAAAAATGATAAACCATTAGACAGAGCTCAGGGCCTGGAGTCAGGAAGACTTGAGTTCATATCTGACCTCAGACATTTTCTAGTTGTGTGACCCTAGGCAAGTCACTTTATCTGGTTTGCCTCATCTGCAAAATGAGCTGGAGAAAGTAATGTCAAACCACTCCAGTATCTCTGCCAACAAAATACCCAAAGGGGGTCACAAAGCATTAGACTCAACTGAAATGACTGAACAGAAGAGTAGTCAGACGTTAGTCTGCATTCCCAGGTTCTTCCAAAGCATGCCTGGAGGACCACTTGCCACCTGATCTGACCTCTCCCTCCTAAACTTCTCAGTCTCACTCGGGCTGTACATTGTCTTTGCAGAACTGTCTGTCCATGGTGGGTCCTGGCCATTGGCATGGCCAACTGGATGCTCCCTTTTTGAGATCAGGCTTGCTATTTTTTTTTTTTATCTATGCTGAGCTCGAACTCAGCACTGTCCCCAACTAAATACATGGAAGTGAAGGAAATGAAGAGGAGGAAAAGACACTTCCCCCTTCCCACATGCAGACAATGCAAGTTAAACTTTGGAAAGAGCAGCACTTTGAGAATTGGGCCTTTTCTGACCTGCTGACTTTTCCATTAGGGGCATTTTCCCCATGGCCCTGTGGGACACTGATGTTTTCTTCCTGCCTGACTCTCCCTTTCCATACCACTGCTGTGGTGAGTTAGTCTTAATGTGGGAAATGGAGTGCCTGGGAGACTGTCTAGTCACACCCACACCTGCAGAGGAGTCCTTTACCTCTCTCCCCAGAGTCATGGAGACCTCACTCCTTTCAGAAGCAGCCCATCCCCCACAGCACCCAACGGGAGACCACCAGAGCTGGTCGACCCTAATACTCGATCTCACTTTCCCAATGAACCACAGATTACTTATTGTGAACCATAATAGATGGGAAGTTACATGAAGCAATGACTACTCTCCAAGGGTCCCTGACTTGGCCATCAGCTCCAGCTCTGTGTTTAGACCCCTCCTCCTTCCAGCTCAGACTACGGATCTGAAGATGTCTACAGGGCATCTCCCCATGAGCAAGAATCTTGTGCTTCTTCTAGAGGAGGGTGTCTGCTATTTTGTAAAACCTCCACTTGAAAAGGCAGAGGTGGAATGGAGGGAAGCTTTGGGGACACACACACACACACACACCCCATGCATATACATGCTTTATGGCTCAGTGAATGGCACATAGGAGCTGGAAAGCCCTGAGTTCTAATCTGGCCTCAGACACTTCCTAGTTGTACACCCCTGGACACATAATTTAATCCTTCTGTGTCTCAATTTCCTTGTCTACCAAAGAGGGCTAACGATGATCCCTTCCTCATGGGATTATTGTGAGCGTCAAATAACCTACATATGCAACTACTTTGCAAACGTAAAAATACTCCAGAAACGATCATGGTAATTACTCACACACGGAGGGAAGCCTTTTCTCTCTGTCCCTTTAAGAGTTCAGAGCAGACAAAGCAAATGCCAACGACCCCAGTCAGGGGAGCCTTGTGGTGTTTTTTACAGATTTTCTAGAGGAACTCACTTCTCTGCCATCGGAACACACCAATACCACTCTTCCATTATAAAACAAGGACTATTGTTCTCGTATCTGTGCTCCCCTTGCCTGGCACCTGCACATGGTGAATTTTGTTGAGTTTTGTTTCATCTGATAGATCCTGTTTTCCCTCCTCCTGCTCCTAACTCCCGAACGCACCTGCTTCCCCAGTGCTCAGCCCTGGGCTGTGGCCACCAACCCGCCTTCCCCCTTGTTGGGTTCCATTGTCCAACCCTGGCTGCCTGGTTTCCCCTTCATGATTCTTCTCCCAGATCTGATGCCCAAAGAGCGTGATTTGGGGGCAGCTAAGAAGTGTAAAGATGGGCTACCCCACACTGGTCCCTTTCATTCTCTCCTGTTCTGTCCAGATTCCTGAGGCTCAGCACATTCTCTGAAGCAGGTGTTCTGACCCTTCTTTGTGTGATGGGCTCCTTGAACAATCAGGTAAAGCCTGGATGAGGTAGAATCATGTTTTTAAGTGCACAAAATAAGATACGTGGGATTACAAACTAAATCAATTATATAAAATGTAGTTATAAAAATACAGTGTTTTTTTTAAAATAAGTTTAAGGAACACAGGTTAAGAACTGCTATTCCCCAAGGCTCCTGAACCTGGTTTTCAATGTCATCAACTCCAGCTCAGTGTTTGCAACTCTCCCCCACTTTCCCCCTTACCCCCAGTGAAAGGGACCTTGAGCTGACTCTGTCTGAAGCAGCTTAAAGGGTCATTTCCCTATGAGCAATGATTTCCATTTCTCACAGGGTGGGTTTTTGCCATTTTGGAAAGGGGAGGCAGGGAAGTTTGGGGGCCAGAATGTGGGGGAGAGATGATCTCTTTTTTGTTCACCCTCCCTCTCCCTCCCCCGCCTTGCTCTCTCTCTCTCTCTCTCTCTCTCTCTCTCTCTCTCTCTCTCCCCATACATATACACATATGTATATATGTACACACATGAACATATGTATACACGATTTTCACTTGTCAATTCCACCCAAGACTTTTGAGTGGGAGTCATCACTGATTATCTCATTTCTTCCAAGATCAAGCATTGAGCCTGGGCCAGGACTACCAGATATATCTGCTCCTCTCCCGTCACTGGCTGCTGCTCAATCTCAAACCTTCCTTGGTCAGTGGGGGGGTGGGCTGTGCCCCCAAGATGTGTTTCTTCCCCAGCTCTGGAGAGCTGCCCTTAGCCTCTCCCTACACTCTCCCTATCCTCTGGTGTCCTTTCCCCCATCCTTCAGTGAATCGCAGCTGATGTTTATAGGATACCCAAGCGTTTACAAAGTGCTTTACATATGTTAATCTCATCAACCAAATATCTAGACAATTTCCCTGCCTCCTCCCCCTCTCATTCCCCGAATGCTTCTGCTGCCTTCACTTCTCTCTCCTCCATTTTCTCCTGAATTTGCTCTAAGTTCTTCAGCACACAACCCTAAAATGGATGGAGTCTCTTCTCAGATGCAGGGAGAATTTCTGCACCCACATTCTTCTTGGACTCCTTGTTATACTCAATGTATTATAGTTAATGATGCTGCCTTCCTCAAGATGGCAGAAACATTTCTCTCCCCTCCCCCTTCCCTCTAATCTGATCCCCTGCTGCTTTCTTCTGGGTCTTTCTTGCTGTCATTTCCCTACCTCCAGCTATGCAGAGGGCAGGCCCAGGGTATCTACAGAGGATATAACCTTCCCTCTGAAGCACCTGCCTCACCCTCTCCTCATCAAAAGCCCTTCTGTGATCAGCTCTATCATGAGACCCCTCTTCCCCTAAACATGAGGACAAACAGTATGTAAAGAGAAAGAGGAAAAAAGGAAAAATTGGATAAGAAATGTTCAAAAGCCCTCGGTCTACAGCAGTTAACACAGGTTTTTAAGTTGTGGCATGCCTTTACACCACAGATGTGTTCCTAATTGGCTAGCTATGTGACTAGAATTACTGAACCTGAAGACATTTCAAAATAAGCAACAGGGTGGCCTACTGGCTAGGGCATGGGACTGAAGGGTCAGAAAGGCTTGGGTTCAAATCTCATCTCAAACACTCATGAGCTATATGACTCTAGGTCAACCACTTATCCTCTGTTCTGTAAAATGAGGAGGTCAGATTCACTGGTCTCCCCTGTTCCTTCTTCTCAATCTGTGATTATGATGGAATGTTGAAACATTCTACAGAAGCTCACCACTTCAGAGATCTCCACATGACATCAATAGCTATATTCAGGCCTTGAATGGATTGGATGCTCCCAAGCATTTTCCACCTTTGAAATTCCTTCTGGTTGGGGAAAAATCTTTGCCCCTGACATGACCTCTTCAGTGAACATGCATTTTCATACTCTGGGTTGTCACCACGCAGGACACATTTCTGTGCTTGTCAGGGTCAACACAGAGGACCAAAAAGATGCCAAATCTTGGTTCATAATACTGCTCATTCTTAGAATGGAGTACATAAAGTAAAGAGACCTTGGGTCTTCCATGGGAAAATGCCTAAACATGAATCACTCCATTGGTAGCAGTGTCTCACAAAACCTGAGGAGCTTAAAGCAGAGGCCTTGGCATTCACTTTCGAATGCATGGCTTCTTTCCTTCTGCTTGGCAGCTTGCCCATCCCACTAGGACTGAGTCCCAGTGCAGAGAGTGGCAGCTTTTGGGGTGAGAGGCAGTTGCTTCTTCAGAAGGCAATGATCTTTCTCCAAGGCTTCTTCTCAGTCACTTGGTCTTAAGCACTCAGCTAAGGAACCAAGACAACATCAAGTCACTCTCTTGGCCTTACTAATCAGCCCCTTTCAGGGCTGTAGGAAGAGGAGATGCCCAGTATCACACATGGTCTCTCAAGTCACAGACTCAGTAATGGAAGTCCATGACCTTGCCTCAGAGGAGCTGATCATTTTACTTGGAATCCAGAGGACATCATCTGGGGAACAGGATCACATTCAGCAGCAGCAATGACAGGCTGGGCTTGTTGTCAGACAGAGATACAGTTCTCTATTGAAATGTTCTTTCTTCCCATCTGTCTCCCTAGACTCACATCATTGGCTGCCAAATCACCAAATAAGTTGGTGCTTTTTCCTAGAGGCCTTGTGGGGGTCCTGTCTGGATGCTAGACATGGGTGTCTAAGATCTAGGGCAACCAGGGTTGCCCTCCACTTGATTCAGGAATACTCCACTGGGGACTCCTTTAACACATATCGGATGACCTCCATGGGACCTTCCTTTCTTTTGGGAGCTGTGGGAGTGAAGGGTCGCTCCCCCTAACACAAGGCTGGTTGCTGTTTTAGGGCTAGGATTGCCACTGAGATCATTTCACTGGCCAGCTAGCTGCCTCTCCTGAGTCTGTAGCCTCTAGCTCTTATCTGGGGCCAATCAGCCAGGAGAAGCCTGAGGCAGTAGGACAGTCAGGGAAGGCAATGGGCATTCAAGTGGAGTCTGGTCTGACAGGGCCAAGGCCTAAAGTTTGCCTGACAAACCACTCTGTAGAGACTTGCAAGCTCAGCTGTAGGTGCAAAGTCTCTTCCAGGGTGGTTTATGGAACCTGAGGAGCTGGTAGATGCTGGAACTCACCTCTTATGGATTTGCTATTCAAGGCTCAGTGAGGGTAGGTCTTCTTCCTACCTGCCCTTGGCACAAAGAGCTACCACTCTGGGAGTCAGGGGATTGGGGTTTGGGTGCAGTCCACCATCACTTAGCCCATCTGGGCTTTGACTTTCCTATCCATAAAATGGACATCATAGCCGCTCAGCAGAAATGGTCCAAAGGCAAAGCAATGAATCTAGGGGAATGCTCTTGGAAGCAAAGATTGTGAATAGACTGGCAGCACTTGGGAGGAACCCACAGGGTCCAGATTCTAAGACTCTCAAGACATGAGGCTGCACTTCCTTGTCAGGGTAGGGAGGAGAGGGTGAGAGAATAGGGAAGGGCCATCCAAATGCCAACCCTCAATACCACCCTTAGGAAAAGAAGCCTGAGCACTGTCTACCTGAGAGCCACCCCCTTACCTTCTCTGGATGTGGTGTGAACCCTATGCCCCCCAGGACTTATAGCACCTTAATTCTACCCAGAATCTGCTCATAGACAAGAAATGGGGCAGGGAGCTGGGAACAACCCTAGTGGCTCCTCCCCCATTTGACTGAGATGATATCTTCTCGTCACAGCTGTGGGAGACACATGAAAGAAGGTAAGAAGAAGGAAGTAGGGAGCTCCTCGGCTGAGGTAGGACTCCCAGTAGGATAGAGATCAACTTGAACTTGGCTTTCCTTGAGAACAATGAAGGGTGTGTTGGAGTCAGTAGCCTTTAGCTCTTGGAGTCCAGGCAGCTGTCTCCACCACCCTTCCCCCACCTTCACCACCTGGATTCCCAGAGGGTCATGCCAAGGTACAGCTCTAATGCTGAACTCGCCACATGGTCTACCAGATCCGGAGAGCCAAGGCCTCATATGCCAGGGCTGACTCCACCATTGCTCCCAGCATCTACCAGGAGAAGGCTGAAGGTTCAGGGTTTTGTGATGGTCAAGGGGCCCCCAGGAAGTAGAAGAATATCCCTAATTTGCTTCATCATCCAGAGACCAGCACCAGGAGGATTTTCTCATTGGCTGGGGACAGTGGCCAGCCTGCATTTATCAGAGGCAACTGATGGAGCCCTGACCTTGTTGACTGGGAACCATCCCACAATAAAGATCGAGAGTCCAGCCCTGCCTGTCTCCACCCTCCCAGAATCGCCTTCTTCTCAGTCCTGTCCTTACACCCTGTCCACCTTCTCCACAGACTATGCTGATGAGACCCCTGGCCCAGGGGTTGGGGGGGGGGGTGGCTCTCAGCTCCTGTTTACTGCACCTGCCTGAGACTGAGGATCCTAGTCACTGGGAGTGGGTGGGTGAGAAAGAAGACAAAGGAAAAACATGAGGAGATGACAGGCTCCGGGGAGGAGGGAGGGAGTATCACAGGAGGTTTGGCAGGGAATCGCTCCCACAGCTTATATGGCATTGAAAGCTCAAAGAAGGGGAGAGATCATCACAGGAACTCGCCCCCTCAGCTTCCAGAAGAGGTGACTGAAGCTCAGAGTGGGAGCTGATGTACCTGGGAAGGGGGTCACCGAGATGCTAAGGGGAGAGCCAACCTCCAGCTCAAATGTGCTGGCTCCCAGTCCAGGGCTCAGGTAAGATATATGCCTGCCAATGCACCCAGTAAGTCTAGCGTCTCAGCAAAAGCCCGGGAAAACTTCCTAGTTCTAGGTCCAAGCCAGGGTCACAGGGTCACACTTGCCTTTAGAATTCTTTCTCAAGATTCAGAAGTGCTAGGGATGGAGCAAAGAAGATTCCTCCCCTACCTTCCCATCCCTCATGAGGGAGTAAAAAATCTCTTAATATCTAAAATCAATGCAGACACAGAAAGTACAAAAGGAGGGTGCTAGGGGAGAGACAGAGAGACAGTGAGACAGGACAGAGATATAAAGACAGAGACAGAGAGACAAAGAGAGAAGGAGGAAGAGGAGGAGGGGGGAGAGAGAGAGGAAGGGAAGGAGGGGTAGAGAGGATGGAGAGGGAGACAGAGAGATAGAAACAGAGACAGAAACAGAGAAGCAAAGAGACAGAGACACAGAGAGAACATATGAGTGTGGCAGAATCAAAGAGATAAATGTACATAAAATAGAAACACCAAGACAAATATGTTTTCTATCCATTTATAGATTTTGAAAACATGATATTGAGAATGATTTTAATTGACAAATCTCATGAAAAATAACTTCTAATTCCTAAAAGTGGTTATTCTCTGAGAAATACAGGCTCATGATTCCTTTACCCTCCCTCCTACCACCCCACACAACAGACAGGGAAGAAAGCTACCTGGCCCCTGAACCCGGACCCCTGGCACCTGGTGAGGACCTTCTTGAGCAGCTCTGGGAGCCGTTGAACCTGTGCATGGTGACCACAGACCCCCACAAGCAGAGGGAGCATGTAGAATGCCCTGGGGCATACACAGATAAACCATAAGGGAAGAACTTTGAAGCAGCAGCCCAGGTGACCTGGGACCAGTGAGATTCAAGCATTTATTAAGCACTTATTACATCCCAGAAACTGCTAATGACTGAAGATATGAAGGAAGGCCATCACAGCACTGTCCTCAGAAGGTTCACTTTCTATTGGGTCCAGGAACTTTTCAATGATTTCTTCATAGGAAGTTGATCTGAAAGAACCACCCTCCCAAAGGAATCTCTCAATCACTGAGTCCCTACTACCCAAGCATAGGATGGTCCCTGGATATCTCACACCCACCTCCCATTCTTGGTCTGACCCCACTGAGCTCCACAAAGCAAATGCTGCCACAACACAAGAAATGGGTCTGTGGGGCACAGAAAAGTCCAATTCCAACAAAAGGAACATGTGCAAAGAAAGCCTAGACAACCTCAGCCATAGCTGTAGACCACGGAGCTTGTTCAGGCTACTGTGGGCATTGGGAGCTCCAGTAATCACTGAACAAGGGAGGAAATGGGAGCTACAGGTGATTGTATCACTGCTCCAGTAGAAAGCATTCAACTATAGAAGTCTACACTCACATATGTGTGTCCATTCATGGACACATTTGGTTTTGCTATGCTAAATAGTATCATGGGATTAAAAGTTTTGCTTGTTTGTTCTTTTAAGTATTGGGGTATTGGAACAATGCATAATTTGGGGGAAATGAGACCTCAGAATCTATAAATGCAAACAGCCAGTGGGTGTGAATGTGGTACAACATGATTGAGAACATCAGTGGGAAATCTCCAGACTCAGATCACCTTCTGCAGGTCATTCCTGTTTCCAGAAACAGAAGCAGCTCCTCTCTAATGGGTCCCAATCCACCTGGAACTTTGAACTGCCACAAGATGGTATTAAGAGCAGCTCATGTGTGGACTGTGGCAGGAATCTCTTGATGGCTCCCCTTGGGAGATCTCCAGAACCAATCTTGCCTCCTCCTCAGTGCTGCCCCTTGGCACATGCCTCAATATCTGTTAATGGCTCCCCACTACCTACTTAACAAAATGCGAACTGATAATTTACTGGAGTCTACTATAAATGGATAATGACTTGAGAAATGAATAAAGTTATTCTTCAGTATCAATACTGTGAGTTTGTAATTAGTCCCAAATAAATGACTACTTCAGCAATCGTTGTTGGCTTTGGGGATGAAAAAAATTGTGAGACAAAGGTGAAACGGATGAGTATGAAAAAAAGCAAAGATTTAGAACAGTGTCATCTGTACTGAAAAATTGGAATACTTATTATTGACAAGCAGCATATGGCACACCGACAATCTAATCCCAGTAGGGGCTTAACTCCTCTGGGAAAAAGTCAGCAAAGAAGAAGAAATAAGAAAGTAAGAAATAAAGGAATACCAGAAAAAAGACCAAAATTACTAGATACCATAGGATGAAGAAAACTCAGTTAAAAACCTTGAGCACACATCAGTAAATCAGGAGGAATGACATAAATAACTGAAGGGACAATGGTTTCCAGATCATCTGAATCCAGGCATCTATGAATATATGTCACTAAAAAAGAAAATGGATCTTGCTTGATGAGGGAGAGGACTCTATGGATTTCTCAGAAAGCAAGAAGTCACAGCAAGATATGTCTGAATGGTTTCAGAGAGAAATAAGAATTGTATTTGCAAGCTTTACAGTTGAAATCATTGGCAGAATTAGAAAAAGAAAATGAATTCATGGTGGCAAACCTCACCAAAGAAGCAAATAAGAAAGAACAAGATTGAGAAAGCAAATATGAGGAAGTCAAGGACAATCTGAAAGAAGAGAAGCAAAAGGGAATAACGTTAAGTAATAATGATCACTTTGCAAGAAACACATATTGATCTCAAAAGACTTAGGGATTACAGGAATCCCAGAAGAAAACGTGAGAAAAAAGTCCATGAGGACAGGAGAACAGGGCCACCAAGGTTTTCTTCTGTCCCTCTCCAAGGCCACTTATATGCTGCAAAGAACTGAGGATGATCAGACTGGGGGGCTTGCCTTGGCCAGCATATCATAGTCTCCCATAGGCACTGCCTTTTCCTGATGAGCACTTGCACAGAACCCACAGGCAGGAGTCTTAGAATGATGAAAAGTTCACAATCTGTTGGTGGATGCCCTGTCCTTGTTGAGGAGGAGGAGTCATTCCCCTAATCTTGTTTTTGTATGTGTGATTCCTAATACCCTTCATCCTGTTGATTACGCATAGAAATGTTCTCCCATTCAGATCAATAACACTTTTCTCCAATTTCTGGCCACAAAAGATTGTGTCCTTAAGCCCATTCTTTCCCCCAGATCCAATTCCTGCTGGTGTTCCTCCTTTTTCCTGTTTTACCTTGCCAAGAACATGAACCATCTCTAAGCCATGGCCACCCCAGCATGCAAGCTGGGAGCAAGTCCAGTTTGATTTGTGATGAGATGACAAGGAGGTCCTCAGAGGCATCTACTGGGGTTCCTTTGGCCAGTTTCTACCTGAAAAATCACTGAGTGCCCGTTCGTTGGGCAGGAATCCCACTATCAGTAGGAAGGTGAACATGGAGAGACTCTGGGTCTTGAGAGATGATTGACAAAGACCCAAAGAAATAAAAAAAGCATTTGTTAAGCCCTCACTATGTGCCAGGCTTTGTGCTTGTGAGTCTTCATGGAGTGTGAACATGTTACTCTTCCTTACTGAGTCAAGGTCTATGGTGTAGTCTCTGCTCCTGGCATAGGAAGTTGAGAACGTTAAGGAGCGTGGATTTCAATTGTCCAATATGGTCAGTGATTAATCGTTAAGAAGGCAGAGCACTGACCTGGAGAAACAGACCTGAGGCCTCCTCTCATTTTATCCCTCACTCTCTATGTATGCTCAGGCAAGTCACTTAACCATTTGGTGCTTCCTGCTTCTCATCTGTTACATGGAATTGAGTTAGATGAGGTCTCCTACTTCTTGAAGTCTGTGATTCTCCTTGTCCAGTGAGGATTTCTAATTCTTCTGATGAAATGCCCAGTTCAATCAGCTCTGAAAATGCCTGTTCTAGGGTTTCATTGGAAGGAGAAGACTCTGGACACACACACATACATGCACGCGCGCGCACACACACACACACACTCTCAACCTTTACAAGTGTCAGGAAAGATGCCACAATAGTGTCTGACTTCACTTATTCCCCTGTTTTGGTTTTGTTTCTTTCCTTCCTCCATGGCAGATTGAGACTGACAGATCTCTGTTACTCTCTGGAGGGCAGGGGTCCCTATCAACTCAAGAACACTGAAAGCTTAGAAGGAAGAGAGACCAAGGGGCTTCAAGCAGACACTCCAATGATTCCTTGTAGCTGTGGCCATGTCAGATGCACCAGCCTAATTTGCTCCAGCCCAGTCACCTTTAATTGGCATTTGGTAACTTATAAGGGAGAGGCATTGTCCTGTACTCTCCCCTACAGCACTTTTTTCTGGAGCTCAGGACCATTAAGCAGGGGAAAATGAACTACTGGGGTCAGCAATTTTCTTGAGTGAGCTGGATTCTGAGTAGTTCCCTAAAGACAAAGGATAAAGAGCCACCACCATCTCTTAGCTTGAGGCGATTTTTTTTTTAAGATGAAACTTCTGGATTGTTTGGGTTATCTGACAAGTTTTTATATTTGTGACCTTGGATGGAACTGTGATCTCATCAGCATGGGCATCCATTCCCTGTGCCCCTCACCAGAGGAAGATCACAACCTATCTATCCCCTACAACATGTCCCCCACCCTCCTATCCTCCCCACATGTTCCCCCATTACTGTACTGCATAAGTCTGTAACCATTCTAACTCAAATTACTTATCCAGGACGATGCCAATTCAGGCCAATCAACAAGTCACAGTATTGGTCATGTTTTATATCCAGATCTTATCAACCATGGTCAGGGAAAATGGCTCCGGCTCTCCCCTCAGCAGCTTAATTTGGGAGAGGAAGGAAGAGGAAACAATGATTGGAGGCCTTGGTAGAGTCTAGGCAAGATTGGTCAGTTGGGTTAGTTTAATAGGGAGATCTGATTTCTATTCTTTATATACAGCTTTGTATCCTCTTTCGATATGGCTAAGCTCAATCACCCCTACTTGAGTGCAAGCTTTATTAGGGCAGAGATTAAGTGGTATTTATCTTGGGATATTCCCCAGAAACTAGCATGGATCCTTAGTCACAGAAGGCAGTTAATAAATGTGGTGAGAAGACATGGGGGAAGGAAGAAGAAAGGAAGAACAGAAGAAAAGAAACCAAGGGAAGGGAAAAGAGGGAATAAGAGAAGGAAGGAGAAAAATAATGGGAAAAGGGAGGGGGGAAGAAGGGAAGAAAAGGAACTAGGGGGAGGAAGGCTGTGTAAAGAATGTTAGGAGGGAACTACATGTGGTGCTTTTATGAGGGTGATAACACTTCTCCCCTTCTATTTCCAAATATGTGATTTATTTTCTGAATGTCATTCCAGAGTCCACAGAAGCAAGAATCACACAGGGTGAGAGGGCAGGCACACAGAGATGGATTGCTCTCAACAGTAATCAGGAAGGTGACCGATGAAACCAAGTCTAATATCACCTGGAAGGGCAGCTACATCTGCTTCTCTAGATGGTAAAATGTCCACCTCTCATCTGGGTAGTGCCTTACAGATTAATACAAATTTGCCGAATTGAATTGAGAAATTTGATACAAAAATATTCATATCTACCTTTCCATCCATCTATTTCTATGTATTTGTGGTGATTCTATTTGTATATGTGGCAGTTAAGTGGTACAGTGGATAGAGCACAAGCCCTGGAATCAGGCTTGAGTTCAGATCCAGTCTCAGACACTTAATAACTGTCATGGCTCTGGAGGAGAAGTGATCTGCACAGCCCTCCCTCACTCAAAACAAAGTCAAGCGCAAGTCATGTCATTATTTCTCTGATGGTATGGTCTTCTTTGGCAACAAAGGATGAACACATTTGTATATGTGTGTGTGTATAAAATCAGTGTATATATCACTCCTCAGGACCTTCTCCTGTTTGATCCTTGTCGATGCCCTTCTACCTTCTCTCCTCCAGAGAAGTCTTGCCCCAAGTGCTAGAGACCTCCCCTACATCTCTCTACCCTCGACTGAATCCAGAGTAGCCTTGACTGGTCGCCGGTGCTCCTCTACTCTCCTTCCATGACCAGCCAATCTCCTGTACACACCCTACCTTCCCACTACAGATGACTCATTTGTCACTTCTTTCATATAGATCATTAATACAGGACAGGTAGATACTCTTTCATTTGCCTACAATATAATTCACTCTAGCCCAGTCTCAGACCCCTGTCTTCATCTTTCATCTCATCTAATAGCTTTGAGTTATCAGAAGTTCTATATAATTGACACTGTGTGACACTGTGAGTGAGAGACAACAGATCAAGGAATCTAAGGGCTGAAAGGCCCTTGACGTCAGGGAGGGTCTCATCCAATACCTTAATTTGGTTGGTGAGGAGACCAAGCTATTTGGTTTTATTTTAAAGGAGGTGACTTTAGAAGTGGGCCAGAATGACAGTGTTGGATACCTGAAACATTCACATGTCTGTGGACCTGCAGTGACTTACAGGAAGAGATGAACTGACTTCAGAGTTCTCCTTGACATCCAATCTAGCCACCTCCTTGCTACCAAAATGTAGCCTGGTTAGGAAGAGCAACCATTTACATGAAACACGCTTGGCTCCAAAGAGTCATCAAGGTCATTTGTAGGCCTTGCTTAACTTGTTCACATATTTAATTTCATCATCCTCAATTCTTGGGTAATCCAATATTTCCTCATCAATTACTAAAAAATTCAATATCTCTTTCAATTAGTCACCGAAGTTCAGAGCCCTTACTCTAGTTCATGAAATATTATTTATTTTATATATTTATGTGTAATATGATGAATGCATGTTACAAAATATGAAAGTAATATATATTTATCCAATAAATTGAAGAAATTGCCTTTCCTCATAGTAACTATACTTCTCAGATTCGTATGTGTCTAAGTATATACATACATGCATATATACACATATATGTTGTGAGCCTCTCCTTATAAGAAACCGCTTAATCCCTTTGTATTTAAAAACATCAAGGTTATTAACTAAATATGGTGTATATAAGGAAATAGTTAACAAAGTAGAAGTGATTCTTTATTATCTTTTTAGATGGAAGAAAACTCATAGTCAGAGTAGCCTGGAGCCTTCCTTGTAACTCTAGATGACCTTTCTTCACTGCTGAAAACACCATCCTACACCAGCTGGCTAAGTCAATTTAACAAAGTCTCTTAAAAGAATCTGGCTCATCTTCTTCATGAAATAAAAGCTGCAATACTTTCATAAAGAAGATCCTTCCATTTTCTTTCTCCCTACCATCCTCAACTTCTCTCCAGTCATGATAGGAAGGCAGTACTCTTTCTCAGCCTTCTGGAGGCCTCCCTGCTTCCCCTCTCCCCCACGCCGGTCTGTCCTGTTGCCAAATTTATCTTTCTAATGGACTGATCTGAGGATGTCGCATCCCTATTCCATAAAGTCCAGTGGCTCCCTATCATCTTCTGGAGATGATCCTCTGGCTTTTAAAGCCCTCTAGAAGCTGGGTTCCCTCTAGCTTGGCAGTCTTCTCCCTCATCACCCTGAGGCACTCTGCAGCACCGTGACACTGGTCTCCATCTGCTCACTCTGCGGGTTAGCGCTGGCTGTCCCCCATGCCCCAATAACCTCCCTCCTTATCTTAGGCTCCTGGTTTCCTTCAAGTGCAGCTAACATCTCACCTCCTCCAAGAAGGCTTTCCTGATTGTCAGTTTCCCCTTATTGTTAGCACTTTCCCTCCATCAATTCCCTTCAGTTGACCCCATTTCTAACTTGTTTGTGCAGTTATTTGCATGTTGCCTCCTCGATTAGATTACAAGATCCTCCAGGGCAGGGATTGTTTATTGCTTTTCTTCTATCTCAAGCCCTTAGCACTGTTCCTGGTACATCGCAGGCACTTCATAAATGCGTGTTGTCTGACTTTCTCCTTCTCTCTCTTAGTAGACTTGCTCTATACCTTATAAAATTAATAAATGCAGTTTTAGCAAGAAAGCAACTTTCCTTGCCTGCCTTCTCTCTGTCTTCCCACACTCCATATAACTCCTAACGGATGGATGGATGATGACTGAACTCACAGAAGCTGTTCTCAAGGACTGGCTAGAAGGACGACTGGAATGGTAACTGTGACTTTCTCTCCTTAAGGAGACAGTAATAATTTCTACACTGTCGGCAGGACGGACTTTTGAAATGGATTATTTGAATAACTTGGTGGTATTTCCATTTTCACAGAGTCACGTGGTTCTCATGTCATGCTCCCTAAATCATATATGCCCTCGGGCCCCCAGCTGGCTACGTAGAGTTCAGTGTTGATGTAATGAGAAGTCAGTGATGTTTGCTCCTGATTCTCAAACAAAGCATTCTGAAATTCCGCCTTATTCCCCTTCAGTGACTGGCTCCCACCCTTCCACTTCTCCATGTCCCTGAACTACTATATGGTTGTGGGTTTTCCACAGTAAGGGGGCTGTCTGCAGCCCTGATTTTAAAGTACTCCTAGTCAAATTGTCTTTATCATATATGGTGGATGGCAATATGCCTGAGTTACAGGTCCAGGCATGCTGAGTAAATCCACTGGATGAAGCAAGCTCAACCAACCATGGGATTTCTCCCACAGTCAGAAGAACTATCCTAAGAACTTCAACAACATTGAGCCAGCAAGCTGTACACAGGCCCCTACCAGCGCCCACTATTCATGCGCCCAGTCAGGGTCTCCCCCAGACTGCCAAGACCACAGACAAGGCTGCAAGCAGCAGCCACTTGGCTCTCAGCAATACTGAGTGGAGACACTTGCAATTTGTCTTGTCTCTTGACAAGTCACCACTTGCTTCCCCCAAAGAATAGCCATGAATAGCAGCTGGGAAATCAGCTGGAGTTTGGAGAGCGCTCTCACTTTGAGCCATGGGCCCAGAGAATAGGGTCTATCTCAGATGAACCTATGCCTAAGGGCAGCCCAGCTGAGAAAGGGGAAGGAAAATCAACTGCCTCAGATCCTGATCAGTGACATCTTGTGATCTCAATCTAGGCAGGATCCAAGCTTTGTCCAAGGTTGTGAATGCTTACATGAGCAATAGGGACAAGGAAGTGGGCAAAAATCCAGCTTCCTAGGAAACTATTGGTCCCAACGCTCACTGGCAGAAGTGAGCAGAGATCATGAAGCAAGACAAAGGTGTCATCTTCCGTCTGGACTAAGGAAGGAAAAAAATAGGAGACACAGCAGGGCAATTATTGCCCAGAGGTGGTAATTTTCTTAAAGGAGAGGTGCCTGTTAGGATGAGAAGGTAAGTGATGTAGCATAGACGTCAGACTAGATGGGTTCAAGTATAACATAGATTTGGTTAGGGAACCACAAGAAGAGAGCAAACAGAGGCAAAGCATTTTCTCTTGCTGTCAGTCAATAAGAACAAAATGTCAACCTCAGCACTGATGTGACCCTAACCCTGCCTCGCAGGTCACCCATGTGGCAGAGTCAAAATTCCCGACTCCAGATTCCTAGTTGAGTTACCTCTGCAGAGCTCCTTCATTTACTTTCACCTCCATTCACCCACAGTTTAAATGTCCAGACAAGAAAAGGAGTTTCCTGATCAAGAGGGAAGCCCCTTAAAGAGGGTGCTGCCTTTTCCCAGGAGGCGAGAGAGAAGAGGCTAAGGGAAGGGCTTTGTCTGAGTGTGCACTCGACAGGGCCAGGGGAGCAGGGCAAGTTTCAATGAGCCCCCTTCAGTGAAACACCCAGCACTGGTCCCTCAGATAAGAGGAAAGGAAATCAATAGAGTTTAGGAAAGAGGCAGGATGTGTGCCCTGAGAGTGGGAAGACATGAGGAGAAGGGAGGGATGAAAAAAGGAGGGGAGAGAGTGAGAGAAACAGATAAAGGCAGAAGCAGAGCCAGAGAGACAGAGGGGTGGGGAGCTGTCCCAGTACTTCAAGGCTGTCCAGAAATTCAGGCACTCTTAAAATGTTTGTGCTCTGGATAGAATATAAAAAAGCAAAATCCTCATTTTGGACATGTAATGGTGTGACTAATGGTGGAAGGGGAGCTTTTCATTCCATGAAATAAATATACACATATGTGCATGTACATATATCCACACATATTCTTTATCTCCATGTAGAAGGAGAAAATATGCTTGTGTATATACGTACATATATATGTATATCGCATGTGTGCCTGCATGTAGGTACATATAGATGCATTATATATTATATATATACACAGATATACATACACATATATGTATATGTTTGTAGTAAATATACAGGAGTCTTAATGCATTTGAAAACTATTGGAGCTATGAAGCCCTTTAAGTTCCACACTGCTCTCAGGCTTTTGGGACAGATCCTATGATATACCTTCCTGTAGACATAGCCCTAACCCTCACACCCCCGTTCTCCTGACTGAATGAATTGACTATACAAACTTAACCAAATCATCAGATAGCCCTCAGATAAATGCCCATCTTGGCCAACAAAAATGCATGACAAATCATACTCTTCTGCTCTTTTTTCCACCCAAGAGCATGAGATGAGGTGGGGGAGAAGGAGAAGACACCCAAAGAAGCGACCTTGGGGACATGGTGGATCTTGTTGGGTTATAGTGGGGTGTGGTGGGAAGTGATGGGTTGTGATTGGATGTGGTGGGCTATGGTGTGGTAGAGGTGACTTATGGTGGAATGTGGTAGGGCATGGTGCATTGCTGTTGGTTATGATGGGGTATGAGGCAGCTAGACAGCTTAGTGGATAGAGCACTGGTCCTGGAGTCAGGAAGATCTGAATTCAAATCTGACCTCAGACATTCACTAGCCTGTGTGACCCTGGGCAAACCACTTAACCTTTCTTTGCCTTAATCCACTGGAGAAGGAAATGGCAAACAACTCTAGTATCTTGGCCAAGAAAACCCCTTGGACATAGAGTTGGACACTACTGAATGGACAACAACATGGTGGCATATGGTGGGTTAGAGTGGGACATATTAGGTGATATGGTTGGGTATAGGGGTGTATTATGTTGGGGTGTGATGGGTTTTTATGGGGTGTGGGGGGTTATGGAGGGGCATGGGGGCATGGTGGGATGGCACTCACATTCTGGTGCTCCCAGTCTTGTTAATGATGACAGATTTTCCAGTTTGGTCCACATTGTGATCCATTCCAAAGTAAGCAGCCACCCGGTGCACCAGCATCCTCTGATAGGATGACATCTGAGGAAACTTTTTGTAATGATTCCTGCAACAGCACAACATATAAGGGAAGCTGAGCTCAGCATCAAGAGGTTTCTGGAAGGCACAGAGTAAAAAGCCTTCATCCTCATTTGACCCCACTCGAGGCTGTCTTCTCGCTGAGGCAGATTTCTCCTGGAGGACACACTGCCCCCCAGACTCCCTCTCTTCCTTTGAGGTGCATTCCAGGCACCATCTTTGGCAGGAAGCCTGACTGCTCGAGCCACCCCCTTCCCACCTACCTCTTGTACCTAACTGCCTTGCATGTTTCCTTCTGTTCTTTATTTCCAAACACCATGGTTGTCTTCCCCTTCAGGATGTTAGAACCCTGCAAGTGGGGACTGCTACTTCACCCATTTCTTCATGCCTCCACCAGCTAGCATGGGGGAGCAACTTAGTAAATACTGCCTGCCAGATGATTGACTGGACATAGTAATTGAGCACCAGTTAAGTCCTTCTGCCAAGCACCTCTGGGCAGACCTTTTTATGCCCAATAGGAAGCACCTTGTTTTCCTGCTAGGTGTATCACCAAGAGAACTGGGGCCAAATCAAGCCAACATGCTGACCGGTGGCCCCTTTAGTCATCTTGTCATAAATGACCCAAGAGCAGGAAGGGCATGTCTTCCACTCAGCCCCACCCCCAGCCCTTCAGCAGCTCTGGGTCAGCCACAAACCAAGCCTCCACCCGACATTCCCTCATAGGCACATGCCCCCACCCAGTCCTGGACCTGCCTACCCGCCTTTTGTCAGGGGCAGGAGAGAAAGTTCACATACTTTTCATCACTGATGAAGTCCATGATTTCTTGTTCCATTTTCAAGAGTATCATCCTGTCTCTGCAAAATCAATTGTAGAAATGTACTTTCTTTGACTGCTCTGAGGGTGCTTTCCTCCTCCATCTACCAAGGGTTATCTCACAAGATCCAATAAGATGTCCCACCTCCCCTTCCTGCCCTGCCTCATCATCTCATCTCCCGACTTTGTACTTTCATCACATCAATGTTCTTATGAGATTCTGTGAATCCTAACTCACGGTCTGAAAGAAAAGGTTCCATGTGCATGGATGGGTCATATGGCTTAACACAGGATATTTAAAAATATTTCAGAGAAACTTTATGATGTCATCAGGCCTTGGGCACCCACACATACCTACTGGAACCAGATGGTGTCATGGCTCAATTCCTCACTTGGTACCCTCTCCCTTTGTCAGTGTGTCTAGGTCTATGGTTAACTGGACATTTTCAGGGACCTAGCCCCCTGCCTCGTAGTGCCCTGCAGGTCTTGGACTCACAGTAAACAAGTAGCTCCCTCAAACACATAAGGAACAGGTACTCTGAGAATGTTGATGTGAGCAAAAGGAATGTAGGAAGAGCAGGCAGAGCAAACTGTTGGAAGATCAGTGGGGAGTCTTCAGGGTTTCCTTGACCCTGATCACTTTGAGTCCAGTGGCGGTCTGGTTCCAATTAGATAGGATTGTGCTGTGTAAGTGGAGCCCAGATGGGTAACCCCTCCCCTCACACCCACTGAGTTTAGGTCTTACCTGGGGTTGTTTTTCAGGGTGGTTACCAGGAACTCATGTAAGTCAATGCCTGTGGAATCTGTGTATTCCTGGCTGCAATCTAAAACAAACCAGCCAGCTGAGTAATGCCCCATGTTTCTTCTCCCCCTGATTCCCAGGTAAGCCTCAGGGATGCTTGGAAAGTAGCAGCAGACAGCATGGACTTAGGATGGGTTCAGGATGAACTCAGACTCCTTGAGAGTCAGTCATGAAGTCTTCTTGTCTGGGGCCCGGGAATGCATGGTCCTGCTCTAGACTGGGCAGTTCTCACCATACAGGCTCCAAAGGAGCGCTGCTTCCTCCCCTGGAGGCTGCAGGGAAGGAGGAAGCTGAGTCCTCAGTGAGGTGGGTGAGGTGGGTAGGGCACCAATCAGCCCTGGGGCTTTACATTGCCTCTGACTTTGGGCTTAACCGTTGGAAAGTGTTTCAGCTCCTGGGGAAGCCTGGCCTTCTTAGTTAAGCTGATCGAAGACCTCTGACCTCAGTCCATCTCCCAAAGCCCTGGACTCCTTTTCACTTTTGTGTGGGTCACTATGCACAGATGCTCTGCCCTGAGGAGGGCAAGGGGCAGGACAGACACCACTGAACTCTAATCACTGCTGCTCTACCCTGCATGCCAGACACTGAGACCACGTATCTATGGGGGTAATACAGTCCTGGCCTGCTGTATAATTTGGTATTGACCTGTGGCGGTGTCCAATGGGGCTTGTTCTGCAGCAGAGCCCTGGGAGGAAAAGGGGGCACTTGTGCCAGGCAGTTCAGCTCACTGGGGCCATTATCTCTTAACAGACCCATGCAAGGCATTCCAAATTCTATGTGAACCTCCAGAATGACAGGTTGGATATCCAACCTGTCTTTTGGGCAAAAGCCTCAGAAGCCTTGCCCCACTGGGGCATGCAAAAACACAGGGGTTTTGGACCCCTGAGCCCTCCCAAAAAGTCCCTCCCTTTGCCTCCCCTCATTTACATGTCCCACCTCTATCTATGTCTCTGTGGAGCATCTCCTTTCTTGACTTTCTTGGTGCTGAAATGTAGGGGACCTCTCAAGGGCCTCAGGATACCAGCTAACCTTCCTCAGTGTCCCTGAGCTTTCCCATGCCACCTGCACAACATGCTCATGAGTGGGACTGGCTAGTCCCTAGCCCCAAAGGTCAATGCCCCAGAAGCCCTTCCCTATTCACCTTTGGACAACATTCGGGGCCTGGGCTTCTCAGAGGCTTTCTCCCGCTCCTTGGGTTTCTCCTTGTCTCTCTCTCTTTCAGAGTCCTCTTTGCTAGGCCTCTCATCCTCTTGTAGGCTGGGCAATCTGGACAGCTGTAAATGAACTGATTCCTGTTGGAGGAAAGAAAATACGGATTCAGGCTCAGATCCTGCCAGCTCTGTCCTGTGTCCATCTTGAATAGGACTCAATAATGCCAGAAGAATGTAAAGTCAGGTGCTTGGAGTGATTTTTTTTCCTTACACGAATAAAATAAAATGAAATAAGCCTGTCATCCAAGTGCCCTGCCCTGTGGGAGGCTACTGCCTTTCAGTCAACAAGAGGCTGGGCTCTGGCTGCTGTCCAGAGCTACCTCACCCCTGGCCTCAGCTCTCAAGTTCGCCTTGCTCTGAAGGCTTATTTTTATCCGTGGAAGAAAAGTGCTTGAGTCAAAAAGTGTATGCATGTCCTAGCTGACGTCATTCATGTTCAGGTAGCGCCTCCCCGTCTCTTCTGTATAGGGAGAAGGAGACAACAAAACTGCCCCCAGCCAGACTTCATAAACAGTCAGACATCCAGACAGACAGACAGACAGCATAGACAGACAGACAGTCAGAGACAGAGAGCCCAGACTGTGGAGACAGACACAGGTGAGGACATTGCAGAGGTGTGGCTCTCTGGGCCTAGCTAAATCATTCACTCTGTAAAGAGAAAGCTCTCATGCTGCACTTGGGGAGAGGGAGGTGCTTATTCTATGTTATTCTAACTCTGTGTCCATCTACTTCCTGGGCTCCAAGCTTGCACTTAGCCTTGAGAGCATCTCTGACCAAGCCTCTTTCTACCCTGCTATGCCTGCAGGACCAGAGAGGCCCTAGACTTAAGCACCCTCCCAGGAAGGGACATCTCAGAAGCCAGGTCTTGGGATGGGCTGCCCCTCTCCCCATGATCATTCAGCTTTTAAAAAATGATCATTGCCCTGAGTGGAGACTCATCCATCCTGAGTGCTGCTTGGCCAGTGGCTTGGGGGAACCTGTTTGGTAGAATCCCCAATCCCTTGGGCTTAAAGAAGGATAAATGCAACAAAGTCCATTATCCACTTTTGTGTAAATCCAGGCAGGGCCTGAAAGTGTGACATTTCATTGATAGCCACCGAACAAGGCAGAAGAAGAACAGAGTGTGTTGGTCATGGGGAGAGTAATAAGAGGGAAGCTGAACAAAGCCAGCCTTCGGACAAACGCCACCAGGTCCTGGCCATGGTGGTTCCCGGGCAGCTTGGTCAATGGCTTCTCCATCCATCAGGAGACTTTGGGATGGTTCAGCCAAATGGAACCCTGACAGCAGAATCATTCTAAAGTTGAGGGTGGGGTTCCAAAGTTGGGGGTGGGGTGTGAGGGGGTGACTTGAAGTCAAACCTAGACAGAAAGAAGCCTTGTCTAAAAGAGATCTAAGGGCATCTCAGCTTGGTGGTTGCCTTGGATCATGGCCAGATGACTCTTCCCTGCATTTGTCCTTGGCCTATGCAAACACTAGTTAGGTGGGTTGCTGATGCCTAGCCTCCAGACCCTGGAGACTAGCTCTGATCAGGGTCAGTCAGAGTTAGCCCACAAGAAACTGCCTGGGTATCTCTTAAGGGGCTTAAGGAGGGTTTGCCTTCTCTTGCTGCAAAAATGCCATAGGAGACATTGGCAGCTCCAAAATCCCTGCTGCAGAGGGTTCCATTCCATAGAATAACACTGTAGGAGCATTGGAGACAGCCTAAGATGGAGTTACTCTTTGCAATGCCTCTTGAAAAGAGAAGACTGAAGGAGCTGTCCACCCTCTGTGTGCTTAAATCTAGTCCCAGGGACTTCGGGATGCAGCCATGACTGAAAGCAGGGACTAGAGCATGGCCCATGAGGGCTGCTGTTCACATCCATTCAGAGCCAACACCTTGTTTTCCTACAAACAGACAGACATGGATAAAGGCAGGCTGGTGTCGAAAGAACAAAGGAGCTGGAGGTTTGACTGGTAAGAAATGATCTCAGCTGAGTTGAATATTGATTTTTATTGATTTCCTCAATAGTAAAATACATGTATGAAGGGTTACATTGATACAGGGTCATTATATCGAACAAAAGTCGTAGAAAATCCAGGGCGCAATAGTACACAGGGAGGCCAATGGCATCATCGAGTCAGCAGCCAGCTTCCTTTAACTGAAGGGCAGACTGGGAGGTCAAATCATGGGGCTGAGGTCAAGTATTCAGGGGGGAGATTTTCCTCAGACAGGATAACTCCGATGCCCATGGGCATCAGGTAGCCAATGTGCAACCCATTCTTTGCATCATCCTAGTAGGGATACCTCTTCCACTGAGTCCTTATGTTTTGTAAGTGTCTAGGGGGTTGATGAAGGTGATGTGCCTGCCTCTTCCTCCAGCCCCAGAGAGCAGCTCACATTCGACCTGCCCACCTCCTCCCTCTTCTCTAGCTACTCAGGAAGGCCCCAGCTCTGTCCTACCAAGGCAGTGTGGGGCTAGCTGAAGCCGAAAAAAGCACCATTCATCACTTTTCTCTCCTTGTCTGTTGTACAACAGAAATAGGTTTTAGGGTCCAGGATGGCACGGGATGGGGCATGGGTGATCTTTTTAAGGAAAACAAATCCAATCAAAGATTTCTTCTGAGTAGCTTGTACAAGCACAGGGAGCCTCCAGACAGAGCAGATAGACAAGGCGTCCATCTCTCCTCTGTCTGTCTAGTCTGGGGAGTGGGGGACCCCTAGCAGAGGGGCCACACATCATTCACTTTCCATCCTGTATAAGCTGTAATCCTCCTGGTGGATCCCCATTGAAAACAAAAAGCACAAATAAAATGTTGAACCAAAACCACACGTGGTTCCCAAAGTCTGAAGAACCCAGAGCTCACATTTGGAAACAGAAAGCTGGCACCCAAAAGGTGACCTGTCCATCTCCTGACTCTCTGAGGACAGGCTAAGCCGGGGTGGGGGGGGCACTGGGAAAGGGCCAGCCCCTGAACTGGAGCTGTCAGTAAGGTAAGGATAGCATTTTTTGGTCTTTTAGAAGAAAATGCTCTTGGATCTCTGGGAGTCCGTGAGGAGAGTTTAAGGTATCTTAACTAAAGTCAATAGAAAGAAAGAAACATTTAAATGGAATGGTTTAATACTTTTGTCTTTCCCCCTGGGCTCCTAAAAGTCTTTCTCACTTTTCCTAATTGGCCCCAATTTCTAGTGAAGCAAATGAGCCTTTGGAGAGCAGCCCAGCACCAGGCTGTCTCTTCTTTCATCCCATGCCTAAAAGGCAAATGAAAATGAGAGAATGAGCCTTCCCAAGTTGGCCCCCTAAAAGGCTGTTTGTGGGGATGGAAATCTGCTGCACCAACTTGCTGGATATGCAGGACCAACAAGGAAGGGGCATGGTGGGGATGTCTGCTTAATGACCTTAAGGAGGATCCCCCACAAGCACAGCCCCTCCCACACCTTATTTACAGCTGTGGGGAACCTGTGTCCTTCAAGGCACGCAAATGAGTCCTCCACAGAACAATGGAGCTCATTCTTGGTGTCTCAAGGCTAAGAAAAGTCCAGATCTTGGATCTTAGAGGCAAGCACACCTCAGGGAACTGATTGGTAAGAAAGCCTGGCTGAGCTAGACATCAGTGGGTCCTGGGAGCCTCCTGGGGGCAGCCTGCTTGGAAGAGAGCCTGAGAGGCTGCCTTCCTTCATGATTTTTAAATCTAAATTCTTTGGAATTCCTTTCCATTGACTGGATTTTCAGAGAGTCTGAAAAAAAGCAAATGTGATACTCTGTGACACACTAGAGAATGACTCGAGATCCTTCCAAAGCATCTGAATGAAGTTGATCCAGGTCATGGTCAGACTCACACTAAAGGTTGCTCCCCCCAGATCTGAACTTCATCTCCCCATACAACACACAACCACTGGAACCACAGTGGAGGGAGCCCAGCCATGCATGAAGGGCAATGGACCACTGAGGACACACCTGATCCTGGAGTCCCTCTGTTCCTGGTCGGGAAGAAGACTCCTCACAGACAGCCAGGCTCCGGGTCAGTTTGCCCTTCCCTGCTCCTGACTGAAAGAAACAGAGAGAGCAAAAACACAACATCCAAGAAAGCAGGTGCTGATTCTGAGAGGAGCTGCATGCTCCTATCATTCTTGGTACCTTCTTGAAACTGAGCATGAGTTAGTCAACCCAGGCAGGGAGGACAACTGGCATAAGGGTCATTTGTGGGGAAGATGCTCCAGCAGGCCCTGCTTGGAACGTTCTGTATGTGGACACATATATGTGTGTGCATGCTTGTGCATGTGTGTATACAGATGACATGTGTGTGGGCTCAGCATCTCATTTCATAGAAACTGATATTTCTTTGACTGGAGGGGGGTATTTGCTAACAAGAATGAATACTTAGCAAAGCCAAAGTGAGTGCCTTTACTTCTCAACCCTCCACACTGATCACAAAACTCGGAACAAATCAGTGGCTCTGAGCAGCAGATAGAAAACACATAGAGATGGTAAGAAATGTCCTGGACCTCTCCAGGGCCTCCTCTGCTGCCTATCTAGACAGGACACGGGCTTATCAGAGGGAAGCAATACTGGTGCCTCTCAAAATCCATCTACTCCAAATTTGACTTTTGAGGAAAACAGCAAACAGCAGCGAATAGCAAGAGGGGCCATCCTGGGAGCCTTTCCCCAAGGAGTGTGTCCTAACCCCAAGGATACCTAAGAACAAACTATGGGACCAGGTAGAGTAAGCTCTATCCCAGGAATGCATGACACCTCTCCACTGCTTTAATGGACCAAGAACCCACAAGCCCTCCCTAAGCAGCTTCAGCCACTGCTGTCCCAGCAAGCTTGCC